>CM064327.1:261114871-261714871 GCA_032595735.1 Pelochelys cantorii | reverse complement strand
AAAATATTAACTATGTAACTGATAAAAATTCTCTCGGTCACACGGATAACAGCTGTCGGTGCTCCCAGCCCCGCAAGGCTGCCAGGAAGAATTTAATTGGTGAGGGTAACCAATAAGCATCAGCTTATCAGTTAACCTGTTAAACTCTTACATCCCGAATACAGACACTGATATCTCTCTTATGCAGGGTCACTGTACCTTGATATGGCCTCCCTCATATTCATATGGATATCTGCAGTCAATTATCACACACTCCTTAATGAAGCTTGCAAACTTCCCAGTCAGCACAGATACAATCTACACAGAAAAAAGAAGATTTCAGGAGTTTCTCTTGTGCTACATGACTCTGCTTCCTTGCACAAAGCGATTTCTTATTGCCACTGGGATACATACCATTTCTGAGTCAATATATTTTAAGTCTTGATGTTTCCCATCTACAGTGTGGAAAAGGTAACCCTAAAAAAGGAAAACAGAAGCCTAACTCAGACTGAGGAAATCCCATTTAAACCATGTAGACCATATATCGGTTACAGAATAGCTGGTTATTGATTTTACACCACCCAGAAGTATAAATGGACACTCCATAGACCAGCAGAGGCACCTATTCTTATTTATGAGGCATATGCAGTCAAGCCACAATGTTCTTAACTATATTCAAAGCACAAAGAATTTCAGGAAGTCCCATCATTGTACAGTCTTCCACAATGTACGTCACAGTTTATGGCTGCCCACGCTGACACAGTAGCCCATCTCTAACATGCCATCTGCCCACAAGACCTTACAGTCTCAAGACAGAGGAAAAATGCATGCAATTGAACAGTTTGCAGAGAGTTAAGGGATGTTGAGTAATAGTGGGAAAGGTTTCAGAATCTCTCACAAGAGGGAGGAGTTAATTAGTAAATGATTGTTAAAGCATTTTATAAATGCTCAGCAGTAGAGCACGCAAAGGAAACGTGACTTAGGTTAGTTTGACACAAAGATGCTACTAAAAAAAAAAAAATCGTTACCTTTGAGAAGTCACCAATAAGATTCCTTTGGTCACTGTCAAAAATGCTGTCGATCTCAGAGGATGACTGAGTCCTGATTAATTTCAGATTCTACAGAAGCAATGGTTTGAAATGACATTAGGATGGTCGATTATCCTTGCCCACAGAGACTTAATGCACTTCACTGAGAGCAAACGCTAACATCAAGTGGTATGTATCAGAACACCTACATCCAGGCTTGCCACACCCTCTAATTTAATTTCACTTTGAATCACAAAACCAGACCTGAACTCAAGCCCACCTAACCCACTCCCTTACACCACGCATTAAGAGGTGACAACTTCTTACATGAACAGTTATCGACCTGGAAGATCATTGTTCTCTTGAGTATCCTTATTATAAATACCTATCCTCACAAAATAAAACTGATTAGATGAGGATTAAACTACCAACCGTTGCTTCTTCAGAAAGTGTTCCAGGCACATTTTTTCTCCTTTTGCTGTTTTCTGAAGAGGTCTCTTCTTGGGACCTTTCCATTCTTTTCAGGGCAGTCCTAGCCACACCGTTGGGCAGAGATGGTGACCCAAACAATCTGCACCTTTTCATCTGGGGGGGGGGGGGGGGGAGAGAGAAGAGAGAAGCAGAGAAAAAAATGAGACATTCCCCCTAGCTAAGAAGGATGAGGTTAAAATCTAGATCAGTCTCTAATGAAGTTTCCTGCAAACATATTCATATAAGATTTAATTAGGGCATGAGCAACTGTAAAACTGTCACAACAAAGTAGCTGACATAATTTGGTGGCACAGCCAACTGACCTCTTAACTAATTGTATATTTAGTTGCTATTCAAGAAACCTGGGTCCTAGTGTTGGTCTCTTGCCAGAAAGGTTTAGTGAGTGTGGGGACATTACAAAAGAAGCATGCTGTGCCCTTCGGGTGAGGGAGTGTTTCATATACCTTGACAGCAAATACTCTAGCAAATTAAAGTACTGAGTTGATGGAGTTGAGAGAATCCAGACTTCAGCATTAAAAGATAGTGGGGCTGGAGGCATTACAGATGGATGCATGCAGAATGGGTTGGAGAGACATTTGTAAGATTCTATTTAGGATGCAAACTTTGGACATTTTTCTCAAATTGCTGAAGGAAAAATCTTAACAGTTAAATCCTACTGTTTCCAAATGCTACAAAGATAGAACGCTCTTAATCTTAGCTTGCCTAATGACTAGAGGAAGTATGTACTGACTACCATGTCCTAGATCCTGAGAGGTGCAGGATCAAAGATGCAATCACAGTGACTTGTCCAAAAGGCAGTTTTTGAAAGTTATATTAGCAAATGTATGCCTGGAGTGTAATAGGGATGCCCACTAAGAGTAATGATTTACTCAGTTTTTAATAATGCATTTCAATGGTATAGATGGACATTTGAAAGAGATGCAAGTTGCATTATGTTGGGGTAGGATACTTACGTAGTTGTCTGCTTTTCTCATGACCAGGGGAGCAGTCCAAAGGCTTGCCACACCAGATGGCATCTCTTCATTGTTCTGAGGAAGCAGAAAATCACTGAAGTTCTATCACATTTCAGGAAAAACAGTCAGTGGCTTCACAATTTGTCTAAGGCTTTTACACCACTCAAGCACGGGCCAAAACACTTCTTTGGGATTACTTACTCATTCACTGTTGTGAGAACTTCCTCTTATCTAGTAATTCCTAGATTAGCAGGAATTCCATTCTAATGGAAGCTAGGATACTGGGAAGGCAGAATCTTAAAACTTAAGGGAAGTTATAGCAATTGATTCATTTACCAAAAAAATCCATTTATGTTTTTAAAATGTTATGTTACAACTGCTGACTCCATCCCGGTAAATCTAGTTTCTACATCAATTACCCCATTTTACACAGGTATTTTCCTTCCCACTATATATCCTGGGCATTCCCCAATAATTGCAAGCTGAGTATTTTATCATCAACATAGGAACTGCAGCAAATTGTCTCAATTTAACTGCTATTGTCACCTGGTGATGATCTGAAGTGACAAGCTCTGTAGTCTACTGTTCGAAGTAGAAGCACAACATTTCTGTAATTCTATGAAAGTTGGACAGGACTACAGCTATGTGTGCACTATCACTTTTGTCAGTAAAACTTGTGTTGATCAGAGGCTGGAAAAAAACCACCCCCTTGATGAACAACTAAATCTCACTGACAAAAGCACTAGTGTGGACAATGCTGTGTTGGCAGGAGAGGCTCTCCTACTGACATTACTACTACTGCCTTGGGATGGTTTCATTATGCCAGCAGGAGGGCTCTCACCCGTTAGCATAGAGTGGCTACATGGGAAATCTTACAGTGACACAGCTGCAGTGGTACAGCTGTGCTGCTGTAAGAGTAGATATAGCCTACTACAGCATTAGGTCATCTTGGAGGATTATTGGCAATTACTAGCTTTTTGCCACTTGTGATGGAAGAAGCTCTATCTTAGTTATAATAGTTGCTTACCATAGATGTTCAAAATGGACAAATGCCTTTAACAGATGATTGATAATCCTACAAGGCTAAACTAGAATTTATCCCATTATGGTCATTTTAAAACCTGAATCAAGAGTCTGCCCTCAGGGCATTATGTATACATATCACTTCCCACGTGCAGATTCTTTACTTCATTAGAAGTGTTCAATACAGACATAGGATGCTGTCCCTCACAGGTATAAATCAGCCACTCCCCTTCCACATACCTTCAAGTCCTCACCATCCAATATATCTAGGAACCCATCATCTTCTTCCTCAATCTCAGGGGAAGTTAGAGATGACTGCTGCATCAAAGCAGGCCTATAGTTTTCCAGGTCGCCTTCAGGGGCTTCACCAGCGGGAAACTGGAACAAGACATTTCGGTTGAATGGCAGCCTCTATCCAGCCCTTTATTCTGGGGACTGTGTGTGACACTGACAGGGTAGCAGGTTAGAGCCATAGGCCAATTCACTTGTGTGTGAATATTAAAGAAGTGTTAAGTGTACTAATTCCCACAGACCAATTCACCAATGTGTTAAAAGGTATTGTTTTCACCTATCCATATCCTGTTGATTGCTATTACATTATGTATAGACAAAAAGTGTGTATTAATATTAGGATGAAAATTTACTTGATGTGTAAACATTATGAAAACTAATGAAGGTTTGTTATGTGCAATTATATTTTTTTACAATTTAGATAGCATATATCCTGGTAATTGTTTATCCAAATGTGATTGGAGCCTTGGAAACGTAATTGAAGAAAGTTGCTAATTTCAAAGTATGGATCATTGTGTTTGACAATAGAAATTCACAGACTCAGTATGGTATTTAGTCAACAAAAGAGAAGCCCATGCTGTGAATGAAGGTCGGATTGCCTACCATGGAAAGGAGCTATAAGAATGCATCCAGGGAATGGGTTTGTATCTCTGAACTATTTGGACACTCACAGGGAAGCATTCCAGATGCAAGACAAAGATTCCCAAAGTTATTTTGGGTAACCTTGAGAGACTTAAGGAAAACTAGCAGATTACTACATCTCTGCTACTATTTTGAAAATACAAACTTACACTTGTTTATGTATTTTACCTGCTTTAGCCTCTCAATAACTTGTTTCTTATTTTAGCTAATGAATTGTTTGTTAGGTTAGAGAAATTGGCTGCCAGAACTGTCTATGGTGTGACATTAAGAGTATCCATTGACCTGGGGTAAGCAGCTGACTTTTTGGAGTTGGGAAGAATCCAGTGGAATGGGATTATTTTTTGTTAAATCACTAAGATTGGTTGAAAGAGACTGAAAGGTCTAAGGCAGTGGTTCCCAAACTTTTCGGCATCATGCCCCCTTGATTTTTGAGAAACCCTCACGCGCCTCCCATCCCCCACCCCCGCAACAAAACTTAAGGGGGGGGGGAGGAACTGACCGGGGCCGAAAAACAAAAATAGCAAGGGGATTGACCGGGGGGGAGGGGCACGTCTGGGTCACCTTGCGCCCCCCCTGGAATTCCTTTATGCCCCCCCAGGGGGGCACGCCCCCCAGTTTGGGAACCCATGGGATAAGGGGACTGTGTGTGGCTCTATGGTAACACTGGTATTGTGATCCAGGAGTACGCTTCTGTTACTGGCTTGGGGAAATCTAATTATAGAATAGACCACCATTTTGGGGCATCTGTCCTATTTTCTCACCTGAGATTGGCCACGCACAGTTGTGAGCCACTCTAGACAGCGTGGCACTATGATCTCCCTTTTAGAGGAATAAAAACACTAGTTCTAGCAGCTAAGGCAGGGTCATTCCCTGAAATGGAATGTAGGAGGCATTCCCATGGTTATCCCACACACTCATCAATTGCCTTAGGCAGCTCCAAACCTGGCTCTGACACTTGTTGGCCACCAGAATAGTGAAAAACTTCATTGCTAGTTTTTCCATTAAAGGATAATCCTGCATTCTGAAAAATTATATAACCCAGCAGCTCACTTTCAGGATGGTGTAGAGAAGGGCAGGTCTAAACAACAAGAAGTTACTCCAAGTCTCCAGGTTTTGTGCATGCAATCAGGAGGTATTAAAAAAAGAAGAGGGATCACCATACCTAAGTAGGGAATGAAAACCAAAGTCCCCAATTTCCTGCTTATATATAGTGGTCATGGTCCCATTCCTGGATGTCCCAAGACAAGCAAGAGAACTTGCCATAGGATATATATCCCTATATTACATATGCAATTTTCAATTTTATCCTTTTAAACGCATCTAAATTTCAATATAGCTGTCTGCTTCACTACAGAAGTGGCAACACAATATAAAGATTCATCCAACATAGGATGTGTTACACATGCAGGCTCACTTATTGCAGCTTAGCTCAAATTTTATGAAGGATTATCATCAATAACTACTAGTGTATGTTGACCAAACTGTACAGTCTCTACAAGAAAGGATTAATGGACACAAATCAGATATTCAAAAAGGTACCACAGAAACCTGTTGGGGAACATTTTAACTTGCCCAGATACTCATTAATGGATCTCAAAGTTACCATATCATTGCAAGCCAATTTCAAAAACCAGCTTGAAAGGGATATTACAGAACTTAATTTCATTTACAAGTTTGATACCTAAACAAAGACCTTGCGTGGACGGGCCACTACGTTCCACATCTAACGACATAAAAAAACCAAGCACGGGGTACTTAAGAGCCCTTAGTACCCACTATCAGCTTCATTTAGCATGGACACTAACTGACAATTTCCCCCCCTTTTTCCTTCTCTTCCCCCCCATTTCTTCTCTTCCTCTGCTATTTATTTGGAAACTGGACCTCTTAACTCCATTCATCTGAATGGGTTGTGCACAGGAAAGCTCATGATACCATCTATATTTTTTGTTAGTCTCTAATGTGCTGCAAGACAATTAGTTGTTTTTTTAAGTTTTTTCAGTTACAGACTCACATGGCTACCCCTCTGAAACTAGTGGCATCACGGTAATTCATGTTTAAAACCCTTACATTGATCTCCCATATTAAATTCTCAGTTCACATGGCGGAACGAGATTTTTCCCTAACAGCTGCGTGGATATTTTTCCAGCTCAATGTGTTATCAATAAAGATGCAAAAAAGAGATCTCCCCCTACTGCAGAGCATTGCCTCTCAGGACCACCATTTGCAATGGCTTTTCCTCCTAGAACCAAGCAAGCCTAAGGCAAGGCAGGTTAGTTGCCAAGGTCACCCTGATACATACCATCCGAGCTGGGGCAGAGTTCTGCCGTTGCCCAAAAACATCTTTTCCATCTTCAAAGGAACGGACACGCAGACAACTACGAGAAGCGGGCCTGGTTGGCTTCTTAAACTCAAAAGACTCCTTAAGGAAATGGAGCAAGAGAAGCATGTTATCAAACAAAGCCTAGAGGTGGAAGGCCCACTGATTAGAAAGATTTTACAGCCTGTCCTTCTTAGACTCAGCTCCCTGCAATCCAATGAAATAAGCAAATCTTTCAGAATATGCACATTTCTAAAAGAAAGTTGTTATAATAGTGATTGATATAGGAGAATCACACTTCCTCTGAGTTATACTCTACAGTCATGCATCTATCCACTTGCCCTGTCTAATCATTTCAAAGGCAGCCAGATCTATACCTAAATTACTAGGGGTATATCTACACTTGCACCCTCTTTCGAGAGAGGGATGCAAATGAAGACAATCAAAATTGCAAATGAAGCCGGGATTTATATATCCCACACTTCATTTGCATAATCGCATTATGGTGCTATTTTGAAATAAACGCGGTGTAGATGCGGCTATTTCGGGAGAACACCCTACCCTCAAAATAACCTTTATTCCTCATAAAATGAGGTTTACCAGTTATTTTGAGAGAAGGGTTTTCTCTCGAAATAACTGCATCTTCACAGCGTCTTATTTCGAAATAGTGCCATAACATGATTATGCAAATGAAGTGCAGGATATTTAAATTCCGGCTTCATTTGCAATTTCAAATGTCTTCATTTGCATCCCTCTCTCGAAAGAGGGCAAGTGTAGACATACCCTAGAATGAGCTTGCTATTGTGGGACAAGCTGCACCCTTCTCCCATTACTGCTGAAAAAGACAGATGCTTCTACAGAAATCTGAGCCCTCATAAGATTTCTTCATTGACCCAATTCACAGCCAGTTGGACTATAATGAAGTTGGACTCAGTAGCCCCAGACAAGTTCCTTAAAGATTTAATTTACTCTATTTAATGAAATCACACGTTTACAGTTTGAAGATTGTTACCTTACAGGGCAAATTGTCTGGAGAGCCAGTAATCACAGAATTCGTACTAACAGGGAAGACCTTGAAAGACAGAGGGATGACAAGGCAGTAGGCTTGGATTCTGGATCCTCCGTGAAAGGAGGATGTCCTAATTACACTAAGGCCCATCCCCTGCAGATTAGTTTTAGATAGAAATATCCCTAACTCCATTTTAATAGGGCAAAAGAATTAGAGAGCATCCATGTCCCTCTTCCCAGTTACCCTCACCTCTCTACAGTTCCTACTACCTCTGCCTATTCTCCTCTACACCTGATCACCCCTTTTCTTTTCATTAGAATATTGGTCTCACATCCACTTCTCCCCTCTCACTTCTGGTGATATTTGCTGCAACATGGGCCCTCCTACCTTCATCCTACACGTCCCCTTGCATGCCAGCATTCTTAGCCTCACACCGATCTCCTTCTCACTGTCTATTGAATACCCACTCCATCTCTAAAAAGATCTGTGAAGTAACGCTTGCCTCTTCCACTACAGAAATTAATCCAATAACTTATTGCCTTTCCCACCAGGTCTCCCTAACAAGATCTCAGTCATTCACAACCTCTTCATCCCTCTCCCAGAACCTTTCATCTGAGGCTGCCTCTGCAGCTGCACTCCTAGTGAGGACCCACCTCTCACCTAACCACTACAGACCTGATCCTAGTGGGGATGGGTGTTGGGCTTCTCATTTGAACAGCGCTGCATCTGGTTCTTCTCCCACGCCATGTTGCTGTCAGTATCACCTACCCAACTTCTCCCTATCAGCCTTCCTCTCCAATTTCAATTTCCAGCTCTCCCTCTCTGTTCTCTCACTCAACCTTGGTAGCTTCAGCTTCTATGACGACACATCAGACCCTCAAGTTGCACATTCCCTCATCTATAGCTCTTTATTCACTATGGAGACCTGGTTCAAATCTCCCACTCATCAAAAGGGCCATTAGCCCCCTCTGATTTCTCTGTTGCTGAGTTTGCTCTCTTCACCCATCACACAATCCCTTTCAGCACCATCCGTCAACTCATGCCCTCCCGCTGAGCCTTTCTGCGACTTCCAGTCCATCAGCAATGATGATTTCTAATCTGCTTGCAGTGCTCTTCTCTGTATAGGATTTTTGTCCCTCTCTCCAGCCCCCACCCCCCCAACACAAGGTCTGTCCTGCCGACCTCTTGCTTTGGTTCACCGCCAATATACACTTACTACATTCCTCCTCATGTTGTGGAAAGTCTGCCACAGAAATTATGGGATCAGGCTGAATTCCTCCTTCAGAAACGTGTTCTCTCCTTCACTTCTGCCATTTTCTTAGACACACAAGTCTAATTCTGATTCTCACTGACTTTTCAAGATTGACATGCCCTTCCCTCTTCCCTTCACCTTGCCTTCCTGTCCCCTCATACAGTTCTCCTCCTCCCCAGTGAGGAGCAAAATTTCTTATCTGTTCTCCTCCTCTAACCTCTCTATTTGCCCTAGTGGGATCCAATTTCCTGATCTCTCATGCTCAATCCACTCCTATGTCCCACCTCAATATCTCTCCCCTCACATCACAAACACAATTTAAGCTTTCCCATTTAAATAAAAAAACAAAAACAAAAAACAAAACAAAAAAAACCACAGCACATCCTTAATCCCACTTACCTCTTCCACTATTGTCTCAGTTCTCATCTGTACTCATCTCTAAACTCGTTGAATGTGCTGTTTATAGTTAGCATCCAGAGTGTGTCTCCTGCAATTCCATTCTATATCCTCTCCAGTCTGGCTTCTGCCTCTCATACTCAACTGAAACAGCTGTCACCAATGTCTTTCTGACCAGAACCTGTACCCCTCCTCCTTGACCAGGCAGCTGCCTTTGACACACTCAGCCATGCTTCTCCTTTTGAAATATTATCCCCTCTTGGCTTTCGTGACTCTGTTCGCTCCTAGCTTTCCTCCTAACTCTCTAATCATGTCTTCAGCAATCTCCTCACACACCTTCTACACCAAATCACTGGGTAATCTCATCCATAAATTCAAATACCATCTACGCCAATGGCTCAGATCTATCTCTCCACTCCAAATTAGTCTCCTTTTGTCCAAACTAAAATTTCATCCTGATGTGTTCCTCATGGACATCAACTCAAGTTCAGCATGGCTAAACCAGAGCTCTTCCCCCAACTATCTTCTCAACAGATGTGGAAGACAACACTGTCCTGCCTGTCACAAGGGTGTGATCTTTAATTTGAACCTCTCTAGGGTTTCACATCAATGTTATGTCTAAGTCTTGCCAATTCTTTCTCCATAACTTCTCTAAGAGATGGCCTTTCCTGTCCATCCAAATAAATAAAACTCTCATCCAGGCTTGCATCTTCATTACTGAAATGTACTTTTCTCTGGCTTTGACAAATACAGTGTTGCCTGGCTCACTCATTCACAATGCTGCTGCAAAAATGGATTCTCCAATTTACAGATTTGATTATGTCTCCCTCTCTCAATCCCTCTAGTGGCTCTCTATCATTAATTGTAAGCTACCTGTCTCCACCTTCAAGGCCCTTCCCAACCTAGTCTTCACCCTATCATCTGTTATTCGGTATTAACAGATTGACTCCTGCCTCCAGTCAGCCCACAATGCCCACTTGCTACATTTCCAAACAAGCATCTTTGTGCTTTCTCTTGCTAAGCTTCATGCTTATGCCCATGCCCCTCCCTCCACTCTTGAACATCTACTAAGCCACTGCAGTGTTTTGCTTCAAATCCCTTAAGAACTCTTTGCCACAATGCTTAAAAACATATTAAGGCTAGACCAGTCCCTATCAGGCTGACCGACACTATCTAGTTGTCTTACGTACTCCCATGTCTGTCTATCCTGGTAAGTTTTCTTTTGCCTTAGACTAAGTGATTTGTCCTTTTTTTTTCTTTTTTTTTTTTAAAAAAACACAGTACTTAGCAAAATGGAGCTCCTAAGCCAGGGGTAGGCAATAATTTTTGTTGAGAGACCACTCCAAGATTTTTCTGTGGAGGGGTACAGGGTCTGAGATGGAGGCTGGGTGCAGAAAGGAGTTCGGGGTAGGGAACTGGGGTGTAGAAGGGGGGTAGTGACCCATGGCAGGGGATTGGAGAGCAGGATCCAGGAAAGGGTATCGGTGTAGGAGAGGGATTCTGGCTGGGAGAGTGGGGAAGGCTGTAGGGAGGTGTGCAGAGTCTGGGAGGGAGTTGAGATCTGGGGCAGGTGGGGGGAATGCAGAGGATTTGCGTGGTGACCTGGGGCAGAGAGCTGGGGGCAGGAAAGGGTGGGGTGTCAGAGGTTGGGATCCCTGGCTGGGAGGGGCTTACCTAGATGGCTCCTAGCCAGCAGCCTAACTCCCTGCCAGCAGCTCCAGGCTGTTTAAAGCAACTGGTTGTTCCATGTGTGTCTCTGTGCTGGGCGGGGAGGGGAAGGTTTTGCATACTACCCCTGCCCCTAGCATAATCTCTCAGGTCCCACTGGCCTGCTTTCGGACAATAGGAGCTGAGAGATTGCGCCACATGCCACCTCCGGCACAGCCAGCCGCTTTGAGCAGCGTGGAATTAATCTGTGCCCAAGGGTCTCAGCAGGGAACGCCAAATCCGGCCTGTACCATGCCCAACCCCGTCTTAGGCATTATGGTAATACAAAAAGTGGAAAGTCAGCTTTTGCACCATATTAGTGCAAATTTTGCAAGACAAACCATAGAGAAGTTTAATACCACCACAGTTCACCCAAGCAAGAAGAAAGACTTTACCCACCATATCAACCACTCATTACAAACCTCCTCCCCAAATAAGGAGTTATCCCTGTGCATCAAGCCCCATACTATCACAACTGACAGCTTCCTGGATAGAGCCTCCCATATTATACAGTAATTACTCGTTTAACACGTGCCCGCTTAACATGTTTTCACAATAGCATGATTTTATTTTCAGGGAACGTTTTTTGAACAACACGACCGTCCCCAAAAACAACACAAAAATAATCAAGTGGCAGACTACTTTGCACAGCGGTGTAAGTTGGTGAAAACAGTGGTAATACGCAGGAGCGGATGAATACACGTGGTCACAGCGCTTCTCCGCTCACTCACGTATTTATCTTTGTGTTTTAACAAACCGCAGCTACCTTGTGTTGCTAGTTATCTTGTGCTGCTAGATATCTAATGCTGACATTGACGACCCAGCACCAACAAAATATTGACTTTGCCACCACCACCTGAAACGCAACCACCACCTTTTCCATTATTTTTAATGGGAAAATTGACCCCGCATAGCACGTTTTCACTTAGCACGAACATTTTCAGAAACGCACCTATAGTGTTAAATGAGGAATTACTGTACTACTTCAGAGAAGCATAGAGTGATCTAAACTTACATTCTCTTTGTTGTCATCTGGTTCAATGAGGTGAAAAACATCACAATCCAATGAATCTGAGTTGCTCCTCTTCAGAGCAGGACTAGACCCCAGCAGCTTCTGCTGCAAAATTAAAAGGACAAATCCTGTTCAGTCTCAATCAGATCCCCAAATTTTGGGCAACTGAGAGACCATGTTGTCAGCTTGCCAAGAATGTAAAGACTGCAGTACCCAAATTTGCGCAAAATGGCACAAACTATGTTAAAAACAAGGTCTGGACAGAGACATGCAGCCCATGGAGACAACAGGCCTCAGGATGCAACACTGCCACATAAAGCTAATGACAGGCTCTCTTGTAGAACATAACAGATTACACTTTGGTCTCAATCCAGATTATAACCTATGGTTTTCTATTATCTTAATTTTAAGCAACAAGCAACACCAGATTCTTGAGACTGGAAGATTAATGAGCTTTGCTGGTTATCTTCTAATAAAAAAAGTGGGCACAGATAACATAAGAACATAACACTTAATACTGAAAACCTCTCTCTTGTGAAAGTCAAAAGTCCCCCTCACTTACCGGGAGAGAACGTATTCTTCTGATGGGCAGCTGAACACTGTAATGAGAACAGAGACAAAAACAGAATCAAGTTTTACTCTTAACATTTAAGCTGAAAAGCTATTAATAGTAACTGGCAACACAATTCAGATTTTCCACTGCAAAACTGAATTAGCTAGTGGTACAATTTAATAGATCACTAATTAAGAGGAGAAGTTAAAATTAAAAGCGTACTCACTTAGTAAGTCTGCTAGATTCTATAACTGTTTTCTCAAAGCTGAAAAAAGTCAGACAAAGGACATTAGTTAGCTTCATTGCTAATTCATAATCCAATACTTTGAACTACTTAGTGTTGTTTAACCTTAAGTCAGATGTTGCTGCTGCTTATCCCACATTACAAACTTGTGTACCTGAGGCTACATCTGCACCAGCAGCTCTCAACCAGAGGTTCAGAGCCTTCTTGGGGACCACAAGTAGATTTCTGGGGATTTGCCAAGCAGGGCCAGAGTTAAGACTTGCTGAGATAGAAAGCTAAAGTCCCAACATGGCCCTGAACCCCACCACCCAGGAAAAGTCAAAACCTGAGCAATTTAGCTTTATGGGGCCGCAGGCAATTGCCCACTTTGCTATCCCCTAATGCTTTCATGTGCAGAAACCATTTGTGGTGGCACAGGGGGGGATGTGGTATTTTTGTAGCACGCAGAACGGGACTCAGAAAGATCAAGAACTTCAATCTACACTACAGCTTATACTAGCATAATTTGTGTGTGAATAAAGAACATAAGAACGGCCGTACTGGGTCAGACAAAAGGTCCATCTAGCCCCGTAGCCTGTCTGCCGACAGGGGCCAGCACCAGGTGCTCCAGAGAGGGTGGACCGAAGACAATGATCAAGCAATATGTCTCCTGCCATCCTTCTCCAGCCTCTGACAAACAGAGGCCAGGGACACCATTTCTATCCCCTGGCTAATAGCCTTTTATGGACCTAACCTCCATGAAATTATCTAGCTTCTCTTTAAACTCTGTTATAGTCCTACCCTTCACAGCCTCCTCTGGAAACCCCACTGTGCAACCCAAGGATATAAAAATGTGGATCAGATCTGAATCCACATCTGCTGAAAACAACGTGCATCCGATCCACAATCTGCTCCCTGCCCTTTACATATATCCGCATCTGTGCCTCTGCAGCAGCAAGTGATTTCAAAGCACTCTGTATGTGGATGGGTGTGTGTCTTTGGGGTGCCTGTCCCACTCTGTCCTGCCAGGTGCTGCTACCTGGGAACACAAACAATGCAGGGTGCTTGTCCCTCTCTTCTCTACCAGGTGCTCCTACAAGGAACAGGACAAGCACCCTGCTCCTCCACAGAAGTGCCTCGAACCCGCTCCCTGGTAGGTGCGTCTGGTGGAGCAGAGCCGGACAAACACCTGTATGGAGCCTTTTTGTAGTATCTGCATATGCACCAATATTCCTCAAATGAATTATAGGTATCTGCGAATTTGCAGGACTAACGATAGGAGTGCTTCCATAACCAACTCTTCTGCTTGCAGCGTTGTTTTTTATGCGGACAGGAGAACTCTCTCCCATCAGCAAAGAGTGTCTTCACTACATGTGCTGCTGCATTCATACAGCTGTGCTGTATACATAGACATGGCTTTAAGAACAGCAGACAATATTGTTCTTTATTTCCTAGAGTCTTATTGTCTCAGCTGGGCTGGTGGACTAAACCCACTTTCCCCAAGAGACTAGCTAGTCTTTCTAATTCAGGATATAACAGCAGATTAGCATAAATGGAAACAGAGCTTCTCAGTGAGAAATGGGACAGGACGTAGCTCACGGATAAAGCGTGTCCAAAACCCTATCCTCTCCCTTTGCCTGCAAGGAAAGGGCATAACTGATTGATCATAGGTAGCAAACTCAAAACAAGCAATTGTTGTTAGCCATCACTTCAGATACTTGTACAAGCAAATAGTATAGCTGAGTATTTAATGAAAACTATAAGTTACATGCAAGTTAAGTGCAGTCCTCCAACTGCTAAACAAAGTGCTAACGTGATGCTCAGAGCCTAGGATCCTCAGAAATACATACTTTAATCTGGGCAACACATTAACTTAGACAAACTATTGATTAGTCTGGGCCAAACTCTGTGGTGGCAGAAAACCTAGAATCTCAAAATGCAATGTGCCATGACGTACAGTTCAAGAAGGTCAAATAAGAAAAGCCCATTTTACATGCACTAGCTGCAGAGGTTTCAGATTAAGTCTCCTATTTGCCCACACTTAGCACGGTTAAAGTATAATGTAAAATGCCAGAAGTAAAGTTTAGCATATTTCTACATACTTTTCCTCAATGTCCGAGTTCAAGGGATCGAGAGAATCCAGACAGTAGCCTGCCAAAGACAAAAAAGGTTTTTACTATTGAAAATACAAAATACAGGGAACTATTAGCAAGAAATCTTAGATCTTCTTCCCCAAAAAAGTTACAGCAAGTAGCTTAGCAGGACAACTTTTTGCTATGGGGGTGGGGGGCGAGAGAGAGAGTTAGATCAAGTCCATAACTCATCCCCCACTAGAAGTTCTGGGGTGGAGGTGTGGGAAGAGACAGCCTTGAGTGTCACTAGCTATTACTTCAGACCACAGGTATTGGTTTGATACTTTTGGGGTGAGTGAGAAAAAGAAGAATAAAAAGATTCCACCATACTACCCTATATGAGAAACTGTCACATAGGATAGCAACATATCACTTTAGAAACATAGCCTAAATAATATTTTGGCTTATTTTTCATACAAACTAATTACCATTTCTTTGCAGGTTAGCCCTGCCAACTGATTGCTTCTACATGCAAGCTTTTAGCTATGCTCTTGTATCTCTTCCCCAATAGATAATATTGGAACATCTCACACAGTCATCTACCAAAAAGAGCTTTCTTAAGACAAATCAGTATCCAGATAGTAAGATAATTAGTACCTTATTGATATACAAGAATCAGATGATGCATTAAAGCAATACAGCTGCTTCTGCTCGGTTTAAGGTTATGAAGAATTTTTCACAGGCTAGTGTTTTAAAGAACAACTTTGACAAAATAGGTGGAAGCATGTTACATCTCCATGTCTCGCTGCCTTATCCTATTACCACCTCACTCCATATCATCTGGTGTCTATTCACTTTGTGTCAGACTATGGTGCTTTCATCTGTAGTCTAGAGTGCCATGCAGTGTCATGGCACTACAAGAGACAAGATAACATGTAGAAAGAAGGTCATTTTCCTATACTGGGTTGCTTCAAAGGAGTACATGAAACCCATAAGACTTAAAAAAATATTAGCTAACCATAGCTCATTTTGTTATTCCAAAGAGTGTAGCTTTTCAAACCCATATCACTTTAAATAAAATTTTTATATATATATATATATATATATATATATATATACACACACACACACACACACACACACACACACACACACACACACACACACACACACACACTCACTCTGATGTAGTGCCTCCCATCCCAAAATACTTCAAGTTCTAGACATAGCTGTATTTCAATGGTCCTATATATTTCTGGGGTGCCATGACAGTAGTCAGTTGGATAACCAACACCACAAAGTATGCCATCAGTGGACGTAAAACATGGTGGCTTTGCTTAGACCCTCTTCATATAGGGAAGTTAGCAAGTAGACAACCGGAGTATTGACTACTTGCTTTCCTCCCCCTCTTCCTGCCACTGGCAGCAGCCCCTGTTCACAGTGGACAGGGGCTGCTAGACTGAACAGTTCTGACTTGCACTGGTCCGGGACACTGCACCTCTGCATTTTAAATGTAGTAAGAGCCCAGTGGCTCTTACTACATTTAACATGCAGAGCTGCAGTGTGGGTGGCTCCCAGAGCCAGCATGAGCTGGGACTGCTCAATCCCAGCATGAGCCGGCTCCTGGAGCTACCCACACTGCAGCTCTGGAAGGCAGTCCTTATCAACTAATTCTGTAGTCGATACAATTTGTATCGACTACACAATTAGCCAGATAACTGCAATTTAACATCTGTATCTTAATACCCCATGAACTCTAGTGACCACACACAGCACATAATCATGGTTTAAGATCATAATCCAAAAGACTAACATAAAAGTTGCATTCATGCAGTTTATCTACCTCAGTAAAATAAAAAGCACAATCAATTCTGTCAAGAACTCATTTTGTTATTCCAAGGAGTGTGTGTTTTCAAACCCATTCCTTATGTCATTGAGTGTCAGCAACCACAAATTAACACGGGAGAGCTAGGTTTACCAATGGTTTACAGAGAATGAGAATACACTACAGGTTGGACCTCTCTAGTCCAGCACCCTTGTGAACCGACTGGCACCGAACCAGAGAATTTGCTGAACCACAGGAAGTCAATATGGTCTAGCAGCATTACCAACACTTCTAGGAGTCCAGTAAGCAGCAGACATTTTGGGGTAAATAAGAGCTAAATAACAGCACAGAACATTGAGAGCCAGAAATGGTGGCTGTAAAACTTTATGGGTCCACATAAGACTTGGCCACACCAATGATAAGTGGACATCTGGCTAATTAAAGTCATGCTGGAACACGGATATTGCTGGAGAAGAGAGGTTTAACCTGTAGTGAACTGGAGCCAGAACTGATTTTTCACATTGGTTCTGCCACTTACTATATGAGGCCAGACAAACTCACTTAACCTCTTTACTTAAGTTTCTATATTTTCTTTTTTATAAAATGGAGGTACCTCTCATCTACTTCAGAAGGGTTGCTAGAATAAATTGTTGTTGCAGTGAATTATGCAAGCACACAGAATTAGCTTCCTCTTAAATCTAAAAATTGCTCTTTATAATACAGGGTAAGAGCATGTCGAGCTTTTTCATTCCTTCGTACTTATGTGTGGGTTAAAAAGTAACCTGAATCAGTAGATTCTGACGAGTCTGTTCTTTGTAGATTGTTACTGTTCCTCATTTCCAGCATTAGCAGAGAATTTTCATGCTGACTGTAAAGATTAAAAATGGAGTTATTTTACTCAATGTTTCAGACAGGAAGTGTCATGATAGATTTAAAATGTAGAAACACTGTAGATGAGCTCCATTTGGAACGGAATTGATCAGTTTAAGTAGTGAACAATGCAAAAACGTGCCAGTTTAACAGTCCTGCAAATTGAAATTTTGAGTAACCATAACGAACGCAGCACACACAGCTGTCTCTGGACAAGGTCATGGGGACTCATGCATAGGGGATGTGGCAACCACTAGGAATAATATTGAGATCATGTGTGGTACCACATGGGCTGTGTTGAAAGGGTGCACTAAACAGACCAGTACCAGGGGGCCATGAGGTTGCAAGAATGAGTTCAGGGGAGCTATATATAGAGGAAGTAAAGGTTGTATAAGTGGAATAACAGGGGCTGGAGAGAAACAAGGGGGCCAAGGCGGTTACATGGGTGAGGTTATGGGGGGCCATATGTTAGAGAGCTGGACAGACACCAGGATCCACAGGAGCTGCAGAGATTAGGAATGCAGGGGAAGAGTCATGAGAGACATTTGAGGGAGAGGTGCAGGCACAAAAGGTTTGGAAGGCTGCAGGACTGGAGTTCAGAGAGCCAAATACAGAAGAAGGGGACAGGCACCAAGGAACTAGGCAGCCTGCAGGGCAGGTACCAGAAAGGTTATAGGGGTGGAGTTATGGGGGCCACATGGAAGCAATTACAAAGGGGCCACTCTAAGAGGCTGCAGGGGTGAAGTCTGGGCAAGTAGGCATGGTCCTGAGGCGGGGGCTATGGAAGCTGACAGGGTGAGGTTATGGGAGCCCATGCGGCAGGCACAAGAGCGTTTTTTGGGGGGGGAGGGGTGCAAGGCTGGGGATCCATTAAGGCTGCAGGGGTGGGGTCCTGGAAGCCAGGCCTGGAGGGGGGCAGAAGGGATGAGGTTAAGGGGGACTGAACAAGAAGGTTCCAGGCTAGGGGGGGACAGGGGACGAGGACGCTCTGGGAGCCACACGTGGGGAAGGAGAAAACGCCCCTGAGGGATTCCGGCAGCTGAAGGGGTGGGGTGACGGGGGGGGGGGGCACGTGGGGAAAGGCCCCAGGGTGCTGGGGGGCCCGAAGAGCTGGTGTCACGTGGGGGCAGTATGGGGGAGGGGGAGGCACACCAGCGGGGGGGGGGGGCAGGGATGATGGGGACGCGTGAGGGAGAAAGTGCGGAGACACGGGGGGGGGGGGGGCTGCAGGGACGGGGCCCGGGGGGGGGGGAGGAGGCGGAGCGGGCCCGGCCGGTCCCACCTGTAGCCGAGCCCTTGCAGCTGCTTCATGGTGCGGCTGAGGCCGGAGACCGGGGAGAGCTCGGCGGGGAACAGGGACTTGGCCACGCCGGGCCCGGCGGCCGGGAGCTGCGGCAGGAGGAGGAGGCGGCGGCGGTGGTGGTGGTGGTGGTGGTGGGGGGGGCCCGGCGGGCCGGGGCCGGGATCCATGCGGCCGGCGAGCGGACCCCGAGCGGCTCCTGCTGTCAGCGGCGACCCCCGCGCCCGGACCCTCCCCGTCAGCCGCACAACGCGCGCGCGCGCGAGCTCCCCGCGGACACACGAAGCTGGCGCCAAACTTGGGCCCGCCAATCAGAAGCCGTCTTGAGGCGCCGCGCCCCGCCCACGTCTCTGAGGGACAGCAACTCGGGGGGGGGGGGCGAAAAAGAGCACCGGCGCCATGCGACCAATCACAAACCGGACGCTTTTCCTTTCCCGCCCCCTCCCCTCGTTGAATGACAAAGACATTGGCCTTCGTCTTTCCTCCGCCCACAGACCAGTTCTGACCAATAGAACAGAAGAGACGGCAAGCGGGAAGGCCAATTGAAAGCAGCCAAAGATTCCTTCCTCCCGCCCCTGGATTGTTTGACAGGAGACCTGACCAGTAGAATTGCCGATGAGCCCCTTGGGCGCCGGCGGGTTTTTTCGTTGACACTCACAGGCAAAGGGCGTGACCAAGGGCGTCAGCCACCGCCCTCTTAGGCGCTCCAGTAGCACTACAAATCCCAGCATGCAACGCTCCAGCTGGATCCCTGGATCCTTTGGCTCAATTTGGAGCGTTGCATGCTGGGATTTGTAGTCTCTAGTAACCTCACCTTAGCAGCTCAGGACCAGGTGCCATAGAATCATAGAATACTAGGACTGGAAGGGACCTCGAGAGGTCATCGAGTCCAGTCCCCCGCCCTCATGGCAGGACCCAATACTGTCCAGACCATCCCTGATAGACATTTATCTAACCTACTCTTAAATATCTCCAGTGCTGGGGATTCCATAACCTCCCTGGGCAATTTATTCCAGTGTTTGACCAGCCTGACAGTTAGGAACTTTTTCCCAATGTCCAACCTAAACCTCCCTTGCTGCAATTTAAGCCCATTGCTTCTTGTTCTGTCCTCAGAGGCCAAGATGAACAAGTTTTCTCCCTCCTCCTTATGACGCCCTTTTAGATACCTGAAAACGGCTATCATGTCCCCCCTCAATCTTCTCTTTTCTAAACTAAACAAACCCAATTCTTTCAGTCTTCCTTCATAAGTCATGTTCTCTAGGCCTTTCTTCATTCTTGTTGCTCTTCTCTGGACCCTCTCCAATTTCTCCACATCCTTCTTGAAATGCGGTGCCCAGAACTGGACACAATACTCCAACTGAGGCCTCACCAGCGCAGAGCAGAGCGGAAGAATGACTTCTCGTGTCTTGCTCACAACACACCTGTTAATGCATCCCAGAATCATGTTTGCTTTTTTTGCAACAGCATCACACTGCTGACTCATATTCAGCTTGTGGTCCACTGTAACCCCTAGATCCCTTTCTGCCGTACTCCTTCCTAGACAGTCGCTTCCCATTCTGTATGTGTGAAACTGATTGTTCCTTCCTAAGTGGAGCACTTTGCATTTGTCTTTATTAAACTTCATTCTGTTTACCTCAGACCATTTCTCCAATTTGTTCAGATCATTTTGAATTATGACCCTGTCCTCCAGATTAGTCGCAACCCCTCCCAGCTTGGTATCATCTGCAAACTTAAGAAGCGTACTTTCTATGCCAATATCTAAATCGTTGATGAAGATATTGAACAGAACCGGTCCCAAAACAGACCCCTGCGGAACCCCACTTGTTATACCTTTCCAGCAGGATTGTGAACCATTAATAACTACTCTCTGAGTATGGTTATCCAGCCAGTTATGCACTCACCTTATAGTAGCCCCATCTAAGTTGTATTTGCCTAGTTTATTGATAAGAATATCATGTGAGACCGTATCAAACGCCTTACTAAAGTCTAGGTATACTACATTCACCGCTTCTCCCTTATCCACAAGACTCGTTATCCTATCAAAGAAAGCTATTCAGATTGGTTTGACACGATTTGTTCTTTACAAATCCATGCTGGCTGTTCCCTATCACCTTGCCACCTTCCAGATGTTTACAGATGATTTCCTTAATTACCTGCTCCATTAGCTTCCCTGGCACAGAAGTTAAACTAACTGGTCTGTAGTTTCCTGGGTTGTTCTTATTTCCCTTTTTATAAATGGGCACTAGATTTGCCCTTTTCCAGTCTTCTGGAATCTCTCCTGTCTCCTATGATTTTCCAAAGATGATAGCTAGAGGCTCAGATACCTCCTTTATCAGCTCCTTGAGTATTCTAGGATGCATTTCGTCAGGCCCTGGTGAATTGCAGGCATCTAACTTTTCTAGGTGATTTTTAACTTGTTCTTTTTTTATTTTATCTTCTAAACCTACCCCCTTCCCACTAGTATTCCCTATGTTAGGCATTCCTTCATCAGACTTCTCGGTGAAGACCGAAACAAAGAAGTCATTAAGTGTCTCTGCCATTTCCAAGTTTCCTGTTACTGTTTCTCCCTCCTCCCTGACCAGTGGGCCTACCCTGTCCTTGGTCTTCCTCTTGCTTCTAATGTATTTATAAAAAGTCTTCTTGTTTCCCTTTATTCCTGTAGCTAGTTTGAGCTCATTTTGTGCCTTTGCCTTTCTAATCTTGCCCCTGCATTCCTGTGTTGTTTGCCTAGATTCATCCTTTGTAATTTGTCCTACTTTCCATTTTTTATAGGACTCCTTTTTTATTTTTAGATCATGCAAGATCTCGTGGTTAAGCCAAGGCGGTCTTTTGCCATATTTTCTATCTTTCCGACACAGCGGAATAGCTTCCTTTTGGGCCCTTAACAATGTCCCTTTGAAAAACTGCCAACTCTCCTCAGCTGTTTTTCCCCTCAGTCTTGATTCCCATGGGACCTTACCTATCAGCTCTCTGAGCTTACCAAAATCTGCCTTCCTGAAATCCATTGTCTCTATTTTGCTGTTCTCCCTTCTACCCTTCCTTAGAATTGTGAACTCTATGATTTCATAATCACTTTCACCCAAGCTGCCATCCACTTTCAAATTCTCAACCAGTTCCTCCCTATTTGTTAGGATCAAATCTAGAACAGCTTCCCCCCCGGTAGCTTTTTCAACCTTCTGAAATAAAAAGTTGTCTCCAATGCAGTCCAAGAACTTATTGGATAGTCTGTGCCCCACTGTGTTATTTTCCCAACATATATCTGGATAGTTGAAGTCCCCCATCACCATCAAATCTTGGGCTTTGGATGATATTGTTAATTGTTTAAAAAAAGCCTCATCCACTTCTTCTACCTGGGTAGGTGGCCTGTAGTAGACTCCTAGCATGACATCACCCTTGTTTTTAATCCCTTTTAGCCTAACCCAGAGACTCTCAACACTTCTGTCTCCTATGTCCATCTCCACCTCACTCCAAGTGTGTTCATTTTTAATATATAAGGCAACACCTCCTTCCTTTTTCCCCTGTCTATCCTTCCTGAGCAAGCTGTACCCTTCTATACAAACATTCCAATGATGTGTATTATCCCACCAAGTTTCTGTGATGCCAACAATGTCATAATTGTACTTATTTATTAGCACTTCCAGTTCCTCCTGCTTATTACCCATACTTCTTGCGTCTGTATATAGGCATCTAAGATACTGATTTGACCTTGTCTCCCAGTTTTGCCCTGATCTTCTTTTCTCTCTGCCATTATAGCCCACGGTCCCTCCCGTTTCCGACCCATCTCCCAGGTCTCCATGTTCTCCACTTACCCGTGGGCTTTGCTCACCTGTCCCCGTTGAACCTAGTTTAAAGCCCTCCTCACTGGGTTAGCCAGTCTGTGTCCAAATAGGGTCTTCCCCCTCCTTGAAAGGTGAACGCCATCTCTGCCCAGCAGTCCTTCCTTCCATCGCTGAGGGCAACACTGGGAGGGAGTGGGGATGCATGAGGAGGCCATGGGTGTAATCACATGGCATTGGGGCAGCACAAGCATCGCTGGTAACTGGTAGCTCAGCTCCTAGGACCTCTCTGTCTAGAGACGCTGCTCTGGGTGGGAAAGAACCAGCTTGACGCTCAGATCCCGGGGGGATGTCGGCAACTGGCTCTGCAGATTCTTCGCCTTGTCACCTGAGCATCTGTGGCATGGAAATCACTGAGAAACAGGCGTGGGAACCCCTCCCCCCGAGGATGTTTTTATGGGGCAACGTTTCCGCCTGGTTTTGAAAGCAGTGTTCCCAAATCCTGCGGTTTTAGCCCAAGTCCAGTGGCACTGGAACAGTTTTTATAGCAGGAGTGCTGAAGCCACAGGCCATGTATTCATATGATTGTTACTACTTAAAGCCACACCGTGGGGCAGTACCCTAATTCACAAGTGTCACAACCTTTGGAAGCTTCAGAGGGGTATCTGAGTTAGTCTGTAGCAGGAAAAACTTAAAAAAACAACAAATAGTCTAGTAGCACTTTAAAGACTAACAAAACCTTTGAAGTTTTTCTTCAAAGCCTGGGCTACTGGAGGCATGTGATAAAGTAAGACTAAGAATAATAATGCCTAGCTTTTAGCTCCGCTCTCATGAAAGAAAAAAAAAAGATTGTTAGACCTCCTGATTACAGAGAAAAGCCTCAAAATGTGACTGAAGTACTTAACTAAAGGCTAAAACAGTGGAATAAAAAGAGCCCACATTTTATTTTACTTACTCTTCTGGGTTTTGCACATTTTTAACCATTTGAGGATGACAATTCTGTAATAGGGTGTTGAGAATGGCGCCCCTCAATCAGAGAAGCACATTGGGGGCTTTCAGTGTGATGATGTGCAATGCAAACCACCTTTGGCTTCATCTCCACCCATTCTAGATGGTAACTCCTGGAACGAAAGCCAGAGATTAACTGCATGTAGGATACGTGACCAAGCCGAACCCAAAAGGGAGCAATATGTCTGGAATCTCCTTTGCTGTTTTGCCTGCGGGAGGAACTGGTGCTACCCAGCCAGAGATGAGCTACAGGAATACACAGTGTAAGGAGAACTTCTGATAGCAGCAGAATCTCACTGTGAACATGTGCATCCATGTTGTGTGAGAGCAGCTTCAACACATTGTCTTAGCTCAGGACCCATCAATGAGTGAACAGTGGCCAGAGACCGTATCAGTCTGAAAAGTATCAAAATTCAGCCACGGGCTGACCCCATCAACAGACCTATTCCCCAACCTTAACTCCATTCCCAAGGGAGATTTCCTAGGCCTGCAGATGTCATGGCCAGCTCCTCCATGAGCCTTCAATTGCCAGTCCAACCTGCCTGTACACTGAAGGCTCATGGAGGAGCTGGCCATGACATCTGCAGGCCTAGGAAATCTCCCTTGGGAATGGAGTTAAGGTTGGGGAATAGGTCTGTTGATGGGGTCAGCCCTAGGCTCCCACAGGCCCTACAACCAGCTTCAGTGCTTAGGGAGCCCTCCAGGAAGTGCATGTACAATACCTGTTGCAATGTCAAGAGCCCACCTAGGATGTTGTATTGATGATGACAAGGTAGAAAGTATTGCTAATGTAGCTCTGTGACAAAGTGCACTTGCTCTGCATTGGTATTGGCTAGCTGATCCCTAGCCACTGGGAGGTGGGGGGCAGTGCAGCACAATTTCTCAGCTCCCATTTGTCAAAGTGGCCATACTTGACTCAATGGGCATCAACCCTGAAACATACCAGCAATGACTTTGGTGGGAGTGATAGCCCCCCAAGAAGTAGGCCAAGGTCTGTGGCCCAAAAGCTCTGGTGCTGGCTGGAGCCAGAGAAGCTGATGGGACCCAAGTGGCAGAGGTAGTGATGATGGAGCAGTTTATTCAGATTCTCTCCACCACAGGAAAAGAATGAATGAGGCAACATTATTCAACCTCATTTACAGGAGCAGTCTCCTTGATGGAGGACTACTCGGAGGCTTAGGGGCTGGAGCACGAGGTCAAAGGACCAAGAACCCTGGGAATCCAAGCCAACAGCTAGAATGTGTTACTGATCTTCACGAGCCAGGGAAAGTGATCTATCAGCTTGGCCTGTTGAAGGCAGAGAGAATGCTCATTAGATGGCAACCCGTCAAACCATTCCCAGTGGGAATGACCTTGGGAAAATATTATGAGTGTGGATGGGAAAGACATTTCCATCTTGACTGCTTGTTCATGGACTGCAGTTATGGCCAAGCATTGCCTGTGGGTTCCAGGGCAAGAAGAAAAGGCCCCATCAAGCTACTGGTAACCCTGCGAGGCACCCTGATGACAGTCCCATCTGACTCGGGCTGTTCCAGATGCTGATGTGAGCCAGTGTGGTAGTCTCCCAATCCTGTCCTCATGCAATGTGTCCCTGGGGTGTACAATCTTTCCCCACTGCTTGAGTACATTTGTTGGATGGACAAAGAGAGGAGGTGGTACCTGGTGGCTGTGGGAAGTGGAGCAACACAGCAGGGAGCTGGTGGGGTGGGGTAGGCTAGGGCCCCACACCTTTCTGCAAACCCCCTCCCCAAGTGACGTGGCTGGGAGCCTGGAGAATGGAGCAGGCTGGAGCCAGGTCCCTCTGCTTATTGCCAGGAGTATGGGGAAGGCCTGACCCCTGCTGCTGGTGCCAGGTCAAATTGCTCAGGGGAGGGGGATTGAGGGTGGAATGGGGGCAGCAGCAGAGCAGAGGTGGGAAGAGGCAGGACAGGAGTTTAGGGGAAGGGATGGGGGGCCCTAGAGCTCCCAGCTGCTTCAGGGGATCGGTTCCACACAGCTCCCAGCCAGTGGTGGGGGACACTAAACCTTTCAGGGCTCAGTCCCAGTCCCATTTTGTCACAGTTACTTTTAGTGAAAGTCAGGGACTTGTGACAGGCTTCCATAAATGTTTATTTATGCCTGAGACCTGTCCCTGACTTTCACTAAAAATAACCAGAACGAAACTGTAGCCTTGCCTATAGTGGGAAAAGTGCAGATTTGAAAGTGTAGCCATATCGATACTAGGGGGGCTTTAGCTGACACAGCTATGTCAATTACAAATGACACCTAATTGGACTGACATAAGAGTGCTAGCATAGTGAAACTGTGAAGTTTGTGGAGAAAACCTGGCATGGGCACTTAACGGGGCAGTAGAGAACATCCAGCAGACACCACTGCATTATGGCAATACGCAAATGAGATGATCCAGCCCAAGGCTATGGGTAACAAGTGCAGATGAACTTACTGCAATGAAAAATACAAGTGGGTCATTTCTGAGCATTCAGATAGTTTTCTTTTAATGATTCCTCTCTCTCTCCAGCTGTGGTCAACTGTGCAGGAGTTCTCATGTGAGAGACATTGTAAGAAGCTTGATACCCATCAGGGATACACCTGGATATATGATCCTGGGGACCAGAGCCAAAAGTAAGGGAAGATTTTCTCCTTAAAAGACGTAGAGAAATTGTAGATTTGCGCCATGCTCTCTGCATTGTAAAAGGTCACCTGTCCTTCTTCGCAGTCCAAGTGAATTCGGATCTTCCTGGGCTTCTCATCCAGTGCGAGAGGAGTTGGGGGGAAAGTGAGAGCTGTGTATTGATGATCCCAGTCCAGCCGTATAGCCCAGATTCCTTCTCTCTCAAGACTAAGCGGTCCCTTTCTCTTCACAGTCTCTTTGGCAACCCCCACAGCCCAGCCATTCCCATCTCCTACGTCCAGCTCCCAATAGTGTCTCCCTGTTGTGAATCCCTCGGAGCCCAGGACAGAGGGGCTTGATGTGAACCTCTTGGGATTGTCAGGCACGTCTAGCCGCCCCTCTCCAAGTCTCACATTTTTCCCATCCTCTGACAGGACGAGGTGGGGATTTGCTGTTTCTGGATCCAGAGTCACATTCACTAGAGAACAAGGCAAAAGGAGAGACACAATCAGAGAAAGGCAGCAGTGGAGCAAATGGGTGAATCTCCTTCCTCCAGAATTAAATAGAGCAGGGAAGGCAGGAGGAATATTTATGGTTTGAACCAAAACCAGAAAAGACTCCTTCTACTGGAGCTAAATCAGGAATAAAACCAAGTAGGTGAAATCAAATCCTGGACCCATTGAAACCAATGGGAGTTTTTGCTATTGACTTCAGCAGAGCTAAGACTTCACCCCACGAATACAAATGGCTTTAGCGTCAGCTGATTGTATGTTGGACCATTTCTAGTCCACTTTGGATTATCCTTGTTACTCCAGGACCCAGATACACATGGGAATGGTCTAAGTTTCTGTTTCAACCTTGGCGTGGCAGTGATTGGAAAGAGACACAGGTGCAGTGACCTCCCTGGTGACTCACTGTGGTATGCTTTTCTGGAGAGAATCATGTTTTTATGCCGTAACGTTGGAAGCTGTACTAGTGACAGCTCAGTGGAAGCACCGTTTTCTTGACCAGCGTGGACAGGGATGTTCATAAGCAGGGGTGTCCCTGCATCCCTGGCTTTCTGGGGGTGGTAATAGAGGGACAAGTTCAAAATCCCAACCTAGATCTAAATTCTGGGGCTATAACGGCCTTAACCAAACCTCTGGCCATTTCACCTTAATCCTATTTCACACTTTTCAGTACACTTACAGTTCCTCAGCCCTTCCTTTAACCCACCACTCCAGCAACAACTAACTCAGTCACTGGACGGCACCTGCATGCCTTTGCACCACTGATGGGATTCATACACCTGGTGGAGACAATCTCTTCTAAGGGGGAAAACCTCAATTTGGTTTGAATTGCCTCTTCTCCCAGACAATTCAGAGAGCAGAGATGGTCTGAACCAAAATTATTGATTCGAGCATCCTTGAACTTTAAAGGATGCTTAAATTACAAATCTAGTTTGCAATCCAAAAGTGCCGGTGAGGATATGTGCGCTGTTTCTTTAAGACTCCAGTTCAACAAAGTGCTTAAGCAGAAGTGTAAATTCAACCAAGTGCACAGTCCTATTAAAGTTACACATGTGTAATGCCTTGCCGAATCTGGGCCAGACGGGAGAAGCAGAGAAAAATGGAGATGCTTTAGAGCTAATACTATTCCGAATAAAGTTCCCTGGTCAGTGCTAGAAGACAGTAACTTTCTGGGATTCTTTACCATTGTCACAGAACGGTATTGGGCATGTATTTCTGTAATGGACCTAATCCAACACAGATCTGAGCTCCTGCCAGTATGCTGTGGCCTAAAACTGACTTTGCAATGAAGTACAGTTCTAGCTCCTCATTTTAGAAAACTGTTGCCTCTTATTTGTTCTCAGAAAAAACAAACCAAACCAAACCCCTTACCTTTTTCTTTATCCATCTGAGCTTGCAGATTCTCTAGATGAAGGAAGAAGAGACAGGGATGAGATCTTATGACCTCTGGTTCTCATGGCATATTCCAGATGTGCTGTTAGTGCCAGATCCTGAGTGTAAAGTCTGATTGTGCAAAATGTCACAATCTCAAACCCATCTAACCTCCCATCAATCACTCAGATTCCAAAATCACCCTTAACGGTTATTTCGAAAGAAGGGGTTTCTTTCAAAATAACCGCGTCTACATAGCGTTTTTTATTTCGAAATAGGGTATTTCGAAATAGTGGCCGTACACGATTATGCAAATGAAGCGTGGGAAATTCAAATCCGCGCTTCATTTGCAATTTCACTTGTCTGCATTTGCATTCTTCTCTTGGAAGAGGAATGCAATGTAGACATACGCTATGGCTCTTCTCCTCCCAATATCCCCCAAGAGCTGTTATATTATGTCCCAGAATTGTGGATCCCTTTTTCTTCTCCTTCGTGTACCGCAGCCACATTCAGTTCCCAGAATCCATTGCACTGGCCACAGTGAGGTTTCACAGGACTAGAAAGAAGTGCTAAGACATGACAGACTGAATCAAGCACAGACACATTTCTGCACACAGAGCAGAGATTTTGTAGCCGATGACAGTCAGGAATAGTGAGGATGAAAGCTAAGGTCCAGTGGGAGACGTGGGGAACAGTAATGGCAAAAACTGAGTGACATGGGGGAAGGGGACAGAGGCATAGGGGCAAGAGCGCATGGAGCAGCATGAACCAGAGAATGGGCGGAAGACAGACAGAACGAGTTCTAGGGGAGACAGGATTGGAGACATCATCCACACAGGTTTACCTTTGAACATGGCCAGCACCTCCATTACAAGGTTATTATTTTCAGAAAAGTCACTGACTCTCTTCTTCAGCACAGGAGAAACAGGCTCTGAAGTTGGGGCCTTCACACGCTCGCACCTAGGGAAACACATATATCCTGAGGCCTGGTCTACACCTAAAACTTACCTCACCTACTTTCATTACTCAGAACTGTGAAAAATGTCATGCCTTGTGCTATACAGTTAGGTTGATACAATTAGGTTTTCTTCCATCAACCTTCCATTGTTACCACCTCTTGAGAGGGGCTGAATTTACTACAGCAATAGAAAACTCCCTTCCCTTCCTGTAATCAGTGTCTACACTCCAACAGCGCTGCAGCAGCACTTGTAGCGTAGACACACCCTGAGAGCCTTCACCTAGCTATCTAATCCGGAACTCTCCACCTGGCCAGAAAGAATAAGGACTTCAGCCTGTGAACTGAAGCCCCCTCAAAATCCGAACAGGGACAAGTGCTTCTAATCTTGGTAATTCTGGAAATAGGAAGGGCAGCAATTATACAGACTACCAAGTACAAATGTAAATCTTACAACCACCTTTTGAATTTTTATTGTCATTCTGAATACTGAAGCGTCCAGGCCCTCATTGGGTTGGAAGCAGCACACTCTCACCGCACGAGAGAATCCCTTTCCTGAAGGGTTTACAGTCTATCTAGCCAAGACAGAGACACAGGGAGGGGAGGTCACCCAGCAGTGGCACAGCTAGGAGTAGAACTCAGCTCTCCCAATGACTGGCTCAGTGCCCTGTACAGGCTGCCCCCGACTTGCGATGTGATCGGTTATTGGGATAGCGTCTCAAGTCGGGGGCGTCGTAACTCGAGCCCGCATTTACGACAGGTGTCGTGTGCCGTCGTAAATGCGGGGCCAAGGATGTAAGTTGGGGGATTTTGGCCCCTTCTGCACTTACGGAAAAGATTGTGAGTGCAGGGGGTCATAAATTGGGCCGTCGTAAAGCGGGGGCCTCCTGTACATTGGGGAGTTAACACCTCATTTTACATGAGGAGAAAGTGAGGTACATGGAGCAGCCCCAATTCTCGCTGATTTCAACTGGCTGTAGAGAATTTGCCTGACATCTCTTTCGCACCAAACGCAGAGGAGCAATCGAAATCCTTCTGCATTAGCTTTAGAATGTAAAGCCTCCCCCCCCCCCGCCCAAAGTCTTTTACACGCCACAAATTCAAAGTACCATTCCCACGGCAACCAAAACTCAGCCCCTTTGGACATGTAACAAATATATTAAATACAAAACATTCCCATGGCTGCTGTGTGCTGGGAAATTGGGTCTTCAGGACTGATTTCCAGACTTTTGCTCAGCAAGCCACAGAGGGAGGGGGGAGGGAAAGTGAGAATGAATCCAGAAGGTACCTGCTCAAGGTGCTGCCAACATCCTAGAAGGCAAAGAAAACATGGTCAGTGCACATTTCACAAGAGAGAGGGTCGACGGCAGCTCCCAGCTACACCAGTGAGGCTATGCGGGTGAATCCAGCCCAGAATGTCTTCTGCTCTGGGATGGGTCTCTGTGTTTGCAGTCTGAGTTTCATTGGCAGGTCTCCACATGAGGAAACATTCAATTTCTGGGAGGCTAGGCCCCAATCCTACAATTGACTATGCCTGGGAAGATGCCTACCCATCAGTGGGACTCTAGGAAGGGAAAGGGGTCTGCCTGCAGGAGGATAAGCACCAGAGTCAAGATGTAAAAAGGAGGCTTGATTTGATTCCCAAGGGCAGCTCCCTCATGTTCTCATCTCCCCAGGAGAACTCCCACCTCTTTCTCTGCCTCCTCCCACCTCATCAAGGTAAGACTCCTCCAACTGCTCTAGCCTCTTACAGCAAGTCCTGCCGGATCCTCCACCTCTTCCCCCACCTTATGCACCAAGAGGCACAGAAGCCTTGTGGTCACTCTCCTCCAGTCATGACACTGCTGCTGCCATCTCCTCTGGGCTCCTTCCGAATTCTTCACCATGGTCAGCCTCAGATACTGAAGTGCTCTGTATTCACCCCATAGGGGGACACTGGTCTAGTTGGAAGTGAAGGCCAAAGGACTTCCCCAAAGGGTGGGACTGGCTACTTCCACAAATCCCAGCAGCTGGAAACCTTCCCTTCCTGCCTGCCTATGTAGCAACCCCACTGGCTTTCTAGTGCCCAAGTAACATCACAGGTGGGAATTAACTACTGAACACCAAAGACTTTCTGAACCCGCAGAGACTGTTTGGCATTTGTCCTCATGGGTAAATTGTTTTTCATTTTTCTTCAAGATCATTCAGAGGAAGAGGCGATGCCTCTGTTTACAGATAATCCAGAGATGCACTGACTTGGACAGTCTCGTGTGTCAATCTTATAGTCAGTATTTCAGTTATACTGTGAGCTCTGAGCTCTGGATTCCAGTAACCCATAGCCAGACTCCAATAGCTCAGGAGTCTTTCTTCCCTGCACAGGGAACACACAATGCAACCTCACCTTAAGGAATTCTGTCGCTGGCTGGGAACATTTCCTTTGTAGCTCACTGATCAGTTCACTGAGTAGTAACGTTTTCTCTCCAACTTTAGTGACATATTCATTCCGCCGCTTTAAAATCGCCTCATCTAGCACTTCCAGCTGTGCCAGAAGGAGGCACTGGTGTTCGCTCAGAAACTCATGCAACTGCTCAAATTCAAACAAAATCTTCTGTCTCTCTGATTCGGTCTGTCTCTAGAGTGAACAGATATAAAGCCACGAAGGGCAGGTCAGTATTACAGGCTGCGTCCTTTCGCTCCCCACACATCCTTGTGTATGTGAATTAGGGATGTGAATGTTTAACTGTAGTGAGGCTTACTGGTTGCAGTTAACCCAGGGGTGGGCAATAATTTTTTACTGAGAGCCACTTCAGAAATTTTTGAAGTGGCCCAGGCCGCTTAGGAAGGGGCGGGGCCAGGATATTTCCCTGATTCCCCACCCACAGACCATGATTTTCCCGTAGGCGCCCATGCCCCTGGCAGTGGGAGGAGACTTCACTCACTCCCCCTTCTGCCCCCAGACCAATCAGGGCTTGGGGGCGGGGGAAGCGCGCGAAGTCTCCTCCCGCCCTGGCCAGGAGCGTGTGGTGCTTCTAAGCATCATGTGCTCCTGGCAGGGTGTGGGCCGGGCAGAGGAAACTTCATGCGTTTCCCCCTGCCCCGAGACCCTGACTGGCCTGGGGGCAAGGGAGCGGCAGGGCCTCCGCGGGCCAGATTAACAGGCTGAATTCAGCCCGCGGAGCCCCTTTTGCCCACCCCTGGGTTAACCAATGCGGGCTGGAGCAGCACCAGCTCCACGGGGCCTGCTGTGGGTGAGCTGCGCTCCAGTCTGGATGGAACAGCCCCAGTCCGCAGCAGGCCCGGCCCGGGCAGGCAGGGTCACTCCAGCCTGGCCACAGCAGCCCCAGCCGTGGCAGGTGGGGGGTCGCTCTGGCTGAGCTGGAGCAGCTCCCTTCTCCCCCCATATAACCGGTTAACTGGTTAAACACAAGACTGAACTGATTACCTAATGAAAGGGGATTTTACATCCCTGGCGGGAATATGGCGCATGAGACAGGGCTGGGGCTAGAAGAAACCTTAGTGGGAAAGAAGGACAAAGGAGTCTAGGGGGCAGGAGATGAAGAAGTGGAGTAAATCGTAAATGAGCCGGTGGAGAAGACAACAGGAAGAGTGGTGCAAAAGCCCTGGGCACTGAGGGAGGGTTGATGACGAGAGGACTCGGTGAGTGTTGCTGAAGGAGATGATGCGGTGGCTGGACAGAAGAAACAGGGGAGCCGAGAGGTTAGGGAGGAAGGTCAAGTGAGTGGCCATTTTGTCACGAGGGGCCTCAAAACAGGGATGAAGGTCAAATGAGAAGGTGAGGAGGGGGAGGCTGAGACGTTGGGCTGCACATCAGTGTGGAAGCTGAAACCGCAAGAAGGAGGATGGGTATTGTGAAGAGAGGACAAGCCAGCACTCAAAATCAAAGAAGACAGACAAGGAGGCATCAGGGGCAGGGGCTAAGAGCAGAAGAGGCCACATGGGGGGAGGGGGGATGTTTATTGAAGCGGTGTCAAAGTGGCTATGTGATTTTATGTGGGTGCCAGAAGATGAAGAAGTCATGGCAAACTGACCTTCCTGGAGAAGAGTGAACTTTCCAGGGGGAGCAAGAGAAGGAGAAGAGGGAGGCTGTGAATGGGGGCTGAGATTTGAAAGAGAGGATCCAGAGGGGCAGACGTGGTGACGGGTGTAGCTGTGGGAGGCGGGGCGCACGGAGATTGAAAGACGACCAAGGTAATGGCAGATGTCACCAGAGGTGAGGAAGAAGCAGTGGAGAGGACAAGGGGGTTATGAGAGGGGAGTGTGGTTGGAAGGGAGTGGGGATAAGAGAGAACTCGCAGCAGGAAGTGGAAGTTAAAAGGGATATAGAGAGAGTGGAGGTAGGAGGAGAGGAAGGAAAGAATAACATACATTAGTAGAAGATCAAGATCAGTTGGGAAATGATCTGCTAACCAGAACAAGAATACAGCTGTAACAAATTCTGTTCTCAGTGAATAGTTCCCCAGCTCCCTGTGCCAGCAGAGTGGCATGTTACAATGGGGTGTAGTTTGCATTGTCTGCTTTTGAAAACAGCCAAGTGCACAAGGTGCCCATATTACAGCAATGTAACTAAGGCCTTGTCTCTAAGGAGAGTTAGTACACAACAAGCTCGGGTGTAAATCTGCCAACCTGCTGCACATTAATTGGCCATGTGGATCCTGCTACCCTGCCCTAGAGTTCTCTAGCATACTCTTTGAAATGGCAGGGCAGTGGTAGTGTTGTCATGTCATGGTGTGAACCCACTTGTTCGGCAAACAGCTTGTAAGCAGCGGTGGATATAGGGCGGGGCGAGCGGGGTGGCTGCCCCGGGCCCCGTGCTCAGGGGCGGACTGGCTGGCGGGATACCGCACTTTAAATTCCCTGGCGCCGCGCGCTGCACGGTGGAGGAGCGCATGCGCGGCGTGCTGAGACGCTGCGCAACACAGCTGAGAGAGGAGACGCCCGGTGAGAGGGGCCTCGCGAAACTGTGCTGCCCTGGGCCCCGCAAAATTCTCATCCACCCCTGCCTGTAAGGGGTCTAGTACTGCACTGATGAGCCACGTATACCCCAGTAAATAGACAGGTAGGTAGATACCAGCAGTGCATCGCTTTGCTCTTCTCCGTGTGGTTTAAATTTTTCTCTCTCTGTTTGTAAGAAACACAAACTGCTCTGAAGCTTTTCCTGGAAAACAAGAGGGATTTGGTAATCTCGGTGTTTTATTTCAGACAATACACAACAGTACTATGGTTTTCACTATGTCAGAAGTGGACATTTTCAAAGCTCTCGTATGAAGTGACAGCAGCAGCTCTGTCGTTAAGGTTAGCTCCCCATTATAAGTCCAGTTTTCAAGCCCACCTTTAACTTCCCCCCAAAGAAGCCAATTTTGCATGCTGCTGTTCATTCTTAGCAACACTTTTTCTGTTAAATCTAGTAGAACTCAGGCAAAGAGTTTTAGTTTTAGGGGCCGAAGTGTTAGTTAATTTGTTGAAAAAAATCCTTTTTAAAATGGTTTGACGTGGGAATCCCACAGATGTTTTACTGATCTTACTGAGAAGTACCTTCTGGTATTTGGGGGCTGAGTTAGTGGGAAGGGGGTTAAAAGATATAAATGCTAGGGGGTGTTAGATATCATGAAATTGAATAGTTGTGTCACTGCATGAATTCTTAGTGGTTACACAACTATTCGATAGTCCCCAGGGGCAGGGATGGCAGCCAGTGTGCTCCCAGCCCCACTCCTGGGGAGCCCCCATCTGCAAGGGAAGCCAATTTTTAAAAATCAGCTTCCCGTGCAAACAGTCTGCCTGCCACCCTGCACTGCTGCCTCTGATTCAGAGGCAGCAGTGTGGGGTGGCAGCAGCCCCTGTCCGCAGGGGGCGGATTTAAGCTCCCACGGACAGGAACTGCTGCTGCAGACCAGCCTCTGTCCGCAGCGGGCCCGGACTGCCACAGATAGAGGCTGTTTCGCAGAAGCCTCCCCTGCACTCCCCCCCATGCTGCTGCTTCTGTCAGCCATGAGGGGGGCAGGGAGGGACAGCACCGGCTCCTGCATGCTCCCCATCGTTGCCTCTGTAGGAGGCAGCAGGGGAGGGGCAGGCAGGTCTGCGGGAGCCAATATGCACGGACTTGCAGGGAGGGGGGCAGGCGGATCCAGTGATTGTGGGGAGCCTGTTTAAAGCCATCTCCTCATGGGCACCAGCTCCCATTCCCCCACCCTTCTGCCTCTGATACAGAGGCAGTGGAGAGGGGAGTGAATGTAGTAGACAAGATTAACCGATAAGCCCAGGTTTATCGGTTATTCGCGTAGCTGACTACATGTTGACATCCCTAATAAACGCTTGTTTTTACATTAATACAATGGAGCGATACATTTATTGGCAAGTAAAAATTCATCATACTCTCTGGTCAGCCATATAGTCTGGTAGAAGTTTGCAAGAGAGTTAGTAGGAGATGTTTTTAAAAAATTGCAATGGGTCATTACTAAAGTTTGAATTCCAGATCATTAACCCAGTGTTATCTATTGTTATCCCCTTTGTCAGGAATGTTTGTAGACCAGCTACAGTTTTAACTTGAATGGCATGACAGCAAGTGAAGGAGGAATATGTGGCATTACTGAAGCATCTTAATGGTTTAACAACTAGTTATTTCATACATCTGAGTTTTTGAGATAGAAGAGCCTTTCTGAGAGTATAATACATAAAATCACAATCAATAATAATACTTAGCTCTTATGTGCGTGTCCTGTTTGGTAGGTAAATTCCACTACCTACAAGCCCTAACATCCTTCTAAGCCCTAACAATGGATTTTTTTGTGAATTTCCCTAAGTTATACCCAGAGGTATGGATAGCACATTTCACCTAAAGGACTCCACCCCGACCAACAGCACTTACAGTTTACAAACCAGTCCAAGAGCCACAATGAGTCAGACTTAAGCCAGAACTTGAGGGGAAGCGGGTTAGAACAAGACCAGCAGCAGGATCAGTGAGCTAGACCCAGATTGGTTTGCTCATACCTGGTTCATTTCTGTTCTGATCTCTCCCCTGGCTTCTTAGAATCTGACCTTCCCCAACCTGGCTTGCTTACTAGAATCCCATTCTGCTCCCATACAATTCAATGGCAAAACTTCCATTGATAGGGACTGAGTCCCTAGCTAGACAGCTTCTCATACAGACACTACATAGCGATTTCCTACCTTGTAGGCCTGGGCAGCCTCCTCTATTGGAGCCACAGTGTGATCTCTGTGAGTCTGGGACTCCCGGCACACCAGACAGATCGGCCTCTGGTCTTGTTCACAGAAGAGTTTCAAAGATTCTTTGTGCTCCTCACACACAATTTCTTCTGCTTTCTTTGCCGCTTCCAAACCAAGCTGCACCGCTATTTCTACCATGTTTGCCAGCTGCCTGTTGGGCCTGAAATTTCTTGGCTGGATAGTCTTCCTGCACTGAGGACACGAGACCTTCCCCGCTGATTCCTTGCAGTATTCTCTGATACATGCCCCACAGAAATTGTGGCTGCACTCTGTGATCACGGGATCTTTAAAAGAGTCCAGGCAAATGGGACAAGTGGCTTCATTTTGGAGATTTTCCGTCAGATTCACAGCAGCCTGAGCCATGAGCCTTTCAAGAAACAGAAGCAAAGCGAAGTTTCACTTTCGTTTGCTTAGCCATGGGCTTGGCCTCCCTCCTCCCCTGGCTTTATGCCCAGAAAGTCCTTGGTCCGCAAAGCTGCTGAATCAGTGACTTACTCACTGTAGCAGGGATACTAACAGATCCAAGCAGTGCAGGAGCCAAACTCACAAATCAGCATGATCCAAAAGAGTCCAACAGTCGGACAGGGGAAATGTTCTTGTACTGCTTAGCTATTGTTTTTATACAATGCCCATAACGCTTTACAAAGCCATCCGTTTATCTAGCATGGAACTACTGGCATGTTTAGGATCACAACCGATCTCACAAAATCAGGAATGTCATCATGTTGGAAACGTTCATGAAAAAGCCCAGTTAGAAGGATTGAGTCATGTTTCAGTATCAGTGTATCTACATCCTGTTCTGTATCAAATATACTGAACCAGTTACCATGGCAGCAGACGTGTGTGGGCAGCGTTTTCATTTAAGTAGCTGCACTTAGGCAAATCATTATTCTGCAAACTAGAAAGGTCAGAAAAATGTACTCCCAGAATTCTGCTCGGTTACGTCTTGTCAACCAAGGGGTCTTTGGCTCCAGTGCATGGAGGAAAGACGTCCGCACACACGGACCCTTCCTCAGGAACAGGGGACGTGGTCTCGTGCAGGAGACATGAAGATTGCAAGCCTATCAGATTAAATCATGGACAGCAAGCATTTTTATGGGGGGGGGCCCACCAAGACTTTGATAAATAGTCAAGGGCCACTCTTTTCTATGGAGGGGGTGATTGGGGTAGGCCAGGGGTTCCCAAACTTTTTGACACGGGGACCAGTAAATCCATTCATGAGCTTTTGGAGGACCGGTAACATTCATTTGCATATTTGCATATTCATTAAGCAAATGATGAATATTCAAATACGTTGTTTCTGGTCCTCCCAAAGCTCCCAGTGCCAGCGTTAGCAAAGCTTTTAATACAGTCACCCACAATATTCTTGCCAGCAAGTTAAGGGAATATGGATTGGATAAATGGACTGTAAGATGGATAGAAAGCTGGCTAGATCAGGGTTTCCCAAACTTTTTACTTTAGTTGGAACCCGTTTTTTTTTAGTACTGTTTTTTGCTGCTCAAAAATATAAACGCATATTAAAAAAAAGAATGAAAAATGAATAAATTTTCAGTGTTTCACCTGGCTGCATCCTCTGCCCAGCCTGGGTCAGGGCTTGGGGGACCCAGCGCTGCATGGGCACTCCAGGAGGCGGGAGCAGGAGCAGATTGGGTGTAGGGTATCTGGCTAGGAGGGAGGGTGCAAGGAAGGGTAGGGTTGCCAGGTGTCCGGTTTTGTACCAGACAGTCCGGTATTTGAGGGTTTTGTCCGGGAAACAAATTGAGAAATTACCAGACATATAAAATGTCTGGTATTTTCTAATTAGGTAAGTTTTATTATAATTAGGTGTATCAGTCCTTAGCTGCGAACTGCCTGGCTGGTAGATGTGCTCACGCTGCCTGAGTGTGTCTACCTGCCAGCCAGTTCGCAACTACTCGAGGGAGGGTATGTGGGGGGGGGGGGCAAAATGGAATCCCCGGCCAGACTCACTAGTCTGCCAGGGTCTGCAGGGTCTGCATGTGGCTCCCCCGCCTTCTCCCGATCTCCCCAGTCCAGCTCTGCTGCCCCCGTCCAGCCCTGCTTCCGGCGGCCAGTTCCCCCCGCCCCCCACCAATCTCCCCCGGTCAGCCCTGCTCCCCCGACGACCCCCTGACCAGCCCCGCTGCCACCGTCCAGCCCTGGTTCCGGCAGCTGGTTCTCCAATCCTCCTCCTCCTGATCTCCCCGGCCAGCCCCCCCTGCCCTGGCCAGCCCTCGTTCCACCGCCTGCCCTCCCCGATCTCCGCGGGACAGCCCCGCTGCCGCCAACTCTGCTTCCGCTGCCCGCCCGCCCGCCCCGATCTCCGCAGGACAGCCCTGCTACCCCCACCCTGCTTCCGCCACCCGCCCGCCTGCCCCGATCCCCCCAACCCTGCTTCCGCTGCCCGTCCGCCCAGATCTCCATGGGACAGCCCTGCTGCCCCCAACCCTGCTTCCGCCACCCGCCTGCCTGCCCCGATCGCCCCAACCGTGCTTCCACCGCCCGTCCACCCAGATCTCCGTGGGACAGCCCTGCTGCCCCCAACCCTGCTTCCCGGCGTCTGGTTACCCCCCCCGCCACACACACCTCTTCCCAGCCCGCCCCGCTCTGCTCCCCTCCGGGTAGCCATGCTGAGGCCCGGTATTTTTTTCCCATGGCCCGGTAGCGGGCCGTGGCCCATAGTTTGGGAAACGCTGGGCTAGGCCAAGGCGAGGCCAGTGAGTGAAGTGCCCCCCGCTCCAGGGGTGCCCAGCACCTAGAGGGAGCCACCAGCTGTTTTGAACAGCCTCAGATGGCAGCAGGCAGGAGCCTGCCTCGGGGTGTCGGCAGGGCGGGCTAAATCAAAAGGCTTGGCGAGCCGCATGCGGCCGGGGGACTGTGTCGTGCCCACCCCTGGTTTAGAGGAAGGATTCTCAGCAGACCTATGGTAACATTTTCCAAAGTGCCCAAGTGACCTAGGTGTCGAAGGGTGCGTCTCCGCCGCAAAACCCCCTCCCCTGGCAGCAAGTCCTAGAGCAGGGGTGAGCCACAGGGCCTCCGCCAAGCGGGTTGCTCCAGCCCATGGATGCCCACGGACACCCTGCTGCTCCCCCACGAGGGGCGCACGGCGCTAGCTGGGCGGGGACAGGGAGCGAGAGATTTCACATGCTCTCCCCCACCCCCAGGCCGATCTGAGCAGCAGCTGGCGCTTGACTCTGAGCGCTGCGTGCCCCTGGCAGGTCGGGGGCAGGGCCGGAGGAGACTTCCTACGCTCTCCCCGTCCCCAGGCCCTAATTGCCCTGAGGACGGGGGAGCACACAAAGTCTCCTCCTGCCGCCAGGGGTGCGGGCGCCTAGAGGGAACCACCAGCTGTTCAGAACTGGTGGTTCTCTCGGGGGGGGGGGGGGCAAAGACTTCACACGCTCCCTCCACCCCCAGGCCAGTCAGGGTCTATGGGTGGGGAAGCACAGAAGTGTCCTGGCCCCGCCCCTTCACCCGAGGCCCCACCTCTTCCGGGGCTACAACAAAAATGTCTGAAGTGGCCCCTCATCTAAAATTATTGCCCACCCCTGTCCTAGAGTCTGGGTCAACTGACTCAGGCTTGTGCTAGGAGGCTAAAAATAACAGTGTAGATGTTCCTGAGACTGTCCGCCTTGCTGGGTTCCAAAGCCTGGGGTTCAGGCTAAACGGGAATATCTACATTCTTATTTTGAGTCCCATAGCCTGAGCCAGCTGAAAGGGGCTCTAAGGCTTGCTGCCATGGGTTTTTTAAGTCAAACCCTGGGTCACATTTTCCGAAATATAAGGGGATTTATACATTTAAATCACGGAGGAGTTTTGGAAAACACCAGCCTCTGATCTCACTCCGTGTCTTGGGAAAGCCACCTTGCTACTCGTGCCTCAGTTTCCCCTTTTTTGTAAAAATACAGCAGGGAAAATACCGACTAGCCTCACAGAGGTTAGAGAGGTTTGACACATTCAGGTTTAAAAAGATTGCTGCTCCTTGCTCTTTGCGGAGGAAGCACACTGCGTCCTGGCTCAGTGATGAAGGGAAGGCCGCGATTAGAAGTGAAAACCAATGCATTGAGCTGTTCTGACCACAGGGCAGTTTGCGGGAGTGGAGTGGGGAGGCGGGGTCTGGGCGGGAAGGTGGGTGCGGGACCGAAGTGGGGGTGTGGGCTTTGGGTGGGAAGGTGGGCGTGTGAGCGGAGTGGGGGTGCGGGGTCTGGGCGGGAAGGTGGGTGCGGGAGCAGAGTGGGGGTGCGGGGTCTGGGCAGGAAGATGGGTGTGGGAGCGGAGTGGGGGTGCGGGGTCTGGGCGGGAAGGTGGGTGTGCGAGCGGAGTGGGGGTGTGGGGTCTGGGCAGGAAGATGGGTGTGGGAGCGGAGTGCGGGTGCGGGGTCTGGGCAGGAAGATGGGTGTGGGAGCGGAGTGGGGGTGCGGGGTCTGGGCGGGAAGGTGGGTGTGCGAGCGGAGTGGGGGTGTGGGGTCTGGGCGGGAAGGTGGGTGTGCGAGCGGAGTGGGGGTGTGGGGTCTGGGCGGGAAGGTGGGCGCGGGAGCGGAGGGGGGCTGCAGGTTCTGGGTGGGAAGGTGGGTGTGGGAGCGGAGTGGGGGTGCAAGCTCTGAGTGGGAATGTGGGTGCAGGAACAGAGTGGGGGTGTGGGCTCTGGGTGGGAAGGTGGGTATGGGAGCGGAGTGAGGGTGCAGGGTCTGGGTGGGAAAGGGGGTTACAGACTAACATGTCTGCCCCTCTGAGATTTGTCTACACCCAGACAGGTAGAAATAACCACACCCCCTACAGCCATTACAGCTCACCAAGGTGTCAGCATCACCCAGGTCTCCCAACACACCTGATCAGAGACTCACAGATCAACAGCCAGGTGTAGGGCGAAGGAGGAAAATGAGAATCAGCGGAGTTGGGGGCTGGAAAGAGGAGTTTACAGCTCATCAAATCTACAGCGGGTGGAAATGTTTCCAAGGGAACAGATTCTTGCCACGAAAGGCTGCTTTGACAACAGTCAGAGCGTATCATGGGAGTGTATCGGTGTGATGGCGAAATGATCAGGGGCGTTCTAGCCATTCCCAGAAGGACCGACTCCTTGGTGTAGACTTTACTCACACGGTCATTTGTAATATCAAAGTCAGAAGGTATCAAGGATAGGGTGACATGGCCTGAAACGGACATGGCAGAAGAATATAAAAGATACAACAGACCAAATCAAGCCAAATCATTTCAGTGGCTCTCAAAGGAAATTAAATTTCTTCCCTTCCACCCCAGGGGGTGGCTTCTCCCAGTACTGGGAGGGAGGAGCAAGGCCTTGTGGGAGGTCTGTGCTTCTCAGGGTCCTGTGCCCAAGCTCGGGGCTCGGAGGGGGTCTCAGAACCTGGGGCAGGAGTGGAGGATGACACAATCCAGCTTGTGTTTCCCAGACAGAGGGAGCAGCTCCAACCTCTGCAGAGCCATTTGCTGCTGGTTCAGGGTCCAGAGAGCAGGAAATGGGGCTGCAGGAAACAGGCCTTGGAATCTAGTAATCCCCTGCTAAGCCCACTGCTCCCATGTTCTTGCTACCAGGACAGCCGTGGTGCGCGTCCCTCAGAAATACCATCGGACCAGCAGGGGGATTTTATTCTTCCATGTGACAGACGTGTGGAGAAGGGCGAACCGGGGCAGGTGCAGCAAGTGGGTCTGTTTACACCAGAGGAAACTGACGGAAGCAGACAGTGCACCAAAGCAGTTGCAGCCCCTCCCAGCTCGGTATCATCTGCAAACTTAATAAGCGCCCTCTCTATGCCAATATCTAAATCGTTGATGAAGATATTGAACAGAACTGGTCCTACAACAGACCCCTGCATTCTGCCCTTCCAGCAGGATTGTGAACTGTCAATAACTACTGTAACCCTTCTGCTGCGTAGGCCTGGCAGCAACCAGGGCCGGGTTCAATATCTTGGGGTCCATCTCACACAGAACTGGCTCAAGCCCCCACCCAGTAACCTGGGAAATTCACACACCCCTGGGTGCCTCTGAGAGGCAATGCTTCCCCACTCACAAGCACAGAGTCTGAGTGTAGGAAAGAAACATTTAACGAAACAGAGGGTATGTCTACACTAGCTCGTTAGTTCGAGCTAGGTAGGCAAATGAGGGCAACCGGAGTTGCAAATGAAGCCCGGGATTTAAATATCCTGGGCTTCATTTGCATGTTCCCGGGCGCCGCCATTTTTAAATCCCCCTTAGTCCGAACTAACTGCCCGCAGCTAGACGTTCGAATTAACTGTTACTCCTCGTGGAATACCACAATGCCTCTGTACAAATCCATGGTACGCCCACACCGGGACTACTGTGTGCCGGTCTGGTCACCCCATCTCAACACCAGAAAACTCAGAAAGAGAAAGGTCCGGAGAAGAGCCCTGAAAATGATCAATGGTTTGGAACAGCTTCCATATGGGGGTGACTGAATAGCCCGCGACTTGTCAGCTTGGAAAAGAGACCACTAAGGTCTAGAAAAACCTGAATGGTGGGGGACGGAGAGTAAGAGGGTTATTTACCACGTCATGGAAAACAAACACCAGCGGGCACCACTGAGATTAACAAGCAGCAGGTTTAAAACAGAGCAAAGGAAACATTTCTCCATCCAACAGCTGGGGATGGGTGACAGACCTGATGATTCCCTGTTGTGTTCCCTCCCTCTGGGGCACCAGGCAGGTGGGCAGACAGGACACTGGGCTGGACAGACTGTTGGTCTGACCCAGTATGGCCATTCTGATGTTCTTAACAGGTGTGCGCCTCGGTGCAGTCAGTGCTGTGTGTGTGTCAGTCAAGGTGTGCAGTGTCAACTCAGAGTTGTGTGTGTATCAGTGTGTAGGTGCATGTGTGTGCAGTTTGTACTCAGAGGAGGCGGGGGGGGGGGGCGGAGGGATGTTGAACCCGTATGTGCTGCATTGGTGCCGAGTGTGTGCCTGGGTACAGAGCCAGTGCTGTGTGTGTGAGCTTAGTGCCTGGCAGTGCCATGTGTGTGCGCGCACAGGTACAGAGCCAGTGCTTTGTGTGCGTGTGAGCTCAGTGTGTGCCTGTGGCTGTAGAGGTGCTCTGTGTGTGTGGCATTGTGGTGTGTTGAGTCAGTGTGCGACAGTGCTCTGTGTGTGTGAGCTTGGTGTGTGTCAGTGCTGTGTGTGTGTCAGCTGTGTGTGTGGCTGTGCTGTGTGTATATGAGTGCGGTGTGTGTGTGTATCAGTGCTGTGTGAGTGAGTGAGTGAGTGTGACGGTGTGTGCCGGTGGGGAAGCTCCCTGCTGCCGGCCCAGCCCCCCGCTCCCAGCATGCCCTGCCGGGTGGCCGAGCCGTGCAGGGCCGGGCCGCGCCGGGTGGTCGCAGGGCAGCAGCCGGGCTGGGCACCGCTGCGCGGGGAGCCTCCGGGCATGGCCGAGACACACCGGCCCGCCCCGCCTGCCCAGGTAGGAGCCGCCGCACGGGCCCAGCCACCGCCCCTGGCCCCCCCGGCGGGACCCCCACGGCCGCCTGGCCCCCCCAGAGGGACCCCCACTACCCCACAGCGGGACCCCCACTGCCCTCTGGCCCTCCCCAGCGGGACCCCCTATACCCCCCAGCGGGACCCCCACTGCCCTCTGGTCCCCACGTGGGACCCCCAGTACCCCCCAGCGGGACCCCCACTGCCCTCTGGTCCCCACGTGGGACCCCCAGTACCCCCCAGCGGGACCCCCACTGCCCTCGGGTCCCCCCGTGGGACCCCCAATACCCCCCAGCGGGATCCCCACTGCTCTGGCCCCCCCGTGGGACCCCCAATGCTCTCCAGTGGAACCCCAGTGCCACCTGGTTACCCCCCAGAGGGGCCCCCACCGCCCCCTGTTCCCCCCATGGGACCCCATTGCCCCTCTGCAGGACCCCCAATGTCCCCCAGCGGGACCCCCAATGCCCTCTGGTTCCCCCCTAGCAGGGCCCCTACCATCCCCTGGGCCCTCACCACCCACCCATGGGACCCCCCACTGCTCCCCCTGCGGTACTCTCATTGCCCCCCAGCAGGACCCCCGCTGCTCCTTGGCTCCCACTGCCTAGTGCTCTCCACCCCCACTACCCCCAGCGGGACCCCCTCTGCTCCCTGGCAGCCCATCCAGTGGGACCCTCCCCCCCCACTGCCATTCTTCCTATGGGAGCCCCTGCTGCTGCCTCCTGGTTCCCATCCAGCACAATCCCCAACTGGTCACGGCCCCCCCAGCTGGCCCGGCCCCACCTGCCCAGGTAGGAGACAGCCCACCCTGTGACCTCCCTGCCCAGCAGGACCCCCACGCACCACTGCCCCTGCTTCCCCCGCCAGAGGGACCCCCCCACTGCCCCTGCCTTCCCCACCAGTGGGACCCCCCCACTGCCTCTGCCTCCCCCACCAGAGGGACCCCCCCAATGTCTCTGCCTCCCCCACCAGAGGGACCCCCTCATTGCTCCTGCCTCCCCCACCAGAAGGACCCCCTCATTGCTCGTGCCTCCCCCACCAGTGGGACCCCTGCACCCAGTGCCACTGTCCCTCTCTGTTCACTCCGGTCATTCTGCCCCCCACTGCATATGCCCAGTGTGTGCCCTGTGCCGCTGGCTCCCCCACTCACTGCCCCCTACTCAGTGCTTGCCCCCCACTCACCTTTGCTGCAGACAGCCCCAGTGACCTTCCCTTGGGCTGGGGACCGCCCCATCCTTGGCCCTGTACACACCCAGGTGCTGCAGAATTCGGGGCTTTGTGTAAAAAAGTAAAGGATGCACAGGCCTTTGTGGGACCCACATGCGCAGGCAATACGGCCTGGGGACAGGCTCTGGGATGGGTGGGCTGCCAGGGCCATATGCAGGCAATACGGCCTGGGGACAGGCTCTGGGATGGGTGGGCTGCCAGGGCCATATGCAGGCAATACGGCCTGGGGACAGGCTCTGGGATGGGTGGGCTGCCAAGGCCATATGCAGGCAATACGGCCTGGGGACAGGCTCTGGGGTGGGTGGGCTGCCAGGCCCATATGCAGGCAATACGGCCTGGGGACAGGCTCTGGGGTGGGTGGGCTGCCAGGGCCATATGCAGGCAATACGGCCTGGGGACAGGCTCTGGGGTGGGTGGGCTGCCAGGGCCATATGCAGGCAATACGGCCTGGGGACAAGCTCTGGGGTGGGTGGGCTGCCAGGGCCATATGCAGGCAATACGGCCTGGGGACAGGCTCTGGGGTGGGTGGGCTGCCAGGGCCATATGCAGGCAATACGGCCTGGGGACAGGCTCTGGGGTGGGTGGGCTGCCAGGGCCATATGCAGGCAATACGGCCTGGGGACAGGTTCTGGGGTGGGTGGGCTGCCAGGGCCATATGCAGGCAATACGGCCTGGGGACAGGCTCTGGGGTGGGTGGGCTGCCAGGGCCATATGCAGGCAATACGGCCTGGGGACAGGTTCTGGGGTGGGTGGGCTGCCAGGGCCATATGCAGGCAATACGGCCTGGGGACAGGCTCTGGGGTGGGTGGGCTGCCAGGGCCATATGCAGGCAATACGGCCTGGGGACAGGCTCTGGGGTGGGTGGGCTGCCAGGGCCATATGCAGGCAATACGGCCTGGGGACAAGCTCTGGGGTGGGTGGGCTGCCAGGCCCATATGCAGGCAATACGGCCTGGGGACAGGCTCTGGGGTGGGTGGGCTGCCAGGGCCATATGCAGGCAATACGGCCTGGGGACAGGTTCTGGGGTGGGTGGGCTGCCAGGGCCATATGCAGGCAATACGGCCTGGGGACAGGTTCTGAGCGGGAAAGTTAAAGACTAGTCAACTAGCTGATAAGCATTTGCTTATCATATAGTCTTTTGACTAGTTGATATCCCCCCCCCCATCCCCGCTGCCTCTATGAGATAGAGGCAGCAAAGGCGGGGGAGGTACTTCAAAGTGGCAGCGCTGCCCAGCAGTGTACTCCGGGTCCTTACCTAGTCGTGTTGGGCCCTGTTGGACAGGTGTCAGTGCCAGAACAGTGTGGACCTGTTGACCCACCGGGGCAGTTCACGCCTGCCTTAGAGATCCCGCTACCTTGGAGATCCCGGCCCGGCCGTGTCCGTGCAGCCCCTCCCCTGTGTTCCGTCGCGGCCGCATTTCACTCGTGCCAGGGACACTGGGCGGTCGTGTGCCCGGTACCAACCTGGCCTGGTTGAGCGTGCAATGCTTGTGGCCACAGGTGCCCGTCACGTTTGATGACATCGCTGTCTATTTCTTCCGGGAGGAGTGGGACACGTTTGCGGGATGGCAGAAGGAGCTGTACCGGGAGGTGATGACGGAGAACTACCAACTCCTGCTTGCTTTGGGTAAAGATGAGGGGGTGAGGGAGGTTATTATTATTATTATTATTTTTTTTGCTCAGACTCTGGGGAGCACGAATAATTTTTGTTGCCCTTTTCTGAACCTTTTCCAATGCCGCTATATCTTTTTCTGAGATGAGGCAACCACATCTGTATGCAGGATTCAAGCTGTGGATGTACCATAGTTTTATAGAGGAAATAAGAGATTCTTGGTCTTATTCTCTATCCCTTTATTAATGTTTCCTAACACTCTGTTTGCTTTTTTGCCTGCTGCTGCACGCAGAGTGGATATTTCAGAGCACGATCTACAGTGACTCCAAGATCTCACGGGTGTGGGAAACACAACAGCAGCACTGGCTGTTTGCTGTGGGACAGGCGGTGCGGATTCTGGCTGACACGTGGGTGTCTGTGACGCCGTTAAGAACGTCCAGGTTTTCTGTGGCGTCGCCGCACGTTTTGAAAGTCGGTGCTGATCTGGGCTTTTCTGCCGTCTCGTTACCTGTCCACTTGCTCACGACTCTTCGAAAGCAAGGGCCCGCCTCACGGCCCCGGGGGAGGCGGGATGGGGGGTTTCAGACCAGTTGTTCACGTAATGGGAAACTGTTCAGTGAAATCACGACTACACTGCTCGTACGATACCAAGCCCTGATGCTCCCGGTCTCTTCCCGCTGACAGGCTATGCAGGCCCCAAGCCTGACGTCTTATATCGGCTGGAGCGGGGGGAAGAGCCGTGGGTCCACACCCCACAGAGCCCTGTGGCGTGCGGGAGCCCTGAGAGCCCCTCTCTGGGTGAGTACCAGGAACCCCAGCTCCTCCGTGCTGTTACTGCAGGAGTCGTAGATTCGCAAAACCGTATGGTCAGAAGGACCACAAGGGTCAGAGGCCAGTGACCCCTTCCCAGGTTGCTGCCCCAGCCCCCTTTCTCCCCTGGCTTCCTCCAGCAGAGCTGTCACATCTGGGCATGTCCCATCGGCCTCGTGTCCCCTCCCCTGCCCATTCGCCCCCAGCACAAGCCCCTGGCCCCTCAGTTTTCAGACTCCCTGTAGATTGTGATTATTTTAGTGGAAATTGTCAGCTGGGGAGGGAGCTGTTAGCCGAGAGCGCTCTGTAACCCACCATCCATGCTGTCCTGCTGGCCACGTCCAGTGTTTGCTCCTTTTTATAGGCCTTCCTGGCCCCTGATTGGCTGGTTCCTCCTTGCAGCCCTCTAGTGGGCCTTGGAGGACTTCTCTATGGCTTTCTGGTGTAGGGAGGGCCACAGGTCTCCAGCAGGGGGCCTCAGGCTGTAGCCAGGCAGAGCTGTCATGGGGAGGGACAGAGGCATGTGCTGGGGGAGATGGCGTGGGGCTGCCTCTGGCAAGTCCCACTGCTGGGGCGGCCGAGTGCCTCCCTGGTGATGGAGCGTCCGGGTTCTGTTCCACTCCAGCAGAGGAGGAACCGTGCTGTGAGCCGTGGGTCAGCCCCCCTCAGGATGCCAGGGCGTGGGGGTCTCCGGAGAGCCCCCGCCGAGGTGAGTGGCACCCAGCCCGGCTCGGGGCGCCGGGGAGAAGAGCTGGGCGAAGACGCTGTCCCCAGGTGCAGGGGGGCTGTGTCTGGTCACCTTTCATCCCATGCGTGCAGCGTGGACTGTCCCTGGCTGCTCGCTGGCCCAGCCGGACCCTCCTGCCGGGGAGAAGCTGGGTGCCCGAGCCCTGCACCCTCAGCAGTGTGTCCGTATGGGCCGCCATGGTGCCCTCGAGAGATCTAGATCCGGGCAGGGAACTGTTTTTGGGTGTGGGGAGGACCACTGGCCCACAGAAAAACCAGTCGGGGGCCGCGCACAAGTGAGAAGCAAAGTGAGACGCCCCCGACGGAGGAGAAGACCCCCCTCCCATTCCCCTCGCACACCAGAGCCTGGGGGGGCCCAGGCTGGTAGATTTTGTGGGCTCCAGCCCTGAGGGTGGATGGCAGAGGGGCTGGAGCGCCAGCACGGGCTCCCCAGTGCTGAGCCTCGGCAGTGGGATCTAGGCAAGCCATGGGCCAGATGCGGCCCCTGGGCTTGAGGTTCCCCACCCCTGGACTGAATAGTCTAGAAGTCTGTAAAATCAAGAGTGGTGTGGAGAAAGTGACTAAGGAAGAGTTATGGACTTGTTCCCATAACACAAGAACTAGGGATCATCCAAGGAAATGAATAGGCAGCAGGTTTAAAACAAACCAAAGGGAGTTTTTCTTCACGCAGCGCACAGTCAACCTGTGGAACTCCTTGCCAGAGGATGTGGTGGGGACCAGGACTTTAACAGCGTTCAAGAAAGAGCTAGATACATTCATGGAGGACAGGTCCATCAATGGCTATTGGCCAGGATGGGCAGGGATGGCGTCCCTAACCTCTGTTTGTCAGAGGCTGGGAATGGACAGGGGAGGGATCACATGAGAATTCCCTGTTCACTCCCTCTGGGGCACCTGGCACTGGCCGCTGTGGGCAGACAGGACACTGGGCTGATGGGCCTTTGGTGTGACCCGGTCTGGCCGCTCTGATGTTCTCTCCCCAGCCACGGACAGGGCCCTCTGTGGAAATGCTGCTGTGGGGGGAAGCCTTAGGCCGTGCCCTGGATGGGTGCCTGTGGCGGGGTGGTGCCCGGTACCATTAGGGGCTCGCTGGGGCAATCGCGCTGCGGTAATAGAGTTACCCCGGGATGAATTTGGCCCACTGCCGATCCCCCGCTGAAATCGGAGGCCCTTCACCTCTCCTGGGTGCAGGTGCCTCCGGGGGAGAAGTGTCCCGGGAGAAGGGGGTGGGGTGCCCCGTACCGGGATGTTTCTCCTCCCCGAGGGTCCATCTCTCGACTCTCTTTTCCCCACAGATGGCAGGGTCGGGAGCAGGTCTGGGGCGCAGCATCCGGGTGCCGGTGCGGAGATGCTGCAGCCCTATGGGCTGTTCCCGGGGGGGTCAGAAGAGAGAGCCGTCCTGAGACCAGAGCTGCGAGGAGCCCCCCCGAACTCGTGTGAGTCCCAGGCACCGGAGAGGGCGCTGGGAGTCCCATGGGGGCGTGACTGGTGCAGTGGCAGCCCCCCAAGCACACCGCCAGGCCCTGAGACGGGGGAGGGGTCCCGCCTGTGCCTGGCGGGTGCCCCCAGCGCCCACGGGGCGGCCCCTCCTGCCGCGCCGGAGAGCAGCGCTCCCAGGAAGGCCCCGCCCCACATGTGCCCGGAGTGCGGGAAGGGCTTCCGGCAGAAGTGGGACCTCGCCAAGCACCAGCGAACCCACTCGGGGGAGCGGCCCTACCCCTGCCCGGACTGCGGCAAGCGCTTCAGCCACGTCTCCAACCTCCTCAAGCACCGGCGCATCCACACCGGGGAGCGGCCCTTCGCCTGCGGGCTCTGCGGCCGCAGCTTCACCCTCAAGCAGGTGCTGGTCCGGCACCAGCGTGTCCACACGGGCGAGCGCCCCTTCCCCTGCCCCGACTGCGGCAAGAGCTTCAAGGACAAGCAGAAGCTGACCGTGCACCGGCGCGTCCACACGGGCGAGCGGCCCTACGTCTGCACCGACTGCGGCAAGGCCTTCGGGCAGAGCCAGCGGCTCAAGACGCACCGGCGCATCCACACCGGGGAGAAGCCCTACCTGTGCAGCGACTGTGGCCGGGCCTTCAGCCAGGTCTCCAACCTGTACACCCACTGGCGCACCCACACGGGCGAGCGCCCCTTCCCCTGCGCCCAGTGCGGCAAGAGCTTCAGCCTCAAGCACGACCTGGCCAAGCACCAGCGGGTGCACACCGGTGAGCGCCCCTACCCCTGCCCCGACTGCGACCGGAGCTTCAGCCAGAAGCAGGACCTCACCAAGCACCGGCGGGTGCACACAGGAGAGCGCCCCTACCCCTGCGCCCAGTGCGGCAAGAGCTTCAGCAACGTCTCCAACCTCCTGGCCCACCAACGGACCCACCTGGGGCAGCGGCTCCCAGGGACCCAGCCTGGCAAGGAACGAGCCGGCCGGAAGATCGGGGCGAGAGATGGAGCCACGTCACTGGCGCTGTGAGCCACGGGCGGCTCCCCCTGTCACCAGTGTCAATCAGGAGTCACTCCGCTCCCGTGCAGGTACTGCCAGTGGTGGCGGATGTGCTGATTGAGGGAGCTGAGCGGAGGGGTAGTGGGGAAGGGGACTGAGGGGTGCTAGATCTAGCCACCCTAGGGGTCACCAAATGAAATGGATAGGGAGCAGGGTTTTTTTCACGCAGCGCACAGTCAACCTGTGGAACTCTTGTCAGAGGATGTTGTCAAGACTAGGACTTTAACACTGTTCAAGTACATTCATGGAGGTTGGGTCCATCAATGGTTATTAGCCAGGATGGGTAGGGATGGTGTCCCTAGTCTGTTTGTCAGAGGCTGGAAATGGGCAACAGGGGAGGGATCACTTGATGACTGGGAATGGGAAGGGACTGTCTAGGAAGGAGTACGGCAGAAAGGGATCTAGAGGTTATAGTGGATCACAAGCTGAATATGAGTCAGCAGTGTGATGCTGTTGCAAAAAAAGCAAACATGATTCTGGGATGCATTAACAGGTGTGTTGTGAGCAAGACACGAGAAGTCATTCTTCCGCTCTACTCTGAGCTGGTTAGGCCTCAGTTGGAGTATTGTGTCTAGTTCTGGGCACTGCATTTCAAGAAGGATGCGGAGAAATTGGAGAGGGTCCAGAAAAGAGCAACAAGAATGATTAAAGATCTAGAGAACATGAGCAGTGAGGGAAGACTGAAAGAATGGGGCTTGTTTAGTTTAGAAAAGAGAAGACTGAGAAGGGATAGGATAGCAGTTTTCAGATATCTAAAAGGGTGTTATAAGGAGGAGGGAGAAAAATTGTTCTCCTTGGTCTTTGAGGACAGGACAAGAAGCAATGGGCATAAATTGCAGCAAGGGAGGTTTAGAATGGACAACAGGAAAACTTCCTACCTGTCTGGGTGGTTAAACACTGGAATAAATTGCCCAGGGAGGTTGTGGAATTTCCATCACTGGATATTGAAGAGCAGGTTGGACAGACACCTGTCAGGGATGGTCTAGACGGTGCTTGGTCCTGCCGTGAGGGCAGGGGACTGGACTTGATGACCTCTCGAGGTCTCTTCCAGTCCTAGGATTCCCTGTTCTGTTTGCTCCCTCTGGGGCACCTGGCATTGGCTGCTGTGGGCAGACAGGACCCTGGGCTAGTGGGACCTTTGGTCCAACCCAGCGTGGCCGCTCTCAGCCTGCGCTGTCTGGCGGCCCCTGCAGGGTTGGGGTCCCATTGCTTTCAGTAGAAGCTGTGCCCAGGGTCTGGTTCCCACCCCGCTATCTCAAGCAAGCGCGAGTTATGCTCCCGCGGCCCGTGCTCGGGCTGCCAGCTCTGTGCATGTTACATGCCATTCCCGCCTCGCCCTGCTCCCAGACAGGCCACGCCTTGCTGGCCTGGGCCTCACTACGGGCCGAGCGGCTGGGCCAGGCAGCAGTAGGGGCCCTAGCAAAGCCAGCTGGAGGGGCAGGCCCCTGGCCCAGATCTCCTCCCAGCGACATGGGTCCCACCTAGCGTCTGCAGAGAGGCAGACGAGCAGCAAAGACACAGACCGTGGGGCGGCTTCCGTCTACGTTCCCTGGGCAAATCCAGAGCCCTGTCCTGGTGCCGGGGGGTTATCAGACTCTCGTGCCAGCCTGTCAGCGTTCTGCCCTTGATTTCAGCAGGAAGCCCCCATCCTTCAGCAGGAGAGCGCTGGGGGAGTGGCTGGTGTGCCCCTACCGGCGGGACAGCGTGCCGGTGTGGGGTGATCTGAGCTAGCCCTGGGGGGATAGCGAGGCTGAATAAGGAGTGGTCACTCTGTGGTCATCTGGGTTCCCGCAGCACAGCTGCTTGCTCCCAGGCGAGTACGCAAGGGCCCCCTAAAATCTGTGAGCCCAGCCCCAATATCTACAGCCCCCCCTCCAAAACTGCTCCCTCAGGTGGGCTGAAATCCCCTCCTGTCCGCGCCATGACTTGCCAGGTGGAACCATGCACAGCTGGCAGACTGTGCCACTGGGGTCCGGACCAGGGGTCTCGCCAAGGGTGCAAGCAATGGCCCTGTCTGACCTTACTGCCTAAGGGTGGGGAGAGGCTGTCTGGGTTTATTGCCGCCCGTGACAACAAACAGTAACCCCCCAAACTATACAACCCGGACCGGGATTGGCAGGAGGTGGACCATGGGCCAAATCCCGACCTCCAGGACCTTTTGAATGGCTCCTGAAGTCTTTTTATTTACTGTAGAACCTCAGAGACACAAATGCGAGTTACGAACTGACCGGTCGGCCTCACGCCACATTTGGAACTGGACATACGCAATGAGGGAGCCGCAGAGACACACCCACCTTGCCAAAAGCATACGCAGAACAATCCCCTGTTCAATGTAAATGACTAAACATACAAAGGGAGACTTTAGAAAGAGATTTGACGAGGTAAGGGAATTGTTTTTGTAATGCTTCTGTTTAAATTAAGTTGGCGAAAAGCCGCATTAAATTTCTGCAGTGTAAAGTTTCAAAGCTGTGTCAAGTCGATGTTCAAATGGAAACTTTGGAAGGAACAACCATAACGTTTTGTGCAGTGTTACGAACGTTTGAGAGTTATGTACCTTCTCCGTCCCTGAGGTGCTTGTGAGTCTGAGGTTCTACCAGACCATCCTTGTTGGTTTTTTATTGTGTGCTCTGGGGTCTGGACACTGACTATACCTTGCCCAAGAAATTTGGACCTTGACCAGAAATAATTGACTGCCCCTGGCCTAGGTCACCTGGAAAGCTCCTTCAGAATATGTTTGATACGCCACATGCAACTGGATTGTATCCTGTAATTCCAGTAGAAAGCGTCTCAGCCCGAGCGTTCTTCACCAATATTTGTCCTCTGCCCATGTTAGGAATGTGAACAGTGTGTAAAAAAGTCACTGTTCACACTTTTGAAATGGTATCAGTTAAATGTTGAAGTGTTTACGAATTCACAATCCATCCCTGTATATATTCTCTTTGTCTAGTGTTTTTACTAGCAACCAAACCAGTCACATAAAACCCACTTTTCTGTTAAACTTTTTCCATAAAACCCATGAGTTATCCAAAACCACAAGAAGTCTGATTAGAATTTCACCAGAGCTGGAATGCAGGTGTCTGGCTTGTGTGCAGCCAATTAACAGGAGGACCAGCGTTGGAAAACACGAGTTTTGCAGGCACAGATAATCCTAGAATGCACAGGTAACTCTGCCGGTTCTCCAAGCATGGAAAATGCCATGCATTGACCATTCACTACTCCTGTGGACTGTGTCCCAGGGAAGGGCAAAGCTCCCTGAAGTAATTTTCCAGCTCATTTTCTACTGCGTTCACTAAAGCGCTCTTCTCACGCTACATCTACACGACAGCAGAAAATTGACTTAAGCTACGCAACTCCCACTACGCAAATAACATGGCTAGAGTCGACATCCCTTAAGTCGAGTTTCTGTAGGCTCTTCTCTGCAGGGGGATTTGGATGGGAGAAACTCTCTCATCGACTTCCCTTAGGGTACGTCTACACTAGCTCGTTAGTTCGAGCTAGGTAGGGTAATGAGGGCAACCGGAGTTGCAAATGAAGTCCGGGATTTAAATATCCCGGGCTTCATTTGCATGTTCCCGGGTGCCGCCATTTTTAAATCCCCCTTAGTCCGAACTCTGTGCCCGCGGCTACACGCGGCACGGACTAGGTAGTTCGAATTAAAGATCCTAATTCGAACTACTGTTACGGCACTCAGAGATTCGTTGATTGCTAACACGTATACAGGTGGCAGAAGCTTTGATTTAGCGGCAGTCTGGACAACAGGCACAGGGAACCCCAAGTGTTTATGGGAGGGATGTAAAAGGATAACCGTTTAAATGGTCAACAGATAAGCCTGGCCTTATCGGTTACTGTTCATGGTTACGCACAGGCTCATGCCTCACTCCCGGGAGCTGGCTGCCACCCTGCACTGTTGCCTCTGAGGGGGCGCGAGGGGGAAGCAGGTGGCTCCCCGGGAGCTGGTTCTTGCAGGGAGCCGGCTTAAAAGCGGGCTCCCTCTGCTTACCGGCTCTCCGCTCCCCCCTTCACGCTGCTGCTTCGGATACACATTCACATCCCTAGTTTGGAGAAGACTCTTGCAACTTGGCTCAGCATTTGAAATTGACGCTGTTCAGCAGGAGCGGCAGCTCTAAGCGCTGGAGCATGGGGAGCAGCCCGCTGTGAGTTGCCAGTGCTCGGCTGGCAGCGGAAGCATTCGGGCCCCGGGCTGTTTGTTTCAGTGCTGTCTGAGAGCCCGGCTGTTCTGCCTTTGCTCCTGCAGGCTTTCGAGCCTGTCGTGTCTGGAGTTCCAGGGAGTTTTACACGGCTGGACCAGAGGGGGGCACTTCCCCTGCAGCTGGGTGTTTTCCTTTGCATGCTTTGCAGCCAGGCTGTTGCGGTGATGCATGCTCCGAGGATACTGGCAGCTGCAGCAGCACGGCCCACCCCACTTGAGGAAAACCCCTCGTTTCTGACTAGCTGCAAAGTATGGGCACGAGGGGGACAGAGCCCTGTGGAACATACCTCATTGTGTTGACGAGCACAGTGTTGCTTGTACTATTGTGTACACACCCCAGACACGGCCTGCCCACAGAGCCAGATTAACTCTTCTGGGGGCCTGGGGCTAGCAGACTTTGCGGGGCTCCCTGGGCGCTAGGGTGGGGCCAAAAATGAGGGTTCAGTGTGTGGGAGGGGGCTGCCAGGGAGTGGCAGTGGGTGGGAGATAGGGTGCAGGAGTGGGGTGGAGGTGTGGGGTCTGGTCAGGAGGTTGAGTGTAGCAGTGGGGCAGGGGCAGGAACAGGGTGAGGGAGGAGGTCGGGTCTGGGTGGGAGGGAGGGTGTGGGAGCGGAGTGGGGTTGCAGCAGTAGGGTGGGGGTCTGGGAGGGAGGGTGTAGGAGTGGGATAGGTGGGGGGTAAGGCGCAAGGATGGGGTGGGATGCAGGGTCTGGGTGGGAGGGAGAGTGTGGGAGTGGGGTGGAGCTGTGGGGTCTACGCAGGAGTGGGGTGAGGGAACGGGCTGAGATCTGAGTGGGAGGTGGGGTGCAGGAGTGGGGCGGGTGGGGTCTGGGTTGGGGGTGGGGTGCAGGAGTGGGGCGGGTGGGGTCTGGGTTGGGGGTGGGGTGCAGGAGTGGGGCGGATGGGGTCTGGGTAGGGGTGTGCAGGAGTGGGGCGGGTGGGGTCTGGGTTGGGGGTGGGGTGCAGGAGTGGGGCCGGTGGGGACTAGGTTGGGGGTGGGGTGCAGGAGTGGGGCGGGTGGGGACTGGGTTGGAGGTGGGGTGCAGGAGTGGGGCAGGTGGGGTGCAGGAGTGGGGTGGGTGGGGTCTGGGGTGGGGGTGGGGTGCAGGAGTGGGGCGGGTGGGGTCTGGGTGGGGGTGGGGTGCAGGAGTGGGGCGGGTGGGGACTGGGTTGGGAGTGGGGTGCAGGAGTGGGGCTGGTGGGGACTAGGTTGGGGGTGGGGTGCAGGAGTGGGGCGGGTGGGGACTGGGTTGGAGGTGGGGTGCAGGAGTGGGGCAGGTGGGGTGCAGGAGTGGGGTGGGTGGGGTCTGGGTGGGGGTGGGGTGCAGGAGTGGGGCGGGTGGGGACTGGGTTGGGAGTGGGGTGCAGGAGTGGAGGTCTGGGTTGGGGGTGGGGTGCAGGAGTGGGGCGGGTGGCATCTGGGTTGGGGATGGGGTGTAGGAGTGGGGCGGGTGGGGTCTGGGTTGGAGGTGGGCTGCAGGAGTGGGGTGGGTGGGGTCTGGGTTGGGGGTGGGGTGCAGGAGTGGGGCGGGTGGGGACTGGGTTGGGGGTGGGGTGCAGGAGTGGGGCGGGTGGGGTCTGGGTTGGAGGTGGGGTGCAGGAGTGGGGCGGTTGGGGTCTGGGTTGGAGGTGGGGTGCAGGAGCGGGTTGGGTGGGGTCTGGATTGGAGGTGGGGTGCAAGGCGGGTGGGGGTGCAGGGTCTGGGCGGGCTGGAGACGCAGGGCATGGGCGGGAGGGAGGGTGCAGGAGGGGCAAGGGAGTGGGGCACCCCGGCGCAGCTTCCAGGGGCAGTCCGTGTCCCCTTGGCCGGGGACAGTTGGCGGGGACGAGGGGCACGGCTAACAGCAGGGCAGGAGGCAGTGGCAGGCAGGAGGCAGTGGCTGGGAGGAGGAGGCCGTGGCAGGCAGGAGCAGGCAGTGGCTGCAGGAGGCAGTGGCTGGTAGGAGGCAGTGGCAGGAGCAGGCAGTGGCTGCAGGAGGCAGTGGCTGGAGGAGGCAGTGGCTGCAGGAGGCCGTGGCAGGAGCAGGCAGTGGCTGGCAGGAGGCAGTGGCAGGAGCAGGCAGTGGCTGCAGGAGGCAGTGGCTGGAGGAGGCCGTGGCAGGAGCAGGCAGTGGCTGGCAGGAGGCAGTGGCAGGAGCAGGCAGTGGCTGCAGGAGGCAGTGGCTGCAGGAGGCAGTGGCAGGAGCAGGCAGTGGCTGCAGGAGGCAGTGGCAGGAGCAGGCAGTGGCTGCAGGAGGCAGTGGCAGCAGCAGGCAGTGGCTGGCAGGCAGGCAGTGGCTGCAGGAGGCAGTGGCTGCAGGCAGGCAGTGGCTGCAGGAGGCAGTGGCAGGAGCAGGCAGTGGCTGCAGGAGGCAGTGGCTGCAGGAGGCCGTGGCAGGAGCAGGCAGTGGCCTGCAGGAGGCCGTGGCAGGAGCAGGCAGTGGCTGCAGGAGGCAGTGGCAGGAGCAGGCAGTGGCTGCAGCAGGCAGTGCCTGCAGGAGGCCGTGGCAGGAGCAGGCAGTGGCTGCAGGAGGCAGTGGCTGGCAGGAGGAGGCCGTGGCTGGCGTCCGAAGCCAGGCAGACCGCGAGTCGAGAGACGGGCGCGTTTTGAACACGGGGGGCCTGGCTGCTACAGCCCAACAGCCGGAGGCCGGGGGTGGGGTGGGTCCTGGGCTGTCTGCGGCCCCACGCTGGAGACTTTCTGGAAGAGGTGTTAGCCCTGTGGTGGGGAACCTGCCGCCCCCAAGGGTCCCACAGGCAGCCCCTGGCCCCCCTCTGCCCCTCCCCCCCAAGCATCTCGCACACTGGGGCACCAGAGCCCTGCCGGTCCTAGTCCTCCCCCTCCCAGCGCTTGGAGCCCCGTGATCCGCCGGCTCGCGCTCTGCGCCCAGCGCTGGGACTCGGCCGGGGCCTGCGCTTTGCCCACTGGTACCTCTGGGGCTGCGTTCAGCGCCCGCCCCGTCCGCGCAGGGTTCCCGAGCCCTGGTCTCTGCCTCCCCACGGCCCATCGTGGCGAGAGCCTGGGGCGATGGCGCCCTCCATCCCTGCACACCCGGCAGTGCTCCCGGCGCCGGCCCTGCGCCTTAGAAACCAGTCCAGCCACTCAGGCTTGGTCCCGCCCACCGGGGGGTCCCGCACCAGCAGCAGGCCCTCGCTGCCTTGGGGGCCGGCTGCCCGCCCTACGGCCCCTGCTTTGGCCCTAGGCCAGGATGTCAGTGGCTGTTGTTACGGGTGGGGCAGTCGCTGGCGGCTCATGGGTCACACCCAGCCCGCCAGGCGCTTTGGGACAGCCCCTCCAGTCGCTTCGTGTACTTAACGATTTCACTAATTGCATAAGGGTCATTGAGAAGTCACTGTGATTAGATCCAGATTTTCTTCTCTGGGTCGGGACCTTGACCAAGACATTGGACCGTGGCGAAAGGTAACTGACAGCCCTGGCCTGGCGTGCGGCCTGGCTGACACCGTCCACTGTTGGGCCCTGTGCTCAGCTGCTTGAAGCTCAGGCTGGACCTAAGGGGGCAGGTGCCCCAAATGCCATGGGGGGAGGGGCTGGCCGGTGGCCGGCAGGGGCCCGAGCTGGGCCAGAGGGCCGGGGCCTGCAGCAGGGGTCCGTGGCCCCCTGCGCTCCCTGACAGCAGCGGACGACACAGAGCCAGGCGGCCCCCAGCTCACACTGCGCTCTGGCCAGGCTGAGGCAGGGCAGGGCAGGGGCAGGGGCAGGGGCAGGGGCAGGGGCAGGGCAGGGGCAGGGGCAGGGCGGGGCAGGCGGGGCAGGGGCAGGGGCAGGGGCAGGGCAGGGGCAGGGGCAGTCCCGCGCTCCCCAGTGGAAAGCGGAATCAGACTCACAGAACCCCAGGGCTGGCAGAGCCCTCAGGAGGCATCAGGCCAGCCCCCTGCCCAAAGCCGGACCCGCCCCAACTCAATCAGCCCACCAGGGCTTGGTCAAGCGGGGACTTAAACGCCTCTAGGGATGGAGATTCCAGCCCCTCCCTAGGGAACCCAGCCCAGCGCTTCCCACCGACCTAGGGAAATGGTTTTTCCTCATATCCAACCTAGACCCCCCCCCCCCCACTGCAACTTGCGCCCATTGCTCCTCGTTCTGCCAGCCCCCCCCCCGGAGAACGGCGGTACTTCGGCCTCCTCCGTCTGGGCCACAGAGGGGTGTTGGCAGAGGCAGCATCGAGAGCCCAACCCCCAGGCCCGAGTGGGGACGTGGAGGGGGTCACTGACCCACCGAGGCAAAGGACCCAGCGGCTCCGCGGGGAAGTGATAGGCTCTCTGAGCACGCCCCTCCGCCCCCGTGTGCTGCGCTCCTTGGTGCGGGCGGGGCCGGTCCCCAGGGTTTCTCTCCCGACCAAGTCCCTCCTCTGGGGGAGGTCTGAACAGCAACTGGGGGGCGAGGGGGGGAACCCCCGCCCCGGCTGGTCTGCGCTGGCAGGGCCGGTCTGAGCCTCGCCCGCCAGGGTGGGGAACCGGCCTATGCGCAGCCTTGGCCAGAGGGAGCCGGGCTCTGCCTCCTCAGAGCCAGCTCGGGCTGTTTGCAGGGGGTAGCTCTGCTGGGACTCCCCACACAAGGCCCCTGTCCTGCAGCCCCGGCCAAGCCCCGTGCCAGGCAAGCCGCTGAGCCGAGAGGCAGTGCAGGCCGGCTGGTGCGACAGCTCCCGCAAGCCCCCCGGGCCAGCGGCGCTGCCCATTTGCATCCCTCCCGGGGTGGGGGAAGGGGCTGCTGTCTCCCAGCGAGGCCCGCTGGGATTCTGGGCCCAGGGCGGGTTCGGTTCCAGAGGGGCCGGGTGAGCAATGGGCCTTCGCTGCACCTTCTGAGTCCCTTGCCGGAGAGGTGCAGCCAGGAGCCCCCACCCGCACCCCCCTCCGCTTCTGCACTCTTGTCCCACTCCCACGGCAGCTTCCAGGGAGATCTGCCTCCCACCCCCTTGGGGAGGGGGGTAAATGGCCAGCACACGCCCTTCTCCATCCCAGGGCTGCTGGCTTAGCTGAGCCCCCCCCGTTACATTCTCATAGGGTATTTCCCAGAGGCCCCCCATGCTATGAAAACTCCAGGGCCCAGCAGTGCTGGGGGGTTCGGACTCTGGGCTTCAGCAGCTGGGCTGGGGGGAGTCTGGGGCGTCTCAGCAGTGGGGTCTGGGGTTCAGCCGGAGCCAGGGGCGGGGGTCCAAAGTCCTGAACCCTGCAGGACTGGAGGTGCCGGGCTCGGGACGTCGGCCCTGGGCGTCGGAGAGATTGGCCGAGCTCTGCACCGGACAGCTCGGGCGGGACTGGAGCCCTGCCCTTCCCAACCTGGCCAGCTGCCGCCTGGGTTCCCGTCTGGCTCCCCGGACCGGCGGTCTGCCGAGTCTTCTGGGGGCGGCTCACCCTTCTCCGGGGAGCCGGGTGGAGGCGGCAGCGGCCTATCAGGAGCGGGGGCGGTAAATGTGTAACAACAGGCCGGACCCAGCGCGGAGCCAAGAGTCAAGGTCCGTGCGGGGCCTGGAGACGTTTCCTCGCCCTCCAGCTGCAGGGGCGCGAGCCAGGGCGAGAACCCGCGACTGCAGGGGCCAAGCCGGCGCGCTCCCAGCCCCTTGAGCAGCGGCAGGATGAGGCTCTTGCTGCTGGGGGCTTTGGCTGCCGCGCTGGCCGGCGTGGCGCTGGCCGGGGCCGACCCAGGGGCTGTGAGGGAGGCGGAGGAGGCGGTAGGAGGCATGGGGCAGCTGTGTGTGTGTGTGGGAGGGGCAGGCTGGAGCTGTGATGGGGGGCAGCGGGAGAGGGGACGAGGAGCTGCGGCCATCGCTTTGCACAGGGCTCGCATTGGCCTTGTTCGAAAGTGCGGCTGAGTCGGGGGCGGGGGGGCGGCAGGACGTGGCCTGAAGCTGCCAAGCCAGCGAGGGGCAGTGTGTGATCAGTGCTGTCGTGTGTGTGTGTGCATGTGTGTTAGTGCTATTGCATTTGTTCAGTGCTGTTGTGTTTGCGTGTGTGTTCAGTGCGCGCGTGTGCGCGCGTGTGATCAGTGCTGTTGCGTTTCTTCAGTGCTGGCATGTGTGCGCACGTGTGATCAGTGCTGTTGCGTGTGTGCGTGTATGATCAGTGCTGTTGTGTTTGTGCATGTGTGCTAGTGCTGTTGCGTTTATTCAGTGCTGTTGTGTGTGTGTGTGATTAGTGCTGTCGTGTATGTGTATTCAGTTCTGTAGTGTGTGTGTTTAGTGCTGTCGTGTGTGTTCAGTGTTGTTGTGCGTGTGTATTCAGTGCTGTCGTGTGTGTGATCAGTGCTTTTCTGTGTGTGCTCAGTGCTGTTGTGTGTGTATGTTCAGTGCTGTCATATGTGTTCAGTGCTGTTGTGTGCGCGCATGTATGTTCAGTGCTGTTGTGTATTTGTGTGTGTTCAGCGCTGTTGTGTATTTGTGTGTGTTTAGTGCAATTGTGTATGTTCAGTGCTGATGTGTGTGTGTGTTCAGTGCTGTTGTGTGTGTGCATGTGTGTTCAGTGCTGTTGTGTGTGTATGTGTATTCAGTGCAATCGTGTGTGTTCAGTGCTGTCGTGTGTGCATGTGTGTTCAGTGCTGTTGTGTATTTGTGTGTGTTAGTGCAATTGTGTGTGTTCAGTGCAGTCATGGGTGTGCACGTGTGTTCAGTGCGATTGTGTGTGTTCAGTGCTGTTGTGTGTGTGATTAGTGCTGTCGTGTATGTGTATTCAGTTCTTTAGTGTGTGTGTTTAGTGCTGTCGTGTGTGTTCAGTGCTGTTGTGCGTGTGCTCAGTGCTGTTGTGTGTGTGTGTTCAGTGCTGTCCTGTGTGTGTATGTGTGTTCAGTGCGATCGAGTGTGTTCAGTGCTGTCGTGTGTGTGCATGTGTGTTCAGTGCTGTTGTGTATTTGTGTGCCTTCAGTGTGATCATGTGTGTTCAGTGCTGTCGTGTGTGTGCATCTCTCTCTGTCTCTCTCCTGCCTGGTCACAGACCTATGAGATCTGCTTCTGCTGTGGGCGCAAAGGGAGGCCAGGGGGACGGGGAGGGGGGCGGGGGGGGACGGAGGGAGGAGGTTTTATTTCTCATCGGACCAAACTGTGGCGGGGGGAGATGCTTTGGAGCCGCATGCAGCTCTGGGTGAGCCCTGGAGAACAGCTCGGCGTGGCTCAGAAGCACGTCTCCCCCCTCGTTAGTCCTGTCTCCCCCCCGCTACGTTAGTCCTGTCTCCTCCCCCGCTACGTTAGTCCTGTCTCCCCCCCCCACGTTAGTCCTGTCTCCCTCCCGCTACGTTAGTCCTGTCTCCCCCCCGCTACGTTAGTCCTGTCTCCCCCCCCGCTACGTTAGTCCTGTTTCCCTCCGTGCTACGTTAGTCCTGTCTCCCCCCTGCTACGTTAGTCCTGTCTCCCCCCACGTTAGTCCTGTCTCCCCCCTGCTACGTTAGTCCTGTCTCCCCCCCGCTACGTTAGTCCTGTCTCCCCCCCCGCCACGTTAGTCCTGTCTCCCCCCACGTTAGTCCTGTCTACGTTAGTCCTGTCTCCCCCCTGCTACGTTAGTCCTGTCTCCCCCCCCGCTACGTTAGTCCTGTCTCCCCCCCGCTACGTTAGTCCTGTCTCCCCCCCCGCTACATTAGTCCTGTCTCCTCCCCCGCTACGTTAGTCCTGTCTCCCCCCTGCTACGTTAGTCCTGTCTCCCCCCACGTTAGTCCTGTCTCCCCCCTGCTACGTTAGTCCTGTCTCCTCCCCGCTACGTTAGTCCTGTCTCCCCCCTGCTACGTTAGTCCTGTCTCCCCCCACGTTAGTCCTGTCTCCCCCCTGCTACGTTAGTCCTGTCTCCTCCCCGCTACGTTAGTCCTGTCTCCCCCCTGCTACGTTAGTCCTGTCTCCCCCCACGTTAGTCCTGTCTCCCCCCTGCTACGTTAGTCCTGTCTCCTCCCCGCTACGTTAGTCCTGTCTCCCCCCGTGCTACGTTAGTCCTGTCTCCCCCCACGTTAGTCCTGTCTCCCCCCTGCTACGTTAGTCCTGTCTCCTCCCCGCTACGTTAGTCCTGTCTCCCCCCCGCTACGTTAGTCCTGTCTCCCCCCGTGCTACGTTAGTCCTGTCTCCCCCCGCTACGTTAGTCCTGTCTCCCCCCCGCTACGTTAGTCCTGTCTCCCCCCCTGCTACGTTAGTCCTGTCTCCCCCCCGCTACGTTAGTCCTGTCTCCCCCCTGCTACGTTAGTCCTGTCTCCCCCGCTACGTTAGTCCTGTCTCCCCCCACATTAGTCCTGTCTCCCCCCCGCTACGTTAGTCCTGTCTCCTCCCCCGCTACGTTAGTCCTGTCTCCCCCCACATTAGTCCTGTCTCCCCCCCGCTACATTAGTCCTGTCTCCCCCCCGCTACGTTAGTCCTGTCTCCCCCCACATTAGTCCTGTCTCCCCCCCGCTACATTAGTCCTGTCTCCTCCCCCGCTACGTTAGTCCTGTCTCCCCCCACATTAGTCCTGTCTCCCCCCCGCTACATTAGTCCTGTCTCCCCCCCGCTACGTTAGTCCTGTCTCCCCCCCGCGCTACGTTAATCCTGTCTCCCCCCCCGCTACGTTAGTCCTGTCTCCCCCCTGCTACGTTAGTCCTGTCTCCCCCCCGCGCTACGTTAATCCTGTGTCCCCCCGCGCTACGTTAGTCCTGTCTCCCCCCCGCTACGTTAGTCCTGTCTCCCCCGCACTACGTTAGTCCTGTCTCCCCCCCGCTACGTTAGTCCTGTCTCCCCCCCCGCTACGTTAGTCCTGTCTCCCCCCTGCTACGTTAGTCCTGTCTCCCCCCCCGCTACGTTAGTCCTGTTTCCCCCCGTGCTACGTTAGTCTTGTCTCCCCCCACGTTAGTCCTGTTTCCCCCCTCTGCTATGCTAGTCCTGTCTCCCACTCACCTCTGCCCAGCTCCCTCTGGAGTCTCCCCACTGCCCTCCCAACACGAGGAAAGCGAGGCTGGGGGTCAGGGCGGGAATTTGCTCCAATGTATTAATGGCTGGGGTGCATCCCACTCTGCACGATGCTGTGCTGCATGGCCACAAACCCGGGGGAGGGAGTGACGCTCCCCCTGGGACATGGGCCATCAGGGCTAGGGGTCTAGGGCTGGCCGGGGTGGGCTCAGATGAGCTGCACTCGGGCGTAGTCAGTTATCTTTTGCCAAGGTCCAAATATCTTGGTCAGCAGGGGCGGGGCAGCAGCTGTAGGGGCGGGGAGGCTGGGGCCTGAACCCTGCTCCCTCCCCTTGTTGCTGGGGGGCGAGGCTGGGGCCACGTGCCGCCCACCCTCCCTGTGGCTCTCATGGGGGCGGTGCGTGGGCAAAAGCTGTCCACCTACTGCCCATGTTGCTCAAAGACTTGGCACCAGAAAAAATACTAAAACACAGTAACAAGAATTATACTACTAAGCAAGGACAGGTCGAACTTCTCTAGTCCAGCACCTTTGGGACCTGGCCGGTGCCGAACCAGAGACTTTTCTGGAGCACAGGAGGTCAATATTGTCTAGCAGCATCACCTACCAACCCTCCCACCGTTGGCTGGGCTCTGAGAAGACATTTTGGGGTAAATTAGAGTAAATAACAGCACAGAGCACAGCGGGCCAGGTCCGGTGGCTGCAAACAAACATTAAGGAACCACAGGAAACTTGGCTGCACCCATAACAGTGGACACCCGGCGAACTAACATCATGCCGGACCACGGGTGTTGCTGGACCAGCAAGTGCTGAACTAGAGAGGTTCCACCTCTAGAAAGATTTCAGGGTCTGTTCCAAGGCAGCGGGTGGTCGGGATGTGGCCCAAGGCCCGTGTATTAACTACCCCTGCCCAGCAGACACAAGGGAACCCTCAGCGACCAGCCGGTAACGCCCAGAGCAGTGATTTCCAACCTGCGGCCCTGGGGCCAATCAGCATGCAGCTGTGGCCCATACGCCAGCCGGCAGGATCTATATTGGGCGGTCATGGCCCACAGAACACCATTGCGCTAGAGCCAGTCACCTCTCCCGGTTCCTTGCAGGGAAGCAGAGCAGGGAGCCCTCGCTGGAGGGCGGGCGGGCGGCTGGCTCAACATGGCTGCCGGGAGCGAGACCTGCCGGGAGAGGGCGGGCTTGGCGTGCTGGCTCCCACCCACATGAACTCTGGAACCCCATGTGCTGGCCTCAGGCCTCTCCCCTGTGGAAGGCCAGGGAACTCTCCCCACAGCCTTGGTTGGCCACGGCTGCCTTGTCGGGCCACGGCTACCCACGGGGGGCCTTGCTCCCCATGGAGAACAGCCTGCTCGTGGGTGCCACACCGTGGGGACAGGCTGGGGCAGCTGGAGTCTGAAGGCCCCTCCAGGCAGTGCTGGGGCGGCGTGGCCCTGTCCAGGCGGAAAAGCGAGACCCTGCTGGGGGTGGTGGCGTGGCTCGTGCAGGGCCCCGCCTTTGCAGCCCCCCTGCAGCAGGGAGCCCTGTGGGCTTCGGAAGCAGGCTGCGGGGTGCTGGGTTAGATCGGCTCCAGCCCTAATGCATGAAGGGAAGGCGTCGCCTAAACCCTCTCCGAGTTCTGGTCAAGGGCTTGTTCCCAACAGCACCACCCAGGCAGGAACTGAGCAGGGACGGCCCATGCACAGAGTAAGGCCACGCGCGAGGTACTCACGGCGGGACGGGCCTCTTGTGGGCACTGCTGGGGGCTGGGTGCATAGAATCATCAGACCCCAGGGCAGGCAGAGCCCTCAGGAGTCATCGAGTCCAGCCCCTGCCCAAGGCAGGACCAACCCTAACTCCATCATCCCAGCCAGGGGTTGGTCAAGCCAGGACTTCAAAACCTCTAGGGATGGAGATTCCACCCCCTCCCTAGGGAACCCATCCCAGTGCTTCCCCACCCGCCTAGGGAAATAGTTTTTCCTAATATTCAACCTAGACCCCCCCCACTGCAACTTGAGACTGTTGCTCCTCGTTCTACCACCTGTCACCTCTGAGAACAGCCGCTCTCCAGCCACTTTGGAACCCCCCTTCAGGGAGCTGAAGGCTGCCGTCAAATCCCCCCTCACTCTGCTCTTCTGCAGACTAAACAAGCCCACATCTTAGGTGCCTCTCGCTGCCGAGCCGGCTTAGAGCCTGGCAAGGGGTGGGCCGGGTGCTCGTGACATTTCCGCGTGCCGTGGCTTGGGAACGAGTTGCAGGCGCTAAGCAGGCGAGAAGGAGCCGCTGGTGGGGGGCGGGGAGGGGGAGATTTGAACCCAGAGCAAGAAATACCTGGTGGAACGGGGCCTGGATCAGAGGAGGGAAGGTGTGGAGGGAGGGGGGGGTGTCTGTGTAAACCTGAGTGGGGAGGGGGGCAGGGCCACCAGCAGAGGCCAAAGAAACGCAGTGGGAGTGGAGAGCAGCAGGACTCTGGCTCTTCCCCCTCTGCCGCCTCCGGCATCCTCCCCCTCTGCCACCTCTGGCACCCAGCCTGCTCCGCCACCTCCAGCGTCCTCCCCCTCTGCCACCTCTGGCACCCAGCCTGCTCCGCCACCTCCAGCGTCCTCCCCCTCTGCCACCTCTGGCACCCAGCCTGCTCCGCCACCTCCAGCGTCCTCCCTCTCTGCCATCTCTGGTACCCAGCCTGCTCCGCCACCTCCAGCGTCCTCCCCCTCTGCCACCTCTGGCACCCAGCCTGCTCCGCCACCTCCAGCGTCCTCCCCCTCTGCCACCTCTGGCACCCAGCCTGCTCCGCCACCTCCAGCGTCCTCCCTCTCTGCCATCTCTGGTACCCAGCCTGCTCCGCCACCTCCAGCGTCCTCCCCCTCTGCCACCTCTGGCACCCAGCCCGCTCTGCCACCTTCGGCGTCCTCCCCCACTGCTGCCTCCGGTGCCCAGCCTGCTCCGCCACCTCCAGCGTCCTCCCCCTCTGCCACCTCTGGCACCCAGCCTGCTCCGCCACCTCCAGCGTCCTCCCTCTCTGCCACCTCTGGCACCCAGCCTGCTCTGCCACCTCCGGCATCTTCCCCCTCTGCCATCTCCGGTACCCAGCCTGCTCCGCCACCTTTGGCTTCCTCCCCCTCCACCGCCTCCGGCACCTTCCCCCTCTGCCGCCTCCAGTGCCCAGCCCGCTCTGCCGCCTCTAGCATCCTCCCCCTCCACCGCCTCCTGCATCCAGCCCACTCAGCCACCTCCAGGGTCCTCCCCATCTGCCACCTCCAGTGCCCAGCCCACTCCACGCATGCCCCCAGTGCTGCCCTGCTGAGACCGATCCTGTTCGGTGCCTCCCCGGAGCCTGGGCAGGGAGCTGGTGGGAAGGTGAGATAGGGCCCTCACTGCCCAATTCTCCCCCTCCCCCAGGATCGGCGGCCAGCGAGGAGACAGCACAAACCGCGCCAGCCACGCCCTGCCAAGCCCTGTCCCGGCTGCTTCGCCCTTATGGCCAAGGTGAGCAGGGAGCACGGAGGCCCGGAGAGACGGGCCCAGAAGGTCTGTGCCAGGGAGGGGCCAGAGCCCCCAGCCCAGCCAGGGGAGGCAAGGCAGGGCAGGGCCGGGGAAGGATAACGATGGGGCAGCAAGCTGCAGTGAGTTCCCAGAGCAGCCCCTGAGCCGGGGAACCTGCCTGACCCAGGTGTAAGACAGCAGGGCCAGCCAGCAATATCCAGTGTCCGCTGCCCCGCCCAGCTCTGCAGCCAGCCCCCCCGCAACGCCTCCAGGGCAGGGCCCAGCCCCTGCGGGGTGTCTGCGGCCTAGGTGGGTTGTACTTGCATTGCCTCACCTTAACTCTGCCTGGGGCAGCGCAGCTCGGCCTGCCAAGGGCAGAGTTAAGATGAAAAGGCCTTACTGCAATCCCCACTGCCACATGCACGGCTTGTCCCCAGCCCCCCTCAAGGATCACTGGGGGTCACCGCTTGCCCTTTTTTCTGTAGTCGCCTTCTCCGGCAGTCCAGGGTCCCTCCTATGGGTGTCGGGGCTGCGCCGGGGCAGGTCCTGAGGCTGGTACGGGGCGATGCGTCCTGTCACCGAACCCTGCGCCGGCTCCCAGCTCCCATCCTCTCTCCGCAGGACACAGAGGTGGCCGTGAGAGCCAGGAGGCAGGTGGAGAAGCAGCCGCCAGCCAGACCCAGGCCTGCGAGGAGACCAGACTCCCTGACTGTCCTCAGACCCGTCAAGGTAGAAGTGGGGCTGCCAGCATCTTGATCCCTGAAACTCCCGCACCTGGCTCCACCCCCTCCCTGAGGCCCCACCTGGCTCCCTGACCCATCGGTCTCTTCCCTCCCCAGACCCATTGGTTGCAGGGCTGTGCTGGGAGGAGCGGGCGCAGAGCCTGCCTGCAGAGAGTACAGGGCCTGGTCCCCAAGCAAGGGGCTGAGTGGGGAAATTGAGGCACAGCAGGGAGGGGGGCAGACAGGTTAATACGCCCGCCCCTATTGTGGTGTGAGGGCCGGGAGCAGCCAGGTCTCCCTGTCAGGCTGGGGGCGGGGGGAGACCAGCAGCTGCTCAGCAGAGCTGCTCCCCCCGGCTCCATCACCCACTGCCCTTCCCGTGCCTGGGGGGTGAGGGGGCGGGCGGAGCGGATCCCTGCAGGTCCCTGGCCTTTTAGTGTCTGCTGGTCTGGTCTGGGTTGGGCTGGCTGGCGGCTCCCGTTGAACCGGGGCCCGGCAGTGCCCGGGGCGGGAGAAGCCGGATCCTGTGAGCACCGGGCCCAGATGGGCGCTGGACCCCGGCTGCCTGGGCCATGTGACCTGGCCAAGCACCCCAGTGCCCAGGGCGAGGGGGGAGCCTCACCGTGCCGGGTGGGACAGGCCCCCGCGCCCAGGGCCCCAGGGCAGCCCCTGGAGACGGCATCGCGCTGGAGCTGAGCCGAGGCGGGGCCTGAGGGCGCAGCAGGGCCCGGCTGAGGGGATGTGTGGGGCAGGGCAGCCCAGCCTGCTGCCCTTGCTGCCCGGCCTCGGCCCGGCTCAGGGACGGCAGAGAAACCTGCTGAGGGGCTGGGGCTGGACTGGGCGCTCCATTTCTGCCTCCGCTTACCCTGAGCGCCTCCCTGCCCCTCCCCTCCCCTGCCCTGCCCCTCCCCACTCAACACCCTCCCCTCTCTGCCCCCTCTTGCCCTGCTCCCTCCCTGCTCTGCCCCCTCCCCACTGTGCCAACCTTGGGTACCCAACCTGCTCTGTGAGTGCACCCAGCCCTGCCCCTCCGGGGCCGATCATGCTCGGTGCCTCCCCGGAGTCCGGGTAGGGCTGGTGGGAAAGTTGGACAGGCCATGGGATGGGACCCTCAGTGCCGAGGGCTGGAACTGGGGGTCCGGGGCGGGGGGGGGGGGTGCTGCTGCTCCCCCCGGCTGGAAGCAGTTTCCATTCTACGCAGGGTCCCAGTTTGGTTTGGGGGCTCTTGGCCCCCCTCCCACCAGATGAATCATCCCAGCCCCTCCACCTCACGCCCAACTCTCCCTTCCCCCACAGGTTCAGCAGTCAGCAGTGTTTTCCCCAGGAATTGAAATTGGGGGGGTGTTTGAATTTACAGGGGTGTGTGTGTCAGGGCCGATGAGGGGTGAGACTGTGAGGGTGAAGGTGGGCTGTATGGCACCACAGTAAAAACTGAAAAATGTTTCATGACCATTTTATTAGATTTAACTCATGTTTTAAATCTTCGGTGGCTTCTTGTGTGTCCGGTACGTCCATTCCTTCAATGGATATGCTCATTAGTTCAGTCACATGATCAGGCAGAAGGCGACTTTTTTCAGAACACAAAATTCTATTCCATGATGAAAAAGAACGCTCAGCTGTAGCTCTTGGGACTGGGCGTAGCAAGAGATGAATTCCTCCTTCTTTCATCCCAGGAAACACAGCACAAAGATCCGCTCAAGCCACTAGTGATGATAAAAAAGAAGTTGAAGTCAAATCTTCATTCATTCGTCGGATGATATTCCACTCTGTGTTCAAATTCTCTGTTCTGTCCTGAGCACATGGCAGCCCCATTGCTGGTAGTGCCTCACTCCACTCAACTGTCGGTGTGTTATAGGACAGGCATCTGTAAAAGCTACATAGAGGTTGAATAGAATCTAGAAGTCGCTGGTGTAGATTTTTAAGAATCAAGTCTGTGTACTTTTTCAGTTGTCTTAACTGTCCTTGTCCTCTTCACTTAAGGATTCAATATAAATACCTTCATTAGGCAACTTCTGGACTGAAATCTTTGCTTCTTCCAGTACTTTTTCAATGGATAGCTCTCTGATTGATCCAAGTGTAGCTTCTATTGCTGGACAAAGATCTACTACTGTTGTAGCAGATGCCTGGATGGCATTGTTTAATGACCCAAGTGGTTTCAACAGTAGATTTATGAGAGAGGGACTGGCAATAGTCTTCCCTGAACATAGTAGTGTAACCCACACACCTACGGTGTGTCTAGACTACAGGGTTTTGTCGACAAAAGTGGACTTCTGTCGACAAAACTATACCTGCGTCTACACTACTGCCGAGTTCTGTTGACATAACGTCGACAGAACTCAGCAGTTTTGTCGACGGCTGTAAACCTCATTCTACAAGGAATAACGCCTTTTGTCGACAGAGTTCTGTTGACAGAAGGCGTTATTGCATCTACACTGTCCTTTGCGTCTACACTCTCATGTCGACAAAGCGGCTTGCTTTGTCGACAGAACTGGATGTAGTCTAGACGCTCTTTGTCGACAGAAGCTTTGTTGACAATATCTGTCAACAAAAGCCTGTAGTCTAGACGTACCCCTAGGCTGTGTCTACATTGGCATGATTTTGCGCAAAAGCACCTGCTTTTGCGCAAAAACATGCTACCTGTCTACACTGGCGGGGAGTTCTTGCGCAAGTACACTGACGTTCTAATGTGTGAAATCAGTGCTTCTTGCGCAAGAACTATGATGCTCCCACTCAAGAAAAAGCCCTCTTGCGCAACTGTTCTTGCACAAGAGGCCAATGTAGATAGGCAACATGAATTTCTTGCGCAAGAAAGCCCAATGGCTAAAATGGCCATCGGAGCTTTCTTGCGCAAGAAAGCGTCTACACTGGCACGGATGCTTTTGCGCAAAAGCACATCTCTTGCGCAAAAGGACATGCCAGTGTAGACGCTCTCTTGCGCAAATACTTTAACGCAAAAATTCTTGCATTAAAAGTATTTGCGCAAAATCTTGCCAATGTAGACGTAGCCCCTAGTGTGGTTACTGAGCAATGCAAGTGTCTCTAGACCACAGCAACAGCTAAGCTCAAGAGACCTCTACAGTAGTGCCTGGGAGCCAGCTGGCTTTTAGCTCAGAGAGTAGAGGCTCCTATGCTCTGCTTCAGAGGTCCCAGGTTCAAATCTGCCTGCTGGTGGTTACGGTAGCAAAAGTAATCCACCAGCCTCACTAGTTGGATCCATCTTATCTTGGTAGATACTTTCCAAAGCCAGTAATAACATCTGGAGTAATTTTAAGACAGCAGCCAAGGATCGCTCATGAGAAAGCCAGTGGGTTTTCCCAGGTTGGACTAATTTGAAGTTCAGTCCCAGTGTATCTTCTATATTTTCCAAGATATTCAGTCTTTTTGGACTCTTGATGAAAAAAAGAATATAATGAAGACATTAAATTTATAGCTTTTTTAATGTCTTTTGAAGATTCTGCAGCTTGTACTAATGCTAGTTGGAGTAGATGGCCTCTGCAGTGTGTATAGGAGAGATTAGGGTTACACTTTTCTCTGAGCAAAGCTCGTACTCCACCATGTCTTCCAGAGAAGTTTGCAGTTTCATCAAATGCACAAGCAACCATCCGTTTTGGGTCCAATTGACAAGCATTTAACTCTTCTAAGATGTGGGTTGTCACAGATGCAGCCGATGTGTTTTCTATGACTTGAACATCTAGAAATGCATCTACTGGCCTACCACTGACATCAAGATAACGTACACAATGACTTAATACTTGATGCCCATTTGCATCGGTGCGTTCATCAGCCATGTATGCAAATGTTTTGAATGTGATGAGAGTTCTTCACTTTTTCAACTGTTGAGTCTTTCACTGTTGCCCCGCATGCTTCTAGCCAGTCAGTTGAGTTTCTTGCAGAAAGATAGTGAGCATTTGCTGGTCTTGTTCGGAACCAGTGTTCAACTTCAGGATGAACAAGTGATAATGAACTTAACATTGGCCTCCAGTTTGTAATGTGTGGTATCTCTTGCTTAAATAGAAAGTATGATGCCACAGCCATGTTTGTTCGCATGAACTGTGTTGTGTCTCCAGCATTCTTAACAGCCTCATTAAGTACTTCTAAAATTGGCTTTGAAAGTGGGCTTATAAGGCTTTCTGCATGTTGATACAGTCCAGAGGCCTGGTGTTTTGCTGCCTTTTCACGTAGTTTGTCAGCATTGGCTTTGCTGATCGGTCTGACAAACCAAGCTCCTCCACTTTTACCAGTTATAGCATTGGAAAGCTTTCCTTCTTCGTAACCTGTTTTGCAGGAGGTGCACCAGTAGCCATCTTTTGTAACTTCAATAAATGGGAACACTTTCATCTACAAACATCGGGAACTGCCTTTAGGTTTTGGAGATACAGTTTCTTCAGTAGGTAGCTGTAGTTGTGCTTCAGGCTGGTCGGATGGCCCTTCAGATAACATGTTGATATATTCTTGGTTCTTGATGTGTTCTTCACCTTGGTTAGTTTTTGAGGCCTTTAAGTGGAAAAATTGTTGTATTGTTTTTTGTCTTTTCATTTTCACTTTGACCTGCAACGTATGAAAGAGATATGAATAAATTACATGTTTTGTTAGGCTAGTGCAAATTTAACATAAGGATAATACAAAATACACCAAAACAGATAACAGAAAATGTCATATTGCCTCTATATAAATCCATGGTACATGCACACCTTGAATACTGTGTGCAGATCTGGTCACCCCATCCCAAAAAAGATATATTGGAATTGGAAAAGGAACAGAGATGGCCAACTAAAATGATTAGGGGTATGAAACAGGAGGAGAGATTAAAATGACTGGGAATTTTCAGCTTAGAAAAGAGACGACTAAGGGGGGATTATCATAGGGGGTCTATAAAATCTTGACTGGTGTGAAGAAAGGGAATAAGGACATGTTTTTTAATCCTTCACATAACACAAGAACTAGCAGTCACCCAATGAAATTAATAGGCAGCAGGTTTTAAAAAAACAAAAGGAAGTACTTCTTCACACAACATAAAGTCAACCTGTGGAACTCTTTCCCAGGGGATGCTGTGAAGACCAAAACTATAACAGGATTAAAAAAAGAACTAGATACATTCTTGGAGAATTGGTCCATCAGTAGCCATTAGCCAGGATGGGGAGGGATGCAATACCATGCTCCGAGTGTCCCTAGCCTGTTCCAGAAGCTGGGAATGGGCAACAGCTTGATTACCTGTTCTGTTCATTCCCTCTGACGCACCTGGCCTTGACCACTGTCGGCAGACAGGATACCAGGCTATATGGACCACTGCTCTGACCCAGTATGACCATTCTTGTGTAAAAATTAATGATAATAATAAAAATGTTTAGTACAGAAACTCCCCAACATAATGACCTCTCAAGATAGCAACGATGTGAGATAACCTTGGCAAATAATGCATTTTAAAAATCTTGGCCTACTAGGAAACACATTTCTATAAGTTTCCATTCCCAGTCACAAATCTAGCATTCTGGAGCAAAGTCACTAAAATATAGTCCATCAAACAAATGTTTATTTAACGTGCCCCTCATTTTTCCACCTCATCCCACTCACCGGTGTCCTTGGTCAGTGGAGACTCAGAGTTCAGAGGTGCTTTCACGTGAGTGCACCTCCCAGGTGGGGAGCAAGAAGGCACCTTGCTTGTTCCTCCAGCTGCTCACTGTTCGCTCTGGCCGCTGTTGTTTGTTGTGCCACCATTTGCTCCATCACTTTATTGCCAATGGCCCCGCGCCATCACCTGCTGCCACGGTGACCTCTGCGAGTTGGTCTCTTGAGGTTCCACCCAGCTCTCAGTGATTGCAGCTGAGCTCTCAGTGGGGGAACCTCGCTGCTAGTGCAGTCTGGGCTGTGTCTTACACAAAAACACTGTAGCTACAGGAACACTGTCCCCACAGCAGGACTAAGCACTTAGACTGATTATCAGTGATTTCAGCTGTAGTGGTCACTTAACAGAACAAAAGACTAGATATGGAGCCTAGTCAGCTCTGTCTTTAAACAGCAGAGAGGGGCAGGTCAAATAGTACTTGTGACTCAGACAGACCATCAAGCAAAACACCTTTTCCCCACCCTCTCTTCATAGAATCATAGAATACTAGGACTGGAAGGGACCTCGAGAGGTCATCGAGTCCAGCCCCTGCCCTCATGGCAGGACCCAGTACTGTCTAGACCATCCCTGATAGACATTTATCTAACCTACTCTTAAATATCTCCAGAGATGGAGATTCCACAACCTCCTTGGGCAATTTATTCCAGTGTTTGACCACCCTGACAGTTAGGAACTTTTTCCTAATGTCCAACCTAAACCTCCCTTGCTGCAGTTTAAGCCCATTGCTTCTTGCTCTATCCCCAGAGGCCAAGATGAACAAGTTTTCTCTCTCCTCCTTATGACACCCTTTTAGATACCTGAAAACTGCTATCCTGTGCCCCCTCAGTCTTCTCTTTTCTAAACTAAACAAAGTTGCCTTCAATCAGTACAGGTTAAGTACAGTTCTACTGCCCTTTACTCATACAATAAGAACAACAACATTTCCTTCCCCCCCCACTCCCGCATTCAGGCGATTTGTAACCCAACCCCAGCCAAAATCTATCACTTGGGCAACACAGCTCTGTTTGCTGGATCCCTGGGTAGATGAGGTGTGAATGTAAATACAATCTGGTCCTGAAGCCTTTCCCCCCAGCCCCCAGCTCACCACTCGCTGTCAGGGAGAGCTCATTTTGACTTTGCTTACAAATCATAATTTGAAATGATTAGGTTGGCCAACATCCCCAGAATGAATGCACTGACCTTGTCATAAAAAACAACAGCTGTATAAGGAAGCTAGTCTGTGTTCATACTTTTCAAATCTATTATACTTTTTCAGATACACATCTTAGCATACACTGTATGTGCTTTTAAAGTCTGTATTCATGTTTCAATTTCAATTCAGATTTCCAAACAATCACTAAATTGGCATGTAACTCGTTCACAAAACTGGGGGGGGGGTGTTGGGGAAATTCAGGGGAGGGGGTATACAGCCCCATGGGGTGTAGGGAAATCCCTGGCGGTCAGTGAGGAGCCAGGACAAACCGCGCCAGCCTCCCCCTGCCAAGCCCTGTTCCGGCTGCTTCACCCCCTGGGCAAGGTGAGCAGGGAGCATGGAGGCCCGGAGAGACGGGCCCAGAGGGTCTGTGCCAGGGATGGGCCAGAGCCCCCAGCCCAGGCAGAGGAGGCAGAGCAGGGCCGGGGAAGCCGCTGTGGCAGGATAACAATGGGGCACTAAGCCACAGCGAGACCCTGGGGGCAGCCAGGCCCCCCCTCCAGCCCCCTCAGAGCAGCCCCTGAGCCGGGGTACCTGCCTGACCCAGGTGTAAGGCAGCAGGGCCAGCCAGCAATATCCAGTGTCCGCCTGCTGCCCCACCCAGCTCTGCAGCCAGCCCCCCCCCCCCAACACCTCCAGGGAAGGGCCCAGACCCAGGGGTTGTTTGCAGCCTGGCTGGGTTGTTGTACTTGGGGTGCCTCACACAACGACATCGAGAGCCTGGGGCAGTGCAGCTCGGCCTGCCGAGGGCAGAGTTAAGGTGAAAAGGCCTTACTGCAATCCCCACTGCCACATGTGCAGCTTGTCCACACCCCTTTGTGCCCCTGCAGGGTCCCATGGCTCCCCCCTCAGGGATCTCTGGGGGTCACTATTTTCCCTTCTCTCTGTGATCGCCTTCCCTGGCAGTCCCGGGGTCCCTCCCATGGGTGTCTGGGCTGCGCCGGGGCAGGTCCTGACGCTGGCGCTGGGTGTTGCGTCCTGCCACTGAGCCCTGCGCCGGCTCCCAGCTCCCATCCTCTCTCTGCAGGACCCAGACGTGCCCGTGAGAGCCAGGAGGCAGGTGGAGAAGCAGCCGCCAGCCAGACCCAGGCCTACGAGGAGACCAGGCTACCTGACTCTTCTCAGACCCGGCAAGGTGGAGGTGGGGCTGCCAGCATCCTGATCCCTGACACCCCCAGACCTGGCCCCGCCCCTTCTCTGAGGCCCCGCCCCTGCCCTGCCTGGCTCCCCGACCCATCGCTCTCTTCCCTCCCCAGCCTGTCGGTTACTCCCCCACCTGCGGGACTCACCAGCAGGCTGCAGGGCTGTGCTGGGAGGGGCGGGCACAGAGCCTGTCTGCAGAGAGCACAGGGCCCGGCGGGGTCGTCCTTGAGCAAGGGGCCGGCTGGGGAAATCGAGGCACAGGAGGGAGGGGGGCAGACAGGGTAATACGCCCGCCCCTGGATGGCAGCAGCCCCCCTTTTGGAGTGAGGGCCGGGAGCAGCCAGGTCTCCCTGTCAGGCTGGGGGGGAGGAGACCAGCAGCCGCTCAGCAGAGCCGCTCCCCTTGGCTCCAGCACCTGCTGCCCTTCCTGTGACTGGGCTGGGGGGGGGGGCAGAGCAGGTCCCTGCAGGTCACTGGCCTCTTAGTGCCCACTGGGCTGGGCTGGGCTGTCCGGAGGCTGCCGGTTTCCCCTCGCAGCCAGCAGCTCCCATCGAACCGGGGCCCGGCAGTGCCCGGGGCGGGAGAAGCCGGATCCCGTGAGCGCCGGGCCCAGATGGGCGCTGGACCCAGGCTGCCTGGGCCACGTGACCTGGCCAAGTGCCCCGGCGCCCAGGGCGAGGGGGGAGCCTCATTGTGCCGGGTGGGACAGGCCCCCGCACCCAGGGCAGCCCCTGGAGACGGCGTCGCGCTGGAGCTGAGCCGAGGCGGGGCCTGAGGGCGCAGCAGGGCCCGGCTGAGGGGATGTGTGGGGCAGGGCAGGCCAGCCTGCTGCCCTTGCTGCCCGGCCTCTGCCTGGCTCAGGGACGGCAGAGAAACCTGCTGCGGAGCCGGGGCTGGACTGGGCGCTCCATTTCTGCCTCCGCTTACCCTGAGCGCCTCCCTGCCCCTCCCCTCGCCTGCCCTGCCCCTCCCCACTCAACGCCCTCCCCTCTCTGCCCCCTCCCTGCCCTGCCCCTCCCCTCTCTGCCCCCTCCCTGCTGTGCCAACCTTGGATCCCCAGGCTACTCCGCGAGTGCCCTCAGCCCTGCCCCCTCACCCTGCCTCCTCTGCCCCCTCTTTGCCCTGCCCCCTCCATGCTGCCCCAGCCTCGGGTACCCAGCCTGCTCCGTGAGTGCGCCCAGCACCTCCCTGCCGTGGCCGACACTGCTCAGCTGGGCGGGGGCTGGTGTGAAAGTCGGACAGGCCATGGGACGGGCCCCTCACTGCCGAGGGCTGGAACTGGGGGTGCAGGGCGGGAATGAACAGAGCGGGGGCCGCTGCCCAAAGAAGAGCTCACCCTCCATCCCATCCCATGCAGTCCCATGTCCCCCCCCCGCGCCGATCCCACTGCTGTGCAGAGCTAACGCTGCCCTTCCGCAGGCCCCGCCCTTGGACAGGAGAACCAGGAGGGACGTGGGAAGACGGCATCGGCCGGGGCGCGGAGCCCAACCCCAACCGAAGCCTACAGCGGACACCCCGCACTTCGGCCACATGATAGCTCTCTCTGCCCCGGACGATTGGAGCCCCGAGGTACGCCTGGCCCGGAAATCGTGGTCCCCCCCACCTGGCTCTTCCCAGTATTTTTTGGAAGTACGACGGCGGAGCCCTTAGTGCAGGCGTTACTGCAGGCGGCGCGTTTCGAGGCGCAATGGCTTTACCAGTAAGAGTGGTGCAAACGGAGCAATGGGGCATGGAGCGTCCGTTCTGGCCTCCGCCTGGGCTGCTGGTAGCTGAGGCTGGCTCCAGGCTGGGCCCAGGAGATCAGCCAGACGAGGAGGGGGAAGCGATCTTGCGCTTGGAGCAACGGCTGTCGCACAGGCTGCCTGTGAGCAAGGGACCGGCTTCCGAGCTCGGTTTCAGGGGGGCGGGTTGTGTCTCTCACCAGCCGAAGCGGGTCCAGGAAAGGATTTCCCCTCCCATGCCGGGATGCAGTTGTGCCATTCGCGGGGTGCGCATTCGGGGCGATTCGATACTCGCTGGGTACGTTGCCATGAGTTTTCCACGAGAGCTGGGATTTGCCAGGGCCCAGCTGACGAGCACTGAACCTCCCTGGCCTAGCAGGGGTGGGGAATCTTATTTGCCCGGGGGGAGGGCTGCTGACTCTCTGGAAAATCAGTCGGGGGCCACACTCCAGAGCCTGGTGGATGCAGTCTGGTAGATTTTGTGGGCCCCTCTAGGCTCTTGCGTGGGGCCAAATATGAGGGGTCCAGTGTGTGGGAGGGGGCTGCTGGGAAGCAGGTGTAGGGTGTGGGTGGGAGGGAGGGTGCAGGAGTGGGCTGGGGGTGCTTGGCGATGGAGGGGGGCGCTAACCTGAGTAGCTACCTGGGGAGGCACGTCGCTCCGTGTCCCCCCCCCACTACCAGGCTCCGCCCCTGCTGCTCCTATTGGCTGCAATTATGGCCCGTCAGAGCTTTGCTGCACTGACATTTCCCGGGGGGGGGGGAGAGGGTGGCAGTGGGTGGAGGTGTTTCCTCCCTCTGCCAGGCAGGGCCGGTGGGTGGGATCTGTCCCTGGCAGGCCTGACTCCAGCCTGCAAGGGTCAGGGCCCCTACCCCACAGGGGGGCCAGGCTGGAGCAACAGCACCGGCTCCCAGCTCCCATCCTCTCTCCATAGGACCCAGACGTGCCCGCGAGAGCCAGGAGACAGGTGGAGAAGCAGCCGCCAGCCAGACCCAGGCCTACGAGGAGACCAGGCTACCTGACTCTTCTCAGACCCGGCAAGGTGGAGGTGGGGCTGCCAGCATCCTGATCCCTGACACCCCCAGACCTGGCCCCGCCCCTTCTCTGAGGCCCCGCCCCTGCCCTGCCTGGCTCCCCGACCCATCGCTCTCTTCCCTCCCCAGCCTGTCGGTTACTCCCCCACCTGCGGGACTCACCAGCAGGCTGCAGGGCTGTGCTGGGAGGGGCGGGCACAGAGCCTGTCTGCAGAGAGCACAGGACCCGGCGGGGTCGTCCCTGAGCAAGGGGCCGGCTGGGGAAATCGAGGCACAGGAGGGAGGGGGGCAGACAGGGTAATACGCCCGCCCCTGGATGGCAGCAGCCCCCCTTTTGGAGTGAGGGCCGGGAGCAGCCAGGTCTCCCTGTCAGGCTGGGGGGGAGGAGACCAGCAGCCGCTCAGCAGAGCCGCTCCCCTTGGCTCCAGCACCTGCTGCCCTTCCCGTGCCTGGGATGGGGGGGGGGCAGAGCAGGTCCCTGCAGGTCACTGGCCTCTTAGTGCCCACTGGGCTGGGCTGGGCTGGGCAGGGCTGTCCGGAGGCTGCCGGTTTCCCCTCGCAGCCAGCAGCTCCCATCGAACCGGGGCCCGGCAGTGCCCGGGGCGGGAGAAGCCGGATCCCGTGAGCGCCGGGCCCAGATGGGCGCTGGACCCCGGCTGCCTGGGCTACGTGACCTGGCCAAGTGCCCCGGCGCCCAGGGCGAGGGGGGAGCCTCATTGTGCCGGGCGGGACAGGCCCCCGCACCCAGGGCAGCCCCTGGAGACGGCGTCGCGCTGGAGCTGAGCCGAGGCGGGGCCTGAGGGCGCGGCAGGGCCCGGCTGAGGGGATGTGTGGGGCAGGGCAGGCCAGCCTGCTGCCCTTGGTGCCCGGCCTCGGCCCGGCTCAGGGACGGCAGAGAAACCTGCTGCGGGGCCAGGGCTGGACTGGGCGCTCCGTTTCTGCCTCCGCTTACCCTGAGCACAGGTGGAAAAGTCGGACAGGCCATGGGACGGGGCCCTCACTGCCGAGGGCTGGAACTGGGGGTGCAGGGCGGGAATGAACAGAGCGGGGGCCGCTGTCCAAAGCAGAGCTCACTCCCCACCCCGTTCCATGCAGTCCGATGCCTCCCCCTGCCGATCCCACCACCGTGCAGAGCTAACGCTGCCCTTCCTCAGGCCCCGCCCTTGGACGAGAGAACCAGGAGGGACGTGGGAAGACGTCGTCGGCCGGGGCGCCGACGCCGACTGAAGCCTACAGCGTACTCCTCGTACAACATCGGCCACATGATGCCTCTCTCTGCCCCGGACGATTGGAGCCCCGAGGTACGCCTGGCCCGGAAATCGTGGTCCCCCCCACCTGGCTCTTCCCAGTATTTTTTGGAAGTACGACGGCGGAGCCCTTAGTGCAGGCGTTACTGCAGGCGGCGCGTTTCGAGGCGCAATGGCTTTACCAGTAAGAGTGGTGCAAACGGAGCAATGGGGCATGGAGCGTCCGTTCTGGCCTCCGCCTGGGCTGCTGGTAGCTGAGGCTGGCTCCAGGCTGGGCCCGGGAGATCAGCCAGACGAGGAGGGGGAAGCGATCTTGCGCTTGGAGCAACGGCTGTCGCACAGGCTGCCTGTGAGCAAGGGACCGGCTTCCGAGCTCGGTTTCAGGGGGGCGGGTTGTGTCTCTCGCCAGCCGAAGCGGGTCCAGGAAAGGATTTCCCCTCCCATGCCGGGATGCAGTTGTGCCATTCGCGGGGTGCGCATTCGGGGCGATTCGATACTTGCTGGGTACGTTGCCATGAGTTTTCCACGAGAGCTGGGATTTGCCAGGGCCCAGCTGACGAGCACTGAACCTCCCTGGCCTAGCAGGGGTGGGGAATCTTATTTGCCCGGGGGGAGGGCTGCTGACTCTCTGGAAAATCAGTCGGGGGCCACACTCCAGAGCCTGGTGGATGCAGTCTGGTAGATTTTGTGGGCCCCTCTAGGCTCTTGCGTGGGGCCAAATATGAGGGGTCCAGTGTGTGGGAGGGGGCTGCTGGGAAGCAGGTGTAGGGTGTGGGTGGGAGGGAGGGTGCAGGAGTGGGCTGGGGGTGCTTGGCGATGGAGGGGGGCGCTAACCTGAGTAGCTACCTGGGGAGGCACGTCGCTCCGTGTCCCCCCCCCACTACCAGGCTCCGCCCCTGCTGCTCCTATTGGCTGCAATTATGGCCAGTCAGAGCTTTGCTGCACTGACATTTCCCGGGGGGGGGGGAGAGGGTGGCAGTGGGTGGAGGTGTTTCCTCCCTCTGCCAGGCAGGGCCGGTGGGTGGGATCTGTCCCTGGCAGGCCTGACTCCAGCCTGCAAGGGTCAGGGCCCCTACCCCACAGGGGGGCCAGGCTGGAGCAACAGCACCGGCTCCCAGCTCCCATCCTCTCTCCATAGGACCCAGACGTGCCCGCGAGAGCCAGGAGACAGGTGGAGAAGCAGCCGCCAGCCAGACCCAGGCCTACGAGGAGACCAGGCTACCTGACTCTTCTCAGACCCGGCAAGGTGGAGGTGGGGCTGCCAGCATCCTGATCCCTGACACCCCCACACCTGGCCCCACCCCTTCTCTGAGGCCCCGCCCCTGCCCTGCCTGGCTCCCCGACCCATCGCTCTCTTCCCTCCCCAGCCTGTCGGTTACTCCCCCACCTGCGGGACTCACCAGCAGGCTGCAGGGCTGTGCTGGGAGGGGCGGGCACAGAGCCTGTCTGCAGAGAGCACAGGACCCGGCGGGGTCGTCCCTGAGCAAGGGGCCGGCTGGGGAAATCGAGGCACAGGAGGGAGGGGGGCAGACAGGGTAATACGCCCGCCCCTGGATGGCAGCAGCCCCCCTTTTGGAGTGAGGGCCGGGAGCAGCCAGGTCTCCCTGTCAGGCTGGGGGGGAGGAGACCAGCAGCCGCTCAGCAGAGCCGCTCCCCTTGGCTCCAGCACCTGCTGCCCTTCCCGTGCCTGGGATGGGGGGGGGGCAGAGCAGGTCCCTGCAGGTCACTGGCCTCTTAGTGCCCACTGGGCTGGGCTGGGCTGGGCAGGGCTGTCCGGAGGCTGCCGGTTTCCCCTCGCAGCCAGCAGCTCCCATCGAACCGGGGCCCGGCAGTGCCCGGGGCGGGAGAAGCCGGATCCCGTGAGCGCCGGGCCCAGATGGGCGCTGGACCCGGCTGCCTGGGCTACGTGACCTGGCCAAGTGCCCCGGCGCCCAGGGCGAGGGGGGAGCCTCATCGTGCCGGGCGGGACAGGCCCCCGTACCCAGGGCAGCCCCTGGAGACGGCGTCGCGCTGGAGCTGAGCCGAGGCGGGGCCTGAGGGCGCAGCAGGGCCCGGCTGAGGGGATGTGTGGGGCAGGGCAGGCCAGCCTGCTGCCCTTGCTGCCCGGCCTCGGCCCGGCTCAGGGACGGCAGAGAAACCTGCTGCGGGGCCAGGGCTGGACTGGGCGCTCCATTTCTGCCTCCGCTTACCCTGAGCACAGGTGGAAAAGTCGGACAGGCCATGGGACGGGGCCCTCACTGCCGAGGGCTGGAACTGGGGGTGCAGGGCGGGAATGAACAGAGCGGGGGCCGCTGTCCAAAGCAGAGCTCACTCCCCACCCCGTTCCTGCAGTCCATGCCTCCCCCTGCCGATCCCACCACCGTGCAGAGCTAACGCTGCCCTTCCTCAGGCCCCGCCCTTGGACGAGAGAACCAGGAGGGACGTGGGAAGACGTCGTCGGCCGGGGCGCCGACGCCGACTGAAGCCTACAGCGTACTCCTCGTACAACATCGGCCACATGATGCCTCTCTCTGCCCCGGACGATTGGAGCCCCGAGGTACGCCTGGCCCGGAAATCGTGGTCCCCCCCACCTGGCTCTTCCCAGTATTTTTTGGAAGTACGACGGCGGAGCCCTTAGTGCAGGCGTTACTGCAGGCGGCGCGTTTCGAGGCGCAATGGCTTTACCGGTAAGAGTGGTGCAAACGGAGCAATGGGCATGGCCGTCCCGCTGCCTCGCCTGGGTCCGGTGCTAGGCTGGGCTCCAGAGCTGGGCCCGGGAGTCAGCCAGAGGGCTAGGCGGGAGCGACTTGCCTGGAGCCACAGGCGTGGACAGGCGCCGTGGCCTGAGCAGGGACCGGCTCCAGCCAGGTTCAGGGGGGGGTGTGTGTCTCTCGCCAGCCGAAGCGGGTCCAGGAAAGGATTTCCCCTCCCATGCCGGGATGCAGTTGTGCCATTCGCGGGGTGCGCATTCGGGGCGATTCGATACTCGCTGGGTACGTTGCCATGAGTTTTCCACGAGAGCTGGGATTTGCCAGGGCCCAGCTGACGAGCACTGAACCTCCCTGGCCTAGCAGGGGTGGGGAATCTTATTTGCGGGTGGGCGGAGGGGGGGGCTGCTGACTCTCTGGAAAATCAGTCGGGGGCCACACTCCAGAGCCTGGTGGATGCAGTCTGGTAGATTTTGTGGGCCCCTCTAGGCTCTTGCATGGGGCCAAATATGAGGGGTTCAGTGTGTGGGAGGGGGCTGCTGGGAAGCAGGTGTAGGGTGTGGGTGGGAGGGAGGGTGCAGGAGTGGGCTGGGGGTGCTTGGCGATGGAGGGGGGCGCTAACCTGAGCAGCTACCTGGGGAGGCACGTCGCTCTGTGTCCCCCCCCACTGCCAGGCTCCGCCCCTGCTGCTCCTATTGGCTGCAATTATGGCCCGTCAGAGCTTTGCTGCACTGACATTTCCCGGGGGGGGGGGAGAGGGTGGCAGTGGGTGGAGGTGTTTCCTCCCTCTGCCAGGCAGGGCCGGTGGGTGGGATCTGTCCCTGGCAGGCCTGACTCCAGCCTGCAAGGGTCAGGGCCCCTACCCCACAGGGGGGCCAGGCTGGAGCAACAGCACCGGCTCCCAGCTCCCATCCTCTCTCCATAGGACCCAGACGTGCCCGCGAGAGCCAGGAGACAGGTGGAGAAGCAGCCGCCAGCCAGACCCAGGCCTACGAGGAGACCAGGCTACCTGACTCTTCTCAGACCCGGCAAGGTGGAGGTGGGGCTGCCAGCATCCTGATCCCTGACACCCCCACACCTGGCCCCACCCCTTCTCTGAGGCCCCGCCCCTGCCCTGCCTGGCTCCCCGACCCATCGCTCTCTTCCCTCCCCAGCCTGTCGGTTACTCCCCCACCTGCGGGACTCACCAGCAGGCTGCAGGGCTGTGCTGGGAGGGGCGGGCACAGAGCCTGTCTGCAGAGAGCACAGGACCCGGCGGGGTCGTCCCTGAGCAAGGGGCCGGCTGGGGAAATCGAGGCACAGGAGGGAGGGGGGCAGACAGGGTAATACGCCCGCCCCTGGATGGCAGCAGCCCCCCTTTTGGAGTGAGGGCCGGGAGCAGCCAGGTCTCCCTGTCAGGCTGGGGGGGAGGAGACCAGCAGCCGCTCAGCAGAGCCGCTCCCCTTGGCTCCAGCACCTGCTGCCCTTCCCGTGCCTGGGGTGGGGGTGGGGGGGCAGAGCAGGTCCCTGCAGGTCACTGGCCTCTTAGTGCCCACTGGGCTGGGCTGGGCTGTCCGGAGGCTGCCGGTTTCCCCTCGCAGCCAGCAGCTCCCATCGAACCGGGGCCCGGCAGTGCCCGGGGCGGGAGAAGCCGGATCCCGTGAGCGCCGGGCCCAGATGGGCGTTGGACCCCGGCTGCCTGGGCCACGTGACCTGGCCAAGTGCCCCGGCCCCCAGGGCGAGGGGGGAGCCTCATCGTGCCGGGCGGGACAGGCCCCCGCACCCAGGGCAGCCCCTGGAGACGGCGTCGCGCTGGAGCTGAGCCGAGGCGGGGCCTGAGGGCGCAGCAGGGCCCGGCTGAGGGGATGTGTGGGGCAGGGCAGGCCAGCCTGCTGCCCTTGCTGCCCGGCCTCGGCCCGGCTCAGGGACGGCAGAGAAACCTGCTGCGGGGCCAGGGCTGGACTGGGCGCTCCATTTCTGCCTCCGCTTACCCTGAGCACAGGTGGAAAAGTCGGACAGGCCATGGGACGGGGCCCTCACTGCCGAGGGCTGGAACTGGGGGTGCAGGGCGGGAATGAACAGAGCGGGGGCCGCTGTCCAAAGCAGAGCTCACTGCCCACCCCGTTCCGTGCAGTCCCATGCCTCCCCCTGCCGATCCCACCGCCGTGCAGAGCTAACGCTGCCCTTCCTCAGGCCCCGCCCTCGGACGAGAGAACCAGGAGGGACGTGGGAAGACGTCGTCGGCCGGGGCGCCGACGCCGACTGAAGCCTACAGCGTACTCCTCGTACAACATCGGCCACATGATGCCTCTCTCTGCCCCGGACGATTGGAGCCCCGAGGTACGCCTGGCCCGGAAATCGTGGTCCCCCCCACCTGGCTCTTCCCAGTATTTTTTGGAAGTACGACGGCGGAGCCCTTAGTGCAGGCGTTACTGCAGGCGGCGCGTTTCGAGGCGCAATGGCTTTACCGGTAAGAGTGGTGCAAACGGAGCTGTGCCTGGCCGGTCCCGCTGTCTCGGGGATCCCGGGCTCAGGCTGCGGCCCGAGCTGTGGGACCCTCCCACCTCACCGGGGCCTAGCGCCTGAGCGCCTGCCTGGGCCCCAGGCATTGGGAAAGCCCCGTGGCCTGAGCGAGGGGGCCCAGGCCAGGCGGGGGTGGTGCTGCAGGGGAGACACGTCCGCAGAGGCCAGAGGCTCCCTTGCAGACGAGCCGCTAACCAGGGCCTGTGCCCCACTTCTGACCAGGGTTTGCTGCGGGTTTTCTGTCGTGCGTCGCACGGGCGGGGGAATCCCCTTTTCAGGGAGGCTACCCCCCCCCCCCCGTCTTCCCCTCTCCTAGAGGAGCCCTTTTCCTGCCCCCCACCCCCGGCCTCTGCTTGGCCCAGCACTGAGCCGAGCCGCTGGCCCTATCCCGGTATCTGGGTTAAACGCTGCCCCGATGCCAGGGGCAGACCTGAGTGCCAGCCCAGGCCGGTTGCCTGATGCCCCGTCCAGCTCAGAGAGGCCCGGGGCTGAGCCCTTGCCAGGTTCAGCCGATGGGGGGAGGGATGCTGGAGTGGAAGCTGGGCAGGGCACAGCCTGGGTTAGGGGAGGGTGAGCCTGGCCTCGGATACCCGCCACCCTGGGTGTGTCTAGCCCTGACCCTGTCCTGGAGTACGCCTGCCCCATCGCACCCTTGGCACTAGCGCGTGACGCTGGCAGCGCACGCTCCCCCGCGGGATGCTGGGAGCTGGCCGGGGGTGCTCAGGGCAGCTAGGTGAGCACCGGTGGGAGACGTGCCCTCCACGCGCTACACACCGGCCGCGAGGGTGGACCTGATCCCATCTCTCCTTGCCCAGGAGCCTGATCTGCAAGACAGAGTGAGGAGGGAGGCGGAAGGAATCCAGCCCAAGCCACCCAGGCTCCCCTGCTCCGGCTGCTACAGCCCGCTGGTCACCCACAAGGTAAGGGCGAGGCAGGGATCTGCCGGGCGGGGGTGGGTCTCCAATTCCGAACCACTCCAAGGGCTCCCCGTGGCCGCGCAGAGCGGGCAGAAGTGTTGCATGCTGGGACGTGTCGTCTCCACTGGCCGCCGGCTGCCTTTTAATGCCGGGCTTCCCTGTGGCCACCCAGTGCTACCCCTAGCAACGTGGAGGTCCCCCTGCCAGCCAAAAGAGATGGAGCAGGGGCTGGCGGGCTGCCCCAGGCCTCAAACCCACTAAGCTTTTCCATCCACCTGCAGATTTTTCCCCTATGTGTGCGGAACAAATGTTATGCGCACCCAGGCATGTGTGGATGTGCACCACCAGTAGCACCCCAAACCCTAGCGGTGGGCACTCTGCTAATCCGCTGGGCGGCTTTGGACTCCCTTCTGAGCCGCTTCACAAGTGCCTGGCATGCAGGGGGCCCTGACCTGCAGGTCTCCACTGTGACACATAGAGGTAAACACTGGAGGACGTGGCGTTTCCCTAGATCGGCGCCAGTGCAAGGCTACGGCTTCGCAGCGCAGGGCACTGCATTAAAACAGGAGTTAGTGCAATGCCCCCCCGTGACCCCAATCTCTAAATCCAGCCACTGGCTTCCCAGCAAGCACAGCAGCTTTATTGATCAGAGCCGGTCTGTAAATATTGACGTGGGGTTAATAGTTACCCAGCCCGGCTTGCTGCGTGCACACTCCGGGGCCGTGCAAGACTTACATTGCCTTGAATCTCTCCTGCACAAGCTCCTGCCTAGGACTAGAGATTGCAAAACCCAGATCATCCCCCCACCCCAGTGACCATCCCCAGTGCAGACAAGGCATGTGGGTGGAGTCAGAAGTCCAGGAAAAACCAGCCTTTGTTTCTTGTGAGCCAATCAGGAGGTAGAGATTTGCATATGTACCGGATAGGCTCCCCCCTGAAGGCCAAGAATAGGGGAGGCCATATGTCATCTGCAGACTAAACAAGCCCAAATCCCTCAGCCTCTCCTCGTAGGTCATGTGCTTCAGCCCCCTCATCATTTTGGTCACCCTCCGCTGGACCCTCTCCAATGTGTCCACATCCTTCTGTAGTGGGGGGCCCAGAACTGGACACAATACTCCAGATGTGGCCTCACCAGAGCCGAATAAAGGGGAATAATCACATCTTTGGATTTGCTGGCAACGCTCCTCCCAATGCACCCTAATATGCCATTAGCCCTCTTGGCTACAAGGGCGCCCTGTTGACTCGGGACGAGAGTCAGAGGCTCCATAGGACACATCGCTGGCAGCGCCCAGGTGGAGGTTCACACATTCGTTGGCACAGGGCAGATATTAGCCCCCCAATACTGAGGCCCATCTCCCATGACAGGCTGTCGCAGGAGCGCTGCGTAACCCAGGGGCAGCCCAGGGCCTCACCAAACGGCGGTGCACCTGGCTGAGTGGGCGTGGCTATACAAATGCACACTGTTCCCGAAGCCTCCCCCAGCAGTGCCCTCGCTCATTCAGACCCTGCGCGCCCAGGGAGGAGGGGACCAGGCGCACGCTTGGAAGGGATGTTTACTGCTCCTTTTTCCTCCCCTTCAAAATCTGCCCCGAATACCCACTGCCTAGACCTCCAGCACCTTCCCCCCCACCTCCCCGCCGGCAGGTTGAGACAGGGCAGTTTCAATTCACTCGAGTATAAACATTAACCTGGGCAAGTGGCCTGTCCCCCGGGTGCCACGTGTGGGGGTGCTCCCCCCCCAGAGACCGCTAAAGTACTACCAAGAGGGCATGTGTCTGAGTTTTTATTTTTCCTCTCTCGCCCCAGCTGCTGTGTCATCATGTTCCCACTCCCTCTCCAAATGAAATGAATAGGCATCAGATTTAAAAGAAACCAAAGGAAGTTTTTCTTCCTGCAGTGCACAGTCAACCTGTGGAACTCCTCGCCGGAGGATGTTGTGAAGACCAGGACTTTTGCAGGGTTCAAAAAAGAGCTAGATAGATTCATGGAGGTTAGGTTCATCAATGGCTATGAGCCAGGATGGGTACGGATGGTGTCCCTAGTCTCTGTTTGTCTGGAGGTGGGTGATAGGGGAAGGTTAGGGATTCCCTATTGTGATCCCTCCCTCTGGGGCACATGGCTCTGGCCGCTGTGGGCAGACAGGACACTGGGCTGGATGGACCTTCGGCCGCTCTGCTGTTCTCTCCCCTCTTAGCGTCTCCGGGGGAAGCCTCTCCCAGTGGAGCTAAGGGAGCTGTTGGCCGGGGGGGGGAGCTTTGCGCCCCGCAGGCTGTGCAGAGGGCACCAGTCAGTCCCTCTGCCAACTCCTGCCTTGCGGCGCGTCCCTCATGCGTGTCCCTCTCTGCAGGACGGCTCTCTGCAGGCCAGAGCGAAGAGGGAAGGCGGGAAGCCTTAGTGAGCCAGAGCCACACCCAAACCCACCTGCCGACCTGGCTCTTTGCCCCCCCCCTTGGTGCGGCGCCATTGCAGGAGCAGGGGGGGGGGGAAGCGCGGCAGGCCCTCGGCTGGCCCCGTGTGGAGGTGTGGCTGCGGGAGGTGCCGGTGGGGAGGTGGGTGAGGGGCTGAGACCCTCCCTCCCCCCGCTCAGCTGTGACAGCCGGGAGAGGCCGCCCTCGAGGGGGGTGTCTGTGTTGTGGCTGGGAATGTCCCCTCAGCCCGCGCTGAGCTAGGCGGGTCTGTCTCCCCAGCTGCAGCACGGACCAGTCCTTGAATCCCCAGGGAACCCGCCAGGCCCGCCTGGTGCAGCCAAGGGGGGATCGCTGCTAGGGGCAGCAGAGTACTAACCACTCGCACACACCCCCCCGGCCTAGCCCCCGTTGCTCTGTACGCCCCACTGCAGCATGGGGTGCCACCGGAGTGACGGCCTCTCAGTGACTTGCCCCCTCACCTCTCCTCTCCTCCTCCCATAACACAAGAGCAAGGGGTCACCCAATGAAATGAATGGGGAGCAGGTTTCAAACAAACCAAAGGGAGTTTGTCTTCCTGCAGTGCAGTCAACCTGTGGAACTCCTTGCCTGAGGATGTTGTGAAGACCAGGATTTTAACAGGGTTCAAAAAAGAGCTAGATAGATTCATGGAGGTTAGGTCCATTGATGGCTATTAGCCAGGCTGGGCAGGGATGGTGTCCCTAGTCCCTATTTGTCTGGAGGTGGGTGACAGGGGAGGCATCACGTGATGATTCCCTGGTCTGTTCCCGCCCTTTGGGGCACCTGGCACTGGCCACTGTGGGCAGATGGGACACTGGGCTGGATGGGCCTTTGCTCTGACCCCGCCAGGCGGCTCTGCTGTTCTTATGTTCTCCTGCAGCGCCCACCTGAGCAGCCCCCAGGAGAGGAACTGAGGAGAAGCTCCACACGCCCGAGCCCCTGCCCTGTCTGGCTGCCAGGGCTCTGTAGCCAGCGGCCCGGCGGCGCGCGGTTGGAGGAAGCCCAGGGTGGGCAGGGCTCTGGGCAGGGGAGCCGGCCAGCACCGCTCCTGTCCCTGGTGAGCAGCTCAGCCGGGGGCAGGGGAAGGGTGGGTAAAAACGGGACAGCCTGGGGCTCCCCTGAGCTGCCCCCCTCCTGCTGGGCTTACCAGGGTGGCCTGGGGCTGCCCCTCCCTGAGCCCCGGGTCACGGAGCTGTGGGGAGCCACCAGGCCCTGCTCCCACCTGCAGCCTGTTGCTGAGGTTATTGCTTCCCAGGGACCTGACGGGTCGGCACAGGGCCCAAGAGCAGCCAGGGCAGCCCAGCTCAGGGAGAGGGGCCCAGAGCCAGGACCCTGGGCCCCTCCCTCCCTGTAGCCTAAGCCAGCCCCGACTCACCCACCCCATCACGAACCGGTCCCAGCCCTGCAGGCAGCCCCCCTCCTCCTTTGTCCAGCTCCCCGGAGAAAAGGAGGTCCCCTGGACACTCCCCCACACCTCAGCTCAGCTCACAGCGAGCCTGGGTCATGGGGAACGTGCTGGGCTGGGGCAGCCTCCTTCCATGGGTCACGCCCAAAACTCCCATCCTCCTCTGGGCAGCGGTGCAGTGCCCAGGGAAACTGAGGCACACAGCGAGTTGCTACCGAACAGCCCAGGACAGTAGCAGTTGCATGCAACAGAACAAGTGAATCTAGGTCCCACTGCGTCACATCCCGGGCCTGGTGCTGACCCCCGCCCCCATGCCATCCATGGCTGGGACCGGCTCTGAGCCCCACGCCACCCAGTGCTGGCGCTGACCCCAACCCCCCGCCTGTGGGCACACCCGCCCTGTCGGTACAATGGGCCTGTGTGCATTTGTCAGCTGGGAGGTGCACACGGGACACATCGGATTTTGTCCAAAAGCCGAAAGGAAAATGCGGGGGGGCCGGGCGTAGAAAGGGGGTGGTCCCGGCCAGTTCAGGCAGGATGGTCACGCAGCTGGGGGACGGGCAGGCGGGAGGGACAGCTGAGGCAGGTGGGGGAGGTTTGCACCAATGCCCCTTTCCTTGGGGGCTCTGAAAGTCCCGTCACGGCCCTCAGCCGGGTCTTGGGGAGCTGCCCTGGGGGAGGGCTCAGAGCTGCCTGCTGCAGGTTGGGAGTGACTGGGTCCCCGCTAGGCCGGGGGGCTGGGGAAAGCCGCAGGTGCTGCTCAGTCAGGCTGTGTCTATGCTGTGGCGCTGTGCCGGGACAGCAGGGTGTTCTGCAATAGCTCTTCCTCGTCTCTTGAGTGCGCCCTGGGATTTCGAGACGGAACGGGCTCGCTAGGCCGCTGCCCCTGTGAAGCTCTTTGCAGGCGGCGCAAGGGGCATTTGGGAAGCACGTGGTAGTTCAGAAGAAGTGCTGCGCAGCCAGCGCCACATTTCCAAATATGCTGTTTCGAAATGAGTGACGCAATTTGCCTAGCTCAAATGGCCTAGCTTGTTTCGAGCTCTGGGTGCAATGTAAATGCACCCTTAGGGCCGACGGGAGCAGTTCCCTGCCTCCTAGATGCTGGTGCTCTACTGCTCAGTAGCTAGCGCTGTCTGGGCCCAAAGCGTCCTCCTGTCCCTCTGCAGGAGCTGGCTCAGTAGTACCACCAGATGGGGAAACTGAGGCATGGGGTGGTTCACGGTGGCACAGTGAGTCCAGGTGGGAGCCAAGATTACAACTGGAGATGGCCTGGTTTCCGGGCCACCGGCTGATTGTCAGAGCACCCTGACCCCACCCTGCCTCCTGGGCCCTGGCTCTCTCCTCTGGGTCCCCGCGAGGCGCTGCGGGGCGGAGGATGCCATCGGTCACCTTTTCCCGTCTCGTGCAGGGGGGGAGCTCCGCCAAGGGGCGCCCCAGGGCCAGGCGAGAAGACGGGCGGCCCCTGGAGGCGAAGCGCCGAGCCAAGCAGGGCGGGAGACACAGGCTGCACTGCTCCGGCTGCTTCTCCAGCCTCACGCTGCAGAGCCACCGGCCCCCCGAGACGGAGCAGGCAAGCCGCTCGGAGGCGGACGGCGGAGCAAGTGGAAATTAACTTCTGCACCCCTCCGCCCCCCCCCCCCCCCCGCAGTCTGTCCAGGCCCCACTTCCCCCCTGCGGCTAGACAGAAGCCCAAGCTGGGGTCTGGTGCCTCCCCCTCTTGCCATGCCCCTGAGGCCAGCTAAAGAAACTCTGGATCCTACCCCCCCAGCGGGCACAGATGCACACGGCTAACCCTGCTGGAGGGCGGCCTGGAACCAAGCCCTGTCTCTGAGTCCTGCAGCCCCATAACCCCTCCCCCCTGCACCTCGATCCCAGTAATAGCATGGATTGGGGTGTCCCAGCTGCTTGCAGAATGGGCTTTCCCTGGTGCACTGAGGCCCCCAGGGTTGAAATGACATTAAAGCTTCATAGAAAAGGGTTGATGTCACTCTGTTTTATGTGGGTCCCCCTGCACAAAACCCTACCCAGGGGGAACAGGAGCCAAGAGCACATGTAATGGTCACTGGGCAGATTTGAACTCAGGACTTCTGGAACTCAGTGTCAGAGCCATGATAGCTTGAGCTATGAGACAAGCTGCTTGGCAGCTTGTGCTGTAGAGCTCCCTGGTTCTTACCTCGCTGGACGGGGTCTACGTGCCTCTGCCTGGGGCAGGGACCCACACGCGGTGCGTGGGTTACACAAGCACATGGGCTCTGCCCGCCCGGCCCTTGGAAGCTACGGCCACACGACCCCGCCCAGGGCTTCCCCGGCTCTGTGGGAATGTCTCCTTTAGTCCTGGTGTCGCTGGCTGAGGAGCGGGGGGCGGGAGAGCCCCCATGGGGCAGGAGCCAATGGGGGGGACCCAGAGCCCCTTTCATTTAAGGTTGCCAGGTGTCCGGTTTTGAACCAGACAGTCCGGTATTTGAGCTTTCTGTCCGGGAAACGAATTGAGAAAATACCGGACATAAAATGTCGGGAGTTTTCTAATTAAATACGTTTTATGATTATCAGGAGTATCAGTGCGTAGCCGCGCACTGCCTGGCTGGTAGACACGCTCACTCTGCGTCAGCATGTCTAAAAGCCAGGCAGCGCGCAACTACGCAGTTGAGAGGAGGGGGGGCGGGGCCGGGATGGGGTGGAATCCCCGGGGACGGACTTGCCCGTGCTCCGCCGGGACCGTGCGCAGGACGGGCAGCACCTCGGGATCTGCATGTGCCCGGGCCAGCCCTGCTCCCCGCCAGCCAGCTCCCCCCCTGCTTCCCGAACCCCCCTCCCAGCCAGCCCCGCTCCCGCCGGCTGGTTCCCCTCCCCGATCTCCCCTGGCCAGCCCTGCTCCCCCCAACCCCCTCCCAGCCAGCCCTGCTCCCGCCGGCGGGTTCCCCTCCCCGATCTCTCCTGGCCAGCCCTGCTCCCTCCAACCCCCTCCCAGCCAGCCCCGCTCCCGCCGGCGGGTTCCCCTCCCCGATCTCTCCTGGCCAGCCCTGCTCCCCCCAACCCCCTCCCAGCCAGCCCCGCTCCCGCCGGCTGGTTCCCCTCCCCGATCTCCCCTGGCCAGCCCTGCTCCCCCCAACCCCCTCCCGGCCAGCCCTGCTTACTGCCGGCTGGTTCCCCACCGCAATCTCCCCCAGCCAGCCCTGCTTCCCTCAACCTCCTCCTGGCCAGCCCTGCTCCCCTCCCGGCCGGTCCTCCCCCTCTCTGTCCCCGATCTGAGATCAAGTGTGTCCAGTATTTTTTTGAAACCATCTGGTAACTCTACTTTCATTTACTAGTACATGCAGTGGAGACCACACAGCTCCCAGCATGCACTGCTCCTCCTTGCGCAGCCTGGCCTAGCTGAGCCCCTTACGTCTAGACTGCCAGCTTCTTTCGGAAGAAGCTTTTTCAAAAGAGATCTTCCAAAAAAACTTCTTCCAAAAGAGAGCGTCCACACTGCCAACGCGCATGGAAAAAATGATCTGCTTTTTCGACAGAGAGCGTCCAGATGGAATGGACGCTCTCTCGCATCTCAGCTGGGATTGCTCTGGGCAGAGTGGCCACCAGGGCACCTGGGCTTTTTCCTCTTTCCTCTTCTTCCAGAAGAACTCCCTCCTCCCCGTCCAGACACGCCTTTTGGTGAAAGAGCCGGTGGCCCCAGGGTGCCACAGCTGGTGGGAGATGTGCTCTCAGCGTAACGCCAACAGACCCAGGTCGTTTGCAGACGGAATTGCCTCTGGAGCATGAGCCAAAAGCCAACTGGCTAATTAACTAAGGTTGTGGCGCCCGCTCGTTAGTCTCTCTGTAAGGCTATGTGTCTACACTGCTTCCCTCTTGCGGAAGAGGAAACGCAAATGGAGCACTCATTAGCATATGCCGTGCTGTCATTTGCATATCCTCTTCCGATGCTTTTTGCGCAAGAGGTTTTTGCGCAAAAACAAGCCGTGTAGATGGGCCCTGTTGTGCAAGATCCTGTAAACCTCATGAGGTTTCCACGGCTTGTTTTTGCGCAAAAACCTCTTGCGCAAAAAGCATTGGAAGAGGATATGCAAATGACAGCATGGCATATGCTAATGAGCGCTCCATTTGCATTTCCTCTTCCGCAAGAGGGAAGCAGTGTAGAAGTAGCCCATTTGATTTTGGTGTCTCTAGGTAGGACCACCCCCAGAAGGTGGGGGTGTTACATCAGCACCTGGTGCTCATACCACAGCGCCATCATGACAGCTGTGCCATGCGGGCTGCCCTCTTCAGGTTCCTTAAGTATTTTCTCCACTATTTTTTTTTTGAGAAACTGCCAAGTGTCGTCAATTGGTTTTCCTCTTAGATTTGTTTCCCATGGGATCTTATTTACGAACTCCCTGACTTTGCTAAAGTCTGCCTTCCTGAAATCCATTGTCTTTATTTTGCTGTTCTCCCTCCTACTATTCCTTAGATTCAGGATCTCTGTCATGTCATGATCACTTTCCCCCAAGCTGCCTTCCACTTTCAAATTCTCAACAGTTCCTCCCTATTTGTTAAAATGAAATATACAAGCACCTCCCTCCTAGAATCATAGAACACCAGAACTGGAAGGGACCTGGAGAGGTCATCGAGTCCAGTCCCCTGCCCTCACGGCAGGACCAAGCAGCGTCTAGACCATCCCTGGCAGGTGTCTGTCCAACCTGCTCTTACATATCTGCAGGGATGGAGATTCCACAACCTCCCTAGGCGATTTATTCCAGTGTTTAACCACCCTGACAGGTAAGAAGGTTTTCCTAATGTCCAACCTAAACCTCCCTTGCTGCAGTTTAAGCCCATTGCTTCTTGTCCTGTCCTTAGAGGCCAAGGAGAACAATTTCTCTCCCCTCCTCCATGTAACACCCTTTTTAGATACTTGAAAGCCACTATTATGTCCCCTCTCAGTCTCCTCTTTTCTAAGCCAGACAAGCCCCATTCTTTCACTCTTCCCTCATAGCTCCTGTTTTCTAGACCTTTAATCATTTTTGTTGCTCTTCTCTGGACCCTCTCCAATTTTTCCACATCTTCCTAGTAACATTTTCCTCTCCTGGAATAAAAAACAGTTTCCAATACATTCCAAGAACTTTCTGGCTCATCTGGGCTGTGCTGTGCTATTTTCCCAATGTATGTCTGGGAAGGTAAAGTCCCCCATCACCGCCAAGTCTTGTGCTTTGCATTTTGTTTGTTGTTTAAAGAGAGCCTCCCCCACCTCTTCTGCCTGTAGCCTTCATGTCCCCTGTTTTATATTCCTTTTATCCTGCCCCGTGACTTTCAACAAGTCTCCCTTGTAGGTCCACCTCGACCTCAGTCCCAGGGTGTACATTTTTAATACACAAGGCAACACCTCCTTCCCTTCCCCCGGCCTGTCCTTCCTGAGCAAGCTGTACCCCCCATACCAATATTCCAGGCATGCGGGTTAGCCCCCCCAAGACCCTATGTTACCAACTGTGCCATAGTTGGGTTCATTTACTAGCATTGCGAATTCTTCCTGCTTATTCCCCGTACTCCTTGCATTTGTATATTGACCTTTAAGATGCTTATGTGACCCCCCCACTCCCTAGTTCTGTCTTAACTCTCCTTGCCATCGCAGCCCATGCTGCCCTCAATTTCTGACCCTTTCTCAGGTCTCCATGTGTTTGACTTTCCTGTGGGCTCGGTCACCTATCCCCATTGTACCTAGGTTCAAGTCCTCCTCACCAGGTTAGTCAGTCTGTGCCTGAGTATCCTCTTCCTTGTCCTCAAAAGGTGAACCCCATCCCTGCTGAGAGTCCTTCCTGGAATAGCATCCCGTGGTCGAGGAAGCCAAAATCCTCCTGGTGACACCATCTCTGCAGCCAGGCATTCTCCTCCAGGATGCACCAGTCTTTCTGCCTGTCCCTACCCTTGTCTGGTAGGGTGCTAGAGAACATCACCAGCACCCCAAATTCCTTCACCCACCCTCCCAGAGCCAAATACTGGAGGGTTGTGCACCCTGTGCTTGCAATCCTCGTGGTAACAGTGCGGACGTGGCACACGCCAGGCCTCTCCGAAAACACCCACTCCCTGGGCAGCGTCAGTCAAATCAGCAAACAGACGGTTGGGAATCATTAAAAAAGGGATAGAATTAGACAGAGACTCTCTTATTGCCTCTGTATAAAACCATGGGACGCTCACATCTGGAATATGGTGTACAGATGTGCTCGCCTCATCTCAAAAAAAATCTCTTGGCATTGGAAAAGGTCCAGAAAAGGGCAACAAAATGATGAGGGATTTGAAATGGGTCCCCTATGAAGAGAGATAAAAAAGACTGGGACTTTACAGCTTAGAAAAGAGGAGACTAAGGGGGGATATGATAGAGGTCTATAAAATCATCACTGGTATGGAAAACGTGAATAAGGAAAAGTCGTTTACTTATTCCCACAATATAAGAACTAGGGGGCACCAAAGGAAATTAATAGGTAGAAGGTTTAAAACAAACCAAAGGAAGTTTTTCTTCACTCAGCGCACAGTCAACCTGTGGAACTCCTTGCCAGAGGATGTTGTGAAGACTAGAACTTTAACAGGGTTCAAGAAAGAGCTAGATAGATTCATGGAGGTTAGGTCCATCAATGGCTATTAGCCAGGCTGGGTAGGGATGGTGTCCCTAGCCTCTGTTTCTCTGGACGTGGGTGACGGGAGGGATCATGTGATGATTCCCTGCTGTGATCCCTCCCTCTGGGGCACCTGGCATTGGCCACTGTCGGCAGACAGGACACTGGGCTGGATGGACCTTTGGTCTGACCCAGTCAAGCCGCTCTGATGTTCTGCCAGGGAAGGCAGGCAGTCGAAAGTTCCACAGGGATTTGTGGGATGTGACGGGAGGGAGACCGTTGCATGCTGAGAACATGATGTTTAGATCACAGAGGTCCCTGGGTGGGTCATTTCTACCCCACAACACATTGCAGAAATGTCCCCTAATGCCGTGCTCCGGGGGGGGCCTGGGGACATGGGGCTAGCGTTGTGCTTTGCTCAGCGATCCAAGCCCTGAGCCGAGCCCTCGCCTGGGCCACACACAGACTTTGCTGGCGGGGGCAGACGGAGCTGGGCCGGCCAGAGTTTGCAGGGGAGAGATGGCCTCTGCAGGCTCGTGTATTGACAGATGGGCCGTGCTTGGCGCAGCTGCCCCGCCACGCCCTGCATTTGCCAGGCTCCAGCAGCCACAGACACGGCCACACGAGTCCTCTCCTTGATAAGGTGCCATAAACATTTTATTTGGGCTGTGCAAATCTCTGCCTGCTGTTTTGGCACACGCCTCCATGTCCGCGCGGCTGGGTCAGATCCACCCTTATCTCTCACTGAACCACGTTTATCACCGTGCGAGATAAGTACAGCCCACAAGACTTGTTTGTGTCACCGGGACAGGCCCTCTCGACAGCAAGAATAATTACTGCTGGGTTGCACCGCTGCAAGGAAGGTGAAGAGACGCTCACCGTTTAACCAGTGATTTTTTTATTAAGGCTTTAAAATCCACAGGGAAACCCCCCTTGTCTTGAAAACATGTGATTCATGGGGGTCTGGGCCAAACTTGGGGTCACACGAGCTAGTTGTTCCTAAGATACAGTCCCCTTAAAAACCAAGCATTGAACGGATTTGAACTACTTACCCTAGAGGTATGCAGTGGGGTTGTAGGACTGCTGGTCGCAGGATGTTAGGAAGACAAGGTGAGTGAGGTCAGATCTTTCACTGGACCAACTTCTGTTGGGGAGAGGGACAAGCTTTCGGGGTCAGGACACTTTCAGAAGCTGTGACTGAGTGAAGGGGAGGGACCACTCGATGGTTCCCGGTTCTGTTCACTCCCTCTGGGACACCTGGCGCCTGTCGGCTGACAGGCCCTGACTTCACAGCTGGGCTTCTGCACACTCTGGCCACCCAGCTTGGAAAGGAGAGATGCCACCAGTAGCGGCGCAGAGGGAAGGGTGGCAATGCCACGCTACAGCCTCTTCTTTCTGGGCTGCTGCTGGCAGCCGTGTTGCCTTCCGAGCTGGGTGTCCTGCCAGCAGCCTCCGCTCTCCAGCTGCCAGCGTGGAAACCGGGCTGCCGCAGCGTGGCACAGAGGAGGGTGGCAGTCGCAGATCATGCTGCCTTTCTTCTGTGCTGCTGCTGGAGCCAGCGTTGACACCCCAGCCAGGGGACTGACCCATTGCATCGATTCCCAGCCACCACCCCCCTTAAAATGCATCACCCCACTAGCAGGGGTGCACAAGGAAGGGAGGCAAAGCCACACCAGGCCTCCCGCCCTTCTGCACTGCTGCTGGGGGTGGCGCTGCCTTTCCAGCTGCCCATGTTGGCAGACAGAGCTGCCCCCAGCAGGGGCACAGCAGGCAGGGCAGCAATGCCATGAAATGCCACCCTGTGTCCTGAGCTGCTGCTGGTGGCCCTGCTGCCTTCTGAGCCAGGTGCCTGGCCAGGGGCTGCCCCCCTACAGCCTCCCAGTGTGTAATCCAGCACTGCCAGCAGTGAGGATGCTAAGGACGAGGCGATTCTACAATAACCAAGTGCTATCAGATAGAGGCAGCAAAGGGGGGGAGGAGGAGGGGGTACTTCAAAGCGGCAGCGCTGTGGAGCCCGGGGTCAGCTGGGGACTCGCTCGCTGACTCCGGACTCCCTGGGGCATTTCTGCAGAACCTGGAGTTAGCTGGGGACTCCATGGGAACGGATTCATGTGGGGAGCTGGCCAGAAAGCCACTTCCCGTGGGCACCGGCTCCCGCCTGCCCCCCTCCCCAGGGGCAGCAGTGTGGGGGCAGGAGGCTAGGCAGCTCGGCGGGATCCAACGCTCATGGGGAGCCACCTTAAAACCCGGCTCCCCACAAGCATCAGCTCCTGCCTCCCCTCCTTGCAGCCTCTGATTCCGAGGAGCCAGGGGGAGGGGGCATGAAGTCGACAGGATTAACCAATAGGCCCAGGCGTATCGGTTAATCGTGTGGCCGACTGCATGGTGACATCCCTGGTTTGTGCTGCTGCTGGCCCCGGCACTGCCCTCTGAAGTACCCCCTGGCCAGTGGCACCCGCTCTCCGGTCACCCCGCTTGGGAGGCAGGGCTGCCACCAGCCATGGTGCAGAAGGGAGCGCAGCAATCCCGCCCCCTGCTGCACGTCCTGCTGCACCGCGGTTGGGAGCAGCGCTGATTGTTGCGCAGGGCGGCCAGGGAGTCGTGGCTGCTTGTGGGACACCCAGCCCAGAAGACAGGGTCACCGCCAGCTGTGGCACAGGAGTAGGAGTGACAACACCACACACTGCCACCCCTCCTTCTGTGCTGCTGCTGGCAGGAACGCTGTCACCTGAGCTGGGCCCCTGGCCAGCAGCCACTGCTCTCTGGCCACCCAGCTCAGCAGGCAGCCCTACACCCAGCAGCAGTGCAGAGGGAAAGGGGGCAAGGCAATCCCATGCCCCTTCCCTCTGTGCGGCGGCTGGGGGTGGCGCTGATGTCTGAGCTGGGTGACCTGCCAGCAGCCACTGCTCTGCTGCTGCCCACATCAAAAGGCAGCCTCACCCCAGCAGCAGTGCAGAAGGGAGGGGGGCAATACCGCCCCCTGCCTCCCTTCCCCCTGTGCTGCTGCTGGCAGTGGTGCTGCCTCCGAGCCAGGTGCCCAGACAGTGGCTGCTGCTCTCCAGCCACTCAGCCAGGAAAGCTGGGAGAAATCCGATGTGTTTTAATATTTCCAAACATCTGCCCAGAGGAGGGTTTGAGGACCAAGGATGAGCTCATGGCTTGGAAAACCCGGACGGCTAGTGACTCGGCTTGTGAGCCTTCTACCCTGGCCCTGGGACCCCCTTTTGGGTTGGGAATTCCCCAATGACCCTGAGGTCCAACAGGGCCAAGAGTTTCTGGCAGACCCTTTCCCACCACTTCCATGGAACACACTGGGACCAGGGCCCCCTCGCGTCCCCCTGCACTCTCACCCATTTCACAGCCAGTGAGTCTCCACGCTGCTCCGTGTCCCACTCTCAGGTGTTTCCATGGGGTATTTCCCGGTGCGCTGACCGGGCAGGTCCTGGCCCAAAATAGGATTGTGTGCAGGAAGGGGTGGGGGGTGGGGTGGGGTGGGGGATGTCCCAAGATGCCAATTTCACTTCCCAGCAGCCCGTGGGGCAGGGCTAGTGCAGTTCCCCCCTCGTTTCTCCCTGCCTCTCCGGGTGGCTCCGATCTCCCCACCAAGCATGGCCATGTTGGGGAAGGACAACTCCTGTCCCATCCTGGCCAGGCCAGGCCAGGCCAGCAGCTGGGTGCCCCAGACCCCTCGCCATGTGGGGCGATCAGACTCCACCCCTGCCCCCCCACATCTCCTGGCTGTGAAATGGGTGGGGCCCTTGTCAGGTTCTCAGGGACCTTTCTTCCCCACAGAGCAGGGTGGGGAACCTTTGTCGGGTCGGGGCCACTGGAAAAATTAGTTGGGGGCTTCGCATGAGTGAGAAACAGCCCCCTCCCCTCCCCAGTGCAGGGGGGAGCCCCGCCATCCAGGGCTGAATCCGGCCCCCATGCCTGAGGTTCCCCACCCCTGCCACAGTGATCTGCTCTGGATGGGAGTCTCTCTAGGAATGGCCTAGCCAGGCCACGGGCGCCCAGGGCAGGGCTGCGCTGTGCCGGGTTTCCTGTGGCTTCTCTGCCCTGGCTGGCAGGTTTCTCCTCCGCTGTCCTGGTCCTGTGTGACCTCGCGTGGCACTGGCCACAGGGCCGGCTGTTCAGCCTTCAGTCTGCACAGCCACCAGCCCCGTCCCTGGGCTGGAACCATCACCGCTGGGTCCAGCCCGCACCTGGCTGTGAGGGGACGGCAGCTTCTCCTGCCACAAAGCCTGTGGGCGCTGAGCTTCCCTGTGGCAGAGCCTACCCTGGGGCAGGGCACCCTAGTGGGTGGAGTCCATAACCGGCCTCTATTCACAGGGCAGTGCAGCCCAATGGCAGGAGCCCATAACCCATCCCTTTTCACAGGGCAGTGAGGCCCAATGGCCAGAGTCAATACCCTGCCCCTTTAGTTGGGGCAGTGCGGCCCAATGGCCAGAGTCAGTACCTTGCCCCTCTTCTCAGGCCGGTGCAGCCCAATGGCTATAATCAATAAGCTGGCTGAGACTGACCAGGCTGTGAAGGTGCAGGTCTCTCTCCATGGACAGGAGATGGGGTGGTGGTTCTCTCCCCTGTGGGAGAGCTGCCCTCCCTCTCCCCTGGTGCCCGGCCCAGGGCCAGGTCATGTCTGTGGCTCCAGTCCCGGTGGGAAAGGGAAAAGCTCCGACCGACACGCTGACTCCCGCCGGCGGCTCCCTCCCCACAGCCGTCGCCTGCCCTGGTGCAGCCCCTGCTGGGCCGCAGGCACCTGGCGCCAGGCTCAGCCGGGGTGTGTGTGTGTGTGTGCTGGCGTGTCCCCGGGGCCGGGCTCCTCCTGCCCCAAGACAGCAAAGGCCTGTCAGTCATGGGGCCCTGGGGACCAGGGGAGCAGTGGGAGCTGGGCCCTGGGATGGACGCAGTGCCTCTCTAGTGCCCCCCGGGCCAGGCCCTTCCCAGCCTCCCTCTGCCCCCCGCGCCCACTGTTCCCTGCAGTGTCCGATTGCCCCAGGGCCCTGGCTGGGGCTGGGTCCCTGCGGGTGGCATCCCTGGCCCCACAGAAGAGCCAGCACCCATGCTCACCTCCCCGCTGTCTGGGTGCCCGTCTGGGGCTCTGCCACAGGTCCCCCTGCAGAGCGGCTGAGGCCAGACCAGGCCATGCGGACCCTGCAGAGGAAGGGCAGGGGGGTCACAGCCAGGAAACTGGGCAACCTCCGCCCTGCCCCGGCCCGCTGCTCGGCTAAACAGCAGCGAGACTGGAGAGGCGGCCGAGAGGTCTCAGGGGATGTCCAAAAGCCTGGCCCGGGGGGGTCGGTCTCAGAGTGATTCCAGCCCCGTCTCTCTAGGGGGCTCCACCCAGCCAGAAAGGGGTCCCTGAGGCTGCCCTGCCTTGCACCCTGTGTCAGCCAATCTCCATGGGCTCAGCGCCTCCCCTCCCCCTCCTCCCACAAGCATTTGTGGCGTCACCCCCCCTCCACCACAGCCGGTGTCCTGCCCCCAGCCAGCCCCTTGGGACACATGGACAGTCAGAGTCAGGGCTCTCCAACAAGCCACAGTCCAACCACCACTCACGGGCCCCAGTCATCAGAGGTCATCAAGTCAAGCCCCCTGCTCTCCTGGCAGGACCAAGCACCGTCTAGAACATCCCCGGCAGGCGTCTGTCAACCCGCTCTTCAATATCTCCAGGGATGGAGATGCCACAACCCCCCTGGGCAATTTATTCCAGTGTTTAACCACCCTGACAGGTAGGAAGCTTTTCCTCATGTCCAACCTCAACCTCCCTTGCTGCAGTTTATGCCCATTGCTTCTTGTCCTGTCCTCAGAGGCCAAGGAGAACAATTTTTCTCCCTCCTCCCTGTAACATGATTTTAGATACTTGAAAACCGCTCTCATGTCCCCTCCCAGGCTGTGTCTACACTGTGGGGACTTTCCGGGCTACTTCCGGGATCCCGGCAAAACCCCACCGCGTCTAGGGAACGCATTTACTCTTCTGCTTTTTTTTGCGGAGGTACAAACGCGCTCGCATGAGGAAGAAGGGGGCTTCCAAAGAGGAGTTTTTCCTACATTTGTCCCCAGAAAAGCCTCTTCAAGAAAAAAAAAAGGAAAAAGGTTCGCAAATTGAATCTCTTTTTCCAGAAAAAGAACACGGTGTAGACATAGCCCCAATCTGCCCTTTTCCAAACTAAACAAGCCCAATTCTTTCAGTCTTCCCTCATTGCTCCTGTTCTCTAGACATTTCATTAGTTTTGTTGCTCTTCTCTGGACCTTCTCCAATTTCTCCACATCTTTCTTGAAATGTGGTGCCCAGAACTGCACACAAGACCCCAACTGAGGCTTGATCAGCACAGAATCGAGCAGAAGAATGTCGCCTCATGTCTTGCTCACAACACACTGTTAATGCATCATCCCAAGATCACATTTGCTTTTTTTGCAATAGCATCACACTGTTGACTCCTATTTAGCTTGAGGGTGAACCATCTATGACCCCTAGATCCCTTTCTGCAGGACTCCTTCTGAGACAGTGGGTTCCCATTCTATGTGTGTGAAACGGATTGTTCCTTCCTAAGTGGAGCACTTTGCATTTGTCCTTATTAAACTTCATCCTATTGACCTCAGACCATTTCTCCAGTTTGTCCAGATCATTCTGAATTATGACCCTGTCCTGCAAAGCACTTGCCACCCCTCCCAGCTTGGGATCATCCTCAAACTTAATAAGCATCCTCTCTCTGCCTATATCTAAATCATTGAAGATACTGAACAGAGCCAGTCCTAGAACAGACCCCCGTGGACGCCCCATGTCAGGCCCCTCCCGTAGGGCTGCAAACCGTTAATAGCGACTCCCTGAGAACAGTTTTCAAGAGAACAAAAGGCTGCGAGTCTCCCCTGTCAGTAACCCCCCGCTGGGCCAGTCTGCAGCCAGACTCTGGGAGCCGGCAGGTGGGGGGGGGGTGTGTGTTTCAGCAGACGTCCAAAAGGAGGGCCCAGGTTACCTCTGGCTCCCAGCGCTCTGCCAGTCCCAGCTCTGTGTGAGGCCTGCCACCGTCTTCTCCCAACCCCCCCAAACTGGGGCAGGGAAGGGGGAAGACGCCAGGGGAGGCGAGACCGAGGGAGGAAGGGGGCAAAGGGGAACCAGACTGAGCAGGCTACATACCTCTCTGAGGCTCCGACCGTCCCACCGGGCCCGACCGGCCGCAGGGAGGGAGAAAACGCCGACGCGGCTCCTCCTGCCCCCGCCTGTCGGTCCCAATTCTCCGACCCTGGGAAGGCGCCGCGCTGCTGCCAAGCCGTGGGAATCTCTGAGCTTGCCCCAGCCTTGCGCCTCTGTCCTGATTGGCTGTTGTCAGGGTCTCTCTGTGAGGTCATCGCTGTCTCCCTCCTGCAACAGGCCTTTGTGATGTCACTGCCACCCTCCCTCCCTGCAAGGCTGCTGTCCTGGCCCTGGCCAGCCCCTCAGGATGTTTGCGGGGCTCCCCTGGAGCGCCCCACTGAACGGCAGCTGGGTTTGGGGCTGAGCGGGCAGGGCAGGAACGCCCCAGGGGATGCTCCTTTGGCCCCACCCAGCCTGTTGGTCGTTAGCAGAGTGTGGGGCCAGACGGACCCATTAGAGCATCAGATCTGCCCCCTGCATGTCCCAGCCCCCCTGTGTCTCCAGTAGCTACATTCTGACCCCTGCCCACACCGGACAGGCAGCTCGTCTGCACTGGAGGGCACCAGGCAACGGAGAATCCCTCGCTGGCTTTGCCTGCTTGTTCCAATGGTGCATCAGCCCCCCCCAGGAAATATTTGTGCCTCATTTCTCCCAGGGGTTTGCCCCTTCCAGCCGCAGGCTTGCTCTGCCTGTTTCTGCCACGTGGACCAGGCCTTTGATCCTGGAGGTTTTCTCTCCAGGAGTCCCTGAGACACGCCAGTGACCTCCCCGCTCTGCCTCCTCCGGCAGGCGCTGGACAAAAGGGGTTTTTCTTCAGCCTCTAATCATCAGGCTTTGTGCTGCCCCTGCTCCAGTTTTCCAACATGTGTGGCCCCGAGGCCGGCCACAGCCTCCAAGCTCCGTCCCCCGGACTCTGTGTCCCCTCCTGGCCCGGCTCACTCCTCTGCCCCGTGTCTAGTGACAGCTGGGGCTGCATTCCCCACGGCAGCTCCCTGGGGGCGCCCCTTGAGCATCTTGCCCCGCGAGTGCCCGAAATCCTTTTCCCCGTCCCTGCTGGCTGGGGCAGGGCCTGCCGGCCTTGGGGCTAGGCGAGGGCCTGGCCTTGGGCTCTGGGAAAACCTGGTTGGTTGGCTTGGGCCCAGCTCCCCAAGGCCGGTCCAACGTCAGCCTGGCCGCGCCGTCTTCAGGGGAACGGTCCCTTGGCCGTGTTGGCGGGGGAGAGTCACCCCAAAGCCAGGCTGCCCCGTGCTGGCCCCCACCTTATGGTCTGGGCTGGGGCTCTGGGCCTTGCCCTCCAGCTGAGCAGGGCTGGCGCCTGGGGAAGGGAAACCCGAGGGGCTGTGGGGCGCAGGGGCCTGTCTCTCTCTTAGCTGGTGTGTTCAGGCCATGGGCGTAGGGAAGCCGGGGTGGCCTTGCCTCCACAATCAGGTCTGCCTGGACGACAGTGCAGATCCCTGCAAAATAGAACCCAGGCCTGCCTCCAGTCTGGGGCACGTACGCCTGCGGGCAAGGCTGCGGGGAGGGATGCTGGGAGACTCAGGAATTGTTTTGCATAACCATGCAGCTTCCACCTGGTACAGCCAGACCACGTCAAAACACACAACATGCAACCTTGTACGGGCACTTCTGTTCTGACAAGCAACAATTACAGCGTACAGCCGTGAAATGGTGAACTACACGTATACTGCGTTGAGCCTGCAGGCTGCTTCTGAAAGAAGCCTTTTTCCGTGGGGTCGGGACAGGGCTGTTGACACGCAGGGCGTTTGGCCGGGGAGAGGATGCAGCCCGTGTTCTGTGGCTTCCTGCCCCCCTCACGTGATGGTCCCTGGGGACAAGCAGCACGGCCTGGATTCTCCTCTCAGGCCAGCTCTTGCTGGTTGCTCCGGCGGCTGGGCCCACCGCAGTGGAGTTGAAAAGCTGAAGGCCAGCAGGACGGCGGGATCATCGGGAATTGGGGCGATATGTTCAGGGGTGATAAGGGGGTCACACATGCCCCAAATGCTGTGGGCAGGAGGGGCTGGTGGGAGGGACTAGAGGGTGGGGGGAGGGGTACAGGAAATGGTGTTGTCAGCTGCCTCCCCCCCCCCCAACACCTGCCGTGGCCGTGGAAGTGGCCCCACTGCTTTGTTCTCCCGGCCACGCCTGCTCTGGGGGAAGGGGCGGAAGTGCCCTGCACTCCCTAGCGGGACGTGGCGGCCTGGGGAGCACAGAGCAGCTGGGGCCGCCTTGCTCTGCTTCCCCAGCCACTGCCAGTGAGTGTGTGTGTGTGTGTGTGTGTGTGGCGGGGGGGCAGACCCCCGCTGCCGGCACCACCCAGCTAGTCCCCCAGGTTGCCTCAGGTGGGGGCAGAGGCCACAGAGGTGGGGCAAGGGTGGGGAAGAAGGAAGGGGGGGCTGCTTTAGAACCTCCCCCCTCTGAGGGCTGGAAACCTGCTTCTCATTTCCAGCCCGACTCGGTTCCAGGTCCAAATGTTCCAACCCGCAGGCCCAAAGCTGGCTGCAAATTCGGCACGTTGGCGCCTACGGGAGTCTGCTCGATTTCAGTGACACGGTGAGGACGCCCCTGGAGCCAACAGGGCGGCGCATTCCCAGCACATCTGGAAGCCAGGGCACTTATTGAGAGGTGGGTGACACTCTGTACCCCCGCATGCCTTGCTGTGGCCCCCGCTCACCACTGGCGGGGGTGAGGGTACTTTGTACAGCACGGGCCCTGCCAGGTGTCTTGGGGAGAGCCCTGCGCGGCTGAACTGAAGGGGCCTGTTTTAACGTGTGCGTCATCAGTGTATGTGAAGTGACGCCCTTTTGTGACGTGTGTGTTAGTGAATGACATTGTGGGAATGGCCCCCAAACTAACCCCTTACAAAGCACAAAGGGTCACAAACCAAAAGACTGCAACAGGCTGCACAGCGACACAAGGGGCGAGCAAGATTTTGTGATGCATATGAAGGACACTCGGCAGTGCCCGCAGGCCAGGGGGTTGTGTGACCCCCGGCACAGTGTGGATTTGTCCGGCGCTGGGAGAAGAGTGTGAGGGACTGTCTACGCTAGCAAGCTTTGTCAAGGAAACTTCCATTGTCATGGAGAAATTGCCCAGGAAAAAGTCGCCAAAGCATGTTTGCCTGCACTCCCCCTGTCACGAATTGTGGCCACGTTTTTCGCTCCCCCGTCGACCGCGGGAGCAGTGCATTGTGGGTATGTCCTGAGCATCTGGCGACACCCTGTGTTGCTCAGTGCTGTGGGAGTGTGGCAGGGGCATGGCAACAGCACTGCCCAGAGGGAACAGGCAGCCTGGGGCTGGCGGAGGGAGGGGGTCTCTGGGCTCTGGCTGGGGAAGGAGGGTGGGAGAGGAGGGCGCAGGGCAGTGGGGCCAGACCAGCCAGGAGCGGGACCCCACTTCCCATGCCCATGGTCTGTCTGCCGCCCACACTGGTAGAGTCGCCAGAGGTAACTCCGTGTCTTCACTCATGTCGCCTCGACCCTGGCCTGGCTCGGCGCTGCCCCGGGTGTGGCCGTACCGAGGGGCTGACTCGCCGTGACACACACTGAAGTGCAGACACACACACAGCCAGGTCGACGACCAAGGTGTCTGCATTGACCTAACTCTGTGGGGCAGAGCAGGCCCCCGGCCGCCCGGCGTGTGGATCGGGGCCGGGGGAGGGGCACAGCGAGCGCTTTCGGAGAACACGCTCCCTTTCTTGGAAATCACAGAAGCGAGCCCCTGTGCCATTAGTGGCTCGGCTCAGCCAGCGACGCCTCCTCCCCCGGCACCAGGCAGCTAAACTTCTCTAAGAAAACTGGCTGCACAGAAACAATTCCTGCCAGAGGGCGGGCGTGGGAGCGAGGTGGGAACGAGGCCCCAGCGAAGGCCCCTGTCAGCGGCAGCATGGAATGGGGGGACCCGCCCACCGAGGGGTGAAATGGTTCCCAGGCGGGGGAGGGGAGGAAAGGGGGAAAACTAGCCGTGCTAGAGGGGAGGGGAGGATGGTCAGGAAAGCCCTTTGACAGGAGCGCGAGGCAGGAGGAAGCCAGCCACGAGGACCCTGCTTGGGGACAGAGGGACGCGTTTCAGACGGGCTGGGCCCTGCCCTCCGGGTCTCGCTCCCCGCAGTCGGAGAGACGGGCAGCCCATCGCTCGCCAAGGGCTAGACCCAGTCGGGCCTGTTCTGCGCGTGGCCTGGGCACCAGAAGCTCTCTGGATGCTGCCGGGTGCGCCACGTCCCCCTCAGGCGGCCCTCACAACCGTCTGGAGTGCGCCATGGCAGCGCTCTGGCAGCGCTCTAAACGGCTCCAGTGGCAGCCGGAGACCTGGGCCCTTTTGAATTGCCCGTCCTCAAGGCAGCTGCCCTTTTTCCCCCATCCCGTTGGCAGGCCTGTCCCCAGGAGTCGCTGCAAGCCCTGCTAGGGAGGCTGTGCTCCGCCGATGCAATGATACAGCATTCCCTGTAAGCCGAGCGCTTGGGCAGCTGTCCACGAGAGAGTCGAATGCTGCCCAGCTGATTGGCAGCGCGCCCACAGCCAGCAGCATGTATTTCTGCTTGTGGTGCACATCCACACGTGCCTGGGTGCACAGAACAAAATGTATTCTGCACGAGGATGGAAAAAAATAGAGGGAACATTGATGCGGAATCAGCTTTCCTGAATCGGTGACGCCATGTCGACGGAAACGGAATCGACCTGATTCTGTAGTGTAGACTTGCCGGTACCCTGAGGTCACAACAGTTAGTGGCTGAGTCCTTTCCTGCTGAAAGCCTGGTTGCTTTGCGAGCTGAGGCAGGATGGGTCTTGCTCCCAGAACCCCTGCTGCGGAGCCTGCCCCCCTGTGGAATGGAACCGTTTCTTGCAGCCCGCTCTTGGGCCCCCAGTTGCTGCTGAATTTATGTGCTTAGTAGAATATTCCCACCCCTTGTTACTGTGAAGGGAACCTTTCCTAAGCCTGTGACCATAAGAACAGCTGGACTAGGTCAGACTAAAGATCCATCTAGCCCAGTGTCCTGTCTGCCGACAGCGGCCAAAGCCAGATGCCCAGAGGGAGGGAACAAACATGGAATCCTCATGTGATCCCTCTCCTGTCATCCATTTCCAGAGGCCAGGGATACCATTCCTACCCATGCTGGCTAATAGCCATTGATGGACCCAACCTCCATGCATCTATCTAGCTCTTTATTGAACCCTGTTAAAGTTCTCGCCTTCACACCATCCTCTGGCAAGGAGTTCCACAGGTTGACTGTGCACCGAATCTACAGAAACTGGGCAGCCATGAAGGGGCACCTGGTACGGGCCATAGGCTGGGGCACCATGCACCTGTAATTTACTCCTTTCAGACCTTTCAGCAAAAGGGTAGGGCACGTGAAGGGAACCAGTAAAACCAGACAGTTAGCCAGTACTTCAGGGATGGCAGTGTCCTCATTAACTCATGCCTTGTCGGCCTTAGGATACAAGGGTATCTCAAGAGTGTTCAAATGAGGCAGGGACAACGGTCCGGTGGACTGGCATGGGGCAGCATGGAGACAGGCCCAGCGATGGTCATGGGCAATGTTCCCTCTTATTTTTTCCATTGGGGTGTGGAATAAATTTTGTTTGGTGCACCAAGGCATGTGTGGATGTGCACCACCAGCAGAAACACATGCTGGGTGGCAGTTGAATCTCTGCTGGGCAGCTGCCAAGCGCTCACCTTAGAGGGGACTCTGATGTGGAGAAGCGGACAAAGGGAGTGCGGAGGATGGCCTGGCGGAAGAGGAGGGGCAGGGTGATGCAGTAGGGGACAAGGGCAGATAGGTGGGAAGTGAGACCCTCGCTGGAGACTCCTGGGCAACAGACGATGGAGGGTCTTTTTAAAAACACAGGCGGACGGTTGTCTCTCTCTTTCCAGCCCATGGGGAGGGGAGCTCTGTGGGGAGCCTGCAGTGCCAGGCAGGGAGGAGGCAGCTTTTCTCTGGCAGGTTTCAAAATCCTTTCCAGACCAGATTCGGTTCTGGCCCCGGGCCTGAAGGTTCAGTGGGATCATCTGCTGGATGCTGATGGGGAGCTGCCGCTGAATGTGTGACACTCTCCCGGACAGCCACTGGCTGGTTGCTCACCCCGCCTCCCCTCACTCCCACTGCCCCCTCCCGGCACCATGCTCGGAGTGAAAAGCAATGTCCCCTCTGACTGAGCTTAGCCCACAGAAGAGAAACTTCTTTGCCCTGGCAAATCTGCAGCAGCTGCAGCTTGGCAAAAGGGCAGAGACGTGGGGGAGGTTTGCAGGAAGAGCCCACGGCTGGTCCTGAGAAAACAGCACTGAGGCAAGTGTGTGAGTGTGTGTGTGTAAGGAGAGAGGGCGAGTTTGTTTGAAACTCCTGTTTTGTTTAAAAGAAAAAGGGCTGTGAACATGCTGGAGTCCAAGGGAGAAAGCCCAGGTCACAGGCTGGTTGTTAGAAAAACTTAAAAAACAACAAATAGTGTGGTAGCACTTTAAAGACTAACAACACATATAGATGGTATCATGAGCTTTCGTGGGCACAGCCCACTTCTTCAGATGACTGGAGTATTAAAAGTCCAGATTCAAGAATAAATAAGGGAAGTGTGCGGGTGTGTGTGTGTGGGGGGGGGGGAGGGTTTGAGAAAAAAAGTAGTGAATTAGATGTTCCAGTTACAAGAGGCTGATAAGAACAATTTGCACCTGTACAAGTACCTGTTGGTTGGTTGGTTAAGTCATTAGGATGTGGAAGGTTTTGTGCCAGCCAGCTGATATCTTTATTCATTCCTCTCTGATAAGAATCAAACTTGTGAATAAAGTTAAGTTCCAACTCTTCCCTGTGTATTTGGCTTGTGGAATTGGCCTGAAATAACATGGTGACTTGGAGATCCATTAATGAGTGCCCGGGCAGGTTAAAGTGTTCTCCAACAGGTTTCTGTGTGTCGCCTTTTCGGAGATCTGATTTGTGTTCATTAATTTTTTCTCATGGAGACTGTCCAGTTTGGCCAATATACAGGGCAGAGGGGCATTGTTGGGATTTGATGGCATAGATCACGTTAGTGGATGTGCAGTTCAATGAGACTCTGATTTGGTGGCTGATGTGGTTGGGTCCAGTGATGAAGTCGCTGGTGTAGATGTGTGGGCAGAGTTGGCACCAGGGCTGGTTGCGGGGGGGGTTCCTGGATGATTATGATGGAGGTGTGCTGTGTGGTTACTGGGAAGAACTTGTTTGAGATTAGGGGGTTGTCTGCAGGCGAGGACTGGCCTGTCCCCCAAGGCCTATTAACATTGGCACATACCAAACATTTCATAGTACAACGCTTCTCCTCCTCCCCCTAACAGAAAATGTATGGGGGAAGGGAGGGACATTGAGGAATCACAGAACAACCATGTGCCCTAGTAAGTGGGACTCTGGAGTGGGACTAGTCCCAACTTTTCTTCTAGGCTGCTGAGTTCTCTTGGACAAATCACTTCACCTCTGCGTGCCTCAGTTTCCCACCCTTTAAAATAGGGATAACGATTTATTGAGATTGACTGATGAAATGTAGTGTATAAAAACGAGGTATTTTGGTTACAACCCGCTGCCCCAGTCCTACATCAGTGACAAACTGAGGTGAGAACGACAACTGCGTGAATAAGAACTAGCTCTTAACATTTCTCTTCTATTTAAAAAGCTTGTCGTCAATGAATTTTCTAGTGTTCTTAAGTGTCTCATGTCCTTCCAGAATGTCAGATGCAAGATTCTGAAATCCAGAAAATACCGAGGTAAGGTACACACCCAAACAACCTTAACTCTGCCCTCTCTGAGCAGTGGCCCATCATCCCACATCCTCACATCCTCAAGGAACACATGCGCCTCTTTCCTTTGATCACACATCCGGGAATCTCAGACCCGATCTCCTCATATCACAGTCGCAGCTCTCTGACACTTCTCAGACAAATTCCCAGAGGTCCTTGTATCAAACTGACCCCTCGACAAAGATGCTCCATCTAATGACTCCACCATTCAGTACAGCTACACCTTCAGCTGCCCTGTATGTGGATCATTCCTAGCTGCTACTATCATTTTGAGGGGGCAGAGTTAAGGCTGCGTAGGCATGTACATTGCATTAAGGTCCTTCCAACTTTCATTTTACAATGCAATTACATTATAATACTAATTATTTTATCTTGTTTAATTCACTATTTCAATGTTTTTGAAATGAAAGATTTCACCTATTTCATTTAAGAGATATTGAAATAATGTAGGTTGAACCTCTCTAGTTCAGAACTCTTGGGTCCAGAAAACTTCCATGGTCCAGCATGATTTTAGTTAGCTGGATGCCCACTTTTCAGGGGAGTGGCCCAGTTTCCTGCAGTCCTAGAAAGGTTGTTTACAGCTACCAGTCCTTGGTTCTCAGGGTTCTGTGCTCTTATTTAGCTCTAATGTACCCCTAAAGGTTGTCTAACAGCAGTGGAAGTGTTGGTAGACAATATTGACCTCCAGTGGCCTGAAAAATTCTCTGGTTCGGAACTGGTCAGGTCCCGAGAGTGACGGCCTAGAAAGGGTCAACCTATATATTTTATTTCACTTTTTTTTTTGAAAACTGAAAACTTTTGTCCTGAATGAAGACAAAAACAAATTTCCAAGTCTGGAATTTGTGCATGGGATGGAAATTCCATTTTCCAGCCATTTCTACCCTCACTTAAGTGTGTCGATAATGTTTAAAGTGTAAAATTAGAGGCTAGTATTCAAAATGGAGTCCACATTTTCTTCAGAATATTTAGTGAAGTGTCTTCAAAGTGTGTCGTTTGTTAGAGAAGAAACAGGCAGCCCAGGAGCGGATGAGGTAGAAAGGACAGCTTTATTGCCTATGCATGTTTACCTCGGACATTCAACACAATGTCGGAGTGGCAACACCCTGGTGTTAATCACACCCTTTTATCTATTTTAGTATGTTAATCACACATCTATCACTACTTTCCCTAAAGACTTATTTAGTAACTAGCCAATTTAGCAATTTTCAGGTCTCTCCTCCACATCGGTCTTCTCTCCTGAGCCTCCGGTTTCTCGCTCCGTCTCTCTCTCTCTCTCTCTCCTCCTCCTACTGCCTCCCCCTCTCTCTCTCAGCTCTCCTCCGCCTTCTGCCTCTCTCTCCGTCTCTCTCTTTCTCTTCTCCCCTTCCCGCCTCTCACTCTGTTTCTCTTCTCCTCCTCCTGCTGCGTCTCTCTCACTCTCCCTTGCTGTCCTCTGCCTCCTCTCCGCCTCCTCCGTTCTCCTTTCTGTCTCCTCCATTCTCCTCTCTGTCTGCTCCGCTTTTCTCCTTTTGAATCTGGCGCCCTTTCCTGACGTCAGAGACACACACTCGTCCAGGCTCCGCCCCCTGGCTGTTCCCTCTGGGCGGCGCTGTTGCCTCCCGCCGTGGCGCTTGGCTGACTTCTGCGCCGCTCAGCCGGGCCACTGCGTGGGAGCAAGCGGCACAAGCGGATGTTTGGGGTCTGCGTTCTCCATGCAGCACGGGGGTTTTTGGGGTAGAGAGCAGTGTTCCTGCTAAGATGTACACCTGCGGGACCCACCCACCTACCCAGCCCAGTTGTGTAATGGCTGCTAAGCTGTTCCAGAGTGGGGCTGCGTGGCGGGCAGCTGTCCTGCCCCAGGAGGAGCTGGGCAGGCACCACATGGCCCTGGCCCTAGTTCAAGCCCTTCCCTAGGACTGGAGCTATGGGTGACTGCTCCTTTGGTGGCCCTGGCTGGGCTAGAGCTGGAGGAGTGTCGCAGGTGGCCAGCGACTGCTTTTTGAGGGGCCCCAGCCAGAGCCAGAACCAGAACCAGAGACGCATCGGGGCAGCTGGCGGCTTCTCCTCCAGTGGCCACCACTGGGACCAAAGCCATGTCGTGGGCAACTGCTCCTCTGGTGGCTCCAGCCAGATATATGTAACTCTGGGACAAAATAAGGGCCATTTCAGAGGTAAGCCTTTTGGGGGAAAAAACATCAAATATAAAAGCAAGCAGATATTAAAGAAGTAGGTTTTCTGTAAATTTACTGTAGATTACTGCTCCATGTTGTTGAAAGTTGGATTCTCCATTAATGGTGTAGGAAGCTGTGTATGATGGGAAAGACAAGGAGCAGAGTAAAAGGTGCTGCCACCTACTTTTGAAAGCCTGTGTGGTTCAACCATTTTACAATGTGTCTTGTGTGAAAGGCCATATCATATATATTAGTAGCCCATTGTCTGTAATGCTGACATACATGGCCACGCCCCCTGGCCGTGTACGTCAGCGCCCCGCCCCCTTCCCCTCCCTCCATGGCGGTTCGGCTGAGCGCTGCACCGCTCGGCTGGGCCCCAGCAGGGGAGCAAGCAGCGGCAAGCAGCCGTTTGGGGTCTGTGCTCCCCATGCGTGGGGAGTGCAGATCCCAAACAGCCGCTTGCCGCTCAGGGCCCAGCTGACCACTGCTCAGATGGGCCTGGTGGGAGCGCCGCTCAGCTGGGCCTGGGGCGGCAAGCAGCCGTTTGGGGTCCACGCTCCCCTTGTGCGGGGAGCACGGACCCCAGACGGCCGCTTGCTCCCCCGCCAGGCCCAGCTGAGCGGTGCTCAGCTGGGCCCGGTGGGAGCGCCACTCAGCTGGGCCCAGCTGAGCAGTGCAGCGCACCACGGAGGGAGGGAGAGGGAGGGGAAGGGGGGCGGGGCTGGCCAGAAGGGGGGCGGGAAGCAGAGTTGGGGGGGGGGATTGGGGGCTGGAGGGGAGGGAAGCAGTACTGGAGGGCTGTCTGGCAGGAAGAGCGGGTGGGAAGCAGAGCTGGGGGGAGGGATTGGGGGCCGTGGGGCTGGACAGGAGGATGGGGGCAGGAAGCAGACCTGGCTGGGGGTGGGGGATGGTGCAGCCACTGGCCGCAGCTGGACCCCAAATGGCTGCTTGCCGCCGCTTGCTCCCCGGCCCTGGCCCTGGCCCAGCTGAGTGGCGCTGGCACTGCGCTGCTCAGGTGAGCCCCGGTGGGATGGGAAGGGGGGCAGGGCGGTGACATACACGTCCAGGGGGTGGGGCCAAGTACATCACCCCCCCTCCCCTTCCTCCTCCCACCGTGGCACTGAGTGGTGCGCCCCTCAGCTGGGCTGCCGTGGGAGGGGGGGGCGGTGATGTAGACAGCCCCGCCCCCCTGGCCGTGTACATCACCGCCAAGCCCCTCCTCCCCCGCGGCGGCCCGGCTGAGCACGCAACGCTCAGCCGAGCTGCCACGGAGGGAGGGGAAGGGGGCGGGGCGGCGACATACACAGCCAAGGGGCAGGGCCGTGTATGTCACCGCCCTCCTTCCCCTCCTGCTGTGGCACTCAGCTGAGTGCTGCGCCCCTCAGCCGGGCCGCCGGGGGAGCCAGCAGCGCAAGGGGCTGTTTGGGCTCCCCCGGGGTGGGAGGGGAAGGGAGGACGGTGACATACATGGCCCCGCCCCCTGGCCGTGTACGTCACCGCCCCGCCCCCCTCCCTCGCGGCAGCCCGGCTGAGCGGGCAGCACTCAGCCAAGCACCACGGCGGGATGGAAGGGGAAGGAGAAGGGGGGCGGGGAGAGACGGAGGGGAGGGAGAGGCAGGAGGGGGGAGGAGAAGAGAAAGGGAGAGTGAGAGGCAGGAGGGGGAGAAGAGAAAGAAAGAGATGGGGAGAGAGAGGCAGGAGGCGGAGAGCTGGGGTGGGGGAGACAGTAGGAGGAGAGAGAGAGAGAGAGAGAGAGAGAGAGAGACACGGAGCGCGAGAGCTCAGGAGAGAAGACCTGAAAATCCCGCCTTATGACGGGCGAATTGGCTAGTTACAAAGAAAAAGGTTCTGGTAAATCCAGATTTCAGCTCTCCAAGCTTTTTAAAGGATGTTGTGTGATTAGCTGGATGGCTTCCTTTTCTCATGGAAACTGGCACTAGCAGAGAACTTCACTAGTAGCAGACGTGATAAATTCTCCTAGGACACATGTTCATTTTGACAAAGTTAGTTCTTCCCAATGAGAAGTTGCTACCTCACAACGTGGTTACAACAGGTGGAAGGGGGAGAGGGCACCCTCACTACAACAGATAAGGAGCAGGAGAGCTATGCGGGTGCATGCTTACCCATGCTGGGAAGTGGTGGGATAGTTTTTTTTGCTGCTTTTAGCAATGGAGAAAGAGCTGAGCTTTCTTTCTGGTCTCCCTTACTTCTCCGTGATGGAGAAGATATTAGATTGCTAAGAGGGAACTGACCCTTTCACAGCACTAGACAACTTAGCGCTGGTTAAACTATGCATGAGAGAGGGGAGAATTTCAGAAAATTCTGAAGTAGTTCTCACTCTTCATGTTTTCCCCATTTGACATTTTGTTTCATTTTCAGTCCTATCGCCTTTATTCCTCCCCCCAATTTCTCACTTAAAATGGGCCTGGGCAGAAGAATGAGAATTGAGGAGAGAAGACTAAATTAATCATTTTCCAATTTGATAAAAAATACTGAAAATGTATAACAACATTTATTGCTTGTTTTGAAAATAAAAAAACATTTTATCCAAAAGGAAATATTTTTGGTTTAAAAAAAAAAAAAAAACCACCGAAAGCTAGCAAAGCGGTATAGCTCATTGAACAGACGACAGAGCAGGAGCCTGGCAACTTCTACTGAAAAGGTGGCATGGAGAAATAGAAAGGTAAGTGTCAGAGTGGCCTCGCCTGGCAAGACCTCTTTGCCATGCTGTGGTATGACATGCACACCTACCTCAATTTTCCCCAGCAGTATCCTGAATAATATTCCTCTTGGGGATTGGCTAACCCCCAAAATTAGATTTCATTGAATTCCCAACAGAAGTTCCAAACTTAGTCCAGCTCCCTCCTCCAGCATCTATAGTCCTTAAACCCCTTCCTAGAGTGCATCTCCACCACCTTCTCTGCTGGGAGATTTTCTGTACCACACTCCAGTATCTTTCACCAAACGTAGGCTCCTCATACAATCATAGAATACTAGAACTGGAAGGGACCTCGAGAGGTCATCGAGTCCAGTCCCCTGCCCTCATGGCAGGACCCAATACTGTCTAGACCAATGTTTCTCCACCTTTTTTTGCTCATGGCCCCCTTCTGAGCCTCGTTTACCTCTGTGGCCCCCCCTCATAGCTGCTGTTAGTTGGAAAAAAAGGTACATAATTTACCTAATGTTCCACTTTTTCCATGTGGCCCCCTAGAGGTAGGGCGTGGCCCCTGGGGAGCCATATGGCCCACAGTTGAGAACCACTTGTCTAGACCATCCCTGATAGACATTTATCTAACCTACTCTTAAATATCTCCAGAGATGGAGATTCCACAACCACCTGAGGCAATTTATTCCAGTGTTTAATCCCCCTGACAGTTAGGAACTTTTTCTTAATGTCCAACCTAAACCTCCCTTGCTGCAGTTTAAGCCCATTGCTTCTTGTCCTATCCTCAGAGGCCAGGAAGATCAAGTTTTCTCCCTCCTCCTTATGACACCCCCTTAGATACCTGAAAACTGCTATCATGTTCCCCCTCAATCTTCTCTTTTCCAAACTAAACAAACCCAATTCTTTCAGTCTTCCTTCATAGGTCATGTTCTCTAGACCTTTAATCATTCTTGTTACTCTTCTCTGGACCTTCTCCAATTTCTTCACATCTTTCTTGAAATGTGGTGAAACTGATTGTTCCTTCCTAAGTGGAGCACTTTGCATTTGTCCTTATTAAACTTCATCCTGTTTACCTCAGACCATTTCTCCAATTTGTCCAGATCATTTTGAATTATGATCAGGGGTCAACAAATCCATGTATCTACTCACCCGTGGTGAGTAGATTTCAGCCAGTCACCCCGTTCACTGGCGGCGCGTGCATGCGCAGTTCAGGTCTGGTGCATGCGCGGTGTGGGACTGGTGAGTGGATTTTGCCGTGGTTTGTTGAGCCCTGATTATGACCCTGTCCTCCAAAGCAGTTGCAACCCCTCCCAGCTTGGTATCATCTGCAAACTTAAGAAGCGTACTCTGTATGCCGATATCTAAATCGTTGATGAAGATATTGAACAGAACCGGTCCCAAAACAGACCCCCTGCGAAACCCCATTTGTTACTCCTTTCCAGCAGGATTGTGAACCATTAATAACTACTCTCTGAGAACGGTTATCCAGCCAGTTATGCACCCACCTTATAGTAGTTCCATCTAAGTTGTATTTGCCTAGTTTATTGATAAGAATATCATGCAAGACTGTATCAAATGCCTTACTAAAGTCTAGGTATACCACATCCACTGCTCCTCCCTTATCCACAAGACTCGTTATCCTATCAAAGAAAGCTATCAGATTGGTTTGACATGACTTGTTCTTTACAAATCCATGCTGGCTGTTGCTCTTCTTCTGTCGCTCGCCAGGGAAGGCCCTTCAGCCATTCAGCTGGAGTAGAATCCTTAGTCCCTCTGGCCCTCTCACTGTCTCTGGGTCCATCTGGGTGTTTTCAGGGTGGGTGGGTGCAGAGTCATTGTTATCTATCCCGTGTTGTTTATCCCTTGTGTTAGTATTTTTCTTAGGTAACAATTTATATAAAAATGTGCTGGTAATTAGCGAGTGCCACAGTGGCAGACATCTGAACAAGCATGCAACATCAATACTGGTGCACAAGACGACAACTCAGTCTGTGCATGGATGGAAAATCTTAGAGGGAACACTGGTAGAAAGGTAACATCCCAGCAAGCTGTAGGTTAAATTGTGGTAGTCCATGGTATATTGCTAAGAACCCCTAAAATCCGAAAACAGGCCTCTAAGGCTGTATCCTGTAACAGGAAAGGCAGATTTAGCATGACCCTGAGAAGAAGGCATAGTTTCCCTGTGTGACAGGCTGCTAGCGGCCCGCACGCCAAAAAGCAGGGGGAGGCGGGAGGAGAGCGGCGTCGTGGAAGGGGAGCCCAAGCGACAAGACGCCGCCGCTGAATGGCGGTGGGGCCAGAACCTGCTTCCGCGCCTACACGACAGGAAAAATGCTGCCCCCTCCCCCCCCCGCCGGCATGCTGCCGGGGGGGGGGCAGGAGCAGTGAGCGACAGGCCCGGACATGGCAGGGGAAGTCCCCACGTCACAGAGAGGGTGGGGCCCCTGGGCCACGTCACAACCGGCGGGCCGTTTCAAAAAGGCCCGCTGGCGTCGGGGAGGAGGGCAGCCTCCACAGTCGATGGACAGCTAGCCCCGGCCGAGGGGCAGCCCGGAGCAACCCCCACGGCCAACAGACGGCGAGCCCCCACCGCAGAGCAGCCCGGGACAGCCCCCCGCAGGCGGCGGACGGCAAGCCCCGGGCACGGCACAGCACGAGGGAGCATCCTCCGCCAGTGGAGGGTGAGACGTAGCAGAGTAGCAGCGCGGGGGAGCGGATCCCCAGAAGGAGTGGCTGAGAGCCAACCCAGGTGCAGGACCCTGCAACCTCGGTAGGCACGGGTGAGCCGCAGTCTGGTCTGCGGGGTCCTTGCGGCACCCGTGGACAGACGTGTTGCGGGAGTGAACCCTGTCTGCCGTGTAGGGACGGTGTTGCACCCTGCACTTAGGGCCCTGGGCTGGGACCCGGTGGAGAGGGCGGGCTCGGGTCCCCCTTCCTCTTTCCCCCATGACCCAGCATCTATGGGTACGCCAGTGCACGCCAGCTTCGGCGGGCAAGGCCGGCGGACATTGCCCCAGGGAGGGGCTGGACGCGGGGCATAGGACCCCACCAACTAGACTTTAAGTCGGAGGGTGGGTCCGCTGAATCCCGCCTGCTTGCCTGAGAGGGGGTGATCCCACCCGAGTACCCCGTCCGCAGGGCAGAGGACCCAGACTATGATACAGAAAGTTGGACGGGGGGTGATCGCACCCAGTGATCTGTCACACCCTGGTAACCACATTCCAATGGGCCTCATCCAGATAAGACACCGTCTGGTAAGTGAGTGTGATTTGTGCTTTCTGTCTTGCTTTAATCCTAGATAATGGGCCTGTGACTCAAGGACCACGCCAACGCGAGGAGGTGCCATCCTGCTGTAGACGCATCATAACTCCAATAGACAAAGTTGCCATTAAATTGTCTGTCTTTATGTTGGCTTATTCAGCTTGTGAGGAATAACTACCTGTATTATTGATAAGATGTTTAATTGGTGATGGGCGGAGATGCTATGAAATATTTCATAGGTTCTAGCAGCAAGAGGACATGAGCACGTAAGCCAATAACCTATCAAATTGCTTCCCCTCCATCCAGCTGCTGCCTATATAATCTATTGTAATGTTTTGTTTAACCAGGGGTTACACTGGTTACACTCCACCAGCGCTGAGTGTGTGTAATAAATCCTCTGACTTGTTTTCACTGCATCTAGTGTGTCCAGACTTATTCCCAACAGAGAAAACAGCGACCCAGCGACTCATACTCATAGACTCATAGACTTTAAGGTCAGAAGGGACCATTATGATCATCTAGTCTGACCCCCCGCACAATGCAGGCCGCATAATCTCACCCACCCACTCCTAGAATAATCCTCACCCCTATATCTCAGATATTGAAGCCCTCAAATAGTTTGAAGACCCCAAGATGCTGAGAATCCTCCAGCTGTGATCTGTACCCCATGCTACAGAGGAAGGCGAAAAACCTCCAGGGCCTCTGCCAATCTACCCTGGAGGAAAATTCCTTCCCGACCCCAAATATGGCGATCAGCTAAACCCTGAGCATGTGGGCAAGACTCCCCAGCCAGACACCCAGAAAGTTCTTTATAGTAACCCCTATCATCCCTCCATTGACCTATTTACCACTGATAATGACTAGTCAATTAGTTACCAAGACCATGTTATCTTGTCAGACCATCCCCTTCATAAACCCATCTAGTTTAATTTTGAAGCCAGGTAGATCTTTTGCCCCCACTACTTCCCTTGGAAGGCCATTCCAGAACCTCACTCATTCTGGGGGCTTGAAGCCCAGGCCCAGCGGGGCAGGCAGGGTAAGGAGACCCCCGTACAAGGATCCGGTCTAGTGCCCGATGGGGCTGCGGTGGGGAAGCGGCTCGGGGCCGTCAGCCCGCGGGCCCCACAGAGGCTCTGGGGCGGACGCAGCGCCGGGCGCCACTCCCAGGCATGGGCGGGCTGCTTGGCGGGAAACCTGAGGGGAGCGGAACTCTCAGCAAGGCGGGAAAATCCGGTTGGAACCGGTTCCCAACGGTCTCTGAACGTCCCACAGGGGGAGGGCAAAGCCCAAGATGGAGCCCAGGAGGTCAAAGGGGACCAACTCCATTTTCTTTTACATAAAATCACTGGTTCAACATTAAGATCATTAATATATAGTCCTAGACATGCAACATAAGTTATATATATAATGAAATAAAAACTAACTACTAACAGGAGGGGAGCGGTGAGGGGTGTGGGGATGTGAGGGGTGTGGGGATGGGGGCGGGAGGGACTGGGAAGGCTGAGAGTGGCCAGGTGTCTGGTTTTGGACTGGAACACCTGCTCCAAAGGGAGTCTTGGAGGCTGTAGTCAACACCACTCTTCACGCCATTGAATGTCCATTGTGCGGCACTGCAGGCTCCCTGCTAGCTGCGGTGCGGCCTGCAGGGAAGCAGTTGAGCTGGCATGTCTGGCTCCTAGTGTTAGGGGCTGCTGGGGAGGGGGGTCCTGTATATTCTCTCCCTGCCCCCCCCCCCCGCAGGTGCATATCCCATTGACTGGCTCAGCACAGGGGAGGAACTACTTCCAGGAAGCATAGTCCTGAGGGTTACTTGGGGGGAGAAGAGGGTTTCTGAGGTTGTAAGGGGGTGAGAAGGAGAGTTAAAGAGGGGCAGAGGTCCTGGAGGGTCAGGGCTGTTTGCTGCACTCAAGCACTCGGGAAGTTTGTCCCCATCCCATCCCCAGTGCATCTACATCCTCCTCACTGCTTCCCTCCCCATCCCCATCACTGCATCTCTCCCCATCACACCCCCTGCCTCTACCTCACATGGGATCCTTCCCCATCCCAACTCCCACCCCATCTCCTCTCAGTGTGTCCCACCTTCACACGCCATCGCCCATCATTGTGTGATGGAGAATTATAATCCGAGGGTTCGGATGGGGGCCCAAAACCCCTACCAAATCAATTCCAGACACCCTTCTTAAGCAACCAGCTTTATTCGGGAATGCATTCCAGGCAAAAATCTCCAGGATACTCAGGAAAAGTTTCTGCAACTTCCCAAACAAAAGGCAAGGCCTTTTGTACTACCTTACATGGTAATTACCCCTTTTCCACTGACCACTTACAATTGCATGCATATACAGGTCATGCCCCTTTGCGCCAAATTCCCTCCAATCATTATTTGTCCCCCCTCAGTCCCTTTGCAGGCCTTACAACAGGTTCAAACCAGTTTCACCTATCCCCTTCTTTTGTATACCTGATTCAAGCGCGTACCTCTTTACAAAGACCAGCCTTAACATCCAGGTCGCACAGAGGTCATACTGACAACAAATTAAGTGTATCCTTCATGTGTAACCCACAAACCAGCAGGGTGTGGGTCATGGTCCCGTGGAGTGGCATTTAGACCACTTAGAGATTTGCTCTTTGGCCTTAGCTGGGAGCCAGCTGGCTTTTAGCTCAGGCTGCAGAAGCTCATGCACTAAGCTGCAGAGGTCCCAGGTTCAGTTCTGTCTGTTGGTATTACAGTTGCTCAAGCAGTGCAGGCTGTCAGGCTGGCTGGCTGGCCGTGGAAGCTATCTCCAGGAGGGGAAGCTCTGCCCGCACCACCCTCTTAGAGTGGGGACAGACTGAGGGGAAACAGATCTAAGGGAGACACTAGGCAAGAGGGCACGGAGACGGGCCCCTGTTAAAGGTACCCAGGAAGGAGCTTGTATTTCACACAGGGTATGATGCAGCCAGAAGGCTGAGTAGCCAAAAAGGCTTTTTAAAAAGACACTGCCAGCACACGCATTTGGCCAGACAGGGGCGCTCGAGGGAGGTGAGTGCTGCCCCATGATATACCCTCATTGTATGTGCAATGTTTTGGGTTACCCACTGTGATACTTTGGTGTTCAATCTAGCCCCAAAAGGGGTAGTGCCACTTTGCCTGCCCTGAAACTGGGTTTACTAAATGCTGCTGCGGCTCACAGCCCGGACACCAACAGCTGGCAGACAAGCGTGCAGGTCATTACGTCTTCCACTGCCTAGTTACCTTTTTCAGGGTGACCCCAACACCCTCCCAGTCCCAGATTTCTTCAGCGCTGTCTGCCCTGTAGCGTCCAGTCCTCTTGTTGGATACTTGCAGAAGTTAAAATCTCTGCTCCTTAAGAGACCGTGCACTGCAGCTTATTAACATAACTGGGGCTGACAAATGCTCCACTTCAGCCAAAGCCCTGAGCTGGCTGATGGTAAAAGTAAAACATGTCATTTTGTTAAAAAACTTAGGTTTAAATGGAGATAAAAATGGTAACAAACCAACAAAAGTAAAAAAAGCTTCTAAGACTAAAATTTAACTGAATTAGCTAAAGTTTTTGTTCAAGATGGTTTCCCTACTTGCAGCAACTTCTCCAACGTGACTGGCTGTTCCAGCCAGGATCCAATCTTACAGAATCAGTGCTGATTTCTTCGGTCCCTCAAGATACAGATAAGTTTGGGGGGTCTCTCCCCTTTCTTTTTATACTCCGGTAACTCTTTGAAATGTATTTTTTGGGGAGCGAGCTCAAACAAAGTTTCTTTCTTGTGGGGGTGTAGGTGTCCTACTGTGTTCTCAAATTCACCTACCTTGTCTTGAGAGCAGGAAGGCTTCCCAGTGCAGTCTCCATCCCTGTTGAAATTAAGTGATCACCTGGCCCTACTTGCTCTCCTGATGGCTTTGTTCACCTGCTGTGTAAATGGGCCTTTCTTTGTCATCGGTCCCACTTTCTTATTTTAGAATGAAGTGCCATGAATTGCTCACACAGTGCTCCACTTTCAAGAGCCAAAATTAAAGTGACTGGTATTAGGCGTATAGGCAATAGGACATTTCTCCACTCCAAACTGAGTGATTGGGCAACAAAATGGCAAATGAAATTTAATGTGGATAAGTGTAACAGTGCAGTGTCAGGCTGGCTGGCTGGCCGTGGAAGCTATCTCCAGGAGGGGAAGCTCTGCCCGCACCACCCTCTTAGAGTGGGGACAGACTGAGGGGAAACAGATCTAAGGGAGACACTAGGCAAGAGGGCACGGAGACGGGCCCCTGTTAAAGGTACCCAGGAAGGAGCTTGTATTTCACACAGGGTATGATGCAGCCAGAAGGCTGAGTAGCCAAAAAGGCTTTTTAAAAAGACACTGCCAGCACACGCATTTGGCCAGACAGGGGCGCTCGAGGGAGGTGAGTGCTGCCCCATGATATACCCTCATTGTATGTGCAATGTTTTGGGTTACCCACTGTGATACTTTGGTGTTCAATCTAGCCCCAAAAGGGGTAGTGCCACTTTGCCTGCCCTGAAACTGGGTTTACTAAATGCTGCTGCGGCTCACAGCCCGGACACCAACAGCTGGCAGACAAGCGTGCAGGTCATTACGTCTTCCACTGCCTAGTTACCTTTTTCAGGGTGACCCCAACACCCTCCCAGTCCCAGATTTCTTCAGCGCTGTCTGCCCTGTAGCGTCCAGTCCTCTTGTTGGATACTTGCAGAAGTTAAAATCTCTGCTCCTTAAGAGACCGTGCACTGCAGCTTATTAACATAACTGGGGCTGACAAATGCTCCACTTCAGCCAAAGCCCTGAGCTGGCTGATGGTAAAAGTAAAACATGTCATTTTGTTAAAAAACTTAGGTTTAAATGGAGATAAAAATGGTAACAAACCAACAAAAGTAAAAAAAGCTTCTAAGACTAAAATTTAACTGAATTAGCTAAAGTTTTTGTTCAAGATGGTTTCCCTACTTGCAGCAACTTCTCCAACGTGACTGGCTGTTCCAGCCAGGATCCAATCTTACAGAATCAAAGTGCTGGTTTCTTTGGTCCCTCAAGAAACAGATAAGTTTGGGGGTCTCTCCCCTTTCTTTTTATACTCCAGTAACCCTTTGAAATGTATTCTCTGGGAAGTGAGCCCAAAGAAAGTTTCTCTCTTGTGGGGGTGTAGGTGTCCTATTGTCTTCCCAAAATTCACCTATCTTGTCTCAAGAGGCAGGAAGGCTTCCCTGTGCAGTCTCCATCCCTGTTGAAATTAAGTGATCACCTGGCCCTATTTGCTCTCCTGATGGCTTTGTTCACCTGGCATGTAAATGGGCCTTTTTTTGTCATCGGTCCCACTTTCTTATTTTAGAATGAAGTGCCATGAATTGCTCTCATAGTGCTCCACTCTCAAGAGCCAAAATTAAAGTGGGCAGTATTAGGCATATAGGCAATAGGACATTTCTCCCCTTATATATAATCTAATCGAAAGGCCTATGATTATGAGAATGCCTGGCGACCCAAGCATGGTATGAGGGAGGCTACCAAGAGTTCACCTTAATTTTCCTTTTCTTTCTTCTTTTTTGTGTGTCAACCCCCCCCCCCACTCCCCCCAGGAAAGAAACCGCAGAATCTTCTCTCTTTTATTTTATTTTTTTAATGATTAACTATAAGTATTAGGATAAGGACTAAAAACTACGTACAGTAACAATGAACTAACTAATAAACTTTGAATTTTTTGTTTAGCAGCTGAGGAGAAGAGCTCGCTCCATTTGTGACTGAGAGCATCAATGAAGGAACTGGCAGGAACCGGACCGTGCATGAGAGCAAGGGTGCAAACACTGCGAGATGCTGACCGTGCATGCACAGTCTGACCAAGTACTGCTATCAAAGACTCCAATCTGTGGTGCTGAGACATCCATGGGGACATGACTCGAAGAAGAAGCTGGGTGCTCAGAGAGGCCCTTGTCCTACAGGTCCCAGCTGTTCACACATCCAGGTGGGAGTATCCATGAACCAAGCTGCGCTTGCCAGAGTTTCTCCAGAGTTCTCATTTTCTAAGATCTGCTGATGTGAGAATTTAACTCTGGTAAACCAGCTCCAGCCTATTTCCTTGTAAATGGAGATTGCTGACCAAGCAACCCATAAGGGCCCTGGGCTTGACCCCAGACAGAAACTAAAATGGAAAACAAGCATTTAATTGTGAAAGAGAGATCTGAAACTGAATGATAAAGAGATTAAACAATATAAAAGTTCAGCTTTTCTCTGAAAGTACCATGGCTCTGGTGGGCAGTGTACAAGGTTGCAGAGACCAGCAGACGGTAAAGGAAGAACACACGTTGCTTCTCCAAGTTGAATTAGCAGCCCCAAGGTACAGTGCTTTCTGTGTGTTTGAAACTTGGGTACAATCTGTAGAAGAAGAGCTTGTAATTGTGGCAAATGCATTGAAATTCTCATTGGTGGTTTGTTAATAATTGTTATTTTGATGGCCCCAAAGTTCTGGGATCTTGGCACTATGGCCAAGAATTTCAAAAGTTACTAGTGGGGTCTGAGTGTCCAGCTTGACACACCTAAAAGGAACCTGACTATCCGAATGAGCTGAGCACCCACCCCTGGAAACCAGGCCCCTCTAAGTGTATCCAGTTGGTCATCTAAAAACTGCTGAACCTACAGTGACCTTCAGTCACTGTTCACTTCTGAAAATATTGGGAGTAGTACATGGCTTGATAGCTTCCATCACCGTGTTCTTTTGACAGGTGCGCTGCACCCCGTTTCTGGTTTGGCGCACATGGCTGCCAGCATGGTGTCTTTCAAGGGCAGAGCTAAAGGTTAGGGTGGTGTTAAGGAGTGAGGGTCTGAAGGTGAAATAGGCCGGGTGGAGAGATGGATCTGAAAAATTGAATAAAACTAAATAAAACTGAATAAAATGAGCTGCAAGAGAAATCAGCAAGAAAAGGATACTTAGGGGGAGAGAAGGGCATGAAACAGTGAATAAAAGAGAATAAATGCAGATAGAGCAAATAGGCCACTAGATAAATCTTCAAAAAAAGGATCCTTAAAAGAAGAGAGAGGGGCATGACTGAATAAAATCTAAATAAAATGAAATGTAAACTGAATAACATTTTAATATAAAAGGAAGGTTTTTAGAGAAAAAAGGGTATTAACATGAAATAAAATATATAAAATCTAAATAAAATGAATCAAATGAAATAAAATGATGGCTACTAAAGAAATCAGTAAGAATAGGCTAGTTAAAAGAAGAGAGGGATATGACTGAATAAAATGAATACATGAATAAAATCCTTCTTTTAAGGATCCTTTTCTTGTTGATTTCTCTAGCAACCATCATTTTATTTAGATTTTTATTTATTCTGTCTGCTTTTATTCCCTTTTATTCACTGTTTCATGCCCTTCTCTACTCCCTAAGTATCATTTTCTTGCTGATTTCTTTTACAGCTCATTATATTCAGTTTTTATTTACTTTTATTCAATTTTTCAGATCCCCCTCTCTACCCGGCCTCTCTTACCTTCACACCCTCACTCCTTAACACCACCCTAACCTTTAGCCCCACCCAGAAAGATGCCATATTGGCCACCATGTGTCAACATAGCTGCCAACATGGCGCCAGACTGGAAGTGAGGGGTGGCACACCTGTCAAAAGAACACGGTGATGGAAGCTATCGAGTCATTTACTACTCTTGGGCTACGAGTAGAAGAACTTAGTTCCCCACCTCAGACAGATACAGTCTGAGGCTAGAATGATGTGAGCAATAGGAGTAACCAACAGTAGGAGGGGAGGGAGCCCAGAGAGAGGAAGTTTACAGCCAGGGGATCAGTTGGTGGCTCAGTAGCAGACAGCTGCACATTTGAGGCACATAATATGAATTTTGTGGTGTTTATTTTTTATCAGAATTGAGGCCTCATTGTGTTAGATGCTGCACAGAGACACTGAGAGCACATACGCGTGCATACACGCACGCAATTCCTGCCACAAGCATTTTTGTCTTAAATAAACTCATCCATAGTCATGTTGCTCACTGGTGTATGGGATGGTGGGAGGAGCATGCGTTGAGGTGCTAATGGGTGAGATATATGGACAGGGCATTCCCAGCAAGGGCACCATTTATGGAGCAGTTGCCCCCTTCTTAAATTTTGAAGCCCTGGATTTTGTACTTGAGATCTGCTTCAAGTCCATGCCCTGACTCCAGGGGCAGTTCTTAAATGCAACAGAGTCCTGGATTGAAGTGTCATTAGAGGAACTGGATTGAAGTGTCATTTGGAACAAATAGAAAAACTTAACGTTAACAAATCTCCGGGACCGGATGGCATTCATCCAAGGGTTCTAAAAGAACTCAAATGGGAAATTGCTAAACTATTATCTGTGGCTTGTAACCTATCCCTTAAATCGGCTTCTGTACCTAATGACTGGAAGGTAGCCAACGTGACACCGATATTTAAAAAGGGCTCTAGGGGCGATCCAGGCAATTACAGACCGGTAAGTCTAACTTCAGTACCGGGCAAATTAGTCGAAACAATCGTAAAGAATAAAATTGTGAAGCATGTAGAAGAACATAATTTGTTGGACAAAAGTCAACATGGTTTCTGTAAAGGGCAATCCTGTCTTACTAATCTATTAGAGTTCTTTGAAGGGGTTAACAAACATGCGGACAAGAGGGATCCAGTAGATATAGTATACTTAGATTTTCAGAAAGTCTTTGACAAGGTCCCTCACCAAAGGCTCTTGTGTAAATTACATGGCCATGGGATAAGAGGGAAGGTCCTTTCTTGGACTGAGAACTGGTTAAAAGACAGGAAACAAAGGGTAGGAATAAATGGTAAATTTTCAGAATGGAGAGGGGTAACTAGTGGTGTCCCCCAAGGGTCGGTCCTAGGACCAATCCTGTTCAACTTATTCATAAATGATCTGGAGAAAGGGGTAAGCAGTGAGGTGGTAAAGTTTGCAGATGATACCAAACTGTTTAGGATAGTCAAGACAGAAGCAGACTGTGAGGGACTCCAAGAAGATCTCACCAAACTGAGTGATTGGGCAACAAAATGGCAAATGAAATTTAATGTGGATAAGTGTAAAGTAATGCACATCGGGAAAAATAATCCCAACTATACGTACAGTATGATGGGGGCTAATTTGGCTATGACAAATCAGGAAAGAGATCTTGGAGTTATCATGGATAGTTCCCTGAAAACTTCCACACAGTGTGCAGCGGCGGTCAAAAAGGCAAATAGGATGCTAGGAATTATTAAGAAAGGGATAGAAAATAAGACCCAGAATATCTTACTGCCCCTATATAAAACTATGGTACGCCCACATCTTGAATACTGTGTACAGATGTGGTCTCCTCACCTCAAAAAAGATATTTTGGCCTTTGAAAGGGTTCAGAAAAGGGCAACTAAAATGATTAGGGCTTTGGAACGAGTCCCATATGAAGAGAGGTTAAAACGACTGGGACTTTTCAGTTTAGAAAAGAGGAGACTGAGGGGGGATATTATAGAGGTCTATACAATCATGAGTGGTGTAGAGAGGGTGAATAAAGAAAAGTTATTTATTAGTTCCCATAATAGAAGAACTAGAGGACACCAAATGAAATGAATGGGTAGCAGGTTTAAAACTAATAAAAGAAAGTTCTTCACACAACGTGTAGTCAACCTGTGGAACTCCTTGCCAGAGGAGGCTGTGAAGGCTAGGACTACAATAGAGTTTAAAGAGAAGCTAGATAATTTCATGGAGGTTAGGTCCATAAAAGGCTATTAGCCAGGGGATAGAAATGGTGCCCCTGGCCTCTGTTTGTCAGAGGCTGGAGAGGGATGGCAGGAGACAAATCACTTGATCATTGTCTTCAGTCCACCCTCTCTGGGGCACCTGGTGCTGGCCACTGTTGGCAGACAGGCTACTGGGCTAGATGGACCTTTGGTCTGACCCAGTACGGCCGTTGTTATGTTCTTATGTTATGTTGTCAGGGAGCTGATAGAGGAAGTATCTGAGCCTTTCGCGCTCATCTTTGAAAAGTCATGGAAGTTGGGAGAGACTCCGGAAGAGTGGAAAAGGGCAAATCTAGTGCCCATCTATACAAAGGGAAATAAAAACAACCCGGGAAACTACAGACCAGTCAGTTTAACTTCTGTGCCATATGTATAGGGAGTGCAAGATTGCCTCTTTAGGGGATGCATGAGGTTTTAGATCAAACGTGGGCAACACTATGGGTTTGTGGTTTGTTGATGTGAAATGAGGTGCTAATCTTTGGTAGAAATGCAGGATGCAGACGTAAGGTAACCCTGTCTTTTGAGAAGAATGCATAGAGTGGTTCAGCCATTAGCACACCTATCTCGATGGTCCTCCTCACCAAGGTTATAGCAACGAGGAATAACACTTTCATGATAAGGAAGGACTGCGACCATGCAGCTGTGGGCTCAAATGGAGTTTGCATGAGGCAGTCTAGCACCAAGTTCAAGTCTCATGAGGGCACTGGGAGCTAAGGTGGATAGAGATTGAGAAGACCCCAAAGGAATCTCCTCGTAGTGGAGTGTGCCAAAACAGATGACCTGCCTCTTAATTCGTGGAAGGCTGCTATTGCTGCCAGGTGTACCTTCGGGGAAGAGAAAGTCTTTAGATGCAGCATGTAGTCCTGGACAATTGGAAGTGAAGTAGTATTGGGAATGAGGTGAATTTGTTGGTACCAGAGGGAAAAACGCTTTCATTTCTGCAGGTAAGTAAGTCTAGGAGCTGGCCTCCTAAAGTGGAAGAGGACAGATCTCACTTGTTCAGAGCACTAGGACTCAGGTCTGTGGAACCAGAGAGAAGCCAGGCATGAAGGTGAAGGGTTTAAGGCTGAGTATGGAGAGGCTTGCCTCAGTTCCAAGAAAGGAGGTTGTGACAATGAGGAAATGGGAGTGGTGGTGCTATCGACATGCGGTGGAGATATGGGAACCAGGTTTGCCTGGACCATGACAGGGTTATCAGAATACCCTGAGCCCTGTCAGTATGAATCTTCCAGAGGACCCTGGGGATAAGCAGAATTGGTGGGAATGCATAATAGAGTGCTTGGTCCCCTTGCATTAGGAAGGCATCTTCCACAAAGTCCTGTCTTAGACCGGTCCTGGAACAGAAACAAGGGCACGTGGCATTCTGCTGGGTAGCAAAGAGATCTGTGGACTGATGGCCCCAAAAGTGGAATACCCATGTCAACTATGCAGGGTATAGTTCCCACACGTGATTGGTGGGGAAGTTGTGGCTGAGGGAATCCGCTATGACCTTGTTTTCTCCCGGGAGGCATGCCACCTTCAAAGTAACTCTGTGACAAATACACCAATTCCATAGTTGTACAGCCTCCGCACAGAGGGATGGGGAATGGGCTCCCCCCATTTGTTTACATAAAACATTGCAGTCATGCTGTTCATAAGTATGCGGATGGTTGAACTGGTAATGATGTTTCTGAAGTGTGCATAAGCAGGTCTCGCCGAACTGTGGTGAGCCCCGCTAGCCAGCCACGCTGTCCGGCAATCTGCGCACGCACAGATCATTCTGCGCAGATCGCCCGCGGCTCTTCCGGGTTGCAATCTACTCGCCATGGGTGAGTAGATTGTATTATTTGTCAAGCCCTGTGCATAAGGATTGCTCACCACTCTGAATTTGAATATATTGATATGTAGCATCATTTTGTGCGGCAGCCATCTGCCCTGAGCAGTCTGCTGATTGAGGTGAGTCTCCCAGTCCAGTAAGGATGCATTGGTTGTGATTTACGCTATTGGCTTGGGCAGGTGGAAGGGAACTCCCACTAAGAGGCTGTCCTGAGATGTGCACCATTTAAGGAACTCCAATACCTTCCTCAGGATGGTAATTAACTCATGGAGGAGATGGCAGGAAGGGGTGTAGACTGACACCAGCCAATGCTGTAGGGCATGAAAGTGCAGTCGTTCAAAGTATACCACTTAAGTGGTGGCTGCCATATGACCCATTAGCTGAAGGCAGGTATGAACGTTGGTGGAAAGAGTTATGAGATCTTGGATGGCCAAGAACCTGTGCTGTGGTAGATGCGCTCAGGGGGGCAGAGTCAAGATGAGTTCCAATGAACTCTGTGTCTTGAATGGGGTCTAGAGTTAATTTCTGGTCTTTTATTCGGTGCCTGAGGTGGTAAAATAAGAGTCTGGTCTTTCGGATCATGACAGCTGCCTCTGTGTGTGACTGACCTTTATGAAACAGTCATCTAAGTCTGCTTATCGAAGATGCACCATCACCACTACAAGGACCTTTGAGACAACACGGGGGGCAGATGACAGGCCGAAGCGGAGGACTCTATATTGAAAGTTGTTGTCGCCAACTGTGAAACGTAAGTATCGTCTGTGAGCTGGATATATAGTGACATGAAAATATGTCCTATAGGTCAAGGGCTGCACTGCTATCATATTCCCCCTCAATCTTTGCTTCTCTAAACTAAACAAACCCAATTCTTTCAGCCTTCCTTCATAGGTCATGTTCTCTAGACCTTTAATCATTCTTGTTGCTCTTCTCTGGAGCCTCTCCAATTTCTCCATATCCTTCTTGAAATGCGGTGCCCAGAATTGGACACAATACTCCAACTGAGGCCTAACCAGCGCAGAATAGAGCGGAAGAATGACTTCTCGTGTCTTGCTCACAACACACCTGTTAATGCATCCCAGAATCATGTTGCTTTTTTTTTTGCAACAGCATCATAGTGTTGACTCATATTTAGCTTGTGGTCCACTATAACCCTTAGATCCCTTTCTGCCGTACTCCTTCCTAGACAGTCTCTTCCCATTCTGTATGTGTGAAACTGATTGTTCCTTCCTAAGTAAAGCACTTTGCATTTGTCTTTATTAAACTTCATCCTGTTTACCTCAGACCATTTCTCCAATTTGTCCAGATCATTTTGAATTATGACCCTATCCTCCAGAGCAGTCGCAGCCCCTCCCAGCTTGGGATCATCTGCAAACTTAATAAGCATACTTTCTATGCCAATATCTAAATCGTTGATGAAGATATTGAACAGAGCTGGTCCCAAAACAGACCCCCTGTGGAACCCCACTGTTATACGTTTCCAGCAGGATTGTGAACCATTAATAACTAACTACTCTCTGAGTACGGTTATCCAGCCAGTTATGCACCCACCTTATAGTAGCCCCATGTAAGTTGTATTTGCCTAGTTTATTGATAAGAATATCATGCGAGACCGTATCAAACGCCTTACTAAAATCTAGGTATACCACGTCCACCGCTTCTCCCTTGTCCACAAGACTCGTCATCCTATTAAAGAAAGCTATCAGATTGGTTTGACATGATTTGTTCTTTACAAATCCATGCTGGCTGTTCCCTATCACCTTGCCACCTTCCAAGTGTTTAGAGATAGAATCATAGAATCATAGAATGATTTCCTTAATTACTTGCTCCATTATCTTCCCTGGCACAGAAGTTAAACTAACTGGTCTGTAGTTTCCTGGGTTGTTCTTATTTCCCCTTTTATAAATGGGCACTAGATTTGCCCTTTTCCAGTCTTCTGGAATCTCTCCTGTCTCCCATGATTTTCCAAAGATGATAGCTAGAGGCTCAGATACCTCCTCTATCAGCTCCTTGAGTATTCTAGGATGCATTTCATCAGGCTCTGGTGACTTGCAGGCATCTAACTTTTCTAGGGGATTTTAACTTGTTTTTTTATATTTTATCTTCTAAACCTACTGCCTTCCCACTAGCATTCACTATGTTAGGCATTCCTTCAGACTTCTCGGTGAAGACTGACACAAAGAAGTCATTAAGCATCTCTGCCATTTCCAAGTTTCCTGTTACTGTTTCTCCCTCCTCACTGACCAGTGGGCCTACCCTGTCCTTGGTCTTCCTCTTGCTTCTAATGTATTTATAAAAAATCTTCTTGTTTCCCTTTATTCCCGTAGCTAGGTTGAGCTCATTTTGTACTCAAATCCGCCTGTATGCTTCTCCATCCACCTGTATGCTTCTAAGTTAGGAAGTAGTTCAAGTAAAAACCCCTCCCTTGGTATGTGTCTGGGACCTTCACTATAACCCTTAAAAGAAGGAGGCAGTCAACCCCTTGTAGGAGGGGTCCCAAAAGAGGGACAGGGAAAGATGGGAGGGGGAAGCAAAAGTAGCGGGATGGTATATTCCACGTGGATAATCTCCAAGACCCACTGTTCTGACATTATGGTATCCCAGTGTTGGAGGAATGGACATAATCTGTGGGTGAAAAGATGTCCATTGTTTATTGGCACTGGATTGATGGGGAGGTTGGGCAGACACTCAAATAAATCCTCAAATTTGTTGTTTGGTCACTGAGAAGTGGAGGAGTGGGATTGCAGCAGACATCTCCTCTGAGAGCATTGTCAGGACACTTATCATAGAACCTCTGTTGGGGTTGATTATAATAGCTATCCCTGTTCTTATTGTAGGGAGTGTATCTCTCTCGATGGTACAGTGGCATGTACATGCCCAGGGTATGCAGAGTTATTCTTGAGTCCTTACCACTGTGCAGGACCTCATCCATTTTGGCAGAAGCCTTGTCAAAGGGAAGGTTCTCCACTTTAGTCTGAGGTCTCTGGGCACCGTGGCTACGCATTGCAATCACCGTGGCAGGTGACTTGGCCGCCGTATCTGCCATGTCAAGGGAGGATTGCAAGGCCGTATGTGCAATAGTGTGGCCTTCATGGATGATGGACCATAGAATTGGATGTTTGGAGTCTGGTAGATGCTCTATGAGAGCAGCCAATTTTGAGTAATTGTCAAAGTCATGATTAGCCAGGACTGCTGAATAATTTGCAGTATGAAGTTGCAGAGTGGCAGAGGAATATACCTTTCTTCCAAAGAGGTCTTGAATTTCCTCTTCAGAATCGGCTGCAGTTTGAAGAGTACAAGCTGGTGAAGATGGTAGAGGTCTCATAACTAGGGTAGATGTGACTGTGGAATGATGTCTCCATGGCCCTCAGTGAGGACGGGACTAGGGAGGAGGATAGGCCAGTCTGAGTGGTAAGAAGGATGCTGATGTCTGTTGCAAAAACTGTAATGGTGTCTTGAGGTCATAGGGAAGGAGAAGACACTCCTCTGGTCATCTTCTGGGAAGGCAGAGTCCTTAAGAAGACCTCTTTGTATCTGTCATGGCTCCTTCCCCACTCTGGCATGATAAATGCAGAAGTGGGGGCTAGCAAAAGTACCCTAAAACCTTATCTACCTGGCTTCGGTATAAAACTTCCCCCCCAAATCTTAACAACCTTAGATTTTGGGGATAAAACCTCGTTGCCACCACCCAAATATTAATAATGAAATCAGAGAGAGACTACTTGGGAAATCTCAGCCCCAAAAGTATAAACCAGGACACAACCATTAACCAATACCAGGTTAATAAAAGGAATAAGAGAAAACTTTTATTATCACCACAATATTCCTGTTGCAAATGTAGTCCCCTTACTAAAGGGGCCTCTGTTTTATTCTGAAAAGACCCTGTGTGCTACAATCCAGACTACAATTCCCATGAGCCCTTGGGAAAAAACAGGAAGGAAGGACTCTTGTGTGGGAGAGGACTGCCTCTCTCCATGTGCCTGAAAAGAAAAGGCCTAGCAGTCTGGGGCTCTGCCTTGGAGTTTGGAAGCGAACGGGGAGCCAGGCTGCTGCCAAGGAGGTTGATCCAGTCCAGGGGCTGTCGGATGCAGCTGCAGACCGGGACTAGATGCCTGTTGGAACTGGGATTTAGCAGGCTGCTTCCGATAGGCACAGCATGAGGCAGTGAGTTTTGGGCCTTGTTGGGAAAGTGCTGCCTGGGACAGCTGCTGTCTAGCCTGCACCAAATCTCCACTACAGCTGCAACATCAGCGCGCCCTCGCAAGCAAGTGTCTGGGACTGTGAGTCCAGGGGTGTGCACACTCTGGGGTGGGGTCACTGGTAGTACAAATGTTAGCTATATAAGCTGCAATTAGTGTTATGTGTTTTGTTAATGCTATTCATTGCTAATCTGTTAATCCCTGTTTATTTAAGTTAAGGAAAGATTGTTTATTTTAAAGTGTTCTATGAGATGTATATGATTTGTAGTTGTTCTGGAATTAGATCCAGAGTTATGTTGGAATGAGTGTGTTCCTGGAGGCTCTCAAGGCACACCAGTGAGTGTGTACAAGGCCAGCCAGGTGGAGGCACTGCCATTTTACATTCATTACAAGCAAGGGACTGCAGCAAGGGGGTGGATAGGGCTTTCCCCAACTAAACACCATCACCACTGGGGTGCTCAGGATCTCTTTTGGGTTAAAACATCAGGTGCCCGGGCACACCTGTGAGTGTGACCTGCTCCCCAGTAACCCGGGGAGGAAAAGGAGGGTTACATTTTGGAGGCACCACTGGGATCTCTCCTTTACCACCTCTAATTTTGCTGCAAACAAAATTGTCCCTGCTTTCTTTAAAGTTGTTGGAGTTATGATTGTTTTCTGAGATCTGCTGGTATTTAAAACCTTTGTTTGTATTACTAAACCTGTTATTGGGTACATCATGGAATCCCATAAGTTACTGTCCTGGTGTAAACAGAGCGGAGTGCCACCCAGCCGAGCACTTATACTGGGTAAAGTGCCCAGAGATACTGAGGATGCTATTATCTACCAGGCATTAGGAACTGTAAAAATATTTGGGAAAATTGCAATCTATGGTCACCAAGGTGATGCTAACACCCAGACTATGTCGGTACTGGTGAGAGTGGCTGCTGACCTTGACCCACAGTGTGTACCCCTGGAAGTTGGTATTGTGGGTGAAGTTGGCCCCTGGCCTGTGTTTCTGCCTGGGAATGTCCCAGAGGAGACCACTGAAGCTGTGAGCTCTGACTTGGCAGCTAAATTGAATGTTTTTCTGCAAAAAGAGGGAAAGTCAGTGGAAGATGTGAGGCCCATTGTTACCCCAGCATCTATGTCCTCAGCTGTCACAAATGAAGGTTTGATAGCTGCTTTAGGACAAATGATGGAACGATATACTCCTCCCTCCTCTGAAGGAGTTGGATATCAGAAGCTGAGATTTTTCTTTGGAATTCAGCCTACTCCTGTTGGAGAGGATGACTTTGAATCTTGGATGGACCAAGCTGTCCAGATGATGGAAGAATGGCAATGCTCAGATACTATCAAAAGGCAATGACTAGCTGAAAGTCTGAGGGGACCAGCCTCTGATGTCATTCGATCCTAATGGACAAGTAAACCCTCCGCTGGTGCTATGGAGTATCTCCATGCTTTGGATGATATATATGGGACTACGGAGAGTGGAGAAGATTTGTGGTTCACAAGTCACCATTTTGTATAAGACATTTTACAATACCTACCTTCGCCATTTGCCCATCCAACCCTTGGACAATTTGGAAATCTGGGGGTTGAGTAATCAAAAATACCCATATGAGGGGTACTTATCCCTTCAAATTGAGTTCCCACAGTCCATCATGGGAGTTCCTGAGAAGCTGGATACTTTAGTTCTAGTGTGCCCGGACCCTTGTGTCAAAAGTAATGTTGCAGTATTGGTTGGCACCAATAGTAGTCTGGTCCAGCGATTTTATAAACTATGCAAAGACACTGTTGGGGAAGGATGCATCAGTACCTTGCCTATTCACCCTAAGATCCGGGAGGCCTATACAGGCTTCCACAGAAAGTCTCTCTCCGTTTCTGATAAAGATTCTATCAGGCATGGCAATGTATGGTATACACAGAAAAGAACATTACACATACCACCTGGCAGTGCCTGTCAAGTGACTGGTATCCCAAAGTTTTCTGTTCAGCCTTCGGATAAGTTGTTATTAGTGGATACACTGGAAGAAATGACTACACCTGGAGGATTTATGGTACGACCTGAGGTGCAAGCCACTACAGTTGTGTCTTCTAGGAGAGTCACAGTTACTGTTAGAAATGTATCTGCTCAAGAGGTGATCATTCGACGTGGGACAAGAATTGCTCAATTGTTCCTGGTTGATGTAGAATCTCGGATGCATGCAGTAGCTGTCAAGAACAACACTAAGGACTTGACATCAGATTGCTTTGATTTTGGAGATTCCCCTATCCCTGAGAAATGGAAACAGCGTCTCTGCAAGAAAATGTTAGAGCATGCTGATGTCTTCTCCCAACACAAATGGGATGTGGGCTGTGCAAAAAGTACTCAGCATGAGATCCATCTAACTGACTCTCGACCTTTTTGAGAACGATCTCGTCGCCTGGCCCCAGCTGATATGGAAGATGTTCAGCGCCACATATGTGATTTGATGGCTGCTGGAATAATTTCTGAGTCACGAAGCCCATATGCCTCTCCAATTGTCATGGTGAGGAAGAAAAATGGGTCTGTCAGAATGTGTAGACTATAGAACTCTCAATAAGCGCACTGTACCTGACCAATATACAGTGTCGTGGATTGAGGATGTCCTTAACTGCTTACATGGGAGTAAGCGGTTTACTGTATTAGACCTTCGCAGTGGTTATTACCAAATACCCATGAATAAAGCGGATAAAGAGAAAACTGCTTTTATCTGCCCACTTGGATTTTATCAGTTTGAGAGAATGCCCCAAGGCATTTGTGGAGCTCCTGCCACCTTTCAAAAATTAATGGAGTGAACAGTTGGGGACATGAATCTCATGGAAGTTCTCATTTACTTGGATGACCTAATTGTTTTTGGGCAAACTCTTGAAGAGCATGAAGAGCGGCTGATTAAAGTCCTTAATCGTTTGAAAGAAGAAGGCTTGAAACTATCCTTGGATAAGTGTAAATTCTGCCGCCCTTCAGTCTCCTATGTGGGACACATAGTGTCAGAGCAAGGTATTGCCACAGACCCATCAAAAATTGAGGCTGTTTCCAGTTGGCCCAGGCCTCAGAATTTAACTGCCCTACGTTCATTTTTGGGATTCTGTGGCTATTATAGACGTTTTGTGAAGGGATACTCCAGATTGATAAGACCACTGAATGAGTTGTTGCAAGGCTACCCTCTACCACCTTACAAAAATGGCTCAAGACCTAAAGATATTCCAACAGATAAAACCTATTTCCAACCTTCTGAGCCCTTTGGGGACTGATGGAATGACAACTTTGAAGAGGCTTTTCAGAATATTAAGGAATGCTTCTCCAAAGCTCCTGTAGTAGCATTTGCTGATCCTCAAAAGCCGTATGTTTTGCATGTGGATGCCAGCATGGATGGCTTAGAAGGGGTATTATATCAAGAATACCCTGAGGGATTGAGGCCAGTAGCTTTCATCAGTCAAAGTTTGTCACCCTCTGAAAGAAACTACCCTGTGCACAAACTTGAATTTCTGGCTTTAAAATGGGCTGTAGTAGATAAGTTGCATGATTATCTGTATGGAGCACGATTTGAGGTTCGCACGGATAACAATCCGTTAACATATATTTTAACATCAGCCAAATTGGATGCCACTGGTCACCGGTGGTTAGCAGCATTGTCCACATACAACTTCAGCCTAAAGTACCGCCCAGGAAGCAAGAACATAGATGCTGATGCATTATCTAGATGACCACATAGTATTTCAGCTCCTGAAGATGAGTGGAAAGAGGTATCTGCCCCTGGGGTTCGAGCTTTGTGTCATGAAGCCGACTAACATGCCACCTGCTCGCTTTATAGATCTTGTGGGAGTGTCAGCCCACGCTAGTCTTCAAGTGTACTGCAATGTTGCTTCTTTGGATACTTCCCATCTTCCCCATTTGACTCGTTCTGAACTTCAGGCTGCACAACAGAATGATGCCTTTATTGGAGAGATCTGGTTGGCAGTTGATAAGGGGAATCCAGCTGCCGTGAATAGAAGCAGACACCCTAATATTCCACTCCTAATGAGGGAATGGGATCGACTTACTCTGGACGATGGCCTTTTGTATAGAATCACTAAACGGCACGGGCAGTACACAAAGAAACAACTGGTTTTACCTAAACGATTTCACAAAACTGTACTACAGTCCTTACATGATGACCATGGACACCTCGGGTTTGATAAAATCTATGGACTTGTACGAGACCGATTCTACTGGCCACAAATGAACGCTGATGTTGAGCAGTATTGTAAGACCTGTGCCCGGTGTATACAACGGAAGACTCTACCCACCAGAGCTGCGCCACTGTTTCATCTTCAGAGTGAAGGCCCTATGGATTTGGTCTGCATGGATTTTCTCACAATTGAACCCGATAGTTGGAATACTTGTAATGTGCTTATCATCACTGATCATTTCACAAGGTATGCCCAGGCCTTCCCCACTAAGGATCAAACAGCTGCTACTGTTGCTAAAACCCTTTGGGAAAAGTACTTTGTGCATGATGGGTAGCCCAAGCGAATGCACTCAGATCAAGGACGGGACTTTGAGAGCCACTTAATTCAGGAACTTCTGACTATGCTGGGCATAAAGAAATCTAGGACAACCCCTTATCATCCTCAAGGGGACCCTCAGCCTGAACGTTTTAATAGGACCCTGCTTAATATGTTGGGGACTTTGAATAACAAACAGAAATCTAAATGGAGCCAGCATGTTAGCCACCTGCTGCACGCTTACAACTGTACCCAAAATGAGGTCACTGGGTATTCTCCATATTTCCTAATGTTCGGACGTGAAGCCCAATTACCAGTGGACCTCTGCTTTGGGGTCTCTGAAGATGGGTCGTTTCACCAGTCTTACCTTCAATATGTGGCTAATTTAAAAAGGGATTTGTGTGCTGCTTATCAACTTGCTCAGGCCGCATCTAACAAAATGAACCGGGGCAACAAAGAACATTATGATCAGAAAGTACGATACCATGATCTGCAACCTGGTGATCGTGTTCTTATCCGGAACCAGGGTCTCCCTGGAAAACACAGACTTGCAGACCGATGGAATGTACAGCCCTATATTGTGGAAACTCAAATGCCTGGGCTACCAGTATACCAACTAAAGCCTGAGAAGAATGATGGTCCATTAAAGACTTTACATAGAAACCATTTACTTCCTCTGGAGCAACATGTCAGAATGGATGCTTCATCAGATACTGAGCGTACCACACTACCCAGATCATCTAATCAGAGGAAAGCCCTGACATCTGCGGGTTCCTCACCTAACACTGCAGGTGCCTCTAATTCTGTGCCAGACCTGACTACCAGGATAGATATAATGGGTCCCCCATCAGAAGCTGATTCAGAGGAAGTTTACCCTGACTATGTATCTATGTATCATGAACTGTTTGACGTGTCTCCTGGGTCTGCAGTAATGTCACTTGAATCAAGTCAACCCAACAGTGCAACTAGAATGCCATCCTTAAATCCTGATGCTCTTCCATTCTTTCTTGGGGGAGATACTGCTGGAGAGGGCGTAGATATGTCCCATAATCCTCTGGGGTCGTCCAGTGAGAGGGAAGAGGTTACTACAGATGTTGATTCTTCTGTAATGGGTACTTCTGCAGTGGATGCCGAATCTGAAGGGGTTGTATTGACACCTCCTGTAGAGGAGGAAGAAGGGATAGCACTGACCTTAAGGAGGTCCCAGAGGGGAATCAGGCCTCTTCGGAGGTTGACATATGATATGGTTGGAGTCAGCAGTGAGGTGTCCATTCCCACAGTACACCGTGGAGTGGTTGTGTTAAAGGATGTTAAAGCACCTGAGACATCCAACCCAGATGATGTATCCTCTAAGCATGAACTCAGGTGTTCGACATGGTGGTGCTCACCTCATGCTAGATGCATAAATTGTACCTATTCTAATGGGCCTATACTTTACCCTCCATTGGCTGTTACCACAACCAACAGTAGGCAATAGTGTACATATTGTATTGTAATTGTTTTTCTTCTTGATACTGGTTCCTTAATGGGGACAATAAGGATTTTTCTGGTGGGGGGAGAATGTAGTCCCCTTCCGAAAGGGGCCTCTGTTTTTTTCCTGGAAAGACCCTGTGTGCTGCAATCCAGACTACAATTCCCACGAGCCCTTGGGAAAAACAGGAAGGAAGGACTCTTGTGTGGGAGATAACTCTCTCTCCATGTGCCTGGAAAAAAAAAGGCCTAGCAGTCTGGGACTCTGCCTTGGAGTTTGGAAGCGAACGGGGAGCCAGGCTGCTGCCAAGGAGATTGATCCAGTCCAGGGGCTGTCGGATGCAGCTACAGACCCGGACTAGATGTCTATTGGAACTGGGATTTAGCAGCTGTTTCCGATAGGCACAGCATGAGGCAGTGAGTTTTGGGCCTTGTTGGGAAAGTGCTGCCGGGGACAGAGCAACTGTCTAGCCTGGACCAAATCTCCACTACAGCTGCAACATCAGCGCGCCCTCGCAAGCAAGTGTCTGGGACTGTGAGTCCAGGGGTGTGCACACTCTGGGGTGGGGTCACTGGTAGTACAAATATAAGCTTCAATTAGTGTTATGTGTTTTGTTAATGCTATTCATTGCTAATCTGTTAATCCCTGTTTATTTAAGTTAAGGAAAGATTGTTTATTTTAAAGTGTTCTATGAGATGTATATGATTTGTAGTTGTTCTGGAATTAGATCCAGAGTTATGTTGGAATGAGTGTGTTCCTGGAGGCTCTCAAGACACACCAGTGAGTGTGTACAAGGCCAGCCAGGTGGAGGCACCACCATTTTACATTCATTACAAGCAAGGGACTGCAGCAAGGGGGTGGATAGGGCTTTCCCCAACTAAACACCATCACCACTGGGGTGCTCAGGATCTCTTTTGGGTTAAAACATCAGGTGCCTGGGCACACCTGTGAGTGTGACCTGCTCCCCAGTAACCGGGGGGGAAAAGGAGGGTTACACTTTATTGAGCCCTGCCCAGAGGCTCAGGGCTCCCCGCAGGGCGCTCAGCTGGCGGCTGGCGGAGGTGCCCTCTCCCTGAGCAGCAGCCGCTGCCTGCTGGAAACGGAGAAGCTCCCAGAACAGGTAAGGACGGAGGAATAAGTGGCTGGGGGGGACAGTTGTAGGGTAGGGGAGTTTGGGGAGATGAGGAGGGAGGAAGGGAGGATGGGCTGGGAGGCGTCAGAGGGAGGCAGTTTGGGGAATCCCATCTCTGCCTGGAGAGGAGAAAAGAGAGAAGCGGAGGTAGAGACAGAAACCAACACTGCCCTCAAGCCTCCTGAGCTGGGAAGTGGGGTGGGGGGAAGCTGACTGCACCCACCCACCTGCGTCACACTGGGGGAAGCAGCAGCGCCCCCCCCCCCCAAAAGAGAGCAAAACTTCTGAGCCAGCCAGGGAAGCAGGAGGACAAGACCAACTGCTCATTGGCGGCAATTTAAAAGTCCCCCCCCAACAACTGAAAGTGTTATACCCCCCTCCCCAGCCAGTAGCCCAGCCCTCCTCCTCAGTTCCCCTATGGGGCTGTTAGGAGGAAAGGGGAAGAAAGGGGGGGGGTGGACACACACCTGCTCCACACTAGCACACACCCAGATAGCAGGGTCCTTCCAGATCCCAGCCAGCCAGCCCAGAGTTCTTCAGTCCCCACCAAACTCAGCTGCCCACCCCGAGCCTCTTCCAGCACCACCTGCCTCACCCCGTCACCACAGGGCTTCTTATGGGAGCCCTCTGGCCCAGGGAGAATGGAGAGCCCCGGCCCTGGGCACCTCCCCTGCTGCTGCTCCCACCAGTGCAGAGGATTTACCTGACACAAGTTAGTGCCTTTGTCCTCCCAGGCCTGGGCTGCGCTGGCTGCTGGGTTTCCCTCCTGTTGATCTGGCTGGCGCCAGGTAAGGTCTCATGGGACTATTCATATGTGCCCCTGCCCCAGCACAGTGCCCTGGGCAGCCGCCCGGGTTGCTCAGGTCTCAGGCTGGCAGCGCCTGCAGATACTGGCTTTGAATGAAAAGGTGTTGATGTGGCTATTAAAAGGCTTCTTCAATGGCAGGGTTATTGTGTTTGTTAATTAGTTATTTTTGGGGGTGACTGGGTGCTTGCACATGCAGCTGTGCGTTAGCAAATCAGAATGATGAATATAGTGAGTAACTAAGTGTTTCTGGAAATGATACTGGAGTAAAAGTACAATATTTTCTAAAAAAACCTACTTGAGTAAAAGTCAAAGTATCACAAAAATAAATTACTTGAGTAAACTACAAATACCCAAAAATGTACTTGAGTAGTGTAACAAAGTATTTCTATTTCTTTACTGCCCACCTCTAAACACTGGCAGTTGTGTATCTCCCCAAATGAAAACGTGCTTAGTTCAGCTGTGACCATTCCAAGGCGTATTCCAGGGCTCTGAATTTCCCATGCCTGTACTCCCTGCTTTCCTTCCTCCTGCCGCTGCTCCTCCCGGGGCTCCCAGCACCTTTTCCAGTTTCTTTGTCTGTTGCCTGCCTGCTTGTCTGGGCCTGATCCTGCTTTCCTCACTGAACAGCCCCTTTCCCTGGACACAGGCTATGGTCCACTTCCAATTTAGCAAGGAGGATGGGCTCCTCAACTAGCCCCCACACCCATTCTCATAAAAGCCCTACCTAGGGTCAAAAGAAGACACTAAACTTCCTTCTTTGAGCTTGGACCTACTACCATTGATGGTCTAAACCCCTCCAATTATTCCCCCAGCAACTGGGCTGCAGAGAGGGATGTTGAACCTTTCTCCCTTAATCAGTCCTGCTACAACCAACGGTGTGTATACCTTGGACAAAAGTACTTCCCCCTCTCCTCCTCCCCCGTGCAAAGCTGGGAGCAAAGACATGTAATTCCTCACCCTCTTTCTGGTAGTGCTACCACCGGGGTGTGCAAACCTGAATGATTAACCAATTTATAACACACCAGTTCTATCATTTCAAGCACTTTTAGCAACATTTATCAGTAACATCAGTATATACCTTCCCCCTTTCATATTCTCCATCAAAAATGTTATGCTCATGAGGAGCACATGGATCTTTTTCAGGAAAAGGCAATACACGTGCTTGCTGAGAACACAGAATGAAAACCAGGCTGTGCATTCGCACCCACACCCACAGGTCCTGTAGCTGGCCTTATAGTTACCAGTCTGTCCTAGCTCAAGTCAATCTAATGGCCAGTTAGCTCCTCACCCATGTTCAGTCTGGGCTCTGTTGATGGCAGTTCATGCTTCAAGGCTCTGTGGGGCTGACCCCCGAGTTCCATGGCAAAACGCCCCCCATCTTTGTATTCATCATTTCCCATTTGAATCTATGGATTGTGCAAATAGTTTAAGCATATTTACCCTCCCCCGCCTGATAGCGCATGTACTGACTACAACGGTACAATTTGCAATTAGGCCATTAGTTAATATTTTTGTTGGGCTCCAGCCTTGTTCTTGTTGATAACAGTAGGTGTGTCCTGGGCTTCAGTGGGACCTGGACTGGGTTCTGTGTGTGGGTTCCATGAGGGATTCAAACTCTGCCAAAGTTGCCACCCACATCTACTTCCCCTACCAGTTCCTCCCTGTGTGAGAACAGCAGGTCAAGAGGAGCTTTACCCTGGTCAGTTCCTTCAGCACTTGCACCAGGAATTTGCTCCCAACACTCTCCAAAAACTTCCCGGATTGCCTGTGTCCTGCTGTATTGGTCTCCCAGCAGACATCAGGGTGATTAAAGTCCGCCATGAGAACCAGGGCCTGTGACCTGGAAGCTTCTCTCAGTTGTCTGAAGAAAGCCTCGTCTACCTCATCCACCTGATCTGGTCTATAGCAGACACCAACCATCACATCACTGTTGGTGCTCCCACCAATGGGCAGTTGGTGCAGCTGGGTCTGGATTCACAGAACATCTGGATGGACTCTGGAGACCTTCCACTCTGGCCCTCCAGTACTGTGAGTCTGCCCTCTGCTCCCATCGGTCCATCTTCTGCTCCCTGTCCATTCTCAACCCACTTCATCTTTTGTAACCCCGCCTCTCAAATCAATTCTCTGTTCCTAATTCATCCCTTCCCTGACCTTCATCCATTCCCAGCTGATGCCCCTTCCCATGGCTTTGTCCCTCTCCCTTCCTCACAGAAGGAATTCTCAGATGTTCTCTTTTTCCTCTCCATGGCTGCACTGGGCACCCCATGTATGCAGGGGAACCCATCCTGTGGTACATCGGCAGGGCTGCGAGGTGGTGCCTCTCTCTGCCTGTGACCCTGGATGGGACCTTTCTCCTGGAACCAGGCAGGTTGGGGCCTAAGTCCTGTCTTGTGAGGATGAGCTAGGTTGTCTGGAGGGAATTTGAACAGGGGTCCCCCAGGTCTCTGGGGAGTGCCTGAGCCACTGGACTATAGAGTGATTCTCACTGTCACATTTAATTATTTCAACAGAAGAGATTGTGTGAGCCCCACTTCAGGTTGTTCCTTAGCTCAGGGCTACGGCACTCACCGCAGAGCTGGCAGATCCCAACTCAAATCCTTCCTCTCTCTCTGAGCAGAAATGGGGCTCGAACTGGGGGACTGCCCTAACCACTAGACTACACAAGGTGGCTTCCTTCTCTCCCCTGCTATTCTCTGTGGAGCTAGGTTGTCTCTACTCAGCCCTACCAATGCAGGGATAGGCACTGCCTTGCCTGGGCTCCTGGATCACTCTGGAGCTGAGGTGGGTGATATATGTCTGGATGCCTAGAGGGAGGCAGCTGTGCACATTGCCCGGAGGCAGAAACACAGGCCCCTAGGGAATGATTTCCCTGAAATCACAGGTGCTGAGTGAATAGAGGTGCCTACAGGGCTAAATGCAAGCCAAGTGGGAGTTTTGTTGATCTCAGTGGTTCCTAAAAGTGAGTCTTAGGCATCAAAATCTCTGTGTGAATCCAGGCCCTTGTGAGGATACATACAGCCTATGACTTGTGTTTGGTATTGAGGAGAGTCAGGGTCAGACTGTAAACTAGCTGTATGCTGGGTGGAGAACCCCCTAAGCTAACCAATGGAGGATGGAGATGTAGCCTTTTATTTTACTGAAAGTGAAGTTGAGAATGTGGTGGTACATCACTGTGTCTTCAGCTCTGGTTGCCGCTGTCTCTAGCTCAACAGAGTGACAGTCACCTCAGCTACTTCCTACAGACGGGGAGCCTCCAGGAGCTCATGAAGACCATGGACGGTGACACAGACATTCCCAAGTACCACACCTGGTCTGCATTACAAGTTTTATTAGCGTCACAAGCACGGTTACAATTGTATAGAAATCCTACGAATACCCACACTGTGTGGTCACGCTCACATTCTCACAGAGATCCCTAGAGTTGGATGGATTCCTCACCAATTGGACAGCAGCAGAGGGATGGTCCCTGCTGGAGATTTCCCACCGATAACTCACAAACTGGTCTGGGAACCAAGTTTGAGACAAAGGGTTCCCGCCATATTCTAAAGCTATATGAGGCAGGAAGTGACATCATCAGTTGTTCTTCACTTCCCCACCACCAAACAGTCGAGCGATGCTCCAGAGGACTAGGACGTGGAACACGGGTGGGGATGCTAAGCTGCAAAGCAAGAGCAGTTTGTGCCCGGAGAATCTGCGAGACGGCTTGTGTCCTCAACCAGGGTGAGGAACGGCTCATTCCAATCCTGTCCTTCTGCGTGTTGAGCGTAGCTTGCGGTTTTGTTTATTTGCCAGTCAATCTGCTTTAATCTGTTTGCTGTCCCTTGGAATCACTTCACACCTGCCATTTGCAGTTAATATACGCTTGTTTTGTGCTTCATCTAAGCCAGTAAGTCTGGAGTGAAGGGCTTGGAAATCTTAGTGCAAAGGGCAGGAGCTGTTGCCTTTCCTCTCCACATGAAGGGAGGGCCAACTATATGAGCTGACTCGGTACAGATCTCTGGGAAGTGCCAGACTGCACAGTTTGGGGTTTATACTCCAGAGGGTGGGGTGCATTGCTAGGGAGATGGGAAACTGGCGGCCGTCTGCTGGTTGTACTTGAATAGCCCACTGTGGGTGAGTGGTGCCATCTGCTGTTGTATTGGGTGATAACAAGGCCTGTGTAAGCCTGGCTGTGTCCCCAGCTCTGTTGTGGGTCACCCAGGGTGCAACAGTTCTTACAGCTCCCAGACTGTGCCCCACTGGTGCTAATTCATCACTGGGTGCTGCTTTAATCCTTTCCTTAGGTAACGCCGACAGGTCAGACTGAACCTGGGACTCTGAAGCTTAGTGCAGAAGCCTCCACAATTCAAGCTGTAAGCCAGCTGGCTCCCAGCTAAGGCCATGGAGCAAACTCCTTCTCTCTGTCACTGATCTAAGTGCCACCACATGGGACAGTGACTCACACCCAGTAGGTGTGAGGGTTGCGCTTTGATCAAGCATTTCTTAAGCTTCTGGCCTAATATAGCTAATTGGCACCTGCCAAGTCTCTGCCTGCGGGCTTTAGGTTTCTGAAATGTACTTAGAACACAACAATTCTACAACATCTGAGTTGATGAGAATATCACACAATACACAAGAAATCATTGATAAAATGCCCCCCCTTCTCAGAGATGGGCAGCTAAATCTAGGCTGTAGGGAGACCCCATCTCGGCTAACAATTTGAACTTGGGAACTCCTCTCTTAGGTCAGGTGGCTTGGTGAATAAGCAGGGCAGTGGGGAAGACTAGCTTATAGCCGTTAGCCCAGTGGCTAGGGACCTACTCAGGATGTGGGAGTCTCCACGCTCCACGAAAGCAAATTGTCAAGGTTGAATCTTTACTGAAGAGGGGTTTTGCCAGGGGGGTTCCACAGGGGATTGGTTCTAGGCCTGACGTTATTGAATATTTTTAGCAATGGTCTGGAAGCAAATAGAAAGCCACTGGTGATAAAATCTGCAGAGGACGAACACTGGCAGAGCGGTACATACTGATGAGGACAGGGGAGATGTGCAGAGAGATCTGAATTGCTTGGCAAGCTGAGCCCAGTCAAACAAAATGTGCTTTTGTATGGCCAAAGGCAAAGCCCTGCTAGGAGGAACCAGGACTACAGGAAGGGGCTGGACCCCTGGAAAGCTGTGACCCTGAAAAGGATTTGGGTGTTGGAACAGCCCTGCTCAAGCTGCCCCTGAGGGACACTCACCGGGTTCTTCACTTGGAGCCTGCGCACTGGGTTTGTAAGCTGCCTGAGTCTGAGCAGGGTCCAAGCACGAACTCTACTTGTGGGTCCCTGTCCACTGCCCCTTCTGAGAGCTGAGCCTGCAATCCAGCTCGACGGGCCCTGAGACCAGCGCTGTCTGGCTCCCCCCAACACCCAGTGGCTGGAGCACACTCCTTCCCAGAGCTCCCACCCCCTGGGTTGCCTGGTGTACAGACACCCAGCAGGGAGACACGAGAAGTGAAACAAACAGAAACAGGCTACGTCTACACTATGGAGCCTATTCTGGCCCAGCCCCCTAGTGCAGACACGGCGTATGCCAGCAGGAGCGTTTGCATCCCTGTAGGAACATCACCTCTCTCATCAATGTCAGCGACAGAAGTGCTCTCCTGTCAACACAGCTGTGTCAGCATGTGAGGGCGGGGGGGAGGATTTGCCAGCACAGCTATGTTAGTGGGGGGGAGGGGGGAATGATCTTGTTCACACCCCCCGATTGATAGCTCTGCTGACAGAACTTTTTAAGCAGAGACCAAAGGGAATTTCAAAGTCACCTTAGTACAGGGAGACCCTTAAAGAGATGGGTCTGTTTAGTCAACCAAGGGATATTAGCAGGTGTTTACAGCGTATAAATACTTTCCTAGGGAACAGTATGAGGGGCTAACAGGCTTTCTAATCTAACAGACAGAGGCAGAAGAAGAGCCAATGGGTGGAAGCTACAGTGAAACCAATTAAAATGAGAATCAAGGCACAAAGGGTTAGCAGGGATGGTGACTGGATCTGAAGGTGCCTTACCCTGCTGGCCTCACTTTTGTGCTGCTGCCAGAGGCAGGGACCGGTTCAGAGATTAGTGCCACTTTTTGGGGTGGGGGAGGGGAGTGTCATTCCAGCCTGAAATATTTTCAAAGAGTGATCCAGTTTAAAAAGAAAGGCTTGAGAGCCCCCGGTCTAAGGGGCTCATTAGGCTTTAAAATCTAGGACGTAAGGATCCATGTTTCAAACATCTATTCCACCAGACTGTGAGAAGAGCAAAGTCCTTGGTTTGGAATACAAGCTGGAGAGCATGTTTGTTTTACAGGCTCTCCTGTGTCAGGGGTGAGGGGAGTTACTGCAGGCCGTTTTCCAGCCAACCACCACTCTGCTATGCTGTGTTTAACCTTCTTGCCTCTTTCTTTCATTCGTCCCATAAGTCCCATCTCTTGTGGGTTCTGGTTACTGTCCTCTTCTGTCTCTTCTGGCAGCAATTTCACATTATTGGCTATCTTGGTTATTATCACAGCCTGCTCTCTCACCTCCCTCAGAGAATGGATGCGTTCCTGATACCCAGGTTTCACTTCCTGCTCTTCTGACGAGATCATCAGGTCAATGTAGTCGGGCGTGGTCAGCGGGTTGGGTTTTAAGGCAATTTCTTGCAGACGTTGGAGGCTTGTAGATGATTCCTCAATAAGCACTAGCACTGTCTCTTTCACGTCACAGTACTCCTCACGCAGCCTCTGAATAACCGTCTCTGTCGTCATCACCTCGTCAGAGGCCTTTTTGTACTTTTCTTGCAGTTCTGCATAGGTTTTCATCTCTCTTTTGACTTCATATCGCCACTTGTACTTTTGATTGAAGTGAATGTTCCATATGCATTTACCAGGGCAAACATTGCAATGTCCAGACTGGTTCATAGCACAACATTTGTCCTTATCTTTATCATTATCATATATACAGTCATTGTGACATGTGAAGTGACACACCTGGCAGTTTGTTAGAAACTTGCCTGTGCCACTGATGTCTTCTGCCACTGCCACTGTTTGTTCCACCTCATACTCAAAGTCTTTATTGGCCTCCATATCAACCTTGTGCTGCTGCAGGGCTTGCTGGGTCTGTCTTAGCTCTTCCAGCTGGCCAGCTTTGATCTGTGGCTGCAGCCCTTGCACAGCCACCTCAAGCTTCTTTCGCTCCACGAGAACTTCCTGGGTCAAAGTCAAACTCTTAGTTTCTAAATCTCTTAAGAAATTAAAAAATGTCTGCATGCTCCTGGCGCCCATTTCCCAGAATATCGCGTCAAAATTACAACTGCCCTCGCCCCCTCCAGCCTTGCCGGCAAACAGCGCAGAGTTGTTGAATTTGAAGTGAACAGGGTGGCCTTGAGCATCCTTAGCACAAGGGACATCAGACTCTTTAATGGCCTCTAGCACAGGGGGGGGCTGTCCATCTGCAAAAGTGATCAGGATTAGGATGTTGTCTTTTATGTCCTTCCCGAAAATGGAGAGCACTGAGTCAAACACGTACCTCTGGGCATAAGTCAGACGAGCCAGTGAGGCCTGGACAATGAAACAGACAGCGTCAATGTGATCAATGGCACCTGGGGTGGAAAAAAATGCTCTTATCTGCTCTGTTAATTTTTTGTCATGTTCAATCCCTCTGGTGTCACCAAATCCGGGCGTGTCTATTATAGTCAGGGAATAGGGGATTTTGAAGCCTCTTTTGTGATTAATTTCATAGGCCGTCACCTCTGATGTCTGGCTCTCAGCTTGGCTTCTGTTTGTGATCTCATGGATGAGCTTGAACCTGAATTCATCCTTCCATTGCACACCCAGGACATAGTTGATCATCCCGTTGATGAGAGTCGTTTTCCCCGACCCGGTTGCTCCCATCACCATAATCACTTTGTTAAAAGGGACTTTATCACAGTGAGTTTCTTTTCCAAGTCTGTACTTGCGACAAGCTGACATAGGCTCTAATGCTGCCTCCTCTAATGGAAGTATATACACTGACAGCTGCAATTCTTTTGTGAGCCTGCTCTTTTTGCAGAGACGCTGTACTAATTTCTTTGATTCATCTTCTGTCCGTGTTGAAACAATAACCTGCTCGCTCGGGTCACTCACAGCCCCGTCCACACACACAGCTGAGACCCGGATTCTGTAGGGTGTCCGTGGCCTCAGTCCATCAATGGTGCAGGACTCGGTTCTCTGTCCCGTCCTTCGCTCCAGCCATTTGTCTTCTCCAGCTTCCTCTCTGTATTCCACCTTGTACTCACTTATACTGACGCCATCTCCAATGACACATGGACTCTCCCAGGTCAGGGCAAGGGCAGGTGAATCTACAGTCACTGCTCCAGGTTTCCCAGGGGGGCTGGTTGGCAGTGTCTTCACCGTGTCGCTCACATCGCTGCTCTCGCTGAGCCCTGGTTTGCTCACTGCCGCGTATCGGAACTGGTACTGGGTGTTTGGACGGAGCCCTGTTACTGTGAGTGTCTCTTGTGTGTTACTGACATTCACAGCCGCCCAGTTCTCCTGCCCGACAAGTCTGTACTCTGCCCGGTAGCCGCATATCTCAGCCCTGCCATAGGCTGCCGGTTTCAGTGTGAGCTGCACACGGTCATGTCTGACTCCACCAATCAGGAGAGGAAGAGGTTTCGCTGGTGGTTCATAGTTAGCACTGACCAGGTCTCCATTTTCATAGAGGTAAACTGAAGCTCCCAGATTCTGTTCATCTGGGACAGAGGCCACAATGAATCGAGTCTTCCCATTAGATTTATTCACACAAGCAAAGTCTGAAACGGATTTTGCAGCTTTTCGGGCATTTTGGTTCCTCTTTTTGTCCTCAAACCTCAGTTTGGGTTTCTCACTGGCAGAACTGGCTGATTCAGGATCTTGCGTGTTCTTCATAACCTGGGTCTGAAGGCAGAGACTCAAATCAGATAAATACAGTTCCTCTTCATGTAGCGAAGTGAACACAAAGGCTACAACAAAGCCATTCACAGGATCTAGTACTATTTCATCCAGTTTATTCTGGGAGGACACCACTTCCACATCCTTTAGGAGAGAAAGATAGGACTTGACGTAATTCATTTCTCGCTCCTTTGTATCTAGAAATTCGTTGAGTTGCCTAGTATTGAAGGGTGACCGTTTTTTGCGTGACAGCATGTCCACCAGGGCCCCTTCCTCTTTCCCACCTCCACGGATGGACGGTAAGAGTCCTGCCAGCTCTTTCTGGAAAGTCTGCCTGTGTTGCATGCACAAATCTTTGAATAACTGGATTTTCTCCTGCATTTCAGGGAAGGTCTTGGCAATGGGATTCTTCACCAAGTCGTTGCATCGCATGTCCAGTTCTGCCAGTTGCTCCAGGGCCCTTTGAACATTGAAGATCTGTGGTGTACTGATCTCCCGAACCATCTGAGCAGCTTTGGAATCCAGCTGGGCCAGCGGGTACAGCCAGACTCTCACTGGTACGGCTTTCTCCCTGTTCTCACCCAGCAGCTTTGGGAGGGTGGAATAAATTTTCATGGCATTTTGGTAAGTAACTGGATTGTTCTCAAGAGCAAAATCACCATAAAACTTACAGCAAAGCTTTTCAGCATGTTTCTTTTCCATGTCATCCATTTTGAGAGCTCCTTCCCCTTCAATGGAGACCTGAGGTATCTTTTTAATTATATGGTAGAGTTTTTCCTGTGTGTCTTGTACATTCTCAGTGGAAGAAACGTCCTGATCAAAGACAAAAATTGCCTGTGCCCCGTACCACACAGCCATGACCATGTGGGTGGCCATGCCTTGGTCAAACACCTCAGGGTAAGAGATATTGTGATGTCCTAATTGGTTCATAGTCAGCTGCTTAAACTGTGTTGTAGTTGAGTACTGGAGAGAAACACGGGCTTGAAACTTTGATGTCTTGGTATCATTTAAATACTCTGAGGAACCATTCACTTCCACCAGGCCAGAAAAGAAACTGACCTTCAGTGATGCTGTGACATTCAGGGCAGAGGCCTTGTCTTCAGTGGTGTCAGATGCAATAATCCGAAATTCAGTCTTGGACTGTGGCTTTGCGTCTACATATTGTTGAAGTGTCTCCGGGTCCCATAAAGTGATGCCTAGAACAGGAGAGATGGACACATGGTCAGTGATGGCAAGGATAAGAAACCTTTCTGTTCTGTAACTGCAAGGCATTTTCTAACATTGAAATAGGAGCTGAGTGTCCCTGAACAAAGATTCAGATCTGGTAACAGGCTTCACTCCTTGTGTCAGTGTGAGAATAAAAGTGATGAAAAGTATCAGGGGGTAGCCGTGTTAGTCTGGATCTGCAAAAGTGAAAAGGAGTCCTGTAGCATCTTAGGGTATGTCTACACTAGTTCATTAATTTGAGCTAGGTAGGCAAATCAGGCAACCGGAGTTGCAAATGAAGTTCGGGATTTAAATATCCCGGGCTTTATTTGCATGTTCCCGTCCGGCCACCATTTTTAAATCCCCCTTAGTTTGAACGAACTGCCCGTGGCTACACGCGGCAGTTTAAAGTTAATCTGAACTAAATCCTTAGTTCAGATTAACTGTTACACCTCATTCCACGAGGAGTAACAGTTAATCTGAACTAAGGAAGGTTAAGATGTCATTGGTTGCTGAGCAGAGACACCAGGGGGCAGCCATCCTGAGAAAAGGTCTGGAGGAAATAGCCCTTCCCACGGGGGCAGTGGGTGGTTCCATTTCATCAGGAACATGCAATGTTTTCATCTCTATGAACTGGAACAAGGGGCAGCAGGTCACCTGCCCAGCGCATGTCTCCCCTTCCCCAGCCGGTCACCTCACTCCCAGACACTGGGATGTGTGCGGGGCCATTCCCACGGCACCCATCCCCAGGCCACCTTCAGCCCAGCTTGGTTCCAGGAATGACGGGTCAGACTGGGGCCCTTCCCTCCTTTCCCTCCAGATCTCAAGCCTGTCCTGAGATTACCTGGGATGAGGGCGTCATTGCGGCAGTCGTACAGCATCCCCAGCTGGAAAGGGCGGCCCAGGGCCGGCATCACAATCATGTCTCCTGACACAGGCATGGCCAATGTCCAAGTGCTCTCCTCCGTGTCAGCCTGCAAGAAATAACTCACGTCACGCCGACGCTCTCCTGGGGCCAGAGTCCAATCCCTCCCCCTGGCTGTGGGCTCCACCCCTCTGTGATCGGGGGCGTTGGGTTCATCCCACCGGCCGTGTGGGTCTGTGTCACTGCCTGACGCATGCTCAGAGGCATCGTGCGGAGGGCTCAGAACCTGATTCCCAGTAGGAACTCGCCCTTGTAGAGCCCGACCACAGGGCTGGTTTCATTTCTTGGTGCGTCACTGGCACAACTGTGAGACGCCGGGGGTCCCACTGGCCAGTGTGAGCAGAGCTCTGGGCGGGAGGTGCCGGCCCTGTGGCTGCGGCGTCAGCTCGTTGGGGAGCTCAGCCCGGGAAGGGTGGCTGGGAGAAGTGGAGTTAAAGGAGGGAGTGGAAGGGGAGAGGAGATGGCTGGCCAGGATCAGGCAGCGGGTGCAGAGACTGAGGCCTGATTCTCCTCTGCTTTCCCCTGGGGCTGTCACTGAGAGCCCTGCAAAGTGAGTGCGAAATCCTTTGCAGAGGGGTCGGGAATGACCCCAGCATGGGGCAGGGGGACTCAGGCTCTCAGCAGGGAGGAGCCCCAGGGAGCAGCAGGAAGTGGGGTCAGGGAGAGCGGGAGGGGAGATGCAGCAGGGAAGGACAATCTGGGCCTGTTGGGTGAGCACGAGGGACCTGATTCACTGCAGCTCTGCACATTGTGGAGACACCAGAGCAAAGACAGCTGAGAAGGGGTGTGAAATGCTGCCCAATGGGTGTGAAAAGTTGTCAGGGGGAGAGAAAGCTGGCTACATCATCATCCCAACGGGTAGTGATCAACAGCTTGATGTCAGGTTCGCAGCCAGTTTCTAGTGGAGTGCCGCAAGGGTCAGTTCTGGGGCCAGTTTTGTTCAATATCTGTATTAATGACCTGGATGAGGGGATGGATTGCACCCTCAGCAAGTTTGCAGATGACACTAAGCTAGGGGGAGAGGTAGAGCCACCGGAGGGCAGGGATCGGGTCCAGAGTCACCTGGACAGATTGGAGGTTTGGGCCAAAAGAAATCTGATGAGGTTCAACAAGGACAAGTGTAGAGTCCTGCACTTGGGACGGAAGAATCCCAAGCATTGTTACAGGCTGGGGACCAACTGACTAAGCAGCAGTTCAACAGAAAAGGACCTGGGGGTTACAGTGGACGAGAAGCTGGAGATGAGTCAACAGTGTGCCCTTGTAGCCAAGAAAGCTAACGGCATATTAGGGTGCATTAGGAGGAGCATTGCCAACAGATCTAGGGAAGTGATTATTCCCCTTTATCCGGTGCTGGTGAGGCCACATCTGGAGTATTGTGTCCAGTTCTGGGCCCCTAATTACAGGAAGGATGTGGACGCATTGGAGAGGGTCCAGCGGAGGGCAACCAAAATGATGAGGCGGCTGGAGCACATGCTTTATGAGGAGAGGCAGAGGGATTTGGGCATGTTTAGTCTGCAGAAGAGGCTGGTATCATGGAATGACAGAATCCTAGGTCTGGAAGAGACCTCAGGAGTCATCAAGTCCAGCCCCCTGCCCAAAACAGTACTGATCCCAACTAAATTAACTCAGCCAGGACTTTGTCAAGCCAAGACTCAAAAACCTCTACGAATGGAGATTCCACCACCTTCCTGGGTAACTCATTCCAGTACCTCACCACTCTCCTAATTAAATAGTTTTTCCTAATGTCCAACCTAGACCACACCCATTGTAAGTTGAGACCATTGCTCCTTGTTCTGCCACCACTGTGAACAGCCTCTCTACAGCCTCTTTGGAACCTCCCTTTAGGGAGATGAAGGCTGCTACCAAATCCCCCCTCACTCTTCTCTTCTGCAGACTAAATAAGCCCAAATCCCTCAGTCTCGCTTCGTAGGTCATGTGCTCGAGACCCCTCAGCATTTTGGTCACCCTCCATTGGACCCTCTCCAATGCGTCCACATCCTTTCTGTAGCTGGGGGCCCAGAACTGGACACAATACTCCAGATGTGGCCTCACTAGATCTGAATAAAGGGGAATAATCACTTCTTTAGATCTGCTGACAACGCTCCTCCTAATGCAACCTAATATGCCATTAGCCTTCTTGGCTATAAGGGCACACTGTTGACTCATCTCCAGCTTCTCATCCACTGGAGTCCCCAGGTCCTTTTCTGTTGAACTGCTACTTATTCAGTTGGCCCCCAGCCTGTAACAATGCTTGGGATTCTTCCATCCCAAGGGCAGGACTCTACACTTGTCCTTGTTGAACCTCATCAGATTTCTTTTGGCCCAAACCTCCAATCTGTCCAGGTGACTCTGGACCCTATCCGTGCCCTCCAGTGTATCTACCTTTCCCCCTAACTTAGGGTATGTCTAGACTGCATTCCTCTGTCGGCAGAGGGATGCAGATTAGGCAGGTCGACATTGCAAATGAAGTGGGGATTTAAATATCTCGTGCTTTATTTGTATAAAAACGGCCGCCGGTTTTAGCCGATTCAGCACTTCGTCAGCAAAAAGCATCAGTCTAGAGGGGGATCTGTTGAGAAAGAAAGCCTTTTTCGACAGATACCTGACGCCTCCTGCAAAGTGCTGAGTTGGCAAAAAACGGTGGCCATTTTTATGCAAATGAAGCACGGGATATTTAAATCCCCGCTTCATTTGCAATGTCGACTTTCCTAATCTGCATCTGTCTGTCGACAGAGGGATGCAGTTTAGACATACCCTTAGTGTCCTCTGAAAACTTGCTGAGGGCACAATCCATCTCCTCAGCCAGGTCATTTATAAACATGTTGAACAAAATCGACCCTAAAACTGATCCTTGGGGCACTCTGCTTGAAACCAACCAACTAGACATTGAGCCATTGGGCCCAGCAGTGTAGCCAACTTTCTATCCATCTTACAGTCCATTTATCCAATCCATATTTCCTTAGCTTGGTGGCAAGAATATTGTGGGAGACTGTATCAAAAGCTTTGCTAAAGTCAAGGTATATCACATCCACTGACTTTCCCACATCCTCTGAGCCAGTGATCTTATCATAGAAGCTAATCAGATTGATCAGACATGACTTGCCCTTCGTGAATCCATGTTGACTATTCCTGATCACTTTCCCCTCTTCCAAGTGCTTCAAAATGGATTCCTTGAGGATCCCCTCCAGGATTTTTCTGGGGACTGAGGTGGGGCTGACTGGTCTGTAGTTTCCTGGATTGTCCTTCTTCCCTTTTTTAAAGATAGGTACTACATTTGCCTATCATCCAGGACCTCCACTGATCACCATGAGTTTTCAAAGATAATGGCCAAAGTCTCTGCAATGACATTTGCTAACTCCCTCAGTACCCTTGGATGCATTACATCCGGACCCATGGCTTTGTGTATGTTTAGCTTTTCTAAATAGTTCCTAATCTGTTCTTTCCCCACCGAGGGCTGTCCACCTCCTTCCCATACTATGTTGCCTAGTGCAGTAGTCTGGGAGTTGACTTTGTCCATGAAGACAGAGGAAAAGAAAGCATTGAGTACTTCAGCTTTCCCCACATCATCTGTCACTAGGTTACCTTCCTCATCCAGTAAGGGCCCCACACCCTCTCTGATCACCCTCTTCTTGCTAACATGCCTATAGAAACCTTTCTTGTTACCCTTCACATCCCTTGCTAGCTTTTGCCTTCCTGATAACTCCCCTGCACTCTCGAGCAATATGTTTATACTCCTCCCTGGTCATCTGTCCAAGTTTCCATTTCTTGTAAGCTTCCTTTTTGTGCTTAAGCTCACCAAGGATTTCCCTGGTAAGCCAATCTGGTCGCCTACTGTATTTGCTTTTCTCAGTGGTGGCAGATAGCAGAACAAGGAACAATGGTCTCAAGTTGCAGTGGGGGAGGTCTAGTTTGGCTATTAGGAAAAGTGATTTCCCTAGGAGAGTGGGGAAGCACTGGGATGTGTTCCCTAAGGAGGGGGTGGAATCTCCATACACACACCCCGGGAAGGGAGAACAGCAGCACTGGAAACTCTTCACTTGGAGGATTTCCCCTCTGCTCCATTGTCCAGGATTCCAGCCAATGGGAGCAGTGGGGGGCACTGCGAGGGAGTGGTGGGTGTTGCTGAGCCAAGTAAATGCCCCACCACCCCCCTCATGTGTAAATAAATCTGCCACCCCAACCTTAGCCCACTTCTGCACCCATCACAGGTGGTTGGCTGGTGGTCTGTGAAAAGGCTTGTGCTGACTGGGGTGAGCTGTGGGCCAGAAAGTTCGAGAACCACTGTTTTAAATGGATCTTTGAGGTGTGCGGGAGACCAGCCTTTGAAGATGTTTTACTAATGGGCTACGTCTAGACTGGCATGATTTTCCGCAAATGCTTTTAACGGAAACGTTTTTCTGTTAAAAGCATTTGCGGAAAAGAGCGTCTAGATTGGCACGGACGCTTTTCCACAAAAGCACTTTTTGCAGAAAAGCGTCCGTGCCAATCTAGACGCGGTTTTGCGCAAGAAAGCCCCGATCGCTCTTTTCGCCATCGGGGCTTTTTTTGCGCAAAACAGTTTTTAGCTGTCTACACTGGCCCTCTTGCACAAAAACATTTCCGGAAAAGGGCTTTTGCCCGAACGGGAACGTCAAAGAATTTGCGCAAGAAGCACTGATTTCGAACAGTAGAACGTCAGTGCTTTTGCTCAAAATCAAGCGGCCAGTGTAGACAGCTGGCAAGTTTTTGCGCAAAAGCAGCTGCTTTTGCGGAAAAACTTGCCAGTCTAGACGCAGCCATGGTGTATTATTAGTTCTTGGACTTGTGTGGATACTTTTTTTGGGGGGGAGGTTGGGTGCACAATGGCTAGTCTTTATGAAGAAGTGGGCTGTACCCACAAAAGCTCATGATCCCATCCACGTGTTTTGTTAGTCTCTAAGGAACTACAGGACTATTCATTGTTTTCTATGTGTTTGCAGTTACAGACTAACATGGCTACTCCTCTGAAGCTGTTCATATGTTTGTTTGGATTGCTGGGAGTAATTGAGAATTGTTTTTCTCTATCTATTGGTATGAGCTGGTTTAATTAAAGAGAAATTAAAATATACGACATTGTTGTTATTTGTTAGGCTAATATTTTTATTTTTTCTGAGTTGGAAAATAGTAAGTTATGATAGAGATTTGTAATATTGATACATTACTTCTATACTGATGTACAGAAGGCTTTTTAGTATAATTTTGCTATAAATGCATCTACATTTAATAATATACATATTTAATTATAATTTTTTTGGTGGTGCTATTACTTACTTTTAATAATATGTTGTTCAATTTTATTATTCATGGGGCAAGGCTTTTTTAAAATTGGCGAGGTGGGGAATATTTATTGCAGCTATTTTTTTACTTTTTAGTAATTAATAATCTTTTAATTTATGCTTTTTTTGTTAATTTGGGGGCTTGGATTTGCTTTTTTGTAGGGGGCAGTAGGAAAGACCATAAGGTGTTTAGATATGTGGCTGCTTGTGCGTGTATGACCTGGATGCTGATGTGTTTTGTGAAGGAATGTGTGTGCACACTTTGTTAGAATATAGATAATCACACCTGCCTGTAAAAGACTATCATTTTAAATATTTAGGTGTATCTTTATGTCACCTAGGCTACCTCTAGACTGCACGCCTTTTTCGACAGAGGCTTTTTCGAAAGTATCTTTTGAAAAAGCCTCTGCCGAAAAAGAACGTCTAGATTGCATAACACAGACCGAAAAATCAATCCGCTTTTTCGAAAAAGAGCATCCAGACTGAAAAAAAAAAGGCACCCGGAAGTGCTTCTGGCAGGGCATGGGGGCAGCTTTTATTTCCAAGTGCTGCTGCCTGCCCTTTGCAGAGACACATGCTTAAAGGGATCCCCTGGACAGTCATTGCTCTGCTTCTACTTCTGGCTTGCCTACCTCCTAGAGGGAAAACAAAGCTGCTTCAGTGCTTGCTCTGGTTGCCCTGATTCCTTGGAGACCACAACAGTTTATTTGCAGGGGTTTTTTCTGCTTTTCACTCTTTTTGGCCATGGAGCCCGAGCTGCCCCTGGGCAGGCGATGGCCCCACGCTGCCATACTGCAGCTTCTGCTGCATCTTCATGACTCTGTCATGAATCTCCTGCCCCATATGGACCCAGACCGCACCGAGGAGACCCTTCTTCAGGATGCAGGAGCTGTGTCCTTGCCCTCAAACTTTTTTGGGGACAGGCGGATTTGGAGGCATGAGACGAGTTCCAACTGGTGGGTCCGGCTCGTCATGCTGCTCTGGGACGACAACCACTGGCTCAGCAACTTCCGGATGCGGAAGGCCACATTCCTGGAGCTGTGTGCCTGGCTCGCCCCTGCTCTGGAACACCAGGACACCCACCTGCGGCCCGCCATCCCCCTGCAGAAGCGGGTCTCAGTTGCCCTGTGGAAGCTGGCCACCCCCAACAGCTACCGCTCTGTGGGACACCAGTTTGGCGTGGGAAGGTCTATCGTTGGGGCCGTCTTGATGGAGGTAAGTCACTTTCGGGGGACAGGCCCTGCTGAGGGGGGAGGGGTTGAGAAAGGGGGACTGCCAGGCAAGGGCAGGAGGGAGTGGGGGATGGAGTGGCACTTAGAGGCCGCTCCTCGGCCACTCCTGCACTGATGCGGGGGAGGGGGCGTCCTGACAAGGGGAGGGATGGGTTGGGATGGGGGAGGGTTCTCTTCCCAAGCGCTTAGGTAACCTGTCTAACTCCCTGGTTTCTGTCTGTCTATCGTCTCGTGCTGCAGATGGGGAGGGCCAGCAATGTGGAGCTGCTGAAGAGGCTCATCCGTCTCGGGGACCTGGACAACATCCTCGCCAGGTTTGCTGCCCTTGGCTTCCCGAACGGCGGAGGAGCCCTGGATGGGACACACAGCGCAATCCGCACACCGCCCCGTCGAGCAGCCCAGTTTATAAACAGGAAGGGCTACTATTCCATGGTGCTGCAAGCCCTGGTTGACCACCAGGGACACTTTATGGACATTTGTGTCAGGTGGTCGGGGCGGGCACATGATGCCCGTGTATTCCGCAACTCCTACCTGTACCGCAGGTTGCAGGCAGGAACATTTTTCCCCCAGCAGCACCTCGCACTCGGGGACATGCAGATGCCGGTGTGCATAGTAGCCGACACAGCCTACCCCCTGATGCCGTGGCTCATGAAGCCCTACACCAGCCACCTGGATGCGAGCAAGGAGCTTTTCAACACACATCTTGGCCACGCTCGCATCCAGGTGGAATGCGCCTTCGGTCGGCTGAAAGGGAGTTTCCGTTGCCTTCTCACACGGCTGGAGATGGGCAAACGCAACATCCCGGAGGTGGTGGCCACATGTTGCGCCCTCCATAACCTGGCGGAGAGGAAAGGGGAGGCCTTCCTCCCGGGGTGGGGGACAGGTGCTGATGGCGAGGACAGGCCATTTGAGCAGCCCCTGGAGGGCTGCCATCCACCAGGCTGGTGTCCGGCTCTGTGAAACCCTGAGGGAGAGATTCTCAGAAGGAGCCCACTGACTCTCCGTAGGGCCTCCCCCATGGGGGGTTTGGCCTGGCCCGGCCCACCCCTACCTTTCCCTCCACAACCCTCACTCTCTTCCCATAAATACCTATGTAACCGCCACCAGGTAGATTTGAACCTGGGCCCTCTACAGTTTAGTATAAGAGCCTCTACCCTCTGAGCTAAAAGCCAGCTGGTTCCCAGCCTATGTTATAGAGGTCTCTTGATCTTAACTGTTGCTGTGGTCTAGGTAGTACCACTTGCATTGGTCAGTAACCACCCTAGGTGTATGGGTTACATATACATACCCCATTTTCTTTGGAAACAGAAATTGTTTTTTTATTAGAAACAGTAGCAGTACAGAAAATATGCTAACTGTGTATAAACCACCTTTCTCTTGGTACCGTTCAACTGTTTATAAATAAAGTAAATCTGTCACCAAAAAATAAAGAATTTGTTCCATAACTGAAATGTCCTTTCACTGGAGTGGTAGGGGGCTGAACACTGGGAAGGGAGGGGGGCTCAAGTAGGCTGCTGCTTCCCTGATCACAGGGTCCTGCTACCTTCCTGCGTCCTGGCACCTCCACGGCTTTGGGTTTGGGCGGAGCAAGAGCCATTCCTGGCCTGGACAGGGGGGAGGGGTTGGTCCTGTGAGGGCTCGGGAGCAGGAGGGGCTGAGGGAGCAGAGAGGGCAGGGGGAGAAGGGGGGTCTGGAGGGGCTGGGGGAGCAGGGGCCTGGTGTGCAGGAGGAGCGGTGCCCGTGACAGGGGCAGGCAAGGCTAGGACCTCCTGCATTGTGGCACAGATGTCAGTGCATTGCTGGGCCAGTTCATCCAGCAGCCTGGTGCTTCACTCAGCCTCTGCCTCCGTCCTCTGCTGGAGGGTCCTGTTGAGGTCCAGCAGGGCCACTGCATGCTCCCTCAGCAGGTCCGTGTAGACCCGCCAGTGCCTCCGGGTGCCACGGGTCCGGGATGGTGGTGGGGCAGGTGTGGGGCTCCCCTGTTGGGTAGAGGGTCCTGCTGTGGAGGAAAAGAGGAGGAGACAATCAATGTCTGTGTGCACCCCCACTGTCCCCAAGGGCATGCTGTGGCTGTCAGGGGCTCTCCTTTGGACAGGAGACTTAGGGGTGTTACACGTGACACCGCACGTGAGTTGGGCAGCGGCCTGAAAGCCTCACAGGGACCCCACAGTGGCAATGGGACTAGATGGCCCCCCCCACACTGCCAACCCAGGAGAGAGTGGGTGAGATTAGGAGAGAGTGGGTGAGATTCTATGGCCTGCATTGTGCAGGGGGTCAGACTAGATGATCATAATGGTCCCTTCTGACCTTAAATTCTATGTGGTAACCCGCCCGTGTGTGGTGACCCCTCAAAGCACTCACCTGATGTTCCCTCCCTGATGTCCATGGATTCCTGGGAGGCCTCTGGGGTCTGGAGGACCTTCTCCTGGGAGAGGGTCCCTGCTGCCTCCTCTTCCTCCTCCTCCTCCTGGTGCAGCTCCCCTGCCTCTCCTGCCTGGTCATCCTCCCTCAGGGGTCGGTCCACGACGTGGTGGGATAACCTGGACTCCACCACATGCAGTGGAGTCTGGGCTTCCCCACCGCCCAGGATCTGCTCCAACTCCTGGTAGTAAGGGCAGCTCTGTGGGGCTGCCCCAGAGCGGGAACTCTGGTACCAGGCCTTGGCATATCCCTGCTGCAGCTCTTTAACCTTGGTCCATGGTGCGGGGGTGATGCTCTTTCTTGGCCAGTCCCTGGGCTATGCGATCATATATGTCTGCATTCCTGTGGAGCGACTGCAGGGCCTTTTCCTGGGACCAGAGCTCCATGAGGTTTTTTATTCCTGGGCCAGACCAGGCTGGTGCTGCCTTTTGGTGCCCCTGGGTGGGTCCTCTTAACTGTCCCAAGAAGGGCCAGGGGGGCCTTGAGGCTGGGACATGGCTGGCACAGGTGGAGAGAGGAGAGGTTGACAGGAGGCTGGGGACTAGGGCCTGGGGGAAGGGTCAGTCTTGGCTGGGTTAGGATGAGAGAGGAGGCTTGGAGCAGGAAGCGGGGTAACAGGCCCTGGGGTCCCTGCTTCGTGAGAATAATGGCACTGAATGTTCCCGGTTGCTGTGTTAAGAATGATCTTGTGCTACGCTGTGTCCCAGTCAACCAATAAACCTCCTGTTCTACCTGCTGGCTGAGAGTCACATCTGGCTGCAGATGGGGGTGCAGGGGCTGGCGATGCCCCCACACCCTGTGACAGTGGTGGCAACAGTGGGATGCACTGCACCCCATGGAAGGAGCATCCAGCAATAAGTGACTGGGGTGCAGTAGAAAGAAGGGGGGCTTGCAAGAGCCAGGCGTGCTAGAGGCAATGAGAAGTGGTTCCAGGAAGTGGAGGAGCCTGAAGTCTAACCCAAGTGTGATCCACGAAAGGGGGTGTGTCCCCCAGGACAGGTTCCTTACGTGGGGCCATGGGAAGTGGTCCTAGGAGGCAGAAGGGTCAATGATCTAACCCCCGGGGGGGTGATGCTCGAGGAGGCTGGCACACTGAAGGGTTCTTCCTAGGAATTGTGGGGTGCTGCAGTACAGGCCTGTGAGTCTGCACCCCTGAGAACAGTGGGAGATGGCCTACAACTGACTCCTTAAGGTGGATGTTGTGGAGCTCTGCAAGGAGAAAGGCCTGCCTGTGGGGAAGTTGACCAAGGCCCAGCTAGAAGAGACTGATCATTCCAGGGGGCTGGATCTTGTCCTGGCTGGGAGCAGCCAGACACCTGCTGGGAGAGTTTCAGGGTCTGAAACAGGAGTGAGGGCAGGAGACCACCAGACAGATGCGATGCCCACCAGGCCATGCTTGGCCAGCAGTGGTTTGTCCTGGGCAGGCCCTCCTCGGTGGATCTGTGGTGGCTGGAGATCGAGCTGCGGCTAAAGGAATTGGAGGCACAACAAAAAGAGTGGCAGGAATGTTCTTCTTCACGCAGCGTGTGGTCAACCTGTGGAACTCCTTGCCAGAGGAGGCTGTGAAGGCTACAACTATAACAGAGTTTAAAGAGAAGCTAGATAAATTCATGGAGGTTAGGTCCATAAAAGGCTATTAGCCAGGTGGTAGGAATGGTGTCCCTGGCCTCTGTTTGTCAAAGGCTGGAGATGGGTGGCACGAGACAAATCGCTTGATCATTGTCTTTGGTCCACCCACCTCTGGGGCATCTGGCACTGGCCACTGTCGGCAGACAGGCTACTGGGCTAGATGGACCTTTGGTCTGACCCAGTACGGCCATTCTTATGTAGGAATGGAAGAAGGGAGTGCAAGGACGGTACAGAACAGCGGCAGCATGAGCGGTCATGGTGGAGCTGAGAAGCAGAGAAGCCGCAGCTGCGGTGAGTGGGGAGTGGCCCAGGGGGCCCAGGACCGAAGGTCACTTTGAGAGGTTCATAGTATCCCAGTGTAAGGATGTAGGGGACCTGGACGGGTTTCTTAACTCCTTTGAGCAATCCTGCGAGCTACACGAGGTTCCCCCAGACAACTGGCTCCTGCAGCTCACCCCGTTGCTGGACCAGAAGGCCGCAGGGGTGCTTGGCCAGCCAGAGGGGCTGCAGCTGGGGGACTACAAATGGGTCAAACAAGCCCTGCTGCGCAAGTTGGGGCTGACCCCTGAGACATATAGGAAAAAGTTCCAGGGTGAGCAGAAGGGTCCTGAGGAGACCTATGCAGACCTGACCTCCCACCTGATGCAATACTTCCACAACTGGGTGTTCGGGGCTGGGGCCCAGACCCTAGAGGACCTCTTAAACTGATGGTCCTGGAATGGTTCTGTGAAATGTGCTCACCTGACCTGAGGCTGTGGCTGAAGGATAGGAAGCTGTAGGACTCACACAGGGCAGGTTGACTGCCCAATGAGCTCACAGGGTACATCTACACTTGCTCCCTATCTCGAGATAGGGATGCAAATGTAGCTGACTGAAATTGCTAATGAAGCACGGATTTGAATTTCCCGTGCTTCATTAGCATTATCTCATGTGAGCGCTATTTCAAAATTGCGGTGTTTCGAAATAAAGCGCCCAGTGTAGCAGCATTATTTTGAAAGAAAACCCTTCTCTCAAAATAACTTTTATTCCTCATAAAATGAGAAGGCTTTTCTCTTGAAATAATGCTGCTACACCAACCGCTTTATTTCAAAATACCATGATTTCGAAATAGCACCCACATGAGTTTATGCTAATGAAACACGGGAAATTTAAATCTGCGCTTCATTAGCAATTTCGGTCAGGCTACATTTGCATTCTTATCTCGAGATAGGGAGCAAGTGTAGACGTACTCACAGACAGCCGGTTTGGGTGTGAAGGGGAATCCCGTAGAGACTGGCTCACAGCTGTGCCACAGGGAGAGGTGCCCAGGGATCCCCAGAAGGGAGGAGCCAGCAACCTTCCTCCTAGGGGACAGCCAGTACCCAGGCGAAACAGCCGGACCTGACCTGCCATCACTGTGGGCAAAGAGGCCAAAAACGGGTTCAGTGCCCCAAGCGCCAAGACAAACATCTCAGACTGAGGTCTCCCAGGGGTAACTGGGTGAGGCTGGAGGATCAGCAGGCTGCCCCAGGTGGCAGGGCTTGGCAGGCTGCCCTCGGTTCAGGTGAGGAAGGCCCCTCAGGCCAGCTCTTCTTGAGGACTTGACCTTTCAGAGGCAGGTCTCTCTGTGTTCTGGGTGGGGGAAAGGCTGCCCCTGCGGAGCGAGTGCCTCATGCCCCTGGAGGTGGATGGCAGGAAGGTGATGGGCTACTAGGACACAGGTGGAGAGGTGACACTGGCCTGGCCCGAGCTAATGGTCCCAGTCCGCATGGTGGACAACATCCAGCTGACCCTGACAGGCATAGGTGGGGCACTGTCCACCGTGGCCCGAGTGCATCTGAAATGGTGGCTAAGGAGGGCCGCAAGGAAGTGGGGGTGCACCAGCACCTGCCTGCTGGGGTGCTGATGGGGGTGACCTAGAGGATTGGCAGGAAGGACCCCACAGTGCCCTGGTTACTGACCTGTAGCCAGAGCCAATGAGAGACAGTGAACAAAGGGCCCCACGGAACTGGGCTCAGCAGAGCTGGGACCCTGGACACAGGCACCGAGTGGGAACTGGTTTCCATCCCTTCTCCAGCCATTGAATTCCAGGCCAAGTTGCAGACAGATCCCTCCTTGAAGATGCTGAGGGACCAGGCTGGCCTCTGTGCAGCTCAACCCCAGGGGAAGGCTGCCAGTAGAGGTTCCTGTGGGAGAGGGGATTCCTGTAATAGCAATGGGTGCCCCCAGGGGAAGTGGAGTCATGGGGGGTCCAGTGGCAGCTGGTGGTTCCCCAAAAGTATTGCCACATGCTGCTAAATCTGGCTCATGACGTCTTGTTCTCAGGAAACCAGGGGATCCGGCACATCCGGCAGAGGCTGCTCCAGAACTTTTATTGGCCTGGGGTCTTTGATGCTGCCCAGCAGTACTGCTGGTCCTGCGACTCCTTCCAGCGGGTGGAGAAAGCCCAAGATAAGAGGAAGGCTGCCCTGAGGCCCTGCCCATCATAGCGGAGCCTTTCCAGAAGGTGGTGATGGATATAGTGGGGGCCCTCAGCAAGGCAGCCCTGTCAGGGAAGAAATACATCCTGGAAGTGGTGGATTTCACTACCCACTACCTGGAGCCTCTGTCGAGGCCAACAAGGTGGGAGATGCGCTGCTGCCCATTTTCAGCAGGGTGGGGTTCCCCCAGGAGGCCCTCACGGACCAGGGGTTCAACTTCATGTCGTCCTTGCTGTGGTGCTTGTGGGAGAAACATGGGGTCCGGCTCACCTGGGCCTCAGCGTATCACCCACAGTTCAAAGGGCTGGTGGGGAGGTTCAGTGGGACACTAAAGCAGATGCAAAAGACCTTTTGTAGGGGAGCCTGGATGGCTCTGCCTTGACTGAAATAATAATGTCTGCCTTGATGAAAGTGAGGATCTCTAACAAAGCAAACCCAGGCCTGTCTCAGCTTTGGTGCACGTAACATGCGGGCAAGTCTGGCGGGGCGGGGAGGGGGGAGTCGGGGGAAGCATTGAGAGGCAGGAATGTTGTTTGCACGATCATGCAGATATAGCATGATACAGTGAGACCACGTCAGGAACATAGGGAGGAACCTTGTACATTCTATTTTTGATAAGCAAAAATTAGCGATAAAGCCATAAAACTTAACCAAGCAGATAGTTTTTGTAACATACTAAGCAGCAGGCTGTACCCCAGATAAGGGCATTGGCATTGTAGGTATCTTACACAACATGCAATCAACTGGCAAATATTATTAGAATAACCAAGTCTCTCTCTGCTATAAAAAGGGCTTAGTAAGAACAATCAATGGGAGGGAATGGGCAGGATTGACACACACATCCTGCTGCAGGTAACTAGAAGTAAATAGGCCCTTCACACCGGCTGCAGCAATGCATGGCTTCTCAAAGTGTGGAAGTCAAAGGGACCATGAACTTCTGCCTGGTACGGTAGGTGTATAGATGAAGTGTATGTGAACTAGGCTTAAATATTGTATTACAATGATCTATTAATTGCTTTTGTATTGTTTTGTGTTGTACTATTTTTTTAAAAAAATGCATAGTATTTAAAGTTTAAATTGTATAGTCAATGTTTTTTAGACTTGTAAAATTTAAACAACGGTATTAACTGCTTAAAGCTTGCAATGAATAAGAAAGTGGTTAAATCTCTCTGGAATGTCTTGGTTTCCCTCTGATCTAAAATCAAATCACACAACACCCTTATGGACCAGCACCCACAGGACGGGGACAAGTACTTTCCCCACCTGCTGTTTGCACACAGGGAGGTGCTCCAAGAGTCCACTGGGTTCTCCCCATTTGAGCTGTTGCATGGGAGAAGAGTGCAGGGACCCCGAACTTACTGAGACAGTTATGGGAGGGGGAGGCCTCCCCCGATGGAGATTCAGTGGTGGAGGATGTTCTGGCTTTCTGGGAGAGGCTCGCTGAGCTCATGGGCCTGGCCAGAGAGAACCTGGGCAGGACCCAAGGGAGGCAGAAGATCTGGTGCGACTGCAATGCGTGGGCCCACTCCTACGCCACTGGGGCCATGGGATGGGTTTTGTCCCCGTACAGAAGAACAAGCTCTAAGCAGCATGGGGCTGCCCCTTCAAAGTCATCAAGCAGGTGAATGAGGTGAACTATGGTGGAGCTGTCCAACTGGGCTCACAGCCACCGGGTCTACTATGTCAGTGTGATGGAACCACACTGGGGCAGGGGGAGTTTGGTGCAGACCATGTGCAGCCAGTGGGAGGGGCAGGGAGACGATCCCCTGGGAGGCTGTTCCCTGGGGCTGGAGTTGACTCTCTGCTGAAATCTACTCCCCTCTAGATCCTGCTTACCTCGGCCCAGCAGGCCGAGATCAGGGAGGTACTGTGCTCACACCAGCAGCTGTTCTCCAACAAGCCTGGTCTCACCAATCTGGCTGTCCACCAGATAAAGATGAGTACCCAACCACTGGTGCACTGCTCCCTATTCAGGGCCACAGGGAAGGTGGCCCAGGACCTGGAGAGAGAGGTCCGGGATATGCTGGCGCTCGGGGTGATCCAACCTTCCTCCATCCCCTGGTCCTCTCCAGTGAGTGGTGCTGGTCCCCAAGAAGGATGGGTTGATCCGGGTCTGTATGGACTATTGGAAGCTCAATGCCATCCCCATGTCTGATGCTTACCCCATGCCTAGGCCTGATGAGCTCCTGGACAAGTTGGGGGGTGTTTGTTACCCCAGCCTCCCAGTTCCCCCACTTTGAACTCAGAAAGGACCTGCTTTATCGAGCCGATGAGGACCAAATACAGCGGACGTCAGATACCAACTCCTGGTATCTCGGGAGGCCCAGAGAGCTGTGTTACGCTTGGCCCACTCAATCCTCTCTGTGGGCCATCTAGGATGAGAGAAGACCTTAGCCTACCTCTTGGTCTGGTTCTTTTGACCAGGGGTCTATAAGGAACCTGCGGACTTTTGTGCCTTGTGCCTAGACTGTCAATTAGTAGCCCCAAAAGGAACAGGGCAGATTCCCCTTGTACCTTACCCCTGGTATGTACAGCCTTTGACAGAACAGGGGTTGATATTGTGGGCCCCCTAGAGAAAAGTGCCTGGGCCCACCAACATATACTAGTCATAGACTAAGCTATGTGCTACCCAGAAGCAATCTCCTTGCACTCAATAAGGGCACCCTCCGTGGCCACCGAGCAAATACACCTTTGCTCTCAGGTAGGCCTTCATACAGAAATCCTGACTGACCGGGGACCAATTTTATGCTGCAGCTGTTAAGAGGTCGGGACACTCCTCAAAGTAAAACCACTTTGGACCTCAGTTTACCATCATCAAATGGATGGCCCAGTGGAGAGGTTTAATTGGACCTTAAAGCACATGCTAAAGACATTTGTAAATACAGACTTTTGCAATTAGGACCGACTGCTGTCGTATTTAATGTTTGCTGTATGAGAGGTACCTCAGCCCTCAACTGGCTTTTTGCCCTTCGAGCTGTTGTATGGTCGGCAACCTAGAGGGATACTGCAACTGCTCAAGGAAACCTGGGAAGAGCAAGCCTCCCAGTCCCAGAAAATGATCCAGTACGTGGTGGAGATGCAGAAGCAACTGGGCCAGGTGACCAAATTTGCCCAAGAGAATCTAAAGAAAGTCCAACAAACCCCAGTGCGCCGTTATATTGAAGGGGCCAGTGACAGGTGCTATGATCTGGGAGACCGGGTCTTGCTGCTGCTACCTAGCTCTGAGAACAAACTCTTGGCCAAATGGCAGGGCCCATATGAACTGATACACCAAGACTACGTCTACATTGTGCAAGAACATAAGCAAATGAGGCACAGCAATGAATATTGCCATTATGAGGTGGAATATGAAATTTGGTGTCCTGATAAGAAGAAGGAGAAACAGATTTTCCATGTGAATCTATTAAAGTCCTGGAGAGCACAAGAAGACTTACTCATAGACCCCCAAGAAGTTCCAGAAGATTTAGGCCTGGAAGTTCAGTCCCTGACAGGCCCTGCTGATGTACCCATTGCAGACTGCCTACCTCTGCGGTTGCAATGGCAGGCCAGGAACCTGTTAGAACATTTTAAAGATCTGTTCTCCTTGCTACTGGGGTGAACCCCTCTGGTGGCCCACCAGATCCAGGCAATGCAGGCAGCTAAACCCCAACACAAGACCTATCGAGTTCCCGAAAAGCTCTGGGGGGCCCTAGAACAGGATGTTCGGGCCATGTTAAGCTTGGGGGTTATTGAAGAATCCCAAAGCCCTTGGTGCAGTCCGGTAGTCCTTGTACCAAAACCCAATGGCACCATCCAGTTCTGTGCCGAATTCAGAGCCGTGAATGCAGTCTCACAATTTGATGCATATCCCATGCCATGCATGGATGAACTCCTAGGCTGGCTTGGAAAAGCACAATATATCACTACCTTAGACTTAATGAAGGGCTACTGGCAAATACCTCTTACAGAGGACTCACTAAAGAAGGTGGCTTTTTCCACCCCACTAGGACTCTTCCAGTTCATAACTATGCCCTTCGGGCTCCACAGGGCGCCAGCCACTTTCTAACGTCTAATGACTCAGGTGCTGTGACACTGCGGGCAATTCTCAGCAGCCTATCTAGATGACGTGGTCATTTTTAGTGAAGATTGGAGGTCGCACTTGACCCACATCGCAACCGTTCTATAGGCGCTGTGAGAAGCAGGGCTCACGGCAAACCCCAAGTAATGCAAACTGGGTATGCAACAGATCAAGTACTTGGGATATCTGGTGGGGAATGGAAAGGTACAACAATCCAGGACAAAACAGACGCCCTAGACAAAACTCCAGTTCCTACAATGAAAAAACAGGTGTGGGCCTTCTTGGGGTTGGCCAGCTATTATTGTCACTTTATCCCACATTTTGCAACCCTGGCCACTCTATTATCAGATCTCACCAAAGCTTCAGCACCAAATGTTGTAAAGTGGACACCCAAATGCCAAAAGGCATGTCAAAGCATAAAAGACATTCTAGGACAAGAACCAGTGCTTCGATGCCTTAATTTTTCTCAACCATTCATCTCACACACGGATGCTTCAACATTAGGTTTTGCGGGCGGTGCTATCTGAGAATTTCCAGGGAGTGGAACATCCCATCCTGTACTTAAGCAAGAATCTACATCCATGGAAACCAGGTACTTGACCGTAGAATGACAATGTCTCGCTATTCACTGGGCAGTAGTGGCTTTGCGCTACTACCTATTGGGAGTCCCATTCTCATCACCTCATCACAGACCACACACTATTAAAATGGCTACAAGACATCAGGGATATGAACCCCCGGATTACATGGTGGTATTTGGTACTGTAGCCATATGCCTTCACAGTGGAGCACCATCCAGGGTCCCAACATGGGAATGAGGATTTCTTCTCCAGGGCTGCTGCAGATACTGATTTTGTGGGTGCCCCAACCGAACTTCTCTGAGGGGAGAGGAGTGTGATGGGGCAGACAAAGCCTGACCTCCCTGCTGGAGGTCTTTCAGCATCCTGGCCTGCAGCAGGAGCAGTGGAGAGGTCCTCGGAGCAGGCTAGAGGGGCAGCCTCCACTGCAGCCAATCAGGATGCGGCAGGCTGCAATACAAGTAGCTGCCAGCTAAGGCCTGTCAGTTCCTTCCTGGAGCTCAACCCAGGAAGGCCTCTGGGCTGACTGGGGAACACTGGGGAACTGGGCCCTCGTACCTGAGTGGAGCAAGATCCTGCGGCTAAAGGCTAGCCAGCGACAACTCTGTGGAACCCCAGACAAGGGGATTTCAGTGACAAGTCCCTAGAGAAGGGCTGGATGAAATGGCATCTTGAGGAAGTGGCATCTTGAGGAAGTGGCCACAGTTACAGACTTTGAAACTTGGCAGGTAACTGCTACATATAGAGTCCCTGGGCTGGGACCCAGAGGAGTGGGTGGGACTGGGTCCCCCCCAACCCTTCTGCAAAACACACCCAAGTGAAGGTGGGTAAAAGAAGAGGCCTGAACCTCAGTCATGGACTGGACATTGACTTGCCCGCAGACAGGCAAGTTAAATATTGCAAGACCCCCTTCAGCCACCAAGGGACGCTCACACACAGGACAGAACCTGTTACATCCTTCTTAGTCTCCTCTTTTCTAAGATGAAAAGTCTAAGTCTTTTTAATCTCTCTTCATGTGGGACCCCTTTGAAACCCCTCATCATTTTTGTTGCTTTTTTCTGAACCTTCTCCAATGCCAATATATCTTTTTTGAGATGAAGCGACCACATCTGTACACGGTATTCAAGATGTGGCCGTACCATGGATTTACACGGAGGCAAGAAGATATTTTCTGTCTCATTCTGTATCCCTTTTAAAATTAGTCCTATCATTCTATTTGCTTTTTTGACTGCCGCTGCACACTGAGAGGATGTTTTCAGAGAACTATCCACAATGACTCCAAGATTTCTCTCTTGAGTGGCTGTAGCCAAATTAGTCTCCATCAGGGGCTGCGTCTAGACTGGCATGATTTTGCGCAAAAGATTTGCTTTTGCGCAAAAGCATCTGTGCCAGTGTAGACGCTCTCTTGTGCAAGAAAGCTCTTGAGAAAGAAAGAATACTTGCACAAGAGGGCTTATCCCTGTATGGGAGCGTCAGAGTATTTGCGCAAGAACCACTGATTTTGTACATTACAAAAGCAGTGTTCTTGCACAAATACTCGCAGCCAGTGTAGACAGGCGGCAAGATTTTGCACAAAAGCGGGCGCTTTTGCGCAAAATCATGCCAGTCTAGACACAGCGATAGTGTATATATAGTTGGGATTATTTTTTCCAATGTGCATTACTTTACATTTATCAACATTACATTTCATTTGCTGTTTTGTTGCCCAATCACTTAGTTTGCTGAGATCTTTTTGAACTCTTCCAGTCTGCTTTGGTCGAAACTGTCTTGAGCAGTTTAGTATCATGTGCAAATTTTGCCACCTCACTGTTTACTACTTTCTCTAGATCATTTATGATTAAGTTGAATAGGATGGGTCCCAGGACAGACCCTTGGGGGACCCTGTTGGTTACCTCTCTCTACTCTGAAAACTGACCATTTATCCCTACCCTTTGTTTCTTGTCTTTCACCAGTTCTCAATCCATGAGAGGACCTTCCCTCTTATCCCATGACAGCTTACTTTACTTAAGAGCCTTTAGTGAGGGACCTTGACAAAGGCTTTCTAGAAATCTAAGTACCCTCTAGCCACTGGATCCCCCCCTTGTCCACATGTTCGTTGAGCCTTTCAAAGAACTCTAGCAGATTAGTAAGGCAGGATTTCCGTTTACAGAAACCATGTTGAATTTCCCCAACAAATTATGTTCATCCATGTGCATGACAATTTCAATCTTTACTGTAGTTTCAACTAATTTGCCCAGTACTGATGTTAGACTAGTGATTGCCAGGGTCACCTCTAGAGCCCTTTTTAAATATAGGCATCATGTTAGCTATCTTCCAGTCATTAGGTACGGAAGCCGATTTAAAGGATAGGTTACAAACCACACTTAATAGTTCAGCAATTTCCCATTTGAGTTTTTTCAGAACTCTTGGGTAGATGCTATCTGGTCCTGGTGACTTCTTAGTGTTAAGTGTATCAATTTGTTCCAAAACCTCCTCTAATGACACCTCATTCTGGGACAATTCCTTACCTAAAAAGAATGGTTCAGGTTTGGGAATCTCTCCAATATCTTTAGCCATGAAGACCAAAATGAAGAATTCGTTTAGCTTCTCTGCAATGTCCGTATCATTTTCAGTGCTCCTTTAGCATCTCGATCATTCAGGAGTGGCACTGGTTGTTTAGCTGGCTTCCTGGGACTCTTTGTGCTAGTCACAGACCATGTAACCCTAAAATGGCTGCACACAATGAAAGGCACCAATGCCAGGGTGATGTGGTGGTACCTCCCCCTGCAGCAGGAAGTCTTTACGATGCAGCACAGATCAGGGACAAAGTACAGTAACACAGACTGTCTAACCTGCCTTTTGGGGCGGGGGGGATCAAGGGCCCAGCCCTGGAAACCAGGAGCTATACTTAAGGGGTATGTGTGTAGTGAGCAGGGGTGGCCGCTGACAGATCAAGAGGGGAGAGAACTTCTCTCTGAGCCCTTTTGGGCTGAACCTAGCCCTACCCCTTTACCTGATTAGAAGTCAGGGGCAGGACTACCTATATAAAATCCCCAGCCAGGAGTTCAGCCAGGTCCCAGCTGCCAGGGGAAGCAGAGGACCGATCTACACTTCCAAGCTGGGAGGCTGCTGGGGACATGGTGTATGCTGGGGATGGGCCCAGGCAACGAGGCCTCCAAACTGGAGAGAATCCTAGAATCCTAGAACTGGAAGGGACCTTGAGAGGCCATCAACTCCAGTCCCCTGCCCTCACGGCAGGACCAAGCACTGTCTATCATCTCTGACAGGTGTCTATCCAATAGACAGGGTGATAGAGAGGAAACCCTGCTGACCTTCCCTGAGGATTTAGACCCTGCCAGCCCTGATGACTGGCCATGGAGGCAGGTGCACCCTGAAGGGGTGTCTGGAAGTGTCTCAGGGTATGTCTACACTGCCACCCTAGTTCGAACTAGGGAGGCTAATGTAGGCATTGGAACTTGCAAATGAAGCCTGAGATTTAAATATCCCGGGCTTCATTTGCATGTTCCTGGGCGCCACCATTTTTAAATGCCCCGTAGTTCGAACTCCCTGCCCGCGGCTACACACGGCACGGACTAGGCAGTTCGAATTAAAGCTCCTAATTTGAACTACCGTTACTCCTCCTTAAGCGTCTTGTGGGCTGGATCTCCACTGACCCCAGTGGCAGCCAGCCCTGCCTCTGCCAGGGCCCTGGACTGGGACACAATGGTGTAGGGAGGGCCTGAGCCCCCCATCACCCCAATCCCTGGCGGTGCCACTACAAAATGTGTCTGTCTGTCTACCCTGCCCTGCGCTAGGGCCTGGGCTCAAGAACTGCTGCTACCTGCATTTTTGTGTCAGCCCTGCCCTGCCCCAGGTCCTGTGCCTGCCCACGGACTGTGTTTGTTTGCCTGACGGTTCGAAGGGTCTTGGCTTAAAGGAGACCATTGGGTGTTAGTTTGATGTGTCTGGCCCGGCCCCAGGGGCCTGGCTTATAGACTGGCACTGGCTGACTCACAGGCTGGGGTCCCCTGGATGGGATAGGGCACATTTGTTTGTCCTGGGCTTACATAGACTCTTTATTTGTAGCTCTAGAAGTACCCAATTTATTCCCAAAGAGGACCTAGACCAGGCTCTCCTTCCTCTTGGATTAGCTGACCCTGCCCACTCGATGACATTCTTCTCCTGGCTCCAGCAAATGAATTTGGGAATCCTGGCACCAACGTTCTAGTGCAAGCTGACAACTAGCAGTGCAAGTCTGTGGGGGGTATGTCCCTGCTCCCCTCTGTCCCCTCACCAGAAGCTAGGACCTTCCCTCAGTTTATTCCTGTTGGAGTGAAAACGTTCTGTGCTGCAGAACCAGGGCAAGGCTGAGGGCTCAGACCTGTGCTGGGGCGATCCATGCATTCAGGTGAGAGCCTGCGATAACCAGGGAGATCCTGTCTCATGGCAAAACGATTTCAGATGCATTCGAAGGGCGTGTGGGTGTGTGAACAGGTGCCATTGGTTCAGTGTTTGCACTGGGAGGAGAGCTGTCTCTAGACGCACGGAGGGGGCTCAGGGCGCCAGATCCTTCCCCTACAAACTCCACCATGGTCTGAACTTGACTTAATAAACACGCATTGCCAGAAAACAAACCTAGTTCCAAGGTGTCACATTAGTGCCCATCAGGGACCTGGCTGCCTCCGACTATGGAGCCACAGGCCTTTTGTCTGCGGCTAGTCACTGGTATGAACCAGACTGAGATGCTGAGGCCGGTGGCTGCACGTTCTGGAATCACGGAGCTCTGTGGGCGGGGTTAGAGCGGCCGGGGCTCTGGAGAAATGAAGGGAGACCACAGCACCTTTGCATTTGATGGTTGCTTAATGCAGCCACATCCCTGCACAAGGATCTGTCCTAGCCAGAGCAGGCAATGGGCAGCACCAAACCCAGGAACATTTCCACCTCTCACTCCACCTCCCAGCCTCCTCCTCCAGCTCCTGCCCTTCAGTGCGCGCTCTCACCCCGCTGGGGAGGAAGAGGCGAAATGTACAACATGTGTCAGGCCTCCCAGCTCCTCATGTTCTTCTCACAAGCATCATGAGATCTGAGGTCTGTTTTTAGGTGCCAGCTCCCGGAGTCATGTGAGAACCTCGGCTTTCCTTGTTAGACACAAGTTTCTAGTCCTTGTGAGTGCAGAGGAAACCTGAGTCCTAAGGGCTCAAAACCAAACATGTCAATAAATGATCATTGTACAGTCTCATGATTTAGAGCCGATTTTGCAGTGGGGAGGCCGTGGGTTCTGAACGCCCGGGGGCGCTGACACCACTTCAGTGCAGCACAAACAGGATCAGAGTTTCGTGTCTTTCATGGAGGTTGCCGACGTCTCAGAGTCTCTGACTTCCTACGAGTTCAGTGACTTCTGCACTGGCTGCTGTGGCCGACCCCAGGGCTGCCCAGGCCTGGCCCCAGGGTGAGCTGCTTTGATAGCCAAAGGGACAGACCTGCCCGTCTCTGCTAGAGCAGTTCTGCATCCAAGTGCACTGGCGGCCCTGCAGCCATCTCTGCCCTCTGCTCCTGCAGCCGCTCTGAGCAGCTGGCCCTGGGATGCTGCCTGAGCGATGGCTCCTGGGCCTCCAGCAACAACAGTGTCCCCAGCAGTGACACCCCCAGGCTTAGTCAGGGCTGTTCATAGCAAAAGTCCCGACAGGTCCTGGGCCGGGGATTTGTGCCTGGTGCCTTGGATCCATCCCTGACTTTTACTATAAATCTCCATGACTGAGAGCCAGCCTGACCTGTCACACGTCAGAGATGCACTGACCGGTTTTCCCAGTTCTCTGCCCTAATGTGTCACTCGGTGCACAGCCGCACCCGACACTCGGTCGGCAGCAGGACTCGTCTGCGTTCACCCTGCACACACCCTGCAGGGACAGGCCCTGCTGCAGGCCCCTCCCAGCACATTTGTGCCCAGTGACACCAGCAGGAGGGGGGCTACTTGTCATGGGGGGGCATTTGCTCCCTCCCATCCAGCAGGAAGCAGCAGCAGAGGCGGGAGGGGTGGGGAGAGCTCTCCAGCTACCAGCGCTGCACCATGGGCAAGTGACCTCACCTCTGCCCCACAGGCCACGCTGGGCATGAGACTGGCAAAGTAGCTTCTCGCTCCCCTTCACCTCTGGGGTCTCAGCCCCTCCACCTCTGGGGTCTCAGCCCCTCCTTTGGGAAAGGGCATAGGCCCTGCTCTCTGCCAGGCCTCTCCGCTGGGTCTCAGCATCTAGCTCTGTACCCAGAGCAGCCCAGCGCAGAGCCCCACGTCCCACACCTGGAACACTCCTCTGCAGACATGACTGGGGATGCGGGGGGAGGGTTTCCTCCTTCCCAGGGGGGTTCCTTGCGCAAGTCCTGTCTGGCTCAGGGACTGAACACCACTTCACATAGCGCAGCCTCACTCACAAAGGCAGCAGGACGACCAACATGCACAAATACATGTGATTGTAAAGAACAGCATTGAAAGAAATATACTGCCCCTGGAGAAATGCAGACTCTCCCCAGAACACAAAAAGCTTCTGGACTAATGTATCCCACCCAGCACTACACACAAACCCTCAAGCTCCATTAAACAACTGACAAAAGTGTCACCAGAAAAAGAACAATCTAACAAATAAAAAATTCCAAAGTCTGTAGAGGCCAATAGCTTCCATACTGACAAAGCGACTTGATTAAATCCTTACCTGGACCAATCCCTTGACTCTATTCATACAACTTCAGCAGGAGAGTTCAGGAAACTTCACTGCCTTCTCCAGCAGCTTGGCACAGAATCTGCAGCAAACCTAAAAGTGAAACCATCATCACATCCGTCCCCACCCCACCCTGTTGCTGCATTTCTGGGAAAGCTTTCGGCCACAGAACACCACCATCCTAGAGACCAGGGGCCCCTGTGCTCCAAAACAGGTCACTTTTGCAGCGACACAAATTCTAGTGAGATAAGAGCAAGGGATCTAGAGCTAACAACCCTGTGTGAAGAGGAGCACGCTCAATAATGTGTTTATAAAACTGGTTTTGTTTGTTTGCTGAAAAATGTCCATTTGGGTCACTGAAACAGTGTAAACTCGCCTTCATTTGCCAAATTGTTTCAGCTGGATTATTTTCAAACTCATCAAAATGTTTGATTCAAAATAACTTTTGCTTTCAAAATTTGCTTTCGTTTTCTTTATTTGTTTAAAAGGTAAAATAACCTAGAAAATGGAAAGAAACACGGTATTCTAAATGAATTGTTTTAGGTTTTTTTATTTCACCAATGAGCAACCTAATGACGGGGTAAAGCTGTCTCCTGTCAGTTGGATAATTGTCACAATATGGTGAAAGAATTCAAGGAAGTGTATAACTATTTCTCAAACTATTTCTGAACTATTATCTGCGGTTTGTAACCTGTCCTTTAAATCGGCTTCCATATCTTTATGACTGGAAGGTAGCCAAAGTGACACCAATATTTAAAAAGGGCTCTAGAGGCGATCCAGGCAATTACAGACTGGTACGTCTAACTTCAGTACCGGGCAAATTAGTCGGAACAATAGTAAAGAATAAAATTGTGAGGCATGTAGAAGAACATAATTTGTTGGACAAAAGTCAACATGGTTTCTGTAAAGGGAAATCCTGTCTTACTAATCTATTAGAGTTCTTTGAAGGGGTTAACAAACATGCGGACAAGGGGGATCCAGTAGATATAGTATACTTAGATTTTCAGAAAGCCTTTGGCAAGGTCCCTCACCAAAGGCTCTTGTGTAAATTACATGGCCATGGGATAAGAGGAAGGTCCTTTCTTGGATTGAGAACTGGTTAAAAGACAGAAAACAAAGGGTAGGAATAAATGGTAAATTTTCAGAATGGAGAGGGGTAACTAGTGGTGTCCCCCAAGGGTCAGTCCTAGGACCAATCCTTTTCAACCTATTCATAAATGATCTGGAGAAAGGGGTAAGCAGTGAGGTGGTAAAGTTTGCAGATGATACCAAACTGTTTAGGATAGTCAAGACAGAAGCAGACTGTGAGGGACTCCAAAAAGATCTCACCAAACTGAGTGATTGGGCAACAAAATGGCAAATGATATTTAATGTGGATAAGTGTAAAGTAATGCACATTGGGAAAAATAACCCCAACTATATGTACAGTATGATGGGGGCTAATTTGGCTACAACAAATCAGGAAAGAGATCTTGGAGTTATTATGGACAGTTCTCTGAAAACGTCCACACAGTGTGCAGCGGCAGTCAAAAAGGCAAATAGGATGCTAGGAATTATTAAGAAAGGGATAGAAAATAAGACCCAGAATATCTTACTGCCCCTGTATAAAGCTATGGTACGCCCACATCTTGAATACTGTGTACAGATGTGGTCTCCTCACCTCAAAAAAGATATTTTGGCCTTTGAAAGGGTTCAGAAAAGGGCAATTAAAATGATTTGGGGTTTGGAACGGGTCCCATATGAGGAGAGGTTAAAGCGACTGGGACTTTTCAGTTTAGAAAAGAGGAGACTGAGGGGGGATATGATAGAGGTATATAAAATCATGAGTGGTGTGGAGAGGGCGGATAAAGAAAAGTTATTTATTAGTTTCCATAATAGAAGAACTAGAGGACACCAAATTAAATTAATGGGTAGCAGGTTTAAAACTAATAAAAGAAAGTTCTTCTTCACACAGCGTGTAGTCAACCTGTGGAACTCCTTGCCAGAGGAGGCTGTGAAGGCTAGGGCTATAACAGAGTTTAAAGAGAAGCTAGATAATTTCATGGAGGTTAGGTCCATAAAAGGCTATTAGCCAGGGGGTAGGAATGGTGTCCCTGGCCTCTGTTTGTCAGAGGCTGGAGAGGGATGGCAGGAGACAAATCGCTTGATCAGTCTTCAGTCCACCCTCTCTGGGGCACCTGGTGCTGGCCACTGTTGGCAGACAGGCTACTGGATGGACTTTTGGTCTGACCCAGTACGGCCGTTCTTATGTAAAGATGTATGGCTATTTAGCCCATTGACAGGCTGATCTAGTAAGTGTTGCAAAAATGAGATGAAGAGGTCGAGTATCAGTTCTGGCAATCTCAGGAGGTCTTTCAGCTAGGAAAGTGCAGATTCCACCCTCTTCCTCTTAATCTTTAAGGAATTCCTGGCTCAGCTGTCCCAGTTCCCCAAGGGCTTACCGAGTGCTGCCTGCTCTAAAGTAACCCAGAGAGAAAATGTTTCCTGAAAGGGCAATGGTGAAATAAATTTTAAAAAACCACCGTCTTTTGCTATAAGCTGCCCTGCCTAAGCCTGGGGTGGGGGTGGAGGGTCACTGCTAGGGGCACTGTTGCTGCTGGAGGCCCAGGAGCCATCACTCAGGCAGCCCCCGGGCCGGCTGCTCAGAGCGGCTGCAGGAGCAAAGGGCAGAGATGGCTGCAGATGTGGTTATACCTTAGTGGCTGTAGACAATGGATCGTGTGGTGTGTCCAGGATGGAAGCTGGAGGCATGTAGGAAGCACAGTGGTCAGTAGGTTTTCAGTATAGGGTGGTGTTTATGTGACCACCCATTCTGTTAACTGTGACTCCGCTGACTTGGATTTAGAAAGATCACAGCGGCTTCAGGGGCAGAGGGCAGAGATGGCTGCAGGGCCACCAGTGTGCTTGGCTGCAGAACTGCTCCGTCCCTCTGGCCACCCAAGCAGCTCGCCCTGGGGCCAGGCCTGGGCAGCCCTGGGGTCGGCCACAGCAGCCAGTGCAGAAGTCACTGAACTCGTGGGAAGTCAGAGACTCTGAGACGTCGGTGATCTCCATGAAAGACATGAAACGCTGATCCTGTTTGTGCTGCACTGAAGTGGTGTCAGCGCCCCGGGATTCAGAAACGCTTTGTCAAAAAGGCTCTAAATCAGAGACTGTGCAATGGTCAATGACATGTGGTTTGAGCCTTAGACTCAGGTTCTCTGCACTCACAAGACTAGAAACTTGTGTCTAAAAAGGAAAGCCGAGGTTCTCACATGACTCCGGGAGCTGGCACTTAAATCAGACGTCAGATTTCATGACGTTTGTGAGAGGAACATGAGAGCTGGGAGGCCTGACACGTACATTTCGCCTCTTCCTCCCCCGCGGGGTGAGAGCGCGCACTGGAGGGCAGGAGCTGCAGGAGGAGGCTGGGAGGTGGAGTGAGAGGTGGAAATGTTCTTGGGTTTGGTGCTGCCCGTTGCCTGCTCTGGCTAGGACAGATCCTTGTGCGGGGCTCTGCCTTCACTGGGACCATTAAATGCAAAGATGCTGCGGTCTCCCCTCATTTGTCCAGAGCCCGGCCGCTCTAACATCACCCACAGAGCTACATGATTCCAGAAAGACCAGCTACCACCTCATTGTCTCAGTCCCACTGGCTTTCTTAGCCCCTGTCATGTTACAGGATTTTAAAGGGAACAGCCAGATCACTGCTGCACCCAGGGGGGACTGTTTGCCCCCAAGTCCGTACAAAGGGGGCCATGTGAGGTGTCAAATGAAAGCTTGTGTTCTACTGATTCTGTGTGTGCCACTCGTGTACCTGTGTGATGGCTGTATGTGGAGTCATGAATATGGACTGTGCTGATACTGGCCTGGACTGCCTGTTGTAAAGAACAATTGTTCAGTTTGACTATGCTAATTAGCTAAGCTCCATGGACAATGGCTCTCAAGATGCCCAATACACACCTGAGGAATGTGTCTGGGAACCTGCAAACCAGCCAGGGCATAATGGCTGCTGGCATGTGAAACAGAGACAGATCACTCGACCATGTGACCTACTCTCCCTCTTGCCTTCAGTTCAGCTCTTGATCCCAGATGCAGCCTTGCAGAGAACAGCGAGCTGGGGAAAAGTTGTGGGCCCACCCTGACATAGGATGTGCACCAGAGAGGTTTAAGCTAGCAGTCTGTAACATCTCTGCTGAGACCCTGCATTGAGAACTGGGTGATTCGATGCATGTAATGTATTCTCCTTAACAACCTTATTCTCAGGCTTTTCTTTCCTTTAGTAATAAACCTTTAGATGATAGATTCTAAAGGATCGGCCCAGCGTGATCTTGTGAGTAAGGTGGAAAGTGTAAATTGACCAGGAACTGTGGCTGGTTCTTTGGCACTGGGAGGACCTGTTCAGGGTAAGTGAGATTGGGTTCTATAACCCCTCACCTGTGTGTATAACCCCTTGCCTGTGATTGGGGTGCAGGGAAGCTGGGGTGTCTGAGGGGTTTTGCTCGTGAGGCTTCCTGCTGGCCGGATTGGTAGCTGATGTGCTCGGTGTGGCTGGTTTGTGACCTGTTTGGGAAAAGTCTCCAGTCTGGGGTTTGTGAGGAGCCCTTGTTCTGTGCAATTCGCCCTTAGCGGATACCCTCAGTGGTGCCCAGACCTGACCTGGTCCGTCACAGCCCAGAACCTGGAAGGAGCCAAGCAGCATGGGGCTAGCAACCATTTCTATCCGTGGGCAAAGCCCTCAGGCTTTTCCAAGCAAACTGTCCAAAGCGAGGCAGAACCGAACAGCCCGGGCAGGGTGGGGTGGGTGGGAAGAAGCAGCAAACAGCCTGGGAAGTTCTCAGGAAGGGATTGATTCATACCCAGCTCATCCTCCTTTGTGAGCGCCTAATAACTCACCCTCTGTGCGGGACGGCATTGGAGAGGCCACAGGCCGCTCACCCCTCACGGCAGCCCTGTGACACCGTAGGGGCGACATTCTGTGCCAATCTCGAAATATGCTAATTCCCCAGTCACAGCTAATTACACAGACTCACCCGCCGGCCATAACAAATGGGGTTTTAGTGAGTGAATCCGTTTGTATCATGTGGGGAACTTCAGCTCAGAGATCCCCCCCCCAGCACTTGGGAGGCTGCACTGGTGCTCCAGCCCCCTGCCGTCCCATCCCAGGGCTGGAGCACACAATGTCTACTAGCCTGGACCCCAGGCTCTGGGGTGTGAGGGGCGTGTGGGGAGAGTATGTCTACTTCTCAGTCAGGGCCCCATCAGTGAGGGGGCTTTGTTTGTGTGTTTTGCTTCTCACTTGTGTCCAGCCCCCAACTGATTGTTTTGTGGGTCAGGGGGCCCAGCCCTGCCCACAGCACAGCAGCAGGACAAGTTTTCTACACACAGCACCCTGCCAGCCTGCTTGGCCGTGACAGGGGAGGATTCCCCTAGAGGTCACAGGGGTTCCGTCCCCTGTCCCAGGCATTTCTTGGCCCCGCTGCTGTACCTGCTCCTTAGGGGACAGTGAGAGGCCGAGCCTGTGATGGGGGAGCTGGAACAGGAGACCCCAAACTCATCTCAAATCACGGGTCCTAATATACATGGGACTGGAACAATTTTTAACTCCTCCAGAATGAGTCTGGTTCATACCAGTGACTTTAGCTGCAGACAAAAGGCCTTTAGCTCCATAGCCTGAGGCAGCCAGGTCCCAAATAAGCAGGGGTGGGAAGTAACTAAGTCCTTTTTTTTTGGTATTTGTACTTTACTCAAGTAATTTATTTGTGTGATACGCTGACTTTTATTCAAGTAGTTTTTTTAGAAGATACTGTACTTTGGACTCCACTAGCCTTTCCGGAAGCACTCAGGGTATGTCTACACTACAGCACTAATTCGAACTAACTTAATTCAAATTCGTTCATTCGAACTAAGCTAATTCGAACTAGTGCATCTAGACCTAAACACTAATTCGAATTAGCGTTTTGCTAATTCGAACTAGCATGTCCACATTGAGTGGACCCTGAACCGAAGTTAAGGCTGGCCGGAACCAGTGCCAGCAGGGCATCAGCTTAGGACTTGAGCGTGGAGCTGCTGCTTCAGGCTAGCCGAGGGCTGTGCTTAAAGGGACCCGACCCCCACCCCGGACAGGCAGTTCTCAGGGTTCCCCGCTTGCTTGTCTACCTCGATGAGGGACAGCAAAGCAGTCCTGTCTTGGAGTGCCCTGAGTGCCCACACTCCGCACATCACAGCACTCGGCCATCAGCCCGGCTGCACTTGCTGCAGGCTGCCATCCGGGGGGGGGTCAATCGGGGGGTGTCAGGATCCAGGAGGCCCTGCAGGAGAGCTTCCACCCCGAGGAGCCCGCAGAGCCACCCCAGTCCTCCCCATCGGGGGCTCGTGCCCCATTCCTCCCTCACCTCCTTCCACTTACCCCTCCCTAGCCCCCTTCCTGATGTAAAATAAAGGACACGTGTTCAAAAATAGAAACTCTCTTTATTTAACAAAACTGGGAGGGGGGGATTAACCTCTGGGGAGACTGGGAAAAGGAGGTGGGAGAGGGGAAGAGAGAGGGTGGGAGAGGGGAGGGGGAAACCTGGGAGGAGGGAGCTGGAAGGGGGAAGCCAGGGGAAGAAGGAGGAGGGGAAGTATAAAACTATGGTACGCCATATCTTCAGTACTGTGTAGAGATGTGGTCTCCTAACCTCAAAGAAGATATTTTGGCCTTGGAAAGGGTTCAGAAAAGGGCAACTAAAATGATTAGGGGTTTGGAACAGGTCCCATATGAAGAGAGGCTAAAGAGACTGGGACTTTTCAGCTTAGAAAAGAGTAGACTGAGGGGGATATGATAGAGGTATAAAAAAATCATGAGTGGTGTGGAGAGGGTGCATAAAGAAAAGTTCTTCATTAGTTCCCATAATAGAAGGACTAGAGGACACCAAATGAAATTAATGGGCAGCAGGTTTAAAACTAATAAGCGAAAGTTCTTCTTCACACAGCGCATAGTCAACCTGTGGAACTCCTTGCCACAGGAGGCTGTGAAGGTGAGAACTAGAACAGAGTTTAAAGAGAAGTTAGATAAATTCATGGAGGTTGGGTCCATGGAGTGCTATTAGCCAGGGGGTAGGAATGGTGTCCCTGGCCTCTGTTTGTGGAAGGCTGGAGATGGATGGCACGAGACAAATGGCTTGGTCATTGTCTTCGGTCCATCCCCTCCGGGGTACCTGGTGTTGGCCGCTGTCGGCAGACAGGCTACTGGGCTAGATGGACCTTTGGTCTGACCCAGTACGGCCGTTCTTATGTTCTAAGCTCAGGGCTCAGGGTCGGGGGTCTCACTGAACCAACTTGATTTTCATGCAAACCTGCTCCTGGGTTCGCATGTGGCCTCTGGTGGCCAGGCTGGCAGCCATGCGGCTGTAGACGGCTGTGTTCCTGTGGCTAGTGCAGAGATCTTGGACGTTGGAGGCCTCCCCCCAAACCTTGATGAGGTCCACGATCTCTGCACTAGACCAGACGGGCGTCCGCCTCTAGCGGCCCCGGGCAGGTTCCTGGGAGCCGCCAGCCTGGTCCTGGGAAGAGGGGGAGGGCTGGGTGGCAGTGGGTGGCTGGCTCATGCTGTGTCAGGTGCAGGGTCTGCTGGCTGGGTGCTGGCAGGATTGCACCTGGCATGGGCACTGTAGCCAGACCGTGCCCCTTTAAGGGCTCTGGGGCCGGGAGGAGGGCAGAAGAGTTTCCCTGGTTTGGCCCAGAGTGGCCACCAGGGCAACCTGGGAAGGGCTAGCCTCCCACTAGTTCGAATTAAGTGGCTACACAGCTCTTAATTTGAACTACTTAATTCGAACTAGGTGTTAGTCCTCGTGGAATGAGGTTTACCTAGTTCGAATTAAGCGCATGTGTAGCGTCTATTAAAGTTAATTCGAACTAACAGCTGTTAGTTCGAATTAACTTTGTAGTGTAGACATACCCTTCCAGTCCTAGCATTCTATGATTCTATGATTCTAAGCCATAGAAAATTTCACTGCCTTATGGGGATAACAAGCCATAAGAACTCACCAGCAGATTTTCTGGACCCATTTCCAAGGTTTCACCAGCCTTAACTCCTGATTGCAGCATAAACTGCGATCTTCTCTTTGCCACCAAATCACTTAAAGCAACTAGCAAAGCCAGCAAACATTGCCCATCCAAATGAGATACATCTGCTTCCCTTTTCTTGCAGCGATCCTCTATTAGATACTCCATGTCTTCTCCCATACTGTCCTCCGCCTTGTCTTATTTCATTACAGCTACCACATCCCATATCAGTGTAACCCCTCTGCCAGGCTGAGTTAATAGCAGCAAGGGCCGGGTTCAGTATCTAGGGGTCTCCTCCCAACAAGGTAATACAACACCGGCTCGAGCCCCCACCCAGTGACCTGGGAAATCTTACATACACCTCTGGGCGCCTCAACGAGGCAATTCTTCCCCTCTCGCAAGCACAGAGCCTCAGTATAGCAGCAAACCTTTAATAACATGAGGTAACCGACCTCAGCATTAAATTGGGAAAACATCACAACTCGGATTCATAGACCAAACATGAGCAAAGACCCACCCCCCAGCCACGAATCACCCAAAGTCCCAAAAGTCCAACACCCCAAGAGTCTCTGCCCTGGGTCAGTGCTGCCCCAGGGTTCAAAAGCTCACCCAGCAGGGTTTTACCCTCCCAACCTGGAGGGGGTGGGGATTGATACACCTTACGTGGTCCGCCGATGGCTCCGCCTCTCCGTAGGGTTCTGCTGCCACCGTCAACGCAAGTCTCCACCACACTCCACCTGTTGTTCATTGAGCCACCTCAGCTGTCCCACGAACTGTCCAGCTCCGCCAGCCGTCTTGGTCCACGCCCCTGGCCACCAGCTGGTTGCTCCTGCAGCTGCTCCCCTGGCTGTCTGCTGCCACTCCTACCAGCTGCCAGTTGTCCAGCAAACAGCTCTGCTGTCCGCCTGCACCCGCCGGTCGTCCCCGCAAACTGCTCTGCTGTCCGCCTGCTGGTTGTCCCTACAAGCTGCTCTGCTAGTAGCTCAGCATAGCACCAGGCTCCCCTCAGCAACAGTGATTTCAGCTCTTCAGCAAGTTCAGCTCATAATAGAGGAGCCTCAGTGCTTGTGCTCCACTGGCCCACAGTGAAGTCAACTCAGCAGCTCACCCCTAGACTTGTAATGGAATCCAAACTAGCTCTGATAGCTCACAGAAGGAAGACAACAATCATTGTTGCTTAAGCCCTAAAACAGGGCCACCCCACCACCACATACAAAGATCTGTCCCCAGCCTCTCTCAATTTGACTGGGTTTGGAACCCATGCCCCTTGTCTAGCGAGTACTACTTAGTTTATGGCGAATCCCTCTGTCATAAACAGTTCTGCCATTCCATTGTCCTTGATTCACATAATCAGGGTAACAACACTTTTATCCCCCTTGCCTCAATAACAGAGAGACTGGGGATCCCACAGTGGCCAAAGTGACCATTTGGGCTGCTGTGAGCACATACTAGGCGGGGTGGGTGTGTCTATGCAAATTGGGTGTATCTATGCAAATGAGATCAGCCCCTGAAGTGTCTTTGCACCACTCACCACAGTTCACCACCAGATGTCAGGGTAGAGCTTATCCTGACCCTGCTTACATCAGTGTGGCTGAATTCATTATAGCCTGCTTGTTTCTGTGGAAATCCTCACAATCCACCTTGCACTAGTTTTACTGTGGTGTAACTCGGTTGACTTCATTGGGTCATGCCAGTGGAAGAGAAGAGCAGGATTCAGTGTGACATTCTTTGGGGTTGTGACTCCTTATGTCTTGTCATTTTATTTACAACTCACGTAAAACCACCAGCACTGAGAGTGGTTGGGTATTAAAAAAAAGAAAAGAAAAGAAATTGTTTTCCATGCTAACACTTGCATGTACATGGGGCTGCTCCCGTCTGGGTGGTAACAGAAAAGGAACACGGACACACAGAATGTGGGTGTGTAACCCTGGTCTGAGACATTTCCACGTGTATATCTGATACTGAACCATTTCCTCTTAAGACATCACATTCACTACCTCTGTTATTTTTGTAAAATATATTTCCAGAGATTGAAGGGGCCAGATTCTGCTGTCAGTTACACTGATGTAAACCAACATCAGTACAATAAAAGTGGGGTAAGTCAGTAGAGAATCAGGCTTACTGAATCTTAAAAGAAATGTTATCAAACAAAAGACAGCAATCCTGAATCAGGGCTAAGCTACATGCTTTGTTAAACTGGCTGTTTCTTTTTCATGAGTTAGCGGCAGCTAATTTTTATAAAAAAAACCATCTCTGAACAATCTCCACCTACCTTTCACAAATGTTATGAAAGCAGATTCATTTTCTTCAAGCTCCTTGTACAGACTCTGTTCTCCTGGCAACAGGGCCTCCTTATTGGCAATCTTTCTAACTATCTCAGCTACTTCCCTCACTTCCCGCAGTGATTTTATTCTTTCTTTGAACCCAGACTTCAGTTCCTATTGCTCTGACATGATCAGCAGGTCAATGTATTCTGGAGTGGACAGTGGGTTGGGTTTCAGAGCAATTTCTTGCAGACGTTGGAGGCTGCGAGATGATTTATGAATAAGCTTAATTAATTTCTGTTTCACCACAGCGTATTCCTGAAACAACTTTTCAACCACGCTCTGTGTGGACAGCACCTCCCCAGACGCTTTCTCATACTTCTCCTTCAGTTGTGCATAGGTGTGTTTCTCTTTCACTACTTCGTAGTCCCACTTGTCTTTTTGATTGAAATGAACAGTCCAGATGCATTTTCCAGGGCACACCTTACAAAGCCCCATTTTCTTGTCCATAGCTGCACACCCGTTCTTATCAGCATCATTAGGGATATAACAGGGATAGTGACATGTATAGTGACACTGCTGGCAGTTGGTAATATAATTCCCTGTCCCAGAGATGTCTGTTTACCCCGGCACTGTTTTCTCTACCTCATACTCAAAGTCTTTATTGGCCTCCATATCATCCTTATGCTGCTCCAGAGCTTCCTGTGTCTTCCGCAGTTCTTCCAGCTTCACCAGGCCAGCTTTGATTTGTGGCTGCAGCCCTTCCACGGCCACCTCCAGCTCCTTCCGCTCCCTGAGAACCTCCTGTGTTAATGTCAGGCTTCTGGTTTCTAATTTCAGTAAAGCCCCCAAAAATGTCTGCATGCTCATGGCTCCCATTCTCCAGAACATTTCATCAAAATTACAAACGCCTGCAGCAATTCCAGTATCACAGGAAAAGAGTGCGGAGTTATTGAACTTGAAATGAACAGCATTGCCCTGAGCATCTTTAGCACAAGGGACATCAGCTGTTTTAATGGCCTCTAGCACAGGAGGAGGCTGCCCATCGGCGAAGGTGACCAGGATTAATACATTGTCTTTTATGTCCTTCCCAAAAATGGAGAGCACCAAGTCAAACACATATCTCTGGGCATGGGTCAAACAAGCTAGGGAGGCCTGAACTACAAAGCAGACGGCGTCAATGTGATCAATGGCCCCTGGGGTGGAGAAGAACTCTCGGATCTGCCTTGTTATCTCCTTGTCATGATCTATCCCTCTGGTGTCACCAAATCCCGGCATGTCTATTATAGTCAGCGAGTAGGGGACTTGGAAGCCCTCTGTGTGATTAACTTCATAGGCTGTCACCTCAGATGTCTGGCTCTCAGCTTGGCTTCTCTTTATGGTCTCATGGATGAGCTTGAACCTGAATTCATCCTTCCATTGCACACCCAGGACGTAGTTGATCATCCCGTTGATGACAGTCATTTTCCCCGACCCGGTTGCTCCCATCACCATAATCACTTTGTTAGGGATCTTCAGGGTCTCCTTCCCCAGCCTGTACTTTGGATGTGCTGCTTTAGAATTGAAAATTGCCTTCTCTATGGGCAGTACATACACCGCGGGCGTCCTTTCTTCTATCCGAGTGCTCTTCTTGTAGAAATCTTGTGCTAGTGTCTTTAATTCTTCTGCTGTAGTAAGTGACACCTCCTCCCCGGGGTCACTCACTGCCCCATCTGCACACACAGCCGACACCCGGAATCTGTAGGGTGTCCCAGGCCTTAGTCCAGCAATGGTGCAGGACTCGGTTCTATTTCCTGTCCTTCGCTCCAGCCACTTGTCTTCTCCAGCCTCCTCTCTGTATTGCACCTTATACTCGCTGTATACTGACTCCATCTCCAATGACACGTGGACTCTCCCAGGTTAGGGTGATGGCCGATGATTCTACAGTCGCTGCTACAGGTTTCTGAGGGGGGCTGGTCAGAAGCGTCTTCACTGTGTCGCTCACGTTGCTGCTCTCGCTGAGCCCTGGTTTGCTCACTGCCGCGTATTGGAACTGGTACTGGGTGTTTGGACGGAGCTCTGTTACTGCGAGAGGGAAAAGCTGAAATGGTTTCTGTTTTGCAAGATGGCTTCTAGCTAAATATGAAATGGTTTCTACAATTTCTACAACTCCCCCCTTTTAGCCTTTTAAAGGCTAACTTTGAAGCCATTTCATGCTTCCATTTCCATCAAAGCATTTATGTACATCTCTTGTTCCTTTCTCTGCTCATCATATTTTAACATCATTACTTCCACATTCCCTTTAGTAAGGGTCTGTCTTGTGTTTTTCAGAATACAAGAAATACAGCATTTGATTAACAAGAAACACAAATAAACGCAAAAGAATATAGCCAATACTAAAACTACACCTTGCAAAATCCAAGTTCCCACATGTCCAAACCAGCCTCCCAACCAACCCCAGAGGGTCCAGTCTTCCTCCTGCCTTAGGCTTTCCACAGTTCTTTCAATTTCTGAGGCATCTTCCTCCACTTCCTTGCTGGTGTCAGTGATATACACACAGCATACTTTTCCCACTAAGGCACAGACCCCGCCCTTACTAGCTAGGACGTAGTCTAGGGCCATCCGGTTCTGGAGAACCATTTGTCTGACATCTCCTAACTCCTTATTAATGGCACGGAGAGCTTTGGTTGTGGCATTAGCTACTTTCTCGAAAGCTACTTCTAGCCTCCGAATTTCTCTTACTGCATAGGCCACACCCAATCCTGGGAACATAATTTCCCAAAACTGCTGTGTTTCTGTTATCTCTCGGTAGTTTTGGATTCTACTACCAGGGAGATGGTTAGTGATTCGAATGGCTGGGAAGGCTGTTCCAATATAGCAGGTTCCACTCCAATCCTTGGGCAGTGTTTTGTATGCCCGACAACCACAAATGAAGTAATGGCCAACCTTTGCTGTTAAGGTTCTTTGACATTGGGGCTTCATCATCCCCAAATAGTACCCATCGATTCTGAAGTCATAAGGGCCTTTGTTATTTTCCCAGGTGTTGTTTCTGTACCATACTCTGTTCAGGACAACACTTATCTCACACCTGCTTTTTCCTACTCGGGCTCCTGAACCATTACATGTCCAATAGTACTCTCCAATTGGGGTCAGGGCTAGGCGGATATACCCTGGGCTAGTAAACCTTTTATTCTGCCAAGTATCATTTGGCTTCAGTTCACTAAACAATGGGCCATTCATTTGAGTGTTGTTCAGTGGGACTGGAATCATTGGGATGCCTCCTTCTCAATGTACAGGACTGTGAGCACATATCCAGCAACCTGTGGAATTAAATTCTTGGGAAACTTGGTTCATTAAAAGCATAACACATTTGAACCATATAGATTATAACTACTAGGTATTAAAAACAAGATTAAGCATAAGCTCAACATGAATTGTTTGTCCAGCCTCATGCTGGCTGTTCTTCAGGACTTTGTAGTTTGCTTCACCTATCGCTGGCAGGTTCTTCTGGGCCGCAGCTGGTACCTTGGCCTCGGTCTCTCAGGATCGTCTGCTTCTGGGCCTGGATTGCCGGTACCAAGCCTGCGCTGATCCCCGTCTACTTCTGGACCTGGGTTTCTGGTACCAGGTCTGCGGTGCTCCTTGTTGGGGCCAACCTCTGTAGGGGCTGGAACCAGTTTGCAATGGGACGTGTGAATCCAGGTGGGCAATTCCTCGCACTTTACAGCAGTATGGGTGGTCAGAAGGACTTGGTAGGGACCCTTCCACCTGGGTTCCAGGGCAGTCTCTCGCTGGTGAACCTTCAGGCAGACCCAGTCTCCTGGTTGTAGTTTATGGCACGGCTCAGTCGGGGCCTCCTAGAAGGCGTCCTTAACCTGTGAATGATAGGACTGTACACACCTCATAAGTTCCTGACAATACTTGACTATGCTTCCTTTAACAAGTGTGGCATCAGCCAGATCAATGTCTGGGCTGCTTAACAGTCTCATAGGTCGGCCACATGCAATTTCATGTGGACTGAGTCCAGTTTTCCAATTAGGAGTGGCTCTCATGCTCATTAGGGCAATCGGGAGTGCTTCTACCCATGTTAAGCCAGAGTCCTCACATATCTTAGCAAGTTTGTTCTTTAAAATCCCATTACGTCTCTCTACTGCTCCTGCGCTCTCCGGGTGTCGTGGGCAGCACAGTGCTTGTCTGATAGAGTAGTATTTTGCCAGTTTTTGAACAATTTGTCCAGTAAAGTGGGTACCTCTATCACTGGAGATCACAAGGTGTATTCCCCATGATGGGATGTAATGATTTAGAAGTTTCTTTGCCACTGTGATGGCATCAGCTTTCCTGCAGGGATAAGCTTCTATCCATCCCGAAAACAAGCAAACAATAACCAGCACATATTCAAAGGATTGACATTTAGGCAACTGAATAAAGTCCATTTGTAAATTCAAAAATGGTCCCAAAGGTGGACGTCTGGTTGCCGGAACTGTCTTTACAGGTTTACCCACGTTGTGGGCTTGGCAGACAGGGCAAGCCAGACAGTAATCTTTGGCTGCTTGGGAGAATTTGGGAGCAAACCAATTTTGCTTTAGGATTGCTACCATCCCCCCTTTGCTAACGTGTGAGAATCCATGGAGCATGGAGGCAAGGTGAGGTAGCAAGACCACTGGGGCAACAATGCGGCCGTCAGAGCTGCACCACAAGTGGTCTGGGTGCAAGGTGCACCCTGCCAGTCTCCACTCCTGCTTTTCTGATTCTGGGACTTGGTCCTGCAGGAAGGCCAGTTCTGACAGAGATGGCATAGGAGCTGGCGGTGGTAGGAGAGAAGGGTACAATGCTTCAGCCCGAGGAGGACATAGGGAGGCTGCCTTAGCAGCCCGATCGGCCATGTCATTTCCTAATGCAACTTCATTTGAGGAAGGGGAACGAGCTTCACACTTAACAATAGCAAGAGCTGAAGATAAAAGAACTGCATCAAGTAAAGCAGCTACATAAGGTCCATTCTTTATAGAGTGGCCAGAGGAAGTAAGGAAACCTCGCTGCTTCCAGAGCGTACCAAAATCATGGACTACTCCAAAAGCATACTGGGAGTCAGTGTAGATAGTAGCAGACGCTCCTGCAGCAATATGACAAGCCCTTGTGAGAGCCATTAATTCCGCTACCTGTGCAGAAGAAACAGCAGGTAGAGGGGCAGATTCTACTACATCCCAGACAGTACAAACTGCATAGCCTGCTACCAAAACTCCACTAGAATTGTAAAAGCAAGAACCATCTGTATAAAGTATAAAATCAGGGTTATCCAAAGGCATTTCAGACAGGTCTGGTCTTGGAGAGGTGACGGCTTGCACAACCTGAAAACTATCATGAGGCTCCCCCTCGTGGGGTGCAGGGAGCAGTGTAGCAGGATTTAAAGTGTCACAGCGAATTACAGAGACATTGGAAGAAGCAAAGAGAAGCCGTTCATATTTAACAAGACGGGCATTAGAAAGGTGCTGGGTTTTTCTCTTTAAGAATAATGCTGACACAGAATGAGGACCAGCCAGTGTTAAAGGAGATTGTAAAACCAAAGGTTCTGCTTGCTCTAAAATCCGCGCTGCCACAGCAATAGCACGGAGGCAAGGTGGGAAGGAGGCCTCAACGGGATCAAGATAAGTACTGTAATAAGCAAGAAACATGTATCACCATGTTTCTGCACCAGTACACCCAAAGCACATCCTTCTTTTTCATGACAGAACAAAGTGAAATGACGGGAGTAATCGGGTAGGCCCAGAGCCGGAGCAGAAACCAGGGCCTGTTTCAGAGGCGAGAAAGCAGTGTTTTGCTGAGATCCCCATGGTATAGGAGAAGGGGTAGCATTACAGATGAGCTCCTGGAGTGATTTGGCTAGCTGAGAAAAATTTGGAATCCATTGTTTTCAGTAGCCAGCCATACCAAGGAAAGAGCGGACTTGGGAAGGGGTAATGGGCTTAGGGGCAGAAAGGATTGCCTGGATTCTATCAGCAGAGAGGTGACGGCTCCCCACCGAGAGGTCGTGGCCTAAATACCGAACCATGGGCTTGCAGAGCTGTAGTTTTTGTTTAGACACTTTATGACCCTTATTAGCTAGAGCCGTGAGAAGTACAACAGAATCTGATCTGCAGGCCTCAAGGGAAGCACTACAAAGAAGCAAATCATCTACATATTGAACAAGAGTCGAGCCAGAAGGGAATGTAATATCAGAGAGATCCCGCCGTAGAATTTGTGAAAAGTAGGTGGGAGAATCTCTAAACCCTTGCGGCAGAACAGTCCAACAGTATTGCTGTCCTTTGTAAGTAAAAGCTGTAAGGTATTGGCAGTCAGGATGGAGGGGAACACTGAAAAAGGCAGAGGAGAGATCAACAACGGTAAAATGGGTGGAATCAGGTGGGATAGAGGAAAGAATAGTGGTCGGGTTAGGCACAACAGGAAACTGGGAAATAACAATAGCGTTGATAGCTCGAAGGTCCTGGACGAAACGATAGGTGTCCCTTCCTGGTTTCTTTATAGGCAGTATAGGAGTGTTACACTCACTTGTACAGCGAATAAGAACACCTTGTGCCAAGAGATCAGAAATAACAGGCTGAATCCCTCCTCAGCTGCAGGATTCAGTGGGTATTGAGTAATATGGGGCAGACGCTTAGTTTTGTCAATAGAAATGTAAACGGGATCCACTGATATCCTGCCCACTTCGTTCGGGGTGGTGGCCCACAAACAGCTGGGGACCTGGGACAAAAGATCAGCATCTGAATCAAAAATTAAGGGAAATAGGCCGGTGTCAGGACCTTGCAGTAGGTCCTCCACCTCCTGTCGGGTCTGTGCAGGCACTTCAAGATAAACCCCAGAAAATAGTGCAGTGCAATCTGCACAATAAATCCCTTCCTAACAGATTCACAGGGGAAGTAGGACTTAGAAGAAAAGAATGATGCTCTGAAATGGGCCCTAGTACAAGAGGGACAGGTTTAGAAACAGGGTGAGGTACAACTGGATTAGAAATACCAACTGCATTGACAACCTGGTTAGAAATGGGAATAGAAAAAGACGACGCTTGGAGGGTGGACCTGCTAGCACCTGTGTCCACTAAAACCTGGGTGTTTTGTCCAGCAACCTGGCAAGTGAGAGTGCCATCAGAATTTAAGGGAATAAGCGGAGATAAAAAGGTGAAGTTGCAATCCTCCTCAGGGCACCCCTATTGATTCTCGGCCACCGCTAGGTTAAACTGACCCTGTGGGGGTCTGAAAGCTGCAGGCTCTGGCTGCCTGGGGCGGCACAGGCACTGACTCTTCCAGTGTCCGGGCTGTTTGCAATAGTGACAAGTATTTGCATTTGTTACTGTCCTGGGGTTGCCTCGGCCGACGGCATCCCCAGACCAAGGTGACGCTACTCTCGGGGGTCCATAAGAGCCCCTTGGCTGTCGTTCTATGGGGCGCCCCCGACCCCTGCCTGGTTTAGTAGGTAGTGATTGCAGAACCATAAGTTTTGGTTCTTTGTCCTGTTTAGCCTTTAGGCACTGTCTGAAGTGGTTTGCCACTGTCAGAAGTTCCTCTAAGGATTTAGTTTCCCAGCCGATGGTTATGTGTTTTAACTGGGTCTGGATAGCCGGATCCAATCCATTAACAAAAACAGCACCCAGTGCCTGCTTAGCAGTGTCAGCTGGGTTTTCAATGCCAGAGTGCCTTTCAAACACTTTAGTAAGCCTTTCCAAATAAGCACCTGGTGATTCATTTTCTTCCTGCTTGCAGGTGTTAATTTTAACCCAATTCAGACGTTTGGGAAAGACTTGAAGAATACCATAAAGCAGTCCGTTTCTAGCCTGGGTGAGAGCTCTAACATTAGCTGTTGAGTCCAGGTCTCCTGGAATAGGTCCAGGTGGCCAGCCTGCCTTCTCTAAAATTTTGTTATGCTTATCATCAGGCAGAATCACCCTTAAAAGCAGATCAAGGTCTTGCCAGTTAGGATCATAAGACCATATTACTAGTGCCAGTTGTGCTTTAAATTTTACTGGGTCTTCTTCTACTGAGGGAAAATCTTTGGCCAGGGCATGTAATTCGGCCTTGGTCCAGGGTTGGTAAACCCGCATACACCCTCCTTGTGGGTTTGGGACTTCCCGTAAAGGATAAGCTGTGGTTGAGCTAGTAACCGGCACCTCTGTGCCTGCCTCTGATTGTTGTTCTTTTGCTAGCACGAGGCTTTTGGCTACTGAACGTGTCGTCACTCCCGGTTCCTTAATTTCATTCCCCCCCGGAACTGCTTGGCTCTCTGGAACTTCCTGGGGCCCGGAAGCTGGGGCCGGGATCGAATATGGCGGGGGATTCCACACAGGGCACAGGACATCATTCGTGTCATCCTGTGAGTCAGGGTTTGGGAGACAAGGATGCAATTGCCCAATAGGTGGTGCACTAGGCTTAGTTATTACTGCTTTTGATTGAGTGCCAGCCTCTTTCAGCAGTTTAATCTGTGTTTGCAGTTTTTCCTGAGTATCTTTGAAGCTTCTTCATTGAGATTCTTTCTGACTTTTAAAAGTTTCTTCATACCATGGTAGATAGGCAGACCATTGCAGATCGGGAGTTTTCGCTCCGCGACCCTCAAGAGCCCCCCTTAAATATAGAATTTTAGTTACATCAAAAGTCCCTTTCAATGGGAATTGTAATTTAGGGTCATTTTGGGTATACAAATTCCACTTATCTAAAAACTTACAAGTATTTTTTCCATAGTGAGTATACATAAAGAAAGCCGGACTGTCCTTAGAAGGCACTGGAATTCCTGTAGACTGACCTACCCCCATTTTCTGCGCACGCTTAAAAGATTCTGCGAGTCACCGAATTAAGAAGAATTTGCCTGCTCGCACTGATCCCCCCCTTTGCTGCGAGGCACTGGACCCAAAGTCCACCTGGCTCGCAGGGGTTTCTGGCACCCATCCCAGCCCGGCAAAGCACCATGTCCTGGCGCCTGGAGACAGCCTGGCGGAATGGGGAAATATTATGGCCTAGGGTTAGTCTCAGAAGTCAGTACTACATCCGCAAGTAACAGAAAGAGACGACAAAGCTTTCCCACAGTTCCGTGTGCCGAGAGAGAGTGTAATGGCACCACACCAGCTTTTAGCGTCCGAACACAGAGGGTCCAGCACATGGCTGCCTCACTAGAGACACCGGTGTGCCCTTTTGGAACTGTGACACATAAGACAGGCCTAATAGACAAAGACAGACACAGACAGACAAAATGTTAGCCGCTCCACAAAATTGGATTCCGTAGCTCCCCTTACCTCAACGGCCGGCCGTCACTCCAAATCCTAAGCCCTCACCAGGAGATTTCGTAACAGGTATCCCCCTTACCTTCTATTGAGCGCTCTGAGAGGTTTGGAAGTGGAGTGCCGGTCCGTCCATACGGGCAAGTGGCGCGTTAGGAATCTCGGTGGAACTTCCAAATTGTCGAAGCAAAAAAAACTTCACTCAGTTTACGCGGCTAAACAGACAGTTTTATTGGCCAATAAAAGCAAAGTGAGCCAAACGTGGTCCCAGCAGAGCCGGGCCCAGTAAGGCTGCTAATACAATCAATCCTAGTATCTTTATACCCTTAACCAAACAGTCTGACGTCAGGGCATCCAATTACAGAAATCATCAATTAAACTAGGAAAAACAAAGCCTTATCAACAAGATGGCGGACAAGTATGAGGGAGTACCCCTCCTCTCTGAACCAGCCCAATTAACACATTCCAATAGCCCATCCTGTAGGTCTCTTCTCACGGGATGACAGAAAGTTCACTCTGGTCTACATGCGAGAGGGAAAAGCTGAAATGGTTTCTGTTATGCAAGATGGCTTCTAGCTAAATATGAAATGGTTTCTACAGTTTCTACAGCACTGACCAGGTCTCCATTGTCATAGAGGTAAACTGAAGCTCCTGGATTTTGTTCATCTGGGACAGAGACCACAGTGAATCGAGTCTTCCCATTAGATTTATTCACGCAAGCAAAGTCTGAAACGGATTTTGCAGCTTTTCGGGCATTTTGGTTCCTCTTTTTGTCCTCACACTCAGTTTAGGTTTCTCACTGGCAGAACTGGCTGATTCAGGATCTTGGGTGTTCTTCATAAACTGGGTCTGAAGGCAGAGCCTCAAATCAGATAAATACGGTTTCTCTTCATGTAGCGAAGTGAACACAAAGGCTACGACAAAGTCATTCACAGGAACTAGTACTATTTCATCCAGTTTATTCTGGGAGGACACCACTTCCACATCACTTAGGAGAGAAAGATAGGAATTGACATAATTCATTTCTCGCTCCTTTGTATCTAGAAATGTGTTGAGTTGCTGGGTATTGAACGGTGACCGGTTTTTGCATGACAGCACGTCCACCAGGACCCTTTCTTCTTTCCCACCTCCACGGATTAATGGTAAGAGTCCTGCCAGCTCTTTCTGGAAAGTCTGTCTGTGTTGCATGCACAGATCTTTGACTAGCTGGATTTTCCCCTGCATTTCAGGGAAGGTTCTGGCAATCGGATTCTTCACCAAGTCGTTGCATCACATGTACAGTTCTGTCAGCTGCTCCAGGGCCATTTGAACATCAAAGATCAGCGCTTTACTGATCTCACGCACCATCTGAGCAGCTTTGGAATCCAGCTGGATTAGCGGGTACAGCCAGACTCTCACTGGTACGGCCTTCTCCCCGTTCTCACCCAGCCGCGCTGGGAAGGTGGAATATATTTTCCTGGCATCTTGGAAATTAGTTGGATTCTTCTCAAGAACAAAATCTCCATGAAATTTACAACTAAGTTGTTCAGCTAGTTTTTTGTGTGCGTCATCCATTTTGAGAGCTCCTTCCCCTTCGATGGAAACCAGGGGTATCTTTTTAATTATAAGGTGGAGTTTTCCCTTTACATCTTGTACGTTCTCAGATGAAGAAACATCCTGATCGAAGACAAAAATTGCCTGCGCTACGTACAACGCAGCCCTGACCACGTGGGTGGCCATGCCTTGGTCAAACACAGCAGGGTACGAGATATGATGATGCCCTAATTGGTTCATAGTCAGCTGCTTAAACTGCATCGTAGTTGAGTACTGGAGAGAAACACGGGCTTGATGCTTTAACGTTTTGGTATCATTTAAATACTCTGCGGAGCCATTCACTTCCACCAGGCCAGACAGGAAACTGGCCTTCAGCGGTGCTGTGACATTGAGGGCAGAGGCCTTGTCTTCAGTGGTGTCAGATGCAACAATCTGAAATTCAGTCTTGGACTGTGGCTTTGTGTCTCCATGTTGTTGAAGTGTCTTCGGATCCTATAAAGTGATGTCTAGAACAGGAGAGATGGACACATGGTCAGTGGCAGAGAGGGTAAGAAACCTTTCTGTTCTGTAACTGCAAGGCATTTTCTAACATTGCAGTAAGATCCGAGTGTCCCGCAACAAAAGTCAGATCTGGTATCAGGCTTCACTCCTTGGGTATGCCTCGTGGGATGAGGTTTACCAGGGCGGTCGACAAAGGCTTTTGAAGTCGAGCACCGAACGTCCAGACTATCGCGCTGAGCCGACAAACAGCTGATCAGCACAGCGTGGCAGCCATTTTGATGTAAATGAAGCGGCGATTATTTAAATCGCTGCTTCATTTTGCTATGTCTACAAAGCTCATCTACATGGCTCCGTCGACGGAGCCATGTAGTGTAGAAATACCCCTGGTGTCTGTGTGAGAATAACAGCAATGAAAAGGACATTATTACATTTGGCTGATGCACCTAGAGCAGTTCCAAGAGCTGATAATGAGATTGTTACATGTACCTGCACTTGTGAGAACAGCCAGGCTAGGTCAGACCAAAGGTCCATCCATCCCAGTATCCCATCTGCCCACGGTGGCCAATGCCGGGTGCCCAAGAGGGACTGAACAGAGCAGGGAATCATCAAGTTTCACCTAGGATGAAATGCATCCTAGAACACTCAGGGAGCTGATAGAGGAGGTATCTGAGCCTTTAGCTATCATCTTAGAAAAATAATGGAAGTCGGGAGAGATTCCAGAAGCCTGGAAAAGGGCAAATCTAGTGCCCATCTATACAAAGGGAAATAAGAAAAATCCAGGAAATTACAGATCAGTCAGTTTAACTTCTGTGCCAGGGAAGATAATGGAGCACGTAATTAAGGAATTCATCTTAATTTTTAAACTAAGAAATGGGGGAAAGCTGATTGGTGCAGAGGATCGGATGGGGACTTCTCTTAGAGGAGAATCCATTGATGGAGATTCTCTAGGTTTCAGTCAGAAGGAGAGGAAGGGAGATGATAAAGTATGGGCCAGATCAGACAAGAAACAATTGCATATACAAGAATCTAATATATCAGGGAAGGGCAGACAAATAAACAGTGGCAATTTTTTCGAGTGCTTCTACACAAATGCTAGAAGTCTAAGTAATAAGATGGTGAACTAGAGTACCTCGTATTAAAGGAGGAGATTGACATAATAGGCATCACAGAAAACTGGTGGAATGAGAGCAATCAGTGGGACACAATCATATCGGGATATAAAATATATCGGAAGGACAGAATAGGCCATGTGGGTGGGGGAGTGGCACTATATGTGAAAGACAATGTAGACTCAAATGAAGTAAATGTCTTAAATGAATCAACATGTTCCATAGAATCACTATGGCTATGTCTACACTCGCGGCTTCTTGCGCGAGTAATATGCAAATGAGGCTCAGCGTGGAATATCGCCGAGCCTCATTTGCATACCTAATGAGCTACCATTTTTTTCTGAAGAGGGTTTTGCGCAAGAAGGAGCGTCTGCACTGCCCCTTCTTGCGCAAGAAAAACCCTCTTGCGCAATGCTGTTACACCTATTACTTTTCCGGAAGAACGGCATTGCGCAAGAGGGTTTTTCTTGCGCAAGAAGGGGCAGTGTAGAAGCTCCTTCTTGCGCAAGAGCCTCTTCTGAAAAAAATGGTGGCTCATTAGGTATGCAAATGAGGCTCGGTAATATTCCACGCTTAGCCTCTTTTGCATATTACTTGCGCAAGAAGCCGCGAGTGTAGACATAGCCTATGGGTAGTAATTCCATACCCTAATAAGAATATAACAGTAGGGATCTATTATCGACCACCTGACCAGGACTGTGATAGTGACATTGAAATGCTGAGGGAGATTAGAGAGGCTACCAAAATAAAGAACTCAATAATAATGGGGGATTTCTATTATCCCCATATTGACTGGGTACATGTCACCGCAGGATGAGAAGCAGAGATAAAATTTCTCGATGCCTTAAATGACTGCTTGTTGGAGCAGCTGGTGCAGGAACCCAGAATGGAAGAGGCAATTCTTGATTTAGTCCTGAGTGCAGTGCAGGATCTGCTCCAGGCTCTCTTTGCAGGGCAGTAACCAAGGGACAGAGGCCACCTGCCCGGGGTGGGTTTCTAGCTCCATTCCTGGTCTTGTCCCCGTAGCAGGCACTGATGCCACTGGGCTTCTGGTCAGCAGCCACAGGCTGCAGTGGTTTCTGTTCCCTTTCCACTGGTTCAGCTGCCACTGAGGCTCCCTGTCCCCGACCCCCCTCCGCCACCAGGCCAGTTTCTCTTTCCCTTTCTGTTTCTGCATTCGGGGCCGGGTGCCGAGCAGCTCGGGCTGGAAAGGCCCATTCGAGCCCTGCATTGCACCCTGGGAGGTGGGACCCCCGGAGGAGGGGCAGGAGAACCTGCTTCAGCTCCCGCCTCTGCTGCCCTGCTGGGAGAACAAGGAGGAAGCGGCGAGAGGCCGGGGCACCTGGGCGCTCTCTGTGCAGTGCTGGGGCGGAGGGGGGCTGCATTCCAGCACGCTTGCCTTGACCCTGATCCACAGACCCTGTGCAAGGTGGCTCCTCCCTGCCCACGTGGTGCCGTGGGTAGCACTGGGGCCAGAATCGCTGTGGCCTTGGAATGACTCTGCAGGGTCCCTAGGCGGGAGCAGGAGGAGGGGTCCATCTGGCTCCCTGCGTTTGCTGGGGCCACGTGCCTGGAGCGTGTCCTGGGCAGAGGAAAATACCAGACCCACAATTCCAAAGCAGGGAACCAGAAGCAAACATGCACCTCACCCCGCCCGGTGTGCTGGGCGGTGTCCTCAGTTTCCCTCCTTGGTGTGTGAAAGTCAGATGAGAGCCTGTCCTCACTGAACCCCACTGCTGATTGGCTGCCGTTGGCCTGAGAAGACATAGAGTTCAGGGGTGCAGCCACCTCCAACCCCTGAAGCGGGGGGGGGGACGCCCTTTGAGCCTGGGCAGAAGGGAATGTAGGCAAGGGATGGCATTGCCCTCCCAAAACTGCCTGCACTGCCCAGCCACTGCGAGGAGCAGTCGCCAGGCCACATGGCAGCCCGACTCCCCAGAGGCTGGGGGAAGCCTGGGGCCCTGCCACGAGGCAGCCCTGGCCCTCAGCTGGGGTTGGGTGGGGTTTGGCTGGGGCAGGGGGAAAGGTTGTGAAGGGGTGTGGTCTCAAGGAAGGGGTGTGGCTTTGGGCAGAAGGGGCGGGGCTTTAGCTGCCTTCCCTAGTGGGGCCTTCACCCACCACCCATGATTATGTCCAGCACCAGCAGGCGCCACATGAGCTGGGCATAGCATTAGCCAGTTGCGCAGTCCGGTAACACTCACCCATCAGGACCCCCTATGCTACGGGCTCTGGCAACCAGCACTCGTGTTTGATCCTCATAATCCCTCACCCCCCAGGGGCCCCCTGGGAGCGTGTTTCTGCATCTTTCGAGCTTGGGTGTCACAGACAGCCAGAGTCCTACAGTGATTTACAGCCAGCACCTGGCAGAGCAGCTGGGTCTGTGCAAACCTGGCAGGCTCCTGCTGTCCTCTCACCCCGGTCCCATCGATGCTGGGGAAAGCTCAGGCAGACCCTGCTCATGCATAGACGGATGGGGGCAAGCACGGGACAGGAATCTCTGGAGGAGGCCGCAGCAGGAATGTTTGGGACTCTCGTCATGAGGCCATCTCTTGGACAGCTGGCGTATCACAGGCCTGCGGGATGCACCATCCTGGTGATACGCACAGAGACCTGGATCATTGTAGTCTCTGAATTGGGGGTGACTGCACATGCGTGGCTCCTTCCTTTCTGCTGGGCCACGGACGCAGGGCTTGTCTTCCAGTCTGCTCAGGGGCTGTCTCTCTGGTGGCTCCAATGTGCTTCTGCAAGACATTTGGGTCAGAGTCACCCTCAAATGTGACAAGGGCCTTGACTTGATCCTCACCCCAATACTCCTGGACCTGCCGCCAACTGCCCTCTGCTGCTGAAACCTTCCCCCCCTCCTCCCCGAGACAACTGAACACCCTGCAGTGCTTAGAAGGACGGTGAGTTTTCAGTTATCGGGAATGTTCTGAACGTTACAGACTCTTCCCAATGTGGCCAGGTGCTCTCCCACGCAATCACTTTCCTTGTGACTCCAGCACGACTTGTCCTGTCTGGGAGGCTTCTGGACAGGACTGACCACAGCTTGGGAGGTTGCATCTGTCGACAGCATTTTGAGTGGTTTTCCCCCACCCCCTTCCTGTCTTCTGGTCCCAGGGCCTTCTGGTGGGCCTCCACTGGCTGCTGCATTTCTGCCTCCCTCTCGGTTCGGCTGCTTCTTTCACCTGCCCATGCTCCTCGCCCGCTCTCTCTAACCCCGTCTGGCCAGCTCTAGCCTCACGGTCTCTCTGCCCTGCGCATTTGCATACTTGTTTGATTTCACTGCTATCCCTCGAGACAAGCAAAACTGGAACTTTTGGTGGGGAGGGGGTCTGTTTCTAGCCTTCTCATCCGTGACTCTTGCAGACTCTGATGGACCAGGGCATAGAGGGGGAACCTCAGTCAAGTGCCAGTCCTGCCAATGCGACCTCACTGTGACGCTTTCCCAGGCCGCCCAGAGTTCTGAGTCACGTTGTTACCTCTCTGCCTGAACCTCCGCCTTGCCTTGTGGGGAACACCTGCTGCACCCCAGTTCCCCAATCCCCAGTAAGAACATTTCCTTTCACAGCCCAGCCCCGGTCACTGGGCTCTCCCTGGACTCACCAAGTTCACTGGTTCCAAGGAGACACTGTAGAATCACAGAACCCCAGGGCTGGCAGAGACCTCAGGAGGCATCGAGTCCAGCCCCCTGCCCAAAGCAGGACCAACCCCAACTCAATCAGCCCAGCCAGGGCTTGGTCAAGCCAGGACTTAAAAACCTCTAGGGATGGAGATTCCACCACCTCCCTAGGGAACCCATCCCAGTGCTTCACCACCCTCCTAGTGTACAGCCTGTTTGATTCAACTGAGGCTTCACACTTGGCTTCATTATTACAACATGAAGTTGTACTTGTGATCAACAAGAAGTTTATTAACAAAGACGGAGATTTCAGTGATTCTGAGTAAGTACAAATCACTCAAAAGGGTAACCTGCCTATTCATAGGAGAAAATGCAGACAGAAGCCCAGCAGCAGAGTGGGGGCTATCCTGTTTATTGCGTCGAGTATAACATGTATGATTACCTGCCCTGTGGGCGGGTGGCGTATGTGTGCACCAGGTGCAAGGAGCTCCTGACCCTCAGAGACCGAGTTCGGGCTTTGGAGGCCAGGGTGGCTGAATTGGAAGAGCTAAGGGAGGCAGAGAGCTATGTTGATGAGAGTTTCCGGGACACTGTAGTACCGTCCCACCTTCACTCTGACAGCCCCAGCACTGTTAAGGAGGATGAAAAGCTCAGGGGAATAGAGCAGTCAATGGGAGCAGAGGGAAACCATCCCATAGTTGGGACCCTCCTTCCAAAGGATGTTGTGGTATCCTCTCGCACTGAGGATACCTCTGAGGGGGAGGGAACGCCAGTTGTTAGGAAGAGGCAGGTGTTAGTAGTGGGTGATTAGAAACATAGATAGTTGGGTTTGTGATGACCGGGAGAACCGAATGGTCACTTGCCTGCCTCTAGATAGACTTATGTGTGGTGCTGGGCACGAGCCGGTGGTCGTGGTTCATGTAGGTAGGCAGGCAGAACTTCAGAGTCTCAATGCGTGGATGAGACGATGGTGTAGGGAAGAGGGGTTTGGATTTATTAGGAACTGGGGACACTTTTGGGAGAGGGGGAGCCTATACAGGAAGGATGGGCTCCACCTAAACCAAGGTGTATCCGGACTGCTGGCACTAAACATTAAAAAGGCTGTAGAGCAGTTTTTAAACTAAGAGATGGGGGAAAGCTGATTGGTGCGGAGGAGCACATGGATCGGATGGGGACTTCTCTTAGAGGAGAGTCCATTGATGCAGATTCTCTAGGTTTTAGTCAGAAAGGGTATGTCTACACTAGCGGGCGCCATTTTTAAATCCCCCTAGTCCGAACTAACTGCCCGGGGCTACACGCGGCAGTTAAAAGTTAATCGAACTAAGTCCTTAGTTCGAATTAACTGTTACACCTCATTCCACAAGGACTTAGTTTGAATTAACTTTTAACTGCCGTGTGTAGCCGCGGGCAGTTAGCTCAGGCTAGGGGAATTTAAAAATTTAAAAATGGTGCCCGCCCGGGAACATGCAAATGAAGCCCGGGATATTTAAATCCCGGGCTTCATTTGCAAGTTCAAATGCCTACATTAGCCTCCCTAGTTCAAACTAGGGGGCTAGTGTAGACATATCCAAAAAGAGGAGGGGAAATGATAAAGTAAGGGTCAGATCAGACAAACAATCACATATACAAGAATCTAATACATTGGGGAAGGGCAGACAAATAAATAGTGGCAATTTAAAGTGCTTGTACACAAATGCAGGAAGTCTAAATAATAAGAAGGGTGAACTAGAGTACCTCATATTAAAGGAGGTGTTTGACATAATAGCCATCACCGAAACCTGGTGGAATGAGGACAATCAGTGGGACACAATCATACCAGGATATAAAATATATTGGAAGGACAGAATAGGTCATGGGGGTAGAGGTGGCACTATATGTGAAAGATAATGTAGAATCAAATGAAGTAAAAATCTTAAATGAATCAACATGTTCCATAGAATCGCTATGGAAAGTAATTCCATGCTCTAAGAAGAATATAGCAGCAGGGATATACTATCGACCACCTGACAAGGATAGTGATAGTGCATGGAAATGCTAAGGGAGATTAGAGAGGCTACCAAAATAAAGAACTCTATAATAATGGGGGATTTCAATTATCCCCATATTGACTGGGTACATGTCACCTCAGGACGAGATGCAGAGATAAAATTTCTCGATGCCTTAAATGACTGCTTCTTGGAACAGCTGGTACAGAACCTACAAGGGGAGAGGCAATTCTCGATTTAGTCCTGAGTGGAGCGCAGGATCTGGTCCAGGAGGTAACTATTGCAGGACCACTTGGGAATAGTGACCACAATATAATAACATTTAACATTCCTGTGGTGGGAAGAACACCTCAGCAGTCCAGCACTCTGGCATTTAATTTCAAAAAGGGGAATTACGCTAAAATGAGGAGGTTAGTTAAACAGAAATGAAAAGGCACAGTGACTAGAGCCAAATCCCTGCAAGCTGCATGGAAACTTTTCAAAGACACCATAATAGAGGCCCAACTTAAATGTATACCCCAAATTAAAAAAAACAGTAAAAGAACTAAAAAAGAGCCACCATGGCTTAACAACCATGGAAAAGAAGCAGTGAGAGATAAAAAGGCATCTTTCAAGAAGTGGAAGTCCAATCCTAGTGAGGGAAATAGAAAGGAACATAAACACTGCCAAATTAAGTGTAAAAATGTAATCAGACAAACCAAAAAGGAGTTTGAAGAACAGCTAGCCAAAAACTCAAAAGGTAATAACAAAATGTTTTTTAAGTACATTTGAAGCAGGAAGCCTGCTAAAAAACCAGTGGGGCCCCTGGACGATCGAGATACAAAAGGAGCAATCAAGGACGATAAAGTCATTGAGGCGAGACTAAATGATTTCTTTGCTTCAGTCTTCACAGCTGAGGATGTTGGGGAGATTCCCAAACCTGCACCGTCCTCTGTGGGTGATGAACCTGAGGAACTGTCCTGGACTGAAGTGTCATTAGAGGAGGTTTTGGAACAAATAGAAAAACTTAACAGTAACAAATCTCCGGGACCGGATGGCATTCATCCAAGGGTTCTAAAAGAACTCAAATGGGAAATTGCTGAACTATTATCTGTGGTTTGTAACCTATCCCTTAAATCGGCTTCTGTGCCCAAGGACTGGAAGACAGCTAACATAACACCAATATTTAAAAAGGGCTCTATAGGGGACCCTGGCAATTGTTGGCCAGTAAGTCTAACTTCAGTACCTGGCAAATTAGTTGAAACAATGGTAAAGAATAAAATTGTCGGACACATAGAAGAACATAGTTTGCTGGGCAAAAGTCAACATGGTTTCTGTAAAGGGAAATCCTGTCTTACTAATCTATTAGAGTTCTTTGAAGGGGTCAACAAACATGTGGAGAAGGGGGATCCAGTAGATATAGTATACTTAGATTTCCGGAAAGCCTTTGACAAGGTCCCTCACCAAAGGCTCTTGTGTAAATTAGGTTGTCATGGGATAAGAGGGAAGATCCTTTCATGGATTGAGAACTGGTTAAAAGACAGGAAACAAAGAGTAGGAATAAATGGTAAATTTTCAGAATGGAGAGGGGTAACTAGTGGTGTCCCCCAAGGGTCAGTCCTAGGACCAATCCTATTCAACTTTTTCATAAACAATCTAGAGAAAGGGGTGAGCAGTGAGGTAGCAAAGTTTGCGGACGATACTAAACTGTTCAAGATAGTCAAGACCAAAGCAGACTGTGAAGAATTTCAAAAAGATCTCACCAAATTGAGTGACTGGGCAACAAAATGGCAAATGAAATTTAATGAGGATAAATGTAAAGTAATGCACATCGGAAAAAATAACCCCAACTATACATATAATATGATGGGGCCTAATTTAGCTACAACTAATCAGGAAAGAGATCTTGGAGTTATCATGGATAGTTCTCTGAAAACGTCCACGCAGTGTGCAGCAGCAGTCAAAAAAGCCAATAGGATGCTTGGAATTATTGAAAAAGGGATAGAAAATAAGACGAAGAATATCTTACTGCCCCTGTATAAAACTATAGTACATCCATATCTTGAATATTGTGTACAGATGTGGTCTTCTCACCTCAAAAAAGATATTTTGGCCTTGGAAAGGGTTCAGAAAAGGGCAACTAAAATGATTAGGGTTTTGGAACAGGTCCCATATGAGGAGATGCTAAAGAGACTGGGACTTTTCAGTTTAGAAAAGAGGAGACTGAGGGGGGATATGATAGAGGTCTATAAAATCATGAGTGGTGTGGAGAGGGTGAATAAAGAAAAGTTATTTACTTGTTCCCATAATATAAGAACTAGAGGACACCAAATGAAATTAATGGCTATCAGGTTTAAAACTAATAAAAGAAAGTTCTTCTTCGCACAGCACACAGTCAACCTGTGGAACTCCTTGCCAGAGGAGGCTTTGAAGGCTAGGACTATAACAGAGTTTAAAAAAGAGCTAGATACATTCATGGAGGTTAGGTCCATAAAAGGATATTAGCCAGGGAGTAAGGAATGGTGTCCCTGGCCTCTTTTTGTCAAAGGCTGGAGAAGGATGGCAGGAGACAAATTGCTTGATCATTGTCTTTGGTCCACCCCTTCTGGGGCACCTGGTACTGGCCACTGTGGGCAGACAGGATACTGGGCTAGATGGACCTTTGGTCTGACCCAGTATGGCCATTCTTATGTTCTTTTGTTCTTATGCCTCTACAAAGCTAGATTTCAACTCCAGCAATTTAATTTCATCCAAAGCAGTGTCTTGCTTACAGCTACTTCGCAGCATCACTGACTGACATGGCCATGATCTGACTTTCATGAATGCAAAAACACACAGGAAAGGCCATTCGTCAACAGTCCTTGTCAAACCCTGTCTTTGACACATTTTAGTACATCCATACAACTGATTTCCCATACATATACCATGTGATGCTTATAGTGACCAGTGTGCTAAAAGCTTTCATTTGATCGCTCATGTGACCTTCTTCACAAATATACACTTTACATTTATAAGAAGATTGATGCTCCAAAAGTCCATCTTCTGGCATTGATTTAGTGGGTCTAGTGTAGACTTGCTCAGTCAAACACTGAAGAAAGCCCCTGTTGTCTGGTACTCCTCCTTCTGCGAGGAGTAAGTGAAGCTGACTGGAACGTGTGCTCCCATGAGCCTCCCACCATGTGGCCACCGCTATGACTCAGCTTAAGGTACGCCAACTCCAGCTGTGCATTTTGTGTAGCTGGAGTTGTGTATCTAAGCCGACTTGCCTGGTCTAGTGTAAACCAGGCCTCTGAGAGCCAGGTGGTAGCCAGGTGACATGGGAGTTGCTGTTATAGGACAGTGACCCTTTGCCAATTGGGACTCATGGATTCTTAGCTTCACAGCCTGGATCTGGCAGGAGAAATTAATTTAACAATCACAGATACTAGACAATTCATGGAGGTTGGGTCCATCAACTCTTATTAGCCAGGATGGGTAAGAGCGGTGTCCCTGGCCTCTGTTTGTCTGGGAATGGGTGACAGGGGAGGGATCATGTGATGGTTCCCTCCCTCTAGGGTATCTGGCGTTGACCACTGTGGGCAGCCAGGACACTGAATTAGATGGGCCTTTGGTCTGCCCCACCTTGTAAGTAAAGTAAGGAAACAATCTTAGCATTGGCACTGTTAGAAGTGTAAAAAACCAAGCCTGACTCCACATTAAATGCCTTGTGGACACCCACTTTCCAAGTATTTAGGCGTTGCTGCACTCAGCACTGGGTGTAGAAACTGGCTCCGCACATTGAAACTATCCTAATCAACTTTGTTATTAAAGAGCAGAGAGTTAATAAAGAACATGGAGTCTGTTCATGTTTTGTGTGAATGGGCAGCACTGGAGAAGGTGCGGGTTCTGAGAAGCTGAGGTGCGAGGTTTGGGAAGCAGTCGGGTTCGGTTGCACTGAGACGCCATCAGTGGCTGTTAGTAACTGAGGAAAATCAGAAAGCATGAGACAATAACATCAGAAGAAGTGCGACAATAAGCGTGACAACCGCCACGATGCCCCAAATCTCTTTCCTGTGCTTGATGCAAGCAGCTTCCTCGGTCCTCAGCCCGGTTCTCTTATTGAGTCCAATGTAACTTCTCACTTTCGGCTCAGTTAAATGGGGCTCCAGGTACATCTCATTGGTGTAATACTCTTCCCCGTTCTCCTGCACCATTCTCTGGATCACTTCCACCAGCTCCGAAACCTGCTCCGTCTGCTCTGCCCCGGTTGCTTTGTTGTTGAAAGCGCAGTAGCGGTTCCCACACGCCTGAATCAGCCCCTTGAGATCTTTGTTATCTGAGTGTCTCATGTAGTCATGCAGGGAGCCGACCCCTAATTCTTCTTTCCGGGTGAACAGGATGACCGTGTGCCGCATGGCTCCATCTCCAAAGATCTCCCGGACTCGCTTCACGGCTTCCTTGTCTTCCGCAGTGTAACAGCCCAGCTGGGTCACCAGCACCAGCGCGTGGGGACCTGGGGCGGAGAGCCTGACACAATGAACAATCTCTTGACAAGTTATCATGTTGTGAGCCTTTTGGTCAACGATGGCAGGTGTGTCAATCACCACGAGTTCTCTCCCCTTCCAGCTCCTTCGCCTCTTTTTGCACGTCAGGGTCACTGGCGTTGCTCCAAGTTTGGATTCAAACGTTCTTTCACCAAGGATGGTGTTTCCCGTGGCACTTTTCCCAGCTCCGATTTTGCCAATGAGGATGATTCTGAGCTCGAATCTCCTGCCATCGTCTGCGGCTGCTGGCGACAGGTTGGACAGTCAGAGCATCATTGCACAGATAAAAGAGACAAGTCCTACTCATGTACTGTGTATACAACTGCTAATTAATGCGCATAGCGTACCCTGGGGCCGAGAGACCCGGAGTAACTAATGTCCCTCCTGCCCCACATCTTTGCTCATCTCTGTCCCCGTGGATGTCCTCTCATTCTAGATGGAACATGACCAAACCTGAGCCCCTTCTCCTCTCTCCTGCATGTCTCTTCTTCCTTCTTCTGACACTTTTCTCAACACCCCCATTCCCGCCACCCCTCAGCCCTGCAATCTGGGGGCAGTTGTTGAGACCTCTCTCACCTTCACTCTGTGCATGTTGGCCACGTCCAAATCCACCTTGTCCTTCCTCTCAGCCCCTCCAGAAGCTTCCTTCCCTCTCCAGCCCGACCTCCAAGTTCCATCCCAGAGCCCATGTGTTCTGCCTGGATTATGCAGCGTTCTCCTCTCTGGCCTCCCCAACACACCCCAGGGCCTCTGTCTATTCACAACACAGCCCCTGAATGTGTCTCCCTTTCCCGTTGGGCTGAGCCTGCAACTTCTCTCTTTCTAGTCAGCCCCTGGCCAACAGGGCCGGTTCTTACACCGCGCTCCTCACTGTCCAGCCACAGCACCTGTCTCTGGTAGGACGCAGATAAGCCCTGGTTCTGGAGTTGACGCTCTTTGTCTTGGATCCGAGAATCAGATGCAAACACGAGGCGCGTTCAAAGAAACCCTTGTTCTGGTCAGGCCACGTCCTCCTCCAGACGGAGCTTGGGCCTCTCAGACCTCTGACCATTTCACCAACGTATTTCCACTCCTTCTCGCTACCTTCAAGAAATGTCTGTAGAACGCTGCCCCCTCATTGCGCCTCCTCCCCCGCCAGCCCCTGCGCTGTCCCAGCCCTTCCTCTGCGCCAACGCTCCTCACACGCGTTTTTCAGAGTATTGCACAGCCACCCTGGGCCTTCCTCTTTCAGCCCCCAGGGCAGGGCACGGCCTTGCTGGGCTCCCTGCCAAACCCCTGCCGTGTCCATGCCAAAGTCTCCCTGCACAGCCCACTTGTGTGTGCTGCACACAGGGAGCCAGATGATCTTGGCTACAAATTGCCTCGTGCTCTTCCCTCACGCTGTGGAGCGGGGCAAACAGGCCAGCCCGCCTCACACATGTTTGTTTGCATGATGTGGGGCTGGAGTTTGTAGAACAAACATTGTCCAGCTCGGCAGAAATGACTGAGAGAGCCGGGGATGGGGCATCGCTGGCAAACAGACTCTTCCTGGATGGAACAAGGCCCTGCCCTGCATCCCTTCTCATCCCCTTTCTCAAAAGCTGCAGGGGCTGGGGTACAGGTACAGCTCCTGCAGCAGCCCGACATGTGGATGGAAGTACAGACCCTGGGGGAAAAGATTTTCTCTGTGGGGGTTCTCTGGGACATGTCACTGCCAGTCCCCCTGGAACTGCAACCATGCTGGGGCCTCTAAAATAATGATGGGTGGCACGCTTTTACAGTTCAGGGACATTTGAACTGACCAAAATCCTGGGTAACTCTTACCTTCGTCTCCTCTCTGCATCCCCTCCTCCGTCTTGCTCTGAAATAGTTGCAATAAAATGTGTTATTCAAACCCATGCTTTAGCCAAGGAACTCAGCATATGGAAAAATAACTCCTTAGATAAAGCCATCAATGAAAATTATGAATAGTAATAAGAATAAAACAAACAAAAGGAAGTTTTTCTTCACTCAGTGCACAGTCAACCTGTGGAACTCCTTGCCAGAGGATATGGTGAAGACAGGACTTTAACAGGGTTCAAAAAATACGTAGATAAATTCCTGGAGGCTAGGTCTGTCACTGGCTATTAGGCAGGATGGGTAGGGATGGTGTCCTTAGCAAAGGAGACTCTGGGCTCTGGAACTAAGTCATTAGTTTGATGGCTGGTCCCTGAGGCAGAGGGAATGGAGTTTGTGCTTTGGTTCTGGCACTGCCTTCGCAGTGCCCTATGACAGGGTGTCTGCCCTGCACTGGCCCCATAAGGGTTAAAGCTCCGTGCATGGGGCGGGCTGAAAGCAAAGCCTCCTGCTGAGGCAGGTACAGCCAGTTAGGGACCAGCTGAGGGCTGTAGAAATAAGGGCTCCTGAGAGGAAGGAGAGGCCAGCCCTACGCTCCCAACCTGGGAGGCTGCTGAGGACTGGCCCGGACCGCCGGGCCCCCAGACTGATGAGGGAACCCTGCTGACCTTCCCCAAGGGATCGGACCCTGCTGACCCTGAGGACCTGCTGTGGAGCCTGGTACACCCTGAGGGAGAGTGTGGAGGTGGCCCAGGCAATGGGAGTCAGGCTGAGTTAATAGTGCTGGAGGGAGTCAGCGTGTTGTGGGCTGGATCCCCGCTGACCCCCATATCAGCCAGTCCTGCCTCTGCCAGGGGCCTGGGCCGGGACGTAGTGGAGTGTGTGTGGGGAGGCTGTGCCCCCCTGTCACCCCAATTCCTGGGTGGCTGCTCCCCCTTGCCACTACAAACTACATCTGACTGTCTGCACCACCCCGCACTAGGGCCTGGCCCAAGAATTGTTGCTACCTGTGTTTGTGTGTTGGCCCTGCTCTGTACGAAGGGGACCCTGGGGTGTTTGTTTGTTTGCCTAGCCTGGCCCCAGGGGCTGGGCTTACAGACGGTGTAGGGCCCTTTCTTAAAGGAGCCTCTGACATTTACTGGGAGGAACCTTGGTGCTGCAATCTAGCCCTGGAGACTACAACTCCCAGGATGCCTTGGGGGGGGGGAAGGGAAGGAGGGAAACTTTTGCTCTCTTCCAGGTAGTGCAGGGAGAGAGTTGGGGGCTCCAGTTTAGGGAGAGGATCCAGATGGCTGGTGTGGAGCCTTTTCCAGACCTGGAACAGCTGTTGGAAGCTGGAGCCTGCTGGGGCTGGGATGTAGCAGGCTGCTTCAGGGGCTGGTGGGGATTGTCCCCAGAGGGAAGAGACCCTGGCGGTGCCTGTGGCTGGGCAGGGCCTGCAGAACCCTGCCTGGAAGGTGCTGTGAGTAACTGTGGCTGTTTGGGAAGGTGCTGCCTGGGACGGAGCCCAGCAAACAGATCGACTCTGGGTCCGGAGGGAGTCAGGGGGAGCAGCCCAGGGAGCCAGAGCTGCTGGTTGGCCTGGCCTGGCCGCTCAGCCTGGACTGACACACACACACCCTGCCCAGTGCTCCCTCCCCTCCAGCTGCTGATCTGCAAGCGCCCAAGCCAGCATGAGTCTGGGACTCTGAGATCCGGAGCAGGGCACACGCAGGGGTGGGATAAACAGGGGCAGTGTAAATGCCCATGAGACAAGTTCCCTTTATTTCAGTGTCCTTTGTCAATCGACCTTATTCACGTTTAGTCTGTTACACCCTGTGACTGTACGTGGTTAATTCTAGTATAAGCCAGTAGCTGTATGTTAGTTATAATGGTTGTCTGGAATTAATCCAGATTAGTACTGGGAAAAGTTGGTTCCTGGAGGTTCCCAAGGCGCAGCATTAAGTGTGTACAGGGCCAGCAGGTTGAGGCACCACCATTGTATATTCCTTTAGGAGCAAGGGGCTGCAGCAAGGGGTGGAGAGGGGATCCCCAACTGAACAACATCACCCCTGGGGTACTCAGGGTCTCCTTTCATGTGAAACCATCTGACGCCCAGGCCCATGGGTGAGTGTGGCTGCTCCTGGGTGGCCCAGGGAGGAAAACAGAGTTATAACTGCAGCCCGCCCGGCCCACAGGCTGGGGCCCCTGGATTGGATAGGGCACATTTGTTTGCCCCGAGCTTACATAGGCTGGGAACAGGGCAGGTGCTGGCCCAAGACTGGGCCTCCACCCACGCTCCTATTTGCTGGGTATCCGGCACAGAGGGGGCCTGTCCCATGTGCTCGTCAGTGGGCTGCCAGTGCCAGCAACATGCAGACGATGCGCTGCTCTATTTGTCCTTTGCTGCATATGGCCAAAGCACCGCCAGGGCAGCCCCGTGCTTGGAGCACCCAGCTGGTGGGAGGACTGGACGAGGGCAGCACTTTGCGGAGCTGGCAGGCATGGCAGTGTCTGTGGCTGAATGCACGCACCCAGTACAGGCCGAAGCAATCTGTAGCTTAGGGCTGCTCCTGCATTCCTCCCTGCTGCTAAGCTGTCCCATAACAGAACCCGCAAAAAACCAGCAGCGGTCCTGCAGCACCTTAGCCGTTGTGGTTTATTACGTTTTTTTTAGTGACAGGCTAACATGGCTCCCCACTGAGACTTTTAGACATGCAGCAGCTGCGGGTAACACTGCCCCTGCCCCCCCCAGCCAGCTTAGAGACACGCACCCCCCCCAACCCCCCCAGCAGCGCCGGGGCTCTGCTCTTTGTGCATGTGTCACTGTTCCAGTCCAGCTCCAGCAGAGGGATCCACCAGAGCATGGAGGAACCCCCAATTACAGGTGGGACCTCCCTGGCCCGGCACCCTCGGGACCTGACTGGTCCCAGATTAGGGAATTTGCTGGATAAGGGGAATTGTTGCCCTTCAGCCCGTTGCCCCTCCCCACTGCCGGCTCCTTCAGTCCAGCCAGGCAGGCTGCTGCAGCCGTGTGGCTGTTGCCCAGGATACTGTGGCCCTGCTGCCACCCAGGCTGACGTGGCCCCAGCCTGGCTTCCCCGTCTGGGCTGCCGTGGTCCCAGCCCCGCTGCCGGGCAGCAGGCAGCCCTGAGAGTGCTCTACCGCCACCCGGGCTGCCTCAGCGACACCACTATCCTGGCGGCTGCAGCCCTGCCACTACCAGGCTCGCCAGGCTCCCAGCTGCTGGCCCCCTGTTCCAGGGCTCTGTCATCCCACAACATCTGTGGCCATGCTGGGCCACTGAGGTTGCCACACAAGAGAGTCCCGATTGAGGGAGGTGCAACCTGTAGTACAGAACCAGGCTGTTCTGAGCACCTCCCTCCTGCTCTCTGCACCGCTTTCCCATCCATCCCTGAGTGAATTTGGGGGTTTCTGTCCTAACCTCCAAGGCTGCTGTGCCTTGAGCAGACTCCTACAGAATCCATGTCCCTCACCTTCTACCTTCCTCCTCTCAGACACAAACATAGTAGCAGGTGGATGGACAAGAAATGAAAACAATAAGCCCCACCAAACCAGAACCTTGGACACACAATTCACTCCATGAGGGAAAGCTGAGAGAAGAGCGACGGTCTGTCGCAGAAGTTAGTCACATTGCTTACTGCATGACACACAGACACTGCTATGCTTAGGAAGGCATAAAAACCAGAATAGATCCAGATCTTTGATCCGCTCCAGGAGCAACAGGCCGTGTTGTATAAGTGAAAATGGCTGAGTTAGGGAGAGCGTTTGGTCTTTTCTTAACATTAGAAAACTACACTGGTAGAACATGTGTCGCTGTAGTAAACTGATGTATCTTACTGGTGCTGCGTGGGGTCAAACTGTTAGAGTTTAACAATTTTCAAACTCTCCCCAAAGGCTTATTTTGGCTTGTGCAAAGCTCCATAGAACTGGAGCTGGTTTTTAAAAAATCAGAACAAGTTTTGAAACCATATTTTCATGACATTCCCTCTGTTTTTGACCAACTACAGAGCTGATCAATTTTTGTATGAAACTGGGGAAAAATTGGTATAAAATGTCTTTTAAAACTCCTGCTCCTCCCTACCCTCTTTACTCACCAAGTTCTGGAAGAACACACTCTCTTGATGGCCTGAATAGGCAGCTAGTTGAATCAGAGGATGTGCTTTTTTTCACACAATGCATAACTAACCTGTGGAAATCCTTTCCATGGGAAGTTATGGTGTCCAAAAAAGAATGGGATCTATTCATAGAGAATAGCCCCCTCAATGTCTGTTAGCCAAGACACCATGCTTGGGGTGACTCTAGACCTCCATCTGTGGATGACAGTGCAGGTTCTGGTCTGGGCTGCTGTCAGAGACAGGCTACTGGGCAAGTTGTGTGTGTTTGCAAGTGTTCGAGCAGGGATACAAGAAGGCAGAGGAAGACTCAGTGGCAGATTCTGGGCATAAGAACATAAGAATGGCCGTACTGGGTCAGACCAAAGGTCCATCTAGCCCAGTATCCTGTCTGCCGACAGTGGCCAGCACCAGGTGCCCCAGAGAGGGTGGACCGAAGACAATGATCAAGCGATTTGTCTCCTGCCATCCCTCTCCAGCCTCTGACAAACAGAGGCCAAAGACACCATTTTATCCCCTGGCTAATAGCCTTTTATGGACCTAACCTCCATGAAATTATCTGGCTTCTCTTTAAACTCTATTATAGTCCTAGCCTTCACAGCCTCCTCTGGCAAGGAGTTCCACAGGCTGACTACACGCTGTGTGAAGAAGAACTTTCGCTTATTAGTTTTAAACCTGCTACCCATTAATTTCATTTGGTGTCCTCTAGTTCTTCTATTTAGGGAACTAATAAATAACTTTTCTTTATCGGCCCTCTCCACATCACTCATGATTTTATAGACCTCTATCATATCCCCCCTCAGTCTCCTCTTTTCTAAACTGAAAAGTCCCAGTCGCTTTAACCTCTCCTCATATGGGACCCGTTCCAAACCCCTAATCATTTTAGTTGCCCTTTTCTGAACCCTTTCCAAGGCCAAAATATCTTTTTTGAGGTGAGGAGACCACATCTGTACACAGTATTCAAGATGTGGGCATACCATAGTTTTATACAGGGGCAGTAAGATATTCTGGGTCTTATTTTCTATCCCTTTCTTAATAATTCCTAGCATCCTATTTGCCTTTTTGACCGCCGCTGCACACTGCGCGGAAGTTTTCAGAGAACTGTCCACGATAACTCCAAGATCTCTTTCCTGATTTGTCGTAGCCAAATTAGCCCCCATCATACTGTACGTATAGTTGGGGTTATTTTTCCTGACGTGCATTACTTTACACTTATCCACATTACATTTCATTTGCCATTTTGTTGCCCAATCACTCAGTTTGGTGAGATCTTCTTGGAGTCCCTCACAGTCTGCTTCTGTCTTGACTATCCTAAACAGTTTGGTATCATCTGCAAACTTTACCACCTCACTGCTTACCCCTTTCTCCAGATCATTTATGAATAAGTTGAACAGGATTGGTCCTAGGACCGACCCTTGGGGGACACCACTAGTTACCCCTCTCCATTCTGAAAATTTACCATTTATTCCTACCCTTTGTTTCCTGTCTTTTAACCAGTTCTCAATCCAAGAAAGGACCTTCCCTCTTATCCCATGGCCATGTAATTTACACAAGAGCCTTTGGTGAGGGACCTTGTCAAAGGCTTTCTGAAAATCTAAGTATACTATATCCACTGGATCCCCCTTGTCCGCATGTTTGTTAACCCCTTCAAAGAACTCTAATAGATTAGTAAGACAGGATTTCCCTTTACAGAAACCATGTTGACTTTTGTCCAACAAATTATGTTCTTCTACATGCTTCACAATTTTATTCTTTACTATTGTTTCGACTAATTTGCCCAGTACTGAAGTTAGACTTACCGGTCTGTAATTGCCCGGATCGCCTCTAGAGCCCTTTTTAAATATTGGTGTCACGTTGGCTACCTTCCAGTCATTAGGTACGAAAGCCGATTTAAGGGATATGTTACAAACCACAGATAATAGTTTAGCAATTTCCCATTTGAGTTCTTTTAGAACCCTTGGATGAATGCCATCCGGTCCCGGAGATTTGTTAACGTTAAGTTTTTCTATTTGTTCCAAAACCTCCTCTAATGACACTTCAATCCAGGACAGTTCCTCAGATTCATCACCCACAAAGGATGGTGCAGATTTGGGAATGTCCCCAACGTCCTCAGCCGTGAAGACTGAAGCAAAGAAATCATTTAGTTTCTCCGCAATGGCTTTATTGTCCTTGATTGCGCCTTTTATAGTTCGATCGTCTAGGGGACCCACAGGTTTTTTAGCAGGCTTCCTGCTTCTAATGTACTTAAAAAACATTTTGTTATTTCTTTTTGAGTTTTTGGCTAGCTGTTCCTCAAAATCTTTTTTGGCTTTTCTTATTACATTTTTACACTTGATTTGACAGTGTTTATGTTCCTTTCTATTTATCTCACTAGGATTGGACTTCCACTTCTTAAAAGATGCCTTTTTGTCCCTCACTGCTTCTTTTACATGGTGATTAAGCCACGGTGACACTTTTTTAGGTCTCTTGCTATGTTTTTTAATTTGGGGTATACATTTAAGTTGGGCCTCTATTATGGTGTCTTTAAAAAGTTTCCATGCAGCTTGCAGGGATTTGGCTCTTGTCACTGTGCCTTTTAATTTCTGTTTAACTAGCCTCCTCATTTTTGTGTAATTCCCCTTTTTGAAATTAAATGCCAGGGTGCTGGACTGCTGAGGTGTTCTACCCACCACAGGAATGTTGAATGTTATTATATTATGGTCATTATTCCCAAGCGGTCCTGTAACGGTCATTTCCTGGACCTGATCCTGCGCTCCACTCAGGACTAAATCGAGAATTGCCTCTCCCCTTGTGGGTTCCTGCACCAGCTGCTCCAAGAAGCAGTCATTTAGGCCATTGAGAAATTTTATCTCTGCTTCTCTTCCTGAGGTGACATGTACCCAATCAATATGGGGATAATTAAAATCCCCCATTTTTATGCATCTTATTTTGCCATCCTCACCTTCCAATCTATATCTTTTACTTTTTGTTCATTTGATGTCAGTTGAGAAGTTTGGGGCTATTATAATCTATAGCAATACATCAGCAATGAACACAGTGTGTGTGTGGGGGGGGAGATGACCAGTTTGGGCTATAGTACCAGCGGGTGTGGCTGGCCTCTGTCCTAGCCTATAACCAAGCTTACCAACCACAGGCCATCGCAGAAGGGCCTGTTCTCATGAGATCACAAGTCTGGTGTCTCTGTCGAACTGGTTCTGAACCACAGGAACCGCACCTGAGAACCTCTGTGGATTTGTCCATGGCTGGTACTTACACAGATAGTTTTTCCGAACGATTGATAGTCAGCCATTCCTCCCCTGAAGCAGGGATCGGAAACAGCTTCTTCCTGGAAAACCAACGGACAAAGGGGCTGATTGTTGCAACACCTCAGGTGGAGGCAGCTTGCAAATCCCTGGGATCCCCACATGCCGGGTGAGACGCCTCGGCTCTCTACACCCAGCATGGGGAGAGACGGCACCTGAGACTGCGAGTCACAAAAGCCAGCATGGAGCCAGTGGAACTGCCGATAAGAAGGCTGCAGCCTTAAGCCCGGCCCGCTGGCGGGTGGTAGGGGGCCAACAGCTCCCTTGTGCCCATTAGCCCAGTGGCGAGGCAACCCCCCCAGGAGGCAGGAGAAACCAGCTCCCGGCCTGCCCAGTGCCTGCGGAGAAGGGGGTGGAACAGGGATTCCTAAAGATCCACTAAATCAAACTCAGAGGGTGCTCCCCACAGCGCCCCGCTCCTGCGAGGAGTAAGGGAAGCGGATGGGAGCGTTTGCTCTCATTGGCCTCCTGCTGTGGGGACGATGGAAAAACTCCAGTGAAGGTACGTTGACTCCAGTTCTGTGATTAACGCAGCTGCAGTTGTGTCTCTGAATTTGACCTTCCCCTATAGGGCAGACCTGGCCGAAGTGTGACTAGCACAGCAGAGCCCTGGCGCATGTTCAGACCCACTGAGAGGGAGCCCAGGGCACATCTGGCCATAGTCAGGACATCTGCACAGTCGGGTGCGACTGGCATCTCGAGTGGGCACATCTGGGAAGCTTGAAACACACTAAGAATTCCCCAGAAACCCAGTGTCCATTCGGGATTTGCATGTTTGCTGCCAATCATCTCATTCTGCTGGGATTCAATGTCTCCTATGGAATTCTATACCCACGTTTCATCACCACACAGCTCTTCCAAAGGGAATCGCCTTTCTCCCTGCAAGTTCTTAACAGATTCTGATTTAGGCATCAAGGTCTGGATTTGTAACGGTATTTTGTTGCCTAACAAGGCAGACAACTGCTGAGTGGGATTTCCAAAAGTACCTAAGCAGATTAGGTGCCTACAGTCCACTGAAATTAATGAAACTGTAGGGTCTGGATGATTCTGCAGGAACTGAGAAAGTTCTGTTCTGCCAGAAACTAGTGGAATCAGTCAAAATCTCACTTTTCCATTGTGCTTTCATCATCTATGCTGATGATTCGACATGCACCACCAGGTGATTTAGAGCAGAGGTGGGCAAGATACAGCCCGCAGACCGGATCCAGCCCAACAAGTCCCCGGGTCCAGCCCACAGATGCCCCAGCAGGACCCTTCTGGACAGAGCAGCTCAGGCTTTAAACAGCTGGCTGCTCTCTGCTCTGGATGCTGGGGAGGGAGGAAGAGGCATTGCATGCTATACCTTCCCCCAGAAAAATCCTTCAGCTCTAATGGGCCAGTTTCCAGCCAATAGGAGCTGAGAAATTTTGCTAGGGACAGCATGTGAAACATCCCTCCCGCCCCCTTGCCCAGAGCAGAGCCACATGGAGCAGCCAGCCAAACAGCATGGGACTGGAGCAGACAGGCAAACAGCCTGCATCAGGTTCCTGCAGGGCTGCTGTCTGGGATCTACCTAGGTAAGCACCTCTCAGCCAGAGCCTTTCTCTGGCACCTCTCCCCCCCACTACCTGACCTAAGCCATGACCCTCTCCTGCCCTGGTCACTACCCATATCCTCTGCACCCCCTCTTCCCACCACCTCCAGGTCCCAACTCCCTGCCAAACCCTGCACCTCCTCCTACACTCCCCCCTCCCAGGCCAGAATCCTCTCCTGCACCCATACCCCCTCCTGGACCCTGCACCCAAGCTCCTACCCCAGGTCACCACCCCCTCATTCACCCACACTCCCTCTCAGATCCCTCACACCCTTCTACACTGCATTCTTCTGCCCCAGGCTCCCTTCTGCACCAACCTCTGCCCCAGACCCCCCACCCTCTGCACAGAAGTGCGGCCCTTGACCACTTGCAAAAATCTTGGAGTGGCCCCCATTAAAAATTATTGCCCAGCCCTGGTCTAGAGAGTCAGACAAGGTTTGTTCCTATGGGGTGCTGAGCGCCTGTAGGGAAGGTTTGAGGGACTGGGCCACTGCACCCCAACAGAGCAAAGGGACTGGGTAGGGAAGAAAGGGGCTTTATAATACTTTTGTACCTCTCCTAGTGTGGACAAGGGCAGGGCTGGACTCGCTCCAGGGGAGAGTAGCCCCCGGAGGGTCCAAAATTACACTCGGCTGCCTTGGCGGGGGGGGTGGAGCAGTTGGAAACAAGTTGCATTATCTGTAAACTACAAGCTTTCTGGTCATCACTTTTTTCCCTCCCCGGGCCACATGCGCCTACCCCCGGTGTGACTTTAGGCACCCAAGTATCAAACAGAGACAGCAGCTTGTCCCCTGCTTTTCTTCTTGCACACTCATGAGCATTTTCACTTGGTGAGCTTTGTAGCCAGTTTAAAATACCCCCACCCTTACCAGCCCTCCCCCCCCTTACACACACACACACACACACCCTTTTCAATATCAGCTCAGTTTGGAGCCCAAACCTGTGATGTCTCTTCAGATGGGGCAGATGTTTCCAATCTCTGCTCAGTCCTCCCAGCCAGAGATATTATACCAAAATATTGGCAGCCGTTGGGTTTCTTCTCTTCCACAGCCGCTGCATAGGAACAGCTGATGGAACTGCTCTGAAAATGAAAATGAAAATGAATCAGCCAGGGATCCAAGTTTCTCAGTGAATGCAGCGAAACAAGCTGCTGCCCCGACTGAGAACTGCCTCGCCCTGAAGAGAGAAGTCTGAATTGTACAGGAAGTGGCTTTGTGCAAGTAGCATCTGAAAAACTCAGCTGGCCCAGTGTTCCTGGTACAATCCCAGCTTTTGGCCGTGAGCGTGGGACACGTGTGCAAAACGTAACGCCTGATGCTGACTCCCTTTGCGGCAATTGCTGTTATTGTGTGTTTGCCCACAGGAAATGTTGGGGGTAAGTTTTTTCAGGTGTTAATACTGCTCTGCATCAAGGCACTTCCTGTGCAATCCATACTTCCTTCTTATGAAAAAGGCACGGAAAAGATTTTTGATCCTCTGAGAAAAAGCAGGTGTAGCTGTAGTATCGACGTGTACACACACACGTGTACAGATCTCAGATGAATTTGTTTGTGCGTTTTTTTCTCATGCACACATATATAACTTTGTCTCACTGATGCCTCTTCATGATGCCAAAATAATAACATCCAGAGAACTGTGATGATTCTAAATCAGTAACAGAACAGTGTGCCCCCATAGAAAACACATCACAGCCCATGTTTTCTCTCACCATTGTCACAGGCATTTTTCTCAGAGTCTCCAAAAGCTCATATATGAGAAACAAGTTAAACATGAGTCAACAGTGTGACATTGTTGCAAAAAAAGCAAACATGATTCTAGGATGCATTAACAGGAGTGTTGTGAGCAAGACACGAGAAGTCATTCTTCTGCTCTACTCTGCGCTGATTAGGCCTCAGTTGGAGAATTATGTTCAGTTCTGGGCATCGCATTTCAAGAAAGATGTGAAGAAATGGGAGAAGGTCCAGAGAAGAGCAACACAAATGATGAAAGGTCTAGAGAACATGAGCTATGAGGGAAGATTGAAAGAATTGGGCTTGTTTAGTCTGGAAAAGGGAAGACCGAGAAGGGACATGATGGCAGTTTTTAAATACCTAAAAGGGTGTCACAAGGAAGAGGGAGAAAAATGGTTCTCCTTGGCCTCTGAGGACAGGACAAGAAGCAGTGGCCCTAAGCTGCAGCAAGGGAGGTTTAGGTTGGACATCAGGAAAAGCTTCCTAACTGTGAGGGTGCTTAAACATTGGAATAAGTTGCCTAGGGAGGTTGTGGAATCTCCATCTCTGGAGATATGTAAGAGCAGGTTGGACAGACACCTGTCAGGGATGGTCTAGACAGTACTGGGTCCTTCCATGAGGGCAGGGGACTGGATTCAATGACCTCATGAGGTCCCTTCCAGTTCTAGTGTGCTATGATTCTATGAAATGCCTGCCCACTGAAATCTATGATAGCACTGTAAAACTACAGGCCAACAGGTCAACCCATTCACTAGACTGGCATTGACCTGGGGGCTGGTTCAGACTTGGAAAAAGGGATGGAAATTTTTCTTAGGGTCTCGATCTGATGCCCAGCCCGACCAGCCCTGACCACCATTCTCCGGCCACTTGTGCCTGACAGGTGGCCAGAGCCAGGGATCCGGGGTCGAGTACCCAACCCCTTGCCCCAGCTTCCTCCACAGGGCCCTCAGAGCAAGTTGCTGAGGATATCCCCTCGATCCCATGAGAAATATGGATCATGCTCTCCCTGCTCCTCTCCAACTGACCTGGGTGCTCCCTTCCCTGATACTCTTGAAATCACGGAATCCTAGAACTAGAAGGGACCTCGAGAAGTCATCGAGTCCAGTCCCCTGCCCTCACAACAGGACCAAGCACCGTCTAGACCCTCTCTGACAGGTGTCTGTCCAACCTGCTCTTACATGTCTCCAGTGATGGCGATTCCACAACTTCCCTAGGCAATTTATCCCAGTGTTTACTCTTGCTTAGTTTCACTTAAATCTATGTTCTTTATTAATAAACTACTTCTCAGCTTTACTCTAAACCATCTCTGTGCTACATATCATAGAGGCGGGCTCCTCTGCCAAGCGAACAGGCTGGTGTGTGCTCTGTCTCTTTGCAGGCCATGGATTTGGTAGTTTCTGTGGGTGTCCCCTTCAGAGGGACTGGACACTGCAGAGAGTCATCGGGGGGAGCTCAAGAAATCTGGTCCCACAGAACGTTACTGGTCAGGCGAGCTTTAGACTGGCAGGGTGTGGAGGAGTTTGCAGGGAAGTGACATACAGCTGAGCTCCAGCAATGCTCTCTCTTGCTGGGGCAGTGGGATTCTGGGTGCCCAGAGTGGGTAAAAGAGCTGGTGGGGCTTTCTATATTAAGGACATGAGAGTATTTTTGGTAACTGCAGGGACTTGAGTTCATATTGGTCAATGGGCTGCTCCGGTTGGATTTCTGCAACTGTTGTATTTGGAGCTAGTACCGTTGCACAATTCCAGTGGGGCAATGCACTAACAAAGCCCAGGAAGGGTTCCGGGTAATAGTTTGGTTCAGACCACCAAATTAAACCAGAGAGCAAGGCAAGCTACTTCTTATGCACCTGGGATCAGGAACCCACAAGGGGAGAGGCAATTCTCGATTTAGTCCTGAGTGGAGTGCAGGATCAGGTCCAGGAAATGACCGTTACAGGACCGCTTGGGAATAATGACCATAATATAATAACATTCAACATTCCTGTGGTGGGTAGAACACCTCAGCAGTCCAGCACCCTTGCATTTAAATTCAAAAAGGGGAATTACACAAAAATGAGGAGGCTAGCTAAACGGAAACTAAAGGCACAGTGACTAGAGCCAAATCCCTGCAAGCTGCATGGAAACTTTTTAAAGACACCATAATAGAGGCCCAACTTAAACGTATACCCCAAATTAAAAAACATAGCAAGAGACCTAAAAAAGTGTCACCGTGACTTAACCACCATGTAAAAGAAGCAGTGAGGGACAAAAAGGCATCTTTTAAGAAGTGGAAGTCCAATCCTAGTGAGATAAATAGAAAGGAACATAAACACTGTCAAATCAAGTGTAAAAATGTAATAAGAAAAGCCAAAAAAGATTTTGAGGAACAGCTAGCCAAAAACTCAAAAAGAAATAACAAAATGTTTTTTAAGTACATTAGAAGCAGGAAGCCTGCTAAAAAACCTGTGGGTCCCCTAGACGATCGAACTATAAAAGGCGCAATCAAGGACGACAAAGCCATTGTGGAGAAACTAAATGATTTCTTTGCTTCAGTCTTCACGGCTGAGGACGTTGGGGAGATTCCCAAATCTGCACCGTCCTTTGTGGGTGATGAATCTGAGGAACTGTCCCGGATTGAAGTGTCATTAGAGGAGGTTTTGGAACAAATAGAAAAACTTAACGTTAACAAATCTCTGGGACCGGATGGCATTCATCCAAGAGTTCTAAAAGAACTCAAATGGGAAATTGCTGAACTATTATCTGTGGTTTGTAACTTATCCCTTAAATCGGCTTTCGTACCTAATGACTGGAAGGTAGCCAACGTGACACCAATATTTAAAAAGGGCTCTAGAGGCGATCTGGGCAATTACAGACCGGTAAGTCTAACTTCAGTACCGGGCAAATTAGTCGAAACAATAGTAAAGAATAAAATTGTGAAGCATGTAGAAGAACATAATTTGTTGGACAAAAGTCAACATGGTTTCTGTAAAGAGAAATCCTGTCTCACTAATCTATTAGAGTTCTTTGAAGGGGTTAACAAACATGCGGACAAGGGGGATCCAGTAGATATAGTATACTTAGATTTTCAGAAAGCCTTTGACAAGGTCCCTCACCAAAGGCTCTTGTGTAAATTACATGGCCATGGGATAAGAGGGAAGGTCCTTTCTTGGACTGAGAACTGGTTAAAAGACAGGAAACAAAGGGTAGGAATAAATGGTAAATTTTCAGAATGGAGAGGGGTAACTAGTGGTGTCCCCCAAGGGTCGGTCCTAGGACCAATCCTGTTCAACTTATTCATAAATGATCTGGAGAAAGGGGTAAGCAGTGAGGTGGTAAAGTTTGCAGATGATACCAAACTGTTTAGGATAGTCAAGACAGAAGCAGACTGTGAGGGACTCCAAGAAGATCTCACTAAACTGAGTGATTGGGCAACAAAATGACAAATGAAATTTAATGTGGATAAGTGTAAAGTAATGCACATCGGGAAAAATAACCCCAACTATACGTACAGTATGATGGGGGCTAATTTGGCTACGACAAATCAGGAAAGAGATCTTGGAGTTATCGTGGACAGTTCTCTGAAAACTTCCACGCAGTGTGCAGCGGCGGTCAAAAAGGCAAATAGGATGCTAGGAATTATTAAGAAAGGGATAGAAAATAAGACCCAGAATATCTTACTGCCCCTGTATAAAACTATGGTACGCCCACATCTTGAATACTGTGTACAGATGTGGTCTCCTCACCTCAAAAAAGATATTTTGGCCTTGGAAAGGGTTCAGAAAAGGGCAACTAAAATGATTAGGGGTTTGGAACGGGTCCCATATGAGGAGAGGCTAAAGCGACTGGGACTTTTCAGTTTAGAAAAGAGGAGACTGAGGGGGGATATGATAGAGGTCTATAAAATCATGAGTGGTGTGGAGAGGGCCGATAAAGAGAAGTTATTTATTAGTTCCCTCAACAGAAGAACTAGAGGACACCAAATGAAATTAATGGGTAGCAGGTTTAAAACTAATAAGCGAAAGTTCTTCTTCACGCAGCGTGTAGTCAGCCTGTGGAACTCCTTGCCAGAGGAGGCTGTGAAGGTTAGGACTATAACAGAGTTTAAAGAGAAGCTAGATAATTTCATGGAAGTTAGGTCCATAAAAGGCTATTAGCCAGGGGATAAAATGGTGTCCTTGGCCTCTGTTTGTCAGAGGCTGGAGAGGGATGGCAGGAGACAAATCGCTTGATCATTGTCTTTGGTCCACCCTCTCTGGGGCACCTGGTGCTGGCCACTGTCGGCAGACAGGATACTGGGCTAGATGGACCTTTGGTCTGACCCAGTACGGCCATTCTTATGTTCTTATGTTCTTATGTCTGTAATGTGTGAAATAAACACTCTGTTCTGGAGGACTTCGGTTTGAGAGACATATGCTGGAAGCCTCATGTAGCCAATCATTGGAGCTTCTTAAAATTAGAGATGATAATTTTCTAATAAAAAGGTATACCCAGCAGCAACGTAACTCTGCTTCGGACCTCACTCTGACAGATAAAGCTGAATTAAAAAATTAAAAGCTGGACTGGAAGTTGGTGGTTACTTAGGAACGGATGATCATGACTTAATTATATTCAATATAGTTAAACAAAGGACAATCCAACTAGATTTAGATAGATAGACTGACTTTGACTTCAAAGGGGCTACTTTCTCAAAGCTGGGAAAAATCATAAGTGGAATTGACCAGGAGGAAAAATGTAGACATAAAAATGTAAATGAAATTTGTGAGGTCAAGACAAGCCACGATCAAGCAGGGAGAGGTTTGGGTAAAAACCCATCCTGGTTTAGTAGTGCAGTGAAGGCAGCCATTAGAAATTCAAAAGCATTATAAAATAAGTTGCAAAAAGGGAAATCGATAGCAATTAATAGAAATTAAAATGATAAATTATAGAAAATTGATAAGGGAAGCTAAAGACATCAGTGTAAAGTCCATGGCTAGCAAGGCTAAGATCAATAAGAAGGGGTTTTAAAAGTATAATGGGAACAATAGAAACCCTAAACAAGATATAGTCCTGTTACCTGATGAAAAGGGTGCAATGTTTAATAATGCTACAGAAAATGGGCATGTTTCCATTCAATATTTCTGTTCTCTATGTGGAACGATGTATGCTGGCACCTACTTACTGTTGAAAAATGTAAAAGGTGCATCTTTAGGTGCCAAAATACTTTTTAATATCTTCCACCAGGTGACTTATCTGTCTGCTTGCCCAGCACAACGGGGGAGTATCTGAACAGTTTGGACACAAGCCATGGGCAAGAATTGATTGTTGTTTGCTATTTCTGTTGCAGTGGCCTGCAGAATGTCAATACTGGATGGATTAGCAAAAGTTGCTAGTAGGCGCCTAACTCCCATATCTCAATGGGGCTTAGGCACCTAGGTGATTTTAGAATCCCAGTAATCACCTAACCGTATACATTTAACAATCTGGCCCAGGCATTGTTTTGTTCCTGCTTGGATGACCCAGCCTTACTAACAAAAGTCTCTCTGATGGTGAATGCAGGACACACTACTGCGTGCATGGAAGCAGGTAGAGATGGTGAGCTGTATTGTTTGCCGTGGATAACGTGGTAGAACTCTAACACCTGTGGGAAGTGCTTGTCCTGGGCTGTCGTTCACCTCTCGAACACTGGGGACTTCAGCGTCACTAGGAGCAGCTGTTCTGCCCAGACACAGCCCCGCAGAAGCTTCTAGGGGTTGTCTCACTGGTAAAAATGATTGTTCGGATCCATTACACCCTGCCCAGAGGTGGCAAGAATTTGAAGGAATTCTCCCTGCTCCTTTCTTCACTGCTGAGTGTCTCGGAGCCCAACATTTATCCCAACCGGCAGCAGAGACAGACAAGACACCAGAACTGCAAGTGACTGTTCTGCTAACACACCAGTTTCCTGCTCGCGTGGAACTGCCAGCCCTGGGAGAAGCGTGAACCAGTGTCCTGTGCCGTGGGACAGCCGCCCAGAGGTAACGTGTTTAAGTACCAGTGGCCCGTTTGAATGGGGCTGTGTAGTTGCAGGTGAGGGGCCAGGCACAGAGGGGAAGCAGGTTTTAGGAGACATCCTTCTTCAGCGAGAGGGGCCAGGCTCTGCGCTCGGTGCCACAGCTCTGAGGCGACACTGAGGAGGCTGGTGTGACCCCGCAGTGATGTCGGTGTTCGGGATTTCTGTGGGGCAGCACCAGCCAGTCGACCTACCCGGTGACTGTGGTGTGCAGGGGGGAGTCAAACAGGCAGACACTGCGGGGGGGGAGGGGAGAGGTTGAAAGTGGAGTGTGCTCACAATGGAGTGAAGGGAGGGTTGTTTTTGTAAGAAGGACTCGGTTGCCAAATGCAGCAGGCCCGTGTCTGCTTTTTGTGGTTTACTCTGATGCCAGAATTACTTTATAAAACCCCCTGGGATTTATCTCACTCATGAATGAGAACAAGTTGGGAGCGTCTGGGTTTTATCTGTAGATCTTCTCCTCTGAAGAAGTGGGTTTAGCCCACGAAACCTCATGATACTATTTATGTATTTTTGTTAGTCTCCAAGGTGCGTAGGACTGCTGGTTGTTTTAACAGTGTTTTATCTTTGCCACTTAGCCTGTTTTGGAGGGGGGAGAAAGATTCCCCGATAACAGCAAATAAAAGCATCAGGCTGAACCCGCTGCATGGTGACATTATCTGCCCACAGAGGGGAGACCCCCAGAAATAGCGGGGAGGGGGGGTACTGAGGAAGCGCACGACTGCTTGCTAGCTGCTGGACAACACTGAAGTGAAAGCTTTCTGTGAGTGGTGGCACATTACTCGTAGTATTGCAGAAAACGCAAAGGAGACAAAGAATGAGGGAGACGTTTCCCTCAGCTCCCTTTGCCCAGGCTTTCAGGGTCTGTGAGTATCAAGTGCTTTTTGATGCCTCTGTACCTGTCATTAGAGGTCGTTTCTGCTTGTGTTTGGTGTCTCACTCCATTTACAGTGATGTAACCGAGCAGAATTTGGCTTTAGCTTTATGCTGATCGTTCAAATCTGTTTGAGTGGGAAGCGAGAACGCACAGGAAGGTCTCATGAGAAGTGTGTGTCTAATAGTCACCTTGGGAATTGTCCCTGTTCACAGGGACGCTGAGGTGGGGTTGGTCAATTCACTCGCTGTTCAGGCGGTTCGGAGTCCTGTGCATGGAATCCCTATGTTTCTGGGATGGATTCGCTCGCCCCAGGCAGGGGAAGGAAACACGAGTATTAGGGAGGCTTTGTGAGACAAAGGCCCATCTCAGTATCAGGGTCAACATTTAACTTGCAGCCACGGCCGGGAGAGCGGCTCTGAAGACGAGAAGGTGGAAGGAGTAAACAGGCCCCCACCCGCACAGCCCACACAGGGGCCAGCCTGAACCCCAGTCCCAGAGGTTAGGGGGCCACCAGAGGCTCCCCTGAAGGGCTGTGGGGCCCCACAAGAGGGGGGAAGGGGACAGAGGAGACAAAGCTGTTGCTCTGCCCCCTTATCTTCTCCCCACCCCCGCCTCCATGCACTGTCCAGGAGGGCCGCCCAGCTCCACAGGGCAGAGCACGTCCTGCCCCAGGAAGGCGAGTAGCAGTTTCCACCCAGTGAGCTGAATCCGTCCATGTGCTCCCGGCCTAGAGATTCCTTCAGGAGCCCAGGCCTGGGCCTGCCACCATAGAGGTCTCCATCCATTTCCGATGTAAGGAAACGGACTCACTGAGCTGGGCCCTACCTTGCCTGTTTAATGACAGGTGCCTATCGCTGGCCTCCCTGCACTCTCATTGGCTCCCGCTGGTCCTGTCTGTCCCGTTGTTTGGTGAGCTCTCCCAAGCAGGGGCTGTATTTTACTGTGTCTATATCCACAGCCCCTAGCAAACAGGGACAGCTGTCTTGACCAGGGCCACTAGTTGCTCCTGTCACTGGCACACAACAACACTGCAGCTTGTGTGAGCTGTGGGCACCTTTACACAACATGCACAACAGGAAGGGTGACTAGGGTTTCGTCTACATGGGGAAGGTTTGGCGACAAAAGTGCTCTCAATATGCAAAAGTTGGCAAAAGTGAAAACTGGTCAAACCGTTTTCCATGGCTACATGGCTGCTCCCCTGTTGACAGAACAAAGCATTGTGGGTGAGCATCCCACAGGGCAGTGTGGTGGGAAGACAGAGTTGATCCCTGCACTTCTTGGGATTCCCACATAGCTCTGTGAGCTCTCCATGCTGAGGAATGTCAAAGCAGCACAGCCGTCTCTCCAGCCCTCCCCCGTAACAGCAGCCTGCCTGCCGCTGGGTTCCTAGCAGGGCAGAACAGGAGCGTTCCAATGATTTGCTCCCTGTTTGTTCCCCAAAGGGAGCAGCTCACTCAGCTGCCAGACACTTCCTGGAGCTGTGAAAGAGGCGGGGCGCGTGCCTTCAGGGCAGCAGAGCCCACAGAACACTGAGCAGAGCCATTAGGGCAGGCATGGTGGGATACTGGTGGAAGCCAGTTCTCTCGGCAAAACAAACAGCAGAGTCCGCACTGGTTCTTTATCAACAATAAAGGGAGGGGAAAAGACACAAGTCTGTCCTGGGGTATGTCACGGAATAAACACTCAGTCTGATTTACAGATTCAGGTCAGGCAGGAGCGTTTATTTACTGTGGCCACAGGATTTCCCTAGGAGGGTGGGGAAGCCCTGGGATGGGTTCCTTAGGGAGGTGGTGGAATCTCCATCCCTAGAGGTGTTTAAGTCCTGGCCTGACCAACTCCTGGCTGGGATGACTGAGTTGGGGTTAGTTCTGCTTTGGGCAGGGGGTTGGACTCGATGACCCCTGAGGTCTCTGCCAGCCCTGGGATTCGATGATTTGCCAGACTTCTGTGCCTTTGTCTCCTCCCTGCTCTGGAGACCAGCGATGGCTCGGGGGGAGAACCCGCATTCAGGGGCCCCGTTGCCGCGACAGAGCTTACGCGGGACAGCGCCTTTCATTAAACCAGCACAAGAGCACAGAGTGGCAGGTTACATTTCCATGCCGATGTGCTGCTACATTATTTGCCTGAAATGTCTCCTCCAGCTGCACAACACTGGGCAGAGCTGCTGAGGTGGCAGGAGATGTATTAGTGGGCTGACGTTGCTGGAGGGCAGCTGGGGGAGAGCCCAGAGAAGGTTCAGTTTTCAGCCATGACCCTTCCCACAAGAGCAGGGAGGTAGAAAAGAGGCGCTCGATGGTTCTCTTCTGTCTGCGTGTCCATCCAGCCTGTGCTGAGCTCCACAGCGAGCTGCTTGTGACAGGGTCTGTGCTTTTCCCACAGATGGCTCAGGCAAATGAGGAAGAAAACAACTTGTCAGGAGATGAACTTTCCCATGGTAAGAGAGTGAAGTCACCGCCCTTGCTGTGGCCCCTCTGTGGCCTTTATGCTCCACTCAGCCTTCCCCGCAGTGGAAATGAAAGTCCCAGACAGTAAATAATGTTGACAGGACATACCGAGCTGGGAGGGGTGGCAAGTGCTTTGAGGATTCTATAACAATTCAGAATGATCTGGTCAAACTGGAGAAATGGTCTGAGATCAATAGGATGAAGTTTAGTAAGGACAAATGCAAAGTACGCGACCTAGGAAAGAATAATGAGTTTCACACATACAGAATGGGAAGCGACTGTCTAGGAAGGAGTACAGCAAAATGGCATCTCGGGTGTCCTAGTGGACCATAAGCTAAATGGGTCAAAAAAATCAGTCTGTGAGGGTATGTCTACACTAGCTCGTTAGTTCGAGCTAGGTAGGCAAATGAGGGCAACCGGGGTTGCAAATGAAGCCCGGGATTTAAATATCCCAGGCTTCATTTGCATCTTCCCGGGCGCCGCCATTTTTAAATCCCCCTTAGTCCGAACTCCGTGCCCGTGACTACACGCGGCACGGAGTAGGTAGTTCGAATTAGGATCTCTAATTCGAACCACTGTTACTCCTCGTGGAACGAGGTGTACCGGTAGTGTGAATTAGAGATCCTAATTCGAACTACCTACTCCGTGCCGCATGTAGCCGCGGGCACGGAGTTCGGACTAAGGGGGATTTAAAAATGGCGGTGCCCGGGAAGATGCAAATGAAGCCTGGGATATTTAAATCCCGGGCTTCATTTGCAACCCCGATTGCCCTCATTTGCCTACCTAGCTCAAACTAACGAGCTAGTGTAGACATACCCGGATATACTATCAGCAGTGTTCTAAGCAAGACACGAGAAGTCATTCTTCCACTCTCCTCTGCACTGATTAGTCCTCATGGGGAGTATTGTGTCCATTTCTGGGCCCCACATTTCAGGAAAGTTGTGGAGAAATTGGAGAAGGTCCAGAGAAGAGCAGCAAAAATGATGAAAGGTCTAGAGAACCTAGAAGGGAAGACTGAAAGAATTGGGTTTGTTTAGTTTGGAAAAGAGAAGACTGAGGGGGGACAAGATAGCAGTTTTCAGGTATCTAAAAGGGTGTCACAAGGAGGAGGGAGAAAATTTGTTCTCGTTGGCCTCTGAGGACAGGACAAGAAGCAATGGTCTCAAACTGCAGCAAGGGAGGTTTCAGCTGGACATTAGGAAAAACTTTCTACCTGCCCAGGTAACTGCCCCCTTTGCCTCTCCTTGTTGGCAAGCCTAAGAGCAGGCTGGACAGACACCTGTTAGGGAGGGTCTAGATCAGCTGTGGCCAACTCGTGGCTCACGAGCTGCATGTAGCTCTTGCCTCAACCCCCAGGGTGCGGCTTGCGAAGCCATCCCTGTGCCCCTGTAAATAGTCCCTGCCTCCTGGCAGGAGAGCCATCTGGCACGGCCATTAAAAATGACATCTTCAGGATGGTGTTGGCCAGCGGGAGCCTGATGTGGCCAAAAAGTCTCTAAATGTGTTTCTTAAAGGGACAGGCCCTTTTTTTCTGTAGTCTTTTTTTTTCTCAACAACTCTCTCCGCCCGCCCCCCCCCCCCCGCCGCCTCTTTGCACAATATTAACAACTATTGTGGCTCATTGCTTGTAATGGGTTGGTCTAGATGGTGTTTGGTCCATATGTGAGGGCATGGGACAGGTCTTGATCTCTTGAGGTCCCTGCCAATTCCATGCTTCTATAGGATTAAAAACATAAGAACGGCCAGACTGGGTCAGACCAAAGTTCCATCTAGCCCAGAGTCCTGTCTGCTGATAGTGGCCAATGCCAGGTGCTCCAGAGGGAGTGAACAGAACAGGGAATCATCCAGTGATCCCTCCCCTGTCACCCGTTCCTAGCTTCTGATAAACAGAGGCTAGAGATACCATTCCTACCCATCCTGAGTAATAGCCATTGATGGATCCAACCTCCATACATTTGTCTAATTCTTTTTTGAACCCCTATTAAAGTCTTGGTCTTTACCACATCCTCTGGCAAGGAGTTCCACAGGTTGACTGTGCGCTGAGTGAAGAAAAACTTCCTTTGGTTTGTTTAAACCTGCTGCCTATTCATTTCATTTTGTGACCCCTAGTTCTTATATGAGGGGAACAAGTTGAACAATATTGGTACTCACCTGCATGGCTGCAGTGGCTCCAGAACAGAGGAATATCCCCCCCGCCCCACCCCGCCCTGCAAGATAGGACTAGGCTATCCCATGGGAGCCCCTCAAGCATGAGTGTGAAATCCAGATTTCCAGGACTACCAGGTGTTCTGTGCTTCTGGCCAAATGGCAGGTTTAAGAAACGTGCTGGTTTTATTTTGGATGACTCTGGAATTATGAAATGGAAGAGACTGATGCCGGAGCTGCATAGAGCCCGGTATGGGGCAGAATGTCTTTGTGCAAGTTTTGTTGCTGGGCCAATGGACCGCAGTCCTGCTGTGCAGTGTCCCTGTGATTTCAGTTCCCCCTCCTACTCCTGGGCTCTGCCCATTCCTGCAGCAGTCACACCAGTGCCACATGGAGAGGTAAAATAATCCTACTGCTCCTACTCAAGATTCCCCTATTTATGCCTCCCAGGACGCCATTAGCTCTTTTGGCCAGAGGTTCATCCTGGGAGCTCCTGTTCCACTGATTATCCACCAAACCCCCCACTAATGTCAGAGTCTCTGCTTCCCCATTACAGCCCCCCACCCTGTATGTGTGGCCTACAATCCTTGTTCCCAGTGGTAGCTCTGGAACCAGACCAACCCCTCAAAGACCAAACAGGTTGGAATCCCATGATACTCTAGTGTCTATTTTTGACTTTTATTACTTGCGCTAGGGGAGGGAGTGCGACCTGGCTGAAAGCAGCTATGCAAAGCCTCCAAGCTGCAGTGCCGGGACGAGCCCGACACCATGAGTGGAGCACCCACAGGGACACATCTCGAAGAACCATCGATACTGCATGAAGGTGAGTAACTTCCTCTTCTTATGTGATGGGAACAAGTAAAAAACTTTTCCTTATTAACTTTCTCCGCACCACTCATGATTTTATAGACCTCTATCATATCCCCCCTTAGTCTCCTCCTTTCCAAGCTGAAAAGTCCAAGTCTCTTTAATCTCTCCTCATATGGGACCCATTCCAAACCCCTCATCATTTTAGTTGCCCTTCTCTGAACCTTTTCTAATGCCAACATATATTTTTTGAGATGAGGAGACCACATCTGTACACAGTGTTCAAGATGTGGGCGTACCATGGATTTATATAAAGGCAATATGATATTCTCCATCTTATTCTCTATCCCTTTTCAAATGATTCCTAACATCCTTTTTGCTTTTTTGACTGCTGCTGCACATTGTGTGGACGTCTTCAGAGAACTATCCACGATGACTCCAAGATCTCTCTCCTGATTAGTTGTAGCTAAATTAGCCCCCATCAATTCTCTCCTGTTTGTTCTCCACAGCTCACCCCCAGGAGGGCCCATGCCCTGCCGAACCTGCCCTGGAACTGAAAAGCATCCTTGTTGGTAAGACTGGTGTTGGGAAAAGCGCGACTGGGAACAGCATCCTGGGCCGGAGAGCGTTTGAGTCCAGACTCGGTGCTGCGATGGCCACTAGGAAGTGCGCTAAAGAGAGCCGGTGCTGGAAGGGGAAGGAGCTTGTGGTTATCAATACAGCTGCCATTTTTGACACACAGGTACCAGATGATTACACCTCCCTGGAGATCAGACGCTGTGTGGTGCTCTCGTCCCCAGGCTCCCATGTGCTGGTGCTGATGACCCAGCTGGGCCGTTACACTGAAGAAGATGAGGACGCAGCCCAGCGAGTTCAGGGGATTTTTGGAGTTGAGGTAATGAAACACGTCATCGTTTTATTCACCCGAAAGGAAGATTTAGGGGGCGGCTCACTGAGTGACTATGTGACTCACCAATCCAACAGCGATCTGAACAGGCTGGTCGCTGCGGGCAGGGGCCGATACTGCACCTTCAACAAGTCCACCGGAACAGAGCGGGATGCCCAGGTCGAAGAGCTGATGGACATGGTGGAGAGAATGGAGGCCGATATACAAACAAGCCATATCGATATGTGGAGGAGAAGCTCCAATCAAAAATGTGAGATTTGCAGACCAGTACAGAGAAGAGATGGGAAGGAAGAGAGAAGAAATACTGCAGCGCTTTATGGAGAACTGCGACAGGATAAAGAAAGAGTCCAACTTGAAAGAAGAGGAACTAAAGGAAAAACTCGAAAGCCAGGAGGAGGAGAAAGAAGCTGCTTTACTGTAGCTCACACATTTGAAACAAAAAGAATGGGAGGCCATGGAGCAAGAGCTGCTGGAAGATCTGGAAGGAGTATGGAAATGTTATGAGGGAAAACAAAGGCAAATCAGAGAAGCAGCTGAGAACAGTTACAGCATCTTTAATATGCTTTGGAGTCTGTATGAGTCATTATGTTCATATTGGAGCTGGGATGTTAACAGTTTATGGAACTAGTGGTGAATGAATTGTGTTTGTTTGCATTTTCCTCAGTGGTTTAATCTGGTTTGTTATTAATGAAGATTCACCCACTGGTGTATAGAGTGTTTGAAATAGTACACTTGGTTCTTCTGCTAACCTCACAGCCATGGTAGCATGGGGCAACTCCAGCAGCATGAATAGAATCACACATGGATATTTATTTCTTATTATGTGGAAATGGAAAATCTCAGTTAGAGAACTGGGGTGCTGCACTGTCACCGAAGCGTATCTACATTTTTTCCTAATTATGAATTACCCTACTCTGTGATTGGTTATGGGTATGTTATTTCCATAATCATGCAATGGTTATTGGTCATTAACAGTATTAAATAAATCTCTTCACTGATGGGCTAGTAAGGACTGCCAGTCAAACGATTTGACAGTCTTGCATGAAACATTGCTAAAAAAATTAGTACTGTACTCATTATGGCCAACATAAGATGAATTAAAAGCCAGTTAACTGATCACAGAAATTGACCACACATAAGAAATGTGCAGGTGACACAACATTGTTGGAGTGGCAAGTAACATTAATGCAGTAGGGAGCGTGCTTATGAAACTGGCAGACGACAGCAACCCGGGAAAGGTTGCCAGCACTACAGAGGACAGGTTTAACAGTCAAAACGACCTTGACAAACTGGAGAATTGGTCTGAATTCAATGAGACGAAAATCAGAAAAGACACGTGCTACGTAAATCCCTTTGGGATGAAAAACCGGCACAGCGTCCAGATGGGAATGGCTGGATGAGGTGGGAGCCACGCTGAAAAGGGCCTGGGTGATTATACTGGTCACAAACTGAACTCGAGTTAGCAATGCGGGGCAGGCCAAAGGCAGTGGGCTGCAGGAGTTGGGTGGTGCAGGTACCCCTGGAGTTGGGTGAGCGGGTTCCTGTTCCCTGTGTAGGTGGCCAGAGACTCTGCCCAGGCAGGCAGCACAGGTTGGCACCTGGAACTGATTAAGAGCCAGCCTGAAGCAGCAGCCTAATGGGACATTTGCAGCCAGGTAAAGCCTGCTGGACCACTATAAAAGGCTTCCCCTCAGGTTCGGCGGGGGAAAGAGAAGAGGGACGGATCGGAGAGGAGGAAGTGCAGAGTGGAGGGGAGCTGACGGTTACAAGCCAGAGAGGTCTCACCAAGGTGCCAGGAGAAGGTACCATGGGAGCGGTTGGGGAAGAGGCCCATGAACAGGCAGCTATTCTATAGGTATACGGGCAAAAGCCCAACTAGTGGCTGCTGCCTAGGGCCCTGAGCTGTCAGTGTGATAAGGTAAATACAGGGCTGCTGAAAGAATTACCATGCACCTGGGTAGCTCTTGCCCGACTCCTGGCCCCCTAGAAGGGGAGGGGCCTCAGGTGGAAGGGGCAGCACTGGGGTAATCTGCTGAACTAAAAACAGCTTTCTGCACAAGTGTAAGCAGGGTCCTAATCAATGCTTCCATTACAGCTGGCGGGACTGAGTGAAATCCTGGGTGTGGTTATGGAAATGCAGTTCACTAAGTTTGTTTAGGGCTGCTAGATATTCAACTGTTAGAAGATGCTTTGCCCATTGTAACCAATTTGGCTGTTCTGGGGTCACAAACTGTGTTAACCCAAAATGCAGAAATTCATGGAATCATAGAATACTAGGACTGGAAGGGACCTTGAGAGGTCATCGAGTCCAGTCCCCTGCCCTCATGGCAGGACCAAATACTGTCTAGACCATCCCTGATAGACATTTATCTAACCTACTCTTAAATATCTTCACAGATGGAGATTCCACAACCTCCCTGGGCAATTTATTCCAGTGTTTGACCACCCTGACAGTTAGGAACTTTTTCCTAATGTCCAACCTAAACCTCCCTTGTTGCAGTTTAAGCCCATTGCTTCTTCTTCTATCCTCAGAGGCCAAGATGAACAAGTTTTCTCCCTCCTCCTTATGACACCCTTTTAGATACCTGAAAACTGCTATCATGTCCCCCCTCAATCTTCTCTTTTCTAAATTAAACAAACCCAGTTCTTTCAGCCTTCCTTCATAGGTCATGTTCTCTAGACCTTTAATCATTCTTGTTGCTCTTCTCTGGACCCTCTCCAATTTCTCCACATCTTTCTTGAAATGCGGTGCCCAGAACGGGACACAATACTCCAACTTAGGCCTAACCAGCGCAGAGTAGAGCGGAAGAATGACTTCTCGTGTCTTGCTCACAACACACCTGTAAATGCATCCCAGAATCATGTTTGCTTTTTTTGCAACAGCATCACACTGCTGACTCATATTCAGCTTGTGGTCCACTATAACCCCTAGATCACTTTCTGCCGCACTCCTTCCTAGACAGTCGCTTCCCATTCTGTATGTGTGAAACTGATTGTTCCTTCTGAAGTGGAGCACTTTATTAAACTTCATCAGACCATCTCAGACCATCTCTCCAATTTGTCCAGATCATTTTGAATTATGACCCTATCCTCCAGATTAGTCGCAACCCCTCCCAGCTTGGTATCATCTGCAAACTTAATAAGCGTACTCTCTTTGCCAATATCCAAATCGTTGATGAAGATATTGAGGCGAGCCGGTCCCAAAACAGACCCCTGTGGAACCCCACTTGTTATACCTTTCCAGCAGGATTGTGAACCATTAATAACTACTCTCTGAGTACAGTTATCCAGCCAGTTATGCACCCACCTTATAGTTGCCCCATCTAAGTTGTATTTGCCTAGTTTATTGATAAGAATATCATGTGAGACCATATCAAACACCTTACTAAAGTCTAGGTATACCACATCTACTGCTTCTCCCTTATCCACAAGACTCGTTATCCTATCAAAGAAAGCTATCAGATTGGTTTGACACGATTTGTTCTTTACAAATCCATGCTGGCTGTTCCCTATCACCTTGCCACCTTCCAGGTGTTTACAGATGATTTCCTTAATTACTTGCTCCTTTCGCTTCCCTGGCACAGAAGTTAAACTAACTGGTCTGTAGTTTCCTGGGTTGTTCTTATTTCCCTTTTTATAAATGGGCACTAGATTTGCCCTTTTCCGGTCTTCTGGAATCTCTCCTGTCTCCCATGATTTTCCAAAGATGATAGCTAGAGGCTCAGATACCTCCTCTATCAGCTCCTTGAGTATTCTAGGATGCATTTCATCAGGCCCTGGTGACTTGCAGGCATCTAACTTTTCTAGGTGATTTTGAACTTGTTCTTTTTTTATTTTATCTTCTAAACCTACCCCCTTCCCACTAGTATTCCCTATGTTAGGCATTCCTTCAGACTTCTCGGTGAAGACCAAAACAAAGAAGTCATTAAGCATCTCTGCCATTTCCAAGTTTCCTGTTACTATTTCTCCCTCCTCACTGACCAGTGGGCCTACCCTGTCCTTGGTCTTCCTCTTGCTTCTAATGTATTTATAAAAAGTCTTCTTGTTTCCCTTTATTCCCGTAGCTAGTTTGAGCTCATTTTGTGCCTTTGCCTTTCTAATCTTGCCCCTGCATTCCTGTGTTATTTGCCTATATTCTTCCTTTGTAATTTGTCCTACTTTCCATTTTTTATAGGATTCCTTTTTTATTTTTAGATCATGCAAGATCCCGTGGTTAAGCTAAGGCGGTCTTTTGCCATACTTTCTATCTTTCTGACACAGCAGAATAGCTTGCTTTTGAGTCCTTAACAATGTCCCTTTGAAAAACTGCCAACTCTCCTCAGTTGTTTATGACTGCCAATACTTGCCGTTATCGGGAATGCAGGAAAGTCAGACTGTGCATCTCTCAGTTCAAAGGAGAGAAACTGTTCGTGTAAAGAATCGTGGATGGACAAGGCCTCCTCTGCCAGACTCTGTGAAGTCAACTGGGGGGAAGGGCAGGGTTCTGAACCAGCAGGCTGCATGCCCTGCAGGCGTGAGCTGTACGACGGGTTCAACCTGTTTCTCTCTGCCTCCCCCGCCTTCTAATGATAGAACTAGAGCAGACTCCATAAGGGATTTTTTTATTATCTTAAAATATATTCCAGTGAATGCTGGAATCTCTGGCTGGACTGTGCTTTGGGCCAAGAGCTGAAATCACAGAGCTGAAATCACTAGGTTTGGCCCAGAGCCAAATCCATCACAGACACAGCGGGAACAGCAGGGCGGCTGGTGGGAGCAGTAGGCAGGCAGCCGGCAGGAGCAGCAAGTGGGTGACATCGCCACATGCTCAACAAGGGGTTGGTGACCTGATGGGGTACCTATGGGCTCTGGGTCTGCACTGCCTGGACACAGCTGTGAGTGGAGTGTTTGAAGTGGAGGGAAGATGCACTCTATGAGTTGGGGGTTGGACTCTGCCCTGCAGACTCCAGGGATGGTACCTTGCTTACAGGTTTTCTTTGTTTGTGTGTGTTTCCGTAGATTGATGCTAGATGACTGTTATTAAACAGACTGTTGCTATCTCTGACTCGGTGCTTGTGAGTGGGGAAGAATTGCTTCTAAAGGCACCCAGGGGAAGTTGGAACTTTCCCAGTTTACTAGGTGGGGGCTTAAGCCGGTTTGGTTACATTGTTGAAAGAACCCCGCTAGATACTGACCCTGGCCCTTCTGGCTGCCGACTGCTACCAGCAGAAGGGTTGCACAAGGTTAATAAAACACATCATGTTTTATTCCTTCCTTCCTTTGGTCCTGCTGCTCCTCCGACTGAAGTCCAGGAGAGTTTTTGTTTTGATTTCAACAGAAGCAGGGCTCAGGAGCCCACAGCAGCGCTTCACTGTATACACCCTCATGTTCCCCACTGCTTCAGTATTCATTGTTTTCTTAGAAAAAGGGAATTTCTCTGACGGTTACGGTTTCAGACAGAACCTTTCAGAGATGATGATGCAGCAACATTTACCTGAATCTGCTGCCGCGCCTGGGACAAGAGCTTTGTGAGGTGTGTCCTGCCATATGTAGCTCAGAGAGACTTTTGCTCAGATGTGCAGCCATGATGATATAAATGTCTGCATGGCGAACTGTCAAACCCTGGGTAAGGAGGAAGGAGGGAGACCCAAATGTGCACCATTTCCTGTGAGTGATGCCTCATTGTGGTGGCACAGGCGGGTGGCATATGGAAGATGCCATCATCTTTGATAAATGCAGTGTAATGCACATTGGAAAACTAATGCAAAATGATGGGGACTAATTTAGCTACAGCTCCTGAAGAGAGAGATCATGGAGTCATTGTGGAGAGTTCTCTGAAAAACACCCACTCAGGGTGCAGCAGCCATCAAAATAAAAAAAAGCAAACAGAATGTTAGGAATCATTTAAAAAGGGTGTAACAGACAGGAGGAGTGCTGACCAGCACCCGGTGATTAAGGGGTTAACTCAGGTACCTAGCAAAGGTGTTGGCCAAGGGGCTGGGAGAACCAATCAGATAGAGGGTTGAAATTTGAATTGGATATACATTCCTTGCCTGCTTTTTTTGGGTGGGAGAGTTAAATCAGGAGTTGAGAGACACAGAGGGTATGTCTACACTAGCCCCCTAGTTCGAACTAGGGAGGCTAATGTAGGCATTTGAAGTTGCAAATCAAGCCCGGGATTTAAATATCCCACACTTGATTTGCATCTTCCCGGCCAGTTGCCATTTTTTGAAATTTACAAGTCCGGACTAACTGCCCGCGTCTACATGCGGCAGGGACCTGGTAGTTTGAATTAAAGCCCTAGTTCAAACTACCTGTTAAACCTCATTCCAGGAGGAATAACAGGTAGTTCGAACTAGGGCTTTAATTCGAACTACCGGGTCCCTGCCACGTGTAGACGTGGGCAGTTAGTCCGGACTTGTAAACTTCAAAAATGGCGACTGGCCAGGAAGATGCAAATCAAGCGCGGGATATTTAAATCCCGGGCTTGATTTGCAACTTCGAATGCCTACATTAGCCTCCCTAGTTCAAACTAGGGGACTAGTGTAGACATACCCAGAATGATTTAAACCCAGGCAGGACTACCGTGTCTCCAAGAAATTTGGGGCATGGGAGCGGACTGAACAAAGAGAAAATTGGAAGTAAGTAAAAGGAAAAGTGAATTCAATTGCCTTCAGGGTAATTTGTCTTAATTTTGTGCTTTGATTTGAACTGCTCTGTGTGAATCTATGCCTCCCTTCCCCCTTTACCATCTAAGCATTGGTCCCAGAGATTTTCTCTGTGTTTTTAATTTGTTTTCCTCAGTTGCTTTGTAACATCTAGCAACCAAGTCTGCTTTCTCAAGTATGTCTTTTGTTTTGTAATAAAAATCACTTTTCTTAAGGTGATGATTTGATTCTTGTGTCCTGGAAGGTCTGTCTGTGGGTATCTGCAGTTCTGTGACTGAGGGGTCATCTACCAGAGAAGGCAGTTTGTTTTTCTCTTTTCTTTTTTCAAGCTCTTTTGTGGCAAAAGAGCTTGGGGTACCCCCAGGGGTGGTTTCAAGTGTTCACCCCTGGTTTTAGGGATAAATCACTTGATGGTGGCAGTGATCCCCCAAAATCTGCATGGTGTGATTCTGGGGGGAAGTTGTTGTAACCAGGGCCTATAGAGGCAAAAGTTTTTTTTTCTTTTGAGCTCTTTATGGGCCCCCATCTTCTGCACTTGGAGTGCCAGAGTAGGAAACAGCCCTGACAAAGGGATAGAAGATAAGACAGAGAATATCTTATTGCCTCTCTATAAAACAGTGGTACACCCACATCTTGCATACTGCGTAGAGATGTGGTTGCTTCATCTAAAAAAAGCTATATTGGCATTGGAAAAGGTTCAGAAAAGGGTGACAAAAATGATTAGGGGTTTGGAATAGGAGTCAGATGTGACCCTGTCACCCATTCCCAGCTTCTGACAAACAGAGCCTAGGGACACCATTCCTACCCATCTTGGCTAGTAGCCATTGATGGACCTTTCCCCTCCCACCCCCCATGAATGTATGCAGTTCTTTTTTTAACCCTGTTCAAGTCCTGGTCTTCAGAACATCCTCTGGCAAGGAGTTCCACAGGTTGAATGTGCACTGTATGAAGAAAAACGCCCTTTGTTTGTTTTAAACCTACTACCTATTCATTTCATTTGGTGACTCCTGGTTCTTATGGGAATAAGTAAATATCTTCCTTACTCACTTTCTCTGTATCTGTCATGATTTCATAGACTCTATCATAGCCCCCCTTAGTCTACTCTTTTCTAAGTTGAAAAGTCCCAGTCTTTTAAATCTCTCTCATATGGGACCTGCTCCAAACCCCTCATCATTTTTGTTGCCCTTCTCTGAACCTTTTCCAATGCCAATATAGTTTTTCGATACCTTCAAACCAGGGTTGGCAGTTTTTCTAAAATGGATGTTCTAATTCCATACAAAGCTCTTTAGAAGCCACTGGGTGAAGTCCTGTGGCCAGCATTGAATGCGAAGTCAGACTAGATCATCAAAACTGTCTCTTTGGCCTTAAAATCCATGAACAGCCCTTTCCAGAAAGCTTTGACAGCCATGAGAGTCTGAGTGGTGGGAAGTTGTTACCAGAGAGTAGGAACCAGGGTGTTGGGCAGGCTGCAGGCACAGATGAGCGTGCAAGAACCAGAACTCAGGGAAGGGTTTGGACTTTCCTACAGCATCACCAGTTTCTGGTCACTTACTTAGGTGCCAGAAAGTCCTGTTGGATTCCTCCTTTCTCTCAGCTTTGCTCCCTGCCGGTCCCCCACTTCCGTCTCTCCTCTCACAGGGGCGGACTCTGTGTTCCTGGCAACTAGCTTTCTGGGACACTTTGCCCAGCTCCCTGGCTTCTCTGCTTCCCCTGTCCCTCTGAAAATGCAGGTAAAACCCAGTACTTCTGTTACCTTTTATCAGAGGGCTCCTTGCCAGTCCCACCCACCTCTCCAGTTCCACTGTTCCCCTGGTCATCTGAGGAAGAGGGTTTTGCTCACAATAGTTCCTGATCCTATAGAGATATGTTTGTTAGTCTCTAAGCGGACTTCTCGCTGTTTTTAACATGGTGCCCCTGGGAATTTGGAACTGCCATGAGAGAGCCGGGTGACTGGCATTGTAACATGCTACTGTGTTACCCGAAATGCATTTTTGTCCCCTCAAACGCTGGGATGTCTGAAAGGGCAGGCGGAGAGGGAAATGTCTTCTTCTTTCTGATGAAATACAATTAAACATGCTGGGCTGTGTCTAGACTGGCGCGATCTTGCAGCAGAGCTATGCAAATGAGGCTCAGCGTGGAATATCGCCGAGTCTCATTTGCATAACTAATGAGCTGCCATTTTTGCGGAAGAGGCTCTTGCGCAAGACGGAGCTGTCTACACTGCCCCTTCTTGCGCAAGAAAAACCCTCTTGCGCAAAGCCGTTATGCCTGAAAATAATCAGCATAACGGCTTTGCGCAAGAGGGTTTTTCTTGCACAAGAATGGGCAGTGTAGACAGCTCCGTCATGCGCAAGAGCCTCTTCTGCAAAAATAGCAGCTCATTAGTTATGCAAATGAGGCTCGGCAGTATTCCACGCTGAGCCTCATTTGCATAGCTCTGGTGCAAGATCGCGCCAGTCTAGACACAGCCGCTGCTGTTTGCATCTTTTGTCCCTGTCTCTAGCTGCAGTGTGATAGCTGAGGGGGGATGCACATCTGCACTGTTCCTGGATCTTTCCCTGCCTGAGTTGTGTCTGTGTAGCACTTGCACACCCACCTTTCTGGGCTTGTGGTCGCCAGTCATGCTCTGCTGAGGCATCTGTTCCTTCTCCTCTGGCTGAACCAGCTCTAGCTGCAGGTCCTTGCTCCCCACCCCAGAGGTGAGTTTCTCTTCCTCTTTCCTGTGACTGTGCAGCATTTGCACAATTGATGGGGGCGGAGGTGGGGCGGGAGGGCAGGAACGTTCCCAGCTTTGAGCTGGAATTTCTCTCCCCTGATGTCTCTCAACTGGGAGCACTTGGCTCCTTAGTTGTTGCCCAGGCCGTGAGTGTGTGGTTTGGTTTCTAGTCAGTTCAGGAGCTGGTTCTGTGGCAGCTCTGACTTGGTTCTGGAAGAATTTTACCTCAGAGTCCCTGCCACACCCAATGGGAGTGTAAACCTGAGCATGACCCACAACTCTGAGGCCTGCACAAAACAGGACAGAATTATGAGCCAAATCAGCGCGGAGAAGTGAATTGGACCAGAAGAATGTGACCGAGATGTGGAAACTGTTTAAGAATATTTATATTGATGTCTCAAAAGCTACAAACCCATAATCAGGAAAGAAGGCCACACTGATGGCAAAAAAATCCCAATAACCTGATTTAGAGGGGAAGTGAAGGCATGTGTGTGTTTATATATATAGACACAGACACAAAAATGAAAGAAAGGTGAAGAAGATACTAATGAATAAAAATCACAGGCTGTGAACTGCAAAAAATACTGCAAGGGAAACAAAAGGATACAGGCTGGGGACCGACCGGCTAAGCAGCAGTTTGGCAGAAAAGGACCTGGGGATTACGGTGGATGAGAAGATGGAGATGAGTCAACAGTGTGCCCTTGTAGCCAGGAAGGCTAATGGCATATTGGGGTGCATTAGGAGGAGCATTTCCAGCAGATCTAGAGAAGTGATTATTCCCCTTTATTCGGCTCTGGTGAGGCCACATCTGGAGTATTGTGTCCAGTTCTGCGCCACCCCCCATTATAGAAAGGATGTGGATGAACTGGTCTGAGACCAGTGGAGGGCAACCAAAATGATGAGTGGGGCTGAAGCACATGAACTATGAGGAGAAGCTGAGGGATTTGGGCTTGTTTAGTCTTCAGAAAAGAAGAGTGAGGGGGGATTTGAGAGCAGCCTGTAACCACTTGAATTGGGATTTCCAAAGAGGCTGGAGAGAGGCTGTTCTCAGTGGTGGCAGATGGCAGAACGAGGATCAATGGTCTCAATTTGCAGTGGGGGAGGTCTAGGTTGGATATTAGGAAAAACTACTTCCCTAGGTGGGTGGGGAAGCACTGGGATGGGTTCCCTAGGGAGGGGGTGAAATCTCCATCCCTAGAGATGTTTAAGTCCTGGCTTGACAAAGGCCTGTCTGGGATGATTGAGTTGGGTTTGGTCCTTCTTTGGACAGGTGGCTGGACTTGATATCTCCTGAGGTCTCTTCCAGCCCTATGATTCTATGATAAAAGGAAAAATCCATGGCTATCTGAGTTAAAGGCAAAAAGGAGTTCTTAAATTATACAGGAACCAAAAAAACCCCCAAACCTAACAATGGTATTATTCCATTACAATATGGAAATGGTAGGCCATATATTGGTGTGTGTGTATGTGGTAGAAGAGTTCAGTAAATATTTCTGTTCTCTATATGAGAAAAGCCAGAGGATAAAGTCATAACATATGGACGTTAAGCAGCAGCAACTAACATGAGACATTTTAAACAAGGGGGTATGGACAACTTGCATGGAAGAGTGTTAAGATCTGACCAAGAAGCTCACTGAATTCTTAATGTTGGTTTTCAGTAAGGTTTGGAACACTGGGAAGGGTCCAGAATTATGGAAGAAAATTCATGCTGTTCCAATATTTTAAAAGGGTCAATGGAATGACTTGGGTAATTATAGGCCTGTCAGTCAGATAACAATCCTGGGAAATTAAATTAACATCTGATCTTTTTGAAAAGTCATGGAAGTCAGGAGAGATTCCAAAAGACTGAAAAAGGGTAAATCTAGTGTCCATCTATAAAATAAGAACAACACCGGAAACTACAGCTCAGTCAGTTTAACTTCAATGCAACTGAAGATAATGGGACAAATAATTAAGGAATCCATCCACAGACGTCTGGAAGATAATATGGTGACAGGTAAAAGCCATCATGGATTTGTAAAGAACAAATCACATCAAGCCAGTCTGATAGTTTTCATTGATAGGATAACGAATCTTGTGGATAAGGGGGAAGCGGTGGATGTGGTATACCTAGACTTTAGTAAAACTTTTGATACAGTCTCGCATGACCCTCTTGTCAATAAACTAGGGAAAAACAGCCTAGATGGGGCTACTGTAAGGTGGGTGCATAACTGGCTGGATATCTGCTATGGCTCTCAGCTGGAAGCCAGAAAATCCAGCAAGAAAGAGGGGTAGCTCTAGGATGACTTAGATGTGTATGATTATTAACAACATAGACCGCTTTAATTTGAAGTGGGAGAATTTAGGTCACGTGTTAGCTGATATGCAAGCCTAGGAAATGTGGGTAGCCAGTGCACTGAAAAGCACGGGATGGACTCAGGTCTGAGATACAGAGGGGTGAAAGGCCTTAGAACCAGGCATTGTGACTAAACACAGAACCATAATTGCTTAGGTTTGTTTCCCACTGACACCGTCATTTTAATCAGTGCCCTGGGAGAAAACATAAAAGCATTGGTCATAACATTGTCAGATGACACAGAGATTGAGGATGTGGCACAAATATGGCAAGGGCAGATCACTAATACAGAGCAGTCTGGATCTCCTGGCAAGCTGTGCACAAACAACCACTGCATATTTCAGTTCCTAATGTAAGATTATAGCTCTAGGAGCAAATGTGTAGCCCACACGTGTAAGATGGGCACTTCAATCCACACACACAAGTAGAACAATAAGACCTGAAGACTAGAAGCTGAAGACTGAAAATCAGTCCTACATGTGTACCAGTGCATCTGAGTAAACACTAGGGGTGCGTCTAGACTACATGGCTCCGTCGACGGAGCCATGTAAAGTAGTTTACTCAGCATAGTCCCCCCTTCATTAAAATAAAAATAAAATAAAAATGGCTGCCGCGCTGTGCCTACAATCAGCTGATTTGGCATAGTGTGGCAGTCTAGACGCGGCGCGGTCGACAAGGGAAGCCTTTGTCGACCGCTCTGGTAAACCATTTTTATTTTAAAGAGTAAACTACTTTACATGGCTCCGTCGACGAAGCCATGTAGTCTAGACGCACCCTAGAATAGTTTACCCAGGGCTGTGTCTCCATCACTGGCAATTTTAAAATCAGGATTGAATTTTTTGCTGAATGTTCTGCCCTAAGGATTATTTGGGGACAGGTCTCTGGGTTGTGCTATAGAGGTAGTTACACAAAATGGTCACGATGGCCCCTGCTTGCCTTGGAATCTGTGACTCTATAAAGGTCGGGCAGATGTGTGTAGACCTGAATTCACAGGCAAGGGATTTATAGCTCGCCACTGGCCACATCTGAGCAGAAGATCTTTACGTTCCTATCCCAGGTCAGGTTGCAGGGAGAGAGAGCACAGGGCACTCTGTCTCAGAAAAGGAATTTTGGGGCATGTGGCGAGGGCACTGAAACTGAGAGAATATCAACTCACTTTTATTGGAACAAATGGAGGAATAACAAACAGCAGGAAGCATGAAGCTCTAGGACTCCCTCTGGATTCTTTTCTAGGATACAGAATCTCAGCCCAGCCCATTCACACCACTTCCTGAAGGCCTGGTGTTCAGAAACGTAAAACCAGCCTCCACCCTGGCATGTCTGAGCAAGGGGAAGGTCCGAGCAGGTCAAATGTTCAGTGATTGGCTAGTTTGCAAGAACTTAAAAAGCAACAGTCTGGTGCTGCAGAACTATAGGTTGTTTTTTTAAGTTTTTCCAGTTACAGACTAACTCGGCTCGCCCTCTGAAGCTTTTAAGAGGCTGGACTGCCAAGTTAAATGAATATTTTGCGAGAGAACTAGGACAGAGTGCACAGCTCAACAAGCTGCAACAATACTGACAACAATGACAACAACAACTTTTGCAGTTTAGCCTGGACACTTGACAGGGCCTTGGCACTGCTCAAGTCTGGCCAAACCTACCTGCCCAGATTTTATTTCCTCACCTTTGGGCCCACTTACTCCATAGGTCAGTAGATTATGACACTTATCTCTACATATTCAGGAGGATTATCTCGCTCCAAAACCATCACTTCTGGCCTTTCTCATGTCCCTCTGCCCAGCAGTCTGTTCTGCAGAGGCCAACTGGTTCTGGGAACCGGAAGAATTAGATCTGCTCTAGGCTCAGTTCCCCTATATGGTTCCCCAAGGCCAAAAAGCAGCCAAGTTGGCATTTTATCTATGCCAAAGATCTCTTATGCTAACTCACGCTGAAAATTTGCTTTGGCTGCTCATACACTATAGTGGCCTGTAGGATTCTTGCATTACTGCTTAGCACTGTGGGTAACCATGAATCCTTATGATGAATACATATTATGTGTATATACTGGATATGACAACAAATTACTATGAATCAATCCAAGAAAAGAACAGTACTGGTAGGGCAGGCAGGCAGCAGACACAGGACAGAAGCTGTTAAAAGACTGCAGAGCTAAACAGGCACCAGGGCAGCCAGGGGCCTGCAGATGCTGGCTGAGCAGGTCTGGGCAACCCCTGGACAGCTTCACAAAGAAATGGCAAATGCGATAGTCCAAGATGAAGCTGGTCACAGGCCATATGAGGCAACTACTGACTCCAAACCAGAGACAACTGTGCTTTGCCAACAGACAGCTGGTACATCTGAACAGACACTGCTAAGGCCAGAGCCAGGAGAAAATAACAAGCGAAAGACCAGACTGGGTGAGAGAAATAGTCCATTTAGCCCAGGCCCCTGTCTTCAGACAGCGGCCAGAGCACAGAGTTGTGTCCTTCACCGTCTGGGCTAAAAGCCATTGCTGGGCCTGCCCTGCTTCAATTTACCTGGTTCTTTGTTTTGAATCCCATGATAGTTTTGGCCTTCACAGCTTCCCATGGCAACGGTTCCTCAGGTAGCTGGTGGATTGTGTGCAGAAGTGTTTCCTTGTGCTTGTTTCAGCCCTGCTGCCTATTAATGTCAGTGGGTGACCCCTGCTGCTTGTGGTCTGTGAAGGGGTAAGCGCCCCTGTTCTGTCTCCACACTATTTATGACTGTACAGACCCGTATCGTATCTCCCCCTTAGTCTTCACTTTTCTAAGGTGAGCAATCACCCAGTCTTTTTACCCTCTCCTCACACAGAAGCTGTTTCATGCCCTTCGTCAATTATGTTGCCCTTCCATGTAGCTTCTCTAATTCTAACGGATCTTTTTGAGATGGGGTGACCAGAGTTGAGCACTGCATTCTGGATCTGGGCAAACCCGGGATTTATATAGTGGTGCTGTGACATTTCCTGTTTTATCACCTGTCCCTTTCCTAGCGGTTCCTAATATTCATTTAGGGTTGAGTCCTGAGCAGGTGTTTCCAAGTGTCCACCAAGACTCCAAAGTCCCTTTCTTGAATGGTAACAGTTAATCTAGACGCCTGTCTCTATGTTTTCAAATGTGCATTACATTGCACTTGCCAACATGGAATTCTCTTCACCAGTTTGTTGCCCAGTCACCAAGTTTTGCAAGGTCCCTTTGTAACTTTTCACAGTCTGCTTTGGACTTAACTATGCTGAGTAAATTTCTATAATTGGCAAACTTAGCCACCTCCCTGCTCATCCCCTTTCCCAGGTCATTTATGAGTATTGTGGATGTTGGGGAAATCTCGCTCCCCTGGGGTACAGAGGCTGGAGGTCAAAGCAGTGAGGCAGGAGAGAAATCTAGAAGGAAAACTTTATTATGCATGCATGCAGGCTGACAGCTACCAGAGTGAAAGCAGCAGCAGCCCTGAGAGACAGTTTTAGGGATCCTTTCCAGTATGTTCAGACAGTTTAGTTGTTGATTATTTTTCTTTAACATATCAAAGTCTCAGCAGAAGTACTCTGAGATGTCTCCGTTCACACCAGGTGTGCTAGAAGTCAGTTTTACAGTACAAAGGCACATGATAACCTCAGTGAGGAGTCTACAAGGCAAACTGTGACAAAGATAAGAGTTTACATGACAAATTGTGACAGACTAGGAGTCTCCATGAAGTTGAGATAGGAGGCATTGTAAGGGTCTTGATTAGAGTTAAGATGATTTCTCTCTGTTACAGAGAGAGAGGCCTGGAAAACTTTTAACCCCTACAGCAGTTTTCTTTTAGAGAGTTTTGATTTCCCCCACAGTCCCCCCCTTAGACATAATTGGAGTTATTTGATTTTTCTCCGACATGGACAACACTGGTCCCAATTTACCTCTCTCCCTTATGAAAACTGAACAGTTGTTCTCCCCCTTTGTCTCCTGTCTTTTAAACAGTTACTGACCCTTCCCTCTTATCCCACAACTGCTTCTTATTCCAGAATAATAAACCCTCATTTCCAGAGTTGTTGACTCAAGTCCCACGACTTGAACTCAAGTCCTAGGTGACTCAACTTGAGACTCAACTCGGGTTCATTGTTTGTGACTTGAGACTCAACTTGAGACTTGCTAATTTTGTTAAATTGACTTGGTGAAAAAATTGTCCGAAAATGCCAATAGTGATGGCTTGTACAAAAGTGACTTGAGATTTTTTAAATTAAGACTTGAGACTCGACTTGGGACTTGACTTGAAAGTGACTTTAGGGACTCAAGACTCGACTTGAGACTTGAACTGTAGTGACTTGAGACTCGACTTGGACTTGACAATGATGACTTGAAGAAACACTGCTCATTTCATGAGGAATAACCCTTATTTTGAAATAGCGGTGGTGTGGCTGCTGTACTGCTGCTTTTTTGAAATTGCTCCTCCCCAGGGCCATTCAAAGTAATCACTCCCCAGTGCCTCCTCGGGCTCTAAACCGAAGTAGCACGTCCGCAGTAAGGGAGCCTGCCTTGGACTAATTTCGAGCCTTCCCCGTCGTGTGGACGTGCTATTTCGAAGTAGTTTTTTCAGGAGTTATTATTCCGAAATAACTTACTGCGAAACACCCTGTAGATGTAGCTTAAGAGTTTGAACGACTGTAAATGCACGCGATAGCAGATGTTATTTCACATCTCTCTGTGGAGAGGGCTCTGTTACAATCCCTTGCCTGACTGCAAATTCACAGTACTCCCCTGAAAGTAATAGAGGTATCCCACTGCAAATCCAATGTGACCGAACGCAGCTACACAGCCATGATCCAGAATTCTTCTCTTAAATTCATGTAGTGAAACTACTGCAAATGTGGGGTAAATCAGAACAGAGTTTGGTCAAAAATCTTTAACCTAACCTCACATTGAGGCCTCTGGGCTGGACCACAGGACAATTTCCAGTTCTGCCTGAGGGCTTGAGGGGTGCCTATAGGCAAATCACATCCCAGCTCTGAACCTTAGTTTCCCCCTCTATAAAATGGGGAGAATGATGCCATCTTGCTTTGAGAGCTACTGATGCAAAGCCTGTGTAAGAATTTGGCATCATTAACACACATGGTGTTAATAAAGAAGAACTATTAACATTATAACCTGGATTATGGGTTGTGCTAGCATAAGGATGAGGATGCCCAAGAAGCTGAGATGGAGGACATGGGAAGCAGTTGGGTTAGGTTGCAATGGCACTTTATTAATGGTTGTTAACAGAGGAAATGCATCAGGAGAAGGACAAGCGCAACAATACAAACCGCAATAACCCCCAAACACCAAATAACTACATTATGGTTCACAGAATCTGCTTTCTCTGCCTTCACTGCACCTGGTTTATTTAGTCCCCTAGGAAATCGCTTGCTCTGCTCGGTTGCATAGATCTTACTGGCATAGTGTCTGCCCCCGTTTTCCTGTACCATTGTCTGGATCACTTCCATCCGTTCCGAAACCTGCTCCGTCTGCTCTGCCCCGGTTGCTTTGTTGTGGAAAGCGCAGTAGCGGTTCCCACACGCCTGAATCAGCGCTTGAAAATCTTTGTTATCTGAGTGTGTCACGAATCATGGGTAGTGTGAACGGTTACCGTAATTTAGCGAATATACCCCGCACCCAAATATACCCCGCACCCAAATATACCCCACGGTTTCTTTCTATTTCAGTAAAAAAAATCGTGTATACCCCACACATGAGTATAACCCATGGGGTATACAAGACTGTGCCGGGGGTATATTTAGGGTGCAGGTAGCCCCACCACCGCGAACCATGCCCCGTCCCAAGAGCAACAAGCGAATGCACAGCGGGTCCGGCGTGTGGCGGCAGCGGCTGCAGGGAGGAGAGGGCGCCTGGCTGGATCACGCAGGAGCAAAAAGCACCATGCCCCGGCCCCGCTTCTGTGCGCTGTGGCCGCCTGCAGACTCCCGCCACTGCTGCTGGCCACTGAGCCCCATGCCCACAACTTGCAACTTGTTCCGGGCTCCTTCCCTTTGTCAGCCTGGGTTGGGAGCCTCCCGCCTTGCACCTCTGCTGGGGATGCCTCTGCCCTGGCTCCAGAGCGTTCCCGGCTGCTGCACCCCTTGTAAGTTTCCCCGCATTGTTCGGTCTCGGGCTGGGAGCCTAATCCCAGCCCGGCAAAGTTAGTGAAGGGGGGGAGGGGATCCTCTGCTATTTCAATAAAAAAACCTCTATATACCCCTCGCACGACTATAGCCCGTGGGGGTGGGGTTTGTAAAAAAGAATATAACCCACGGGTTATATTAGCTAAAATAGGGTAGCAGGAGTGCATGAGTGAATCAACAGTAGGCGTGTGTCTAGACTACAGAGTTTTGTCAATGGCGGTAAACCTCATTCTACGAGGAATAACGCCTTTGTCGACAGAGTTATGTCAACAAAAGGTAAGTGTGGATGCGGGGAAGAATTTATGTTGACAATAAAGGTCTCCAGGAAGAACCCCCGATGGACACTCCTGCCACTGCTTTCAACTCTATTATTCCTGCCTGCAGCCATATTTAAAAGGCACAGGCCCCCAGCATTACCATTCTGGCAGCAAGCCAGCTCCAGCCAGGACCCTGAGACCGCGCAGCTCTGTCTGGTCAGGAAACTCAGAGCCATGTCCCAGGGACAAGCCCCCCAAAACCCCCCAGCAGGGACACATTCCCCCAGGAAGCCAGGGGCACCAAACGCCGGGCACCCTCCTGGTCTGGGCCCGGGAAAAAAACCCTCTTGGAGCTATGGGCCGAGGAGGAGGGTCTTCAGCTCCCACAGTCCAGGTGCAGGAACATGGACATCTACGCCAGACTGGCTGATGGCCTGGCCAGGAAAGGCCACCACCCCCCGTACCGTAGCCCAGGTCAGAGCTAAGGTGAAGGAGCTGCGGCAGGGGTACGTCAGGGCCCGTGAGCGCAGCTCCTGCTCCGGGGAAATGGCACACTCCTGTGCCTGCTACGAGAACCTGGACCAGATTCTGGGGGCAGGGGAATTTGGTGTGGGGCCATCGCCTGCCCTGGACAGCTCAGGCTCCATGGCCAAAAACACAGTGCAAAGCAGAAAAACAAACCTGCAAATAAACTGCTGTGGTGTCTGAGGGAGCGGGGCAACCAGGGCAAAAACTGCAGCAGCTTTGCTTTCCCTCTAGGAGGTAGGCAAGCCAGAAGCAGGAGCAGAGCAACGGCTGTCCAGGAGGATCCCTTTAAGCACACGTCTCTGCAGACAGCATGTAGCAGTGCCTGGACTTTAAGGCTGCCCCTGTGACCTGCCAGAAACACTTCCAGGAGCCTTCTTTTGTCGACAGAGCGTCTGCCAGTCTGGACGCTCTTTGTTGACAAAGCGGATCGCTTTGTCAATCCACGTAACGCAGTCTAGACACTCTTTTTCGACAGAGGCTTTGTCGACAGTATCTATCGACAAAGCCTCTGTTGACAAAAGCCTGTAGTCTAGACGTACCCTATATAGTAAGAAAGATTGTCAATAGGGAGCCCCTGCTGCCAGGAGAACTGAGTCCGTACAAGAAGCTGGAAGAACAAACGGTTGCATTCAAAGAATTATCAAAACACAACAGACTCTGGTTAAAAGTTGGTTTCAGTAAGAACTGACCCAGCTTCCCCAGGAAGAAGAAACAGCCGGTTTAACCCATGCATGTATTAGCCGCAACGCAAGACTGATGTTTCTTGTTGGTTTTATAACTTTTTTTTAAGATTCCATAAACCTGAATTGCTTCTGAATTTCCATCACGCTGACCAGCTTACAGCATGTGACTGGCTGGAGAATCTGGCCCCTTCAATCTGTGGGAGAAACATTTTATGGCAACAATTTAGTTGAAGCTTTTCAGGGGAAAATGCATCAGCACCAGACGTTGGCGTGGACCCGCCTGAGCCTGGGTGAGATCCGTGTTCCGTGGGTGTAGTTCTCTCTGCCCCACCTGGAGCTGCACCGGTGTAAGTGCAACCAGGAGACGTGTCCTCCACTGACAATGCGCCTGACACCCCAGCTCTCGGCATTGGTAGGTTGTGTGAGCTCTAAGCAGACGCCCAGACATGAGTAATCCCAGCCCAAAGGAACGTCACTCTGGCCCCAAGCCGCTCCCGCTCTCGCAGGCCGGAGTGACTCAGCCGAAGCCAGTGGAGTGACTCCTAAGTAAAACAATTTCAGGGGAATCAGGCCCAGGACATGTGTCAAGCAGCCTGAAACAGCCCAAAGCCAGAACTGATTGGCCACCTGCAGACAAAGCCTCACCCACCTGCAACATCCAGTGAGGCAAGAAAAGCTTCTTGGTCTTAATCAGGGCTAAGATTTAATTGTGAGCTTATCATTTATTTTCTGTGATAACTATCTGACCCTTTGTGCCTACTGCTTATAACCTCTTCAAACTGATCTTTCTGTAGTTAATAAATTGGTGTTATGTCTTACCCCAAACAGTGTATTTTTGTTGCAGCTATGTTGAAATCTCAGGACCCAAAGGCTGGTAAGTGTCCTTTGCACACTGGGGGGGTGTCTAGACTACGGGGTTTTGTTGACAAAAGTGGACTTTTGTCGACAAAACTATACCTGCGTCTACATTACCGCTGAGTTCTGTCGACATAACGTCAACAGAACGCGGCAGTTTTGTCGACGGCAGTAAACTTCATTCTATGAGGAATAACGCCTTTTGTCGACAGAGTTCTGTCAACAGAAGGCATTATTGCATCTACACTGTCCTTTGCGTCTACACTCTCATGTCGACAAAGCGGCTTGCTTTGTTGAGAGAACTGGATGTTGTCTGGATGCTCTTTGTCGACAGAAGCTTTGTCGACAGTATCTGTCGACATAGCTTCTGTCGACAAAAGCCTGTAGTCTAGACGTACCCTGGGAGAAGGGCCAATGGGTAGTGAACTTACATTGCTCAGACTTCTGGCCAGGACAAGATGGTGCAGTTCTGGGGTACAGAGCTGGGGGCTTGGAGAGTTTGCTGGTGCCTTTGTGTGATTTGCAAGTGGCTGAGGTACCATTTCCTCCATCTAGCTGGGTGTGAGGCTACACAAGGGGTAGTGCCAAGGGATAACAGCGCCTGGAGGGGTTTGCTGCTTGTCACAGTGAGAAGCTGCCCAGGGTGGAGTTTCAGGCTGGACTCTGGGGATCCTGTCACTCTCTTCCCCAAGAGTCACTGGTGTGTGGACCCCAGGGTCACATGAGCCCTTTTGGCCACAGTGTCAGGCCGGAAGCTCGTGTTCTGCTAATTATACACCACGTCTGTGTCAGAGTCACTACATCCTAGGGCAGAATTCTCCATCCTGTACCTTGGGCTGCCGGCTTTGCTGGGAGATGCAAACAGTTACACGGAGCGGGGTGTGTGTGGGTTGCCTGCACATTGCTTGTCTCCAGTTCCCAAAGCCAGTCCCATCACTGGGCCCCTTCCCGCCTGCACACTGGGTGGCTAGAGAGGCTCTGAACAGGGATTGCTCCCCTTTCACATCCCATCAGGCGTGTTGGACACGTTACACTGCACCCTGGCCCTTCTCTGGTACTGGTGTTTCTGAAGGACCCTACGCGCCATCCCTGTGTGACACTGACTGTTTGAAATGACGATTGTAACACAGTGTGGGGAGCCATCACTGACTGCTTGGGGGCGATGATTGTGTGATTTTGGCTCCCCCTAGAGAGAGGAGCCCCCACACCCTCTGCCCCCGGCCTGCGGCTGATCCGTTCCCCCCTTCCCCACCAGCCATCCGTAGTCTCTTCCTCACTCACACGCAGGCCCAGGTAGGAGGCTCCTCCCCAGGGCTTGCTGAGGCCTTTCCCTGCCCAGGCTGGATTCCAGGAGCCTCCCCTAAACCCCAACGAGCCAGGCCCTCTCCTCAAGCACCCAGACCCCAGGGCCCTGCCTCCCTCCCCCCTCAGCCTTGCTGAGCCCCCTACTCCCTGGTCTGTGATGCAGCGTGTGCCCCACCCAGGCCCTGTGGGGGTCACAGTCCGAGGATGAGGCCTTGCTGGGAGGGGAGGCGAGTGCTTTGGAGGAAGGGTCAGAATTCCAACTGGTCTGGACACGCTGGAGAGACGGGGGGAGTTCAATAAGGACCAATGCAAAGTGCCCACGTGGGGGGAACCATCCGCGTCTCACACAGAACAGGGGGGCAACTGTCCAGGCAGGGGCCCTGCAGAAAGGAATCCAGGGGGCAGAGGGGGCCACAAGTTAAATAGGAGCCAACAGCCACAGTGCAACAGATTTAGATTAAATCCCAGGAAACACGTACAGAGTGTGAGCACAGTAGGGCAATGGGACAGACGGGCAGGCGGTAGGGCAAGTAAAATCTATTTCTTACTTGTGCAGTGTGGGGGGCTGGGAAACCAATGGCCCCACATGACCTCCCCTCATAACCCTCCCTGTGGCTCCACAATGGGGGGCCCCACGCTCTTCCCCTGCCCACCCCACATTACTGAGGCAGGGGACAGCAGGGGTGATACCATGACCAGAGATGCTGCTGGCAGTTTTGCTCCTCTCCATGCTGCTTGCCCCTGCCAGCCAGGAAAGGAACAGAACTCCCAGCCCTGTCCCATGGAGCGAGGACAGGGCTGGGGGGCAGGGCTGGGGGTGGGGCCGTGGGACAGTGCGGGGCTTCTGTTCCTTTCTTGCTGGGAGGGATAGGCAGGAGGGAACGGAGCAGAATGCCAGCAGCCCCCGCCTGCCATACAGCTCCCAGCGCCCTACCCCCCAGACTTTGTGGGCTTGTACAGCATCTCCCCACGGCCTCGCCTGGACGTGTCTTGCTGGGCCAGCGTCTCGTCCACCCCCTTGCACTGCTGAACTCACTCAGGTAGTGGATTCTCCTTCACTGGGTGTTTGGGGACGGAGGCTGGAGAGTTGCTGAGACTCTCAGAAGAGACAGCAGAAATCCTCCCTCCCGGTTGTGTGAGACCCGCTGGCCTTTGGTGTCCTTCTAATCCTGCCTCTAGGATTCCAGTGCCGGCCCGAGCCCTAGTAAGACACCTGGGAGCACCAGGGAGAGAGAGAGAGAGAGGAAGAGAGAGAGCAAGCGCAGCTTAACAGGTCGTGAAGCCCAGCTGGGGAGGGGCTGGGTGTGACTATAAATCAGGGGGTGGGAACCTCAGGTCTGGGGGCCAGATGTGGTTCCCAGCTTGCCTGGATCTGGGCCCCAAAGGTTGAGGCCTCCCTCCCCAGTACTGAGTGCACAATGGTTCTCCAGCCCCCCTGCTGTCCCATCCCGGGGCTGGAGCACACATCTATTAGCTGGGCCCCCCAGGCTCCGGGGTGCGAGGGGGATGTGGGGAGGGTCTGTCTCCTTCTCAGTCAGGACCCTGTCAGTGAGGGTTTGTTTGGGTTTGTTTGTTTCTCTTTTGTGTGTGGCCCCCGGCCCACAGAAAGTTCCCAGCCCTGCTATAGATCAGAGAGGTTGTGTGGAAAGGGGCTCAGAACGGGAGGCTGTAATTGCTCTCAGGGTTGGGGAGAGCAGAGGCGGGCAGGGGTCCAGAGAAGCAACAAGGCACCTGAGAGACCCGACCTTGGCTGCCAGAGGGCCCCTGGAGCTGCCACCCAGAGTGGGGTGGGAGGGGAGAGGGGCATAAGGGTTCTACCAGCCACCAGGGTACACGCTGGGTCGGACGAAAATGTGACCTGGCCGAAGGGCCAAGCTGCCAGCAGAGAGACCACCGCAACGATGGAGCCGTGGTTGGCAGGGAGCCCCCAACAGGGAGACAGCTGCTGTGTTGCCCCTTCCCTCCCTCTTGCAGCGAGCAAGGTGCTTTCCATGGTCCCAATGCAGGGAAGGTGCCCTTCCCTCTGGCTCCTCCCTCAAAGCGCCTGAGTGAGGGGCAGGGAGGGACCCAGCTCTCCATCCAAAACGGCCTCTGTCAGGCCCCAGGCTGCAGCCACTTGGGCTCCTGCTGGAGTGACAGCCAGGGCCCTGTCTAGGCCATTGCACATGGGGGGTAGCCTGAGGGGCCCAGCCCAGGGTGATACTGCTGGAGAAGAAATAGGTGACCCAGGAGCAGACGGGGTCAACGGGGCTGCTTTATTGCCCATGCACATTTACCTCGGACCCCCAACACAACGTTCCAAGTGGCACCAATCACACTCCTTTCTCGATGTTAGTATATTAATTCTCACGTCTATCCACACGTTAATTCACATGTTTCACTAAAACCATATTTGGTATGTTAACTCCCACACAATGAATATTAACAAGTGGGTGATGAATATTATTATACCTGTCCCTAATTGCTGTTCACAGAATTTCTAATTAAATCAACCTTTTTCTTTGCTACAAACTTTCTGAATCAGCAGGTTACAAGAGATTATAAGAAATGTAACCCTGAAATGATTCATACAGAGCCAGTGAGGGTAGGTCAGAGATACAATAAAGTAAAGCAGCTGCCTGCTTATCTGTGTTTCTAGGCTACAAGAACGAAGGGAAAGAGCATATTTATACACCACAAGGGATAATATCTGCTTTGGCCGGACCCTAATCTGTCTTCCAAGACTGCAGAAACAAAGGGAAAAAATATGCTTAAGGGGAATGCCTGGACTCCTTAACCACCAATGTACAGCCAGCCCAGACCCCTATTCATTTGAATATCCCAACAGATATTTCTAGCTCTGGGCACGTTCAGGCTGCTGGGCCTTTCCCGCCCTGGGAGACCCTGGAATCAGGGATGTGGATCTGCCCAGGCTCACCCGCTGGGATTTTTATCCTGAGGGCCCTGTCCCCCACCCGAGGCCAGGCCCCAGCAGTGCTACGATTCACAGGTGGCGATGATGAAGGCGATCACTCGCTGCCGAGCGGAATCATCATCCATGGGAATTGTGGACCCTGAGGTGACTGATGAGGCCGATCCTTAACCCACAAGTTCTATTACAGTGCGGACGGATGCTTCCAGGTACAGCAGGAGGCTGCTGGCCATGACTAGAATCCAGTCTCCCCTTCCTCCTGCGCCTCTTCTCCTCCTCAGCTCGTTGGCAGGCAAGTTCAAAATGCAGGAAGCCATCGCTTGAGACTTGTCTCCACTTTGAGCGACCCTGGGCCAGTGTCTCCCAAGCGTTAACGCCCATGTTGCTCTTCTTTAGCTTATCCTTTAGCAAGTCCTTACAAGGTCTCCATTGTCCTCCCATGTGGCGATGTCCTTCTTTCATCTGAGAACACAGGGCATGTTGTAGGAGGCGATTGCCTGGCATCGGAACGTGACCAGTCCGGTGAAGCTGCTGATGGATGATCACTATCTCAATACTTTGCCTCTTCCAGGACACTGATGTTAGTGCGCCTGTCCTCTCATTGGATCTTCAGGATCCTGTGGAGGCAGCATTGGTGATACCTCCCAAGGACATTCAAGTGATGTCTGTAGGTTGTCCAGGTTCCAGACCCATACGATAGTGTTGGGAGAATGACGGCTTGGTAGACAAGGAGTTTGGTGTCTGTTCGAATGTGGTGATCTTCAAACACTGTGCCGTAAATGAGCAAAGGCTGCACTGGCACAGCTCAGATGATGTTGGATCCGTACATCAATATCTGCCTTGGATGAAAGATAACTGATTTGTGGCTCTGGGCACCACATTTCAGGAAAGATGTAGAGAAACTGGAGAGGGTCCAGAGAAGAGCAACAAGAATGATTAAAGGTCTAGAAAAAAATGAGCTGTAACGGAAGACTGAAAGAATTGGGCTTGTTTGGTTTAGAAAAGAGAAGACTGAAAGGGGACATCATAGTGGTTTTCAGGTATCTAAAACAGTGTTACAAGGAGGAGGGGCAAAAATTGTTCTTCTTGGCATCTGAGGACAGGACAAGAAGCAATGGGCTTAAACTGCAGCAAGGGAGGTTTAGGTTGGACATTAGGAAAAACTTCCTACCTGTCTGGGTGGTTAAACACTGGAATAAATTCCCTAGGGGGGTTGTGGAATCTCCATCCCAGGAGATATTCAAGAGCAGGTTGGACAGACACCTGTCAGGGATGGTCTAGATGGTGCTGGGTCCTGCCGTGAGGGCAGGGGACTGAACTCAACATCTTGAAGTCCCTTCCAGTTCTAGTGTTTCATAATTCTAGTGCTGCAGCTGGGGAGAAAGGTTTAATTTAAATTATTAAACAGATTAAGCATTTTAACTTTCTCATGTTAATTTATCAAATTTCATTTTAAATCAAGTAAAATATTATTTTAAGTCCAAGACAAAAAGTTTCAGTGTTTTCTGTATTCATGGCAGGGATGGGGAACCTTTATTGTGTCAGGGGCCACTGACCCACAGAAAAATTAGCTGGAAACCACACAAGTGAGAAGCAAAAAAACTCCTTCAGACCCCCCAACTCTCTCTGATGTGGTCCGCAACTGAGACACCTCCCTCCTCTGGTGTTCCAACCCCACAGTGTGAGGGAGGGGGCACAGGGAGGACCGAGTTTCAGGGCTTCCCATAGTCCAGATTGACTTTTCTGGTGTTCTGGAGTTAATGGATTTTGTGAATCCCCTTAGGCTCTGGGGTCAAGACAAACTGAGGGGCTCAGTGTGTGGAAAGGCCTGCCAGCAAGTGCGATAGTGATGGGGTGCAGGATCTGGGTAGGAGGCGGGTGCAGAAGAGGTGAGGGTGCAAGGTCTGGGTAGGAGGGAGGGTGCAGAAGCAGACTGGGAGTAGGGTGTCTGGCCAGGAGGGAGGGTGTGGGAGCAAGCTGGGGGTGCAGGGTCTTGGTGGGGGGAGTGAGGGGATTGGGGGTCTGGGCACGAGGGGGGTGCTTACCTGGCTTTGCACCCCCATTGCTCCCAAGCACCGTGTCCTGCTGCTCCCATTGCTTCCCCACAGCACATCACTGAGCTGCCATTCCCCCAGTGGGGTGGGGGGAGCTCAGCCCCCCTCCTCCCACACACAGTGGGGCGCCCGCGCAGCCACTCCAGCCTCGCAGGCAGAAAGCCGTAGAAGAGGCGGGTTGGAAGAGACCCCAGGAGGCCTTCTGGTCCCTCCCCCTGCTCCGAGCAGAACCAACCCCAAGTCAACCAGGGCGTCTCGCTTCATCCTCTGAGCGTTTCCGAGGCTCCCTCCCTTGCCTCACTGTGAGCTCCCTGGCCTGGACGAGCCTGGGTGTGGGGACCCGCTCCTGCCCAATGCGCCAGATTCTGCAAGTGACCCGGTGCACCCTCAACCACCAGCCCTCACTCCCCACCCCTCCAGGGTTAGACCTAGCACCTGAAAAGGAATCTGAATTACAAATCAAGGGCAGGTGAAACTTTCCAGCCCTGAGGCTGCTTCCTACTCACTGTGCCTTCAATAAAAAGGCAGACGGGCAGCGAGAGCCTCTCCCCCCCGAGCTCCCTGGCTGCACTGAGCCACACACACACAGTGCACTCGCCCTTGGTGGGAGTGGGGGTGGGGGGGAGGAGAGGTTGGGCCTGCTCAGCCGTGGCATCTTTCAACACTTGAAGGCCCCCATTGGTCGTCCCTGAGCTTGGAGGCCAGTTGTGACTGTACTGAGAACAGTACTACCATTGGAGCTGCCACTGTCAGTGCTGGGGGCGGGGGAGGGATCCGATCCTGCATGAAGGTCAGTGACTCTGCAGGGACGTGTGATCTGGGCCTAGTGGAGTCGACAGCTGGCCAGCGTAGACTGAGCTGGGACGGGATGGGCCTGTCTGGTTTAGGAGCAGCCTGCTTGGGCTCTCTGGTTTGTGATGTTGCTCTGAGTGCTGAGTAATAAAGGGGTGTGACCCTGCCCCCTCCCAGGCAGAGGGTTTGATGTTTTCACCAGTGTCTCCGTCTCCAGGCCGGGAACACAGCCCAAAGGAGGCCTGCGGATGCTGCGGGTGTGCACGCAGGGAAGAAATGCCGCCTCTCGCGATCGCAAGTGGGTCTTGTGCTGCCGCAAGGCCGGGCCGACAGCGGCAGCACTTGGTACAGTGACCCCTCCACTGATCCCCCCCAGACTGACATTTACATTCCAACCACTTCTAAGTGCTCTCCCAAGGCTCCGATGGTGCAGGCACTGGGGTGCTGGCCTGGGGCCTTCCTACAGCCCAACAGCCGCAGAGCACCCCGCATCCGACGCAACTTTTCTTTTTCATCAACAGCCGTGGGAGCAAGGAGTTTTGTGCCCAGCGTCCTTCTCCTGGGCTGAGTGCAGCTCTGATGCTGAAACAGACCCAACTTGTAGATAGGCAGCACCCGACAGAAACACGCCTCTAATTCAAGGCCACTTGGAACTCGGAATGAATCATGCAGTTTCTATGCCAGCTACATGGGACGCTGCTGTACTAATAAATTGTCCTATCCATATTAACAAGAATCACAGAACACTAGAACTGGAAGGGACCTCAAGAGGTCATCGAGTTCCGTCCTCTGTCCTCATGGCAGGACTAAGCACCAACTAGACCATCCCTGGCAGGTGTCTGTCCAACCTGCTCTTAAATATCTCCAGGGATGGAGATTCCACAACCTTCTGAGGCAACTTAGTCCAGTGTTTAACCACCCTGACAGGGAGGACATTTTTCCTAAAGTCCAACCTAAAACTCCCTTGCTGCAGTTTAAGCCCATTGCTTCGTGTCCTGTCACCAGGGGCCAAGAGAACAATTTTTCTCCCTCCTCCTTTTGACATCCTTTTAGATCCTTGAAAAGAGCTTTCATGTTCCTTCTCTGTCTTCTTCTTTGAAATATAACCCTTCTGCCAGGTAGCACCGGCAACAGCCAGGGTAGGGTTCAATATCTAGTGGTCTCTTTTCATCCATCTCACACAGAACCAGCTTGAGCCCCCACCCAGTAGCCTGAGAAATTCACAAACCTCTGGGTGCCTCTGAGAGGCAATGCTTCCCCACTCGCACGCACAGAGTCTGTGTGTCGAAAAGAAACTTTTAATGAAAGGGAGAGAGAAGTCACATGGCATTAGCTTGGGAAAATACCACAGACAGAGTTCATAACCAACCTATGAGTAGCTGTCCCAGCTCAAATGGGTTGAGCAATGGTCCTTTGCCTCTCAGGCTCATTAGTCTAACAATGTGAAGGTCCCATTCACCTACTCAAACTTTCTCTGTACCCCACTTCAAACACCCCACTTACAGCTCTGTCCAGTCAGTACAAACCCAGACACATCACCCTGATGACTCTACTCATTGGACCTGAGTCAAGGCCACCTTTGTGCTGCTCCTGTGGTCTGCTTGCTCACACCAGCCGCCCCGCTGGCTGCGTGCTGCTGCTTATACAATCTGCCCACTGGTCGCTCCTGCTGGCTGCCCAGTCCTGCCAGCTGCCCTGCTGGCCACCTGCTGGTCACTCCCGCCAGCTGCCCTGGTGGTCGCCTGCTCCTGCCAGCCACCCTGCTGGCTGCTCTGCCTACCCACCAGTCATGATGGGTCTCGAGCCAGGCCAGACCAGTGACTTCAGCTCTTAGTGACTTCAGCTCTTTGACACCACCTAGTCTGGCCAAAAGATTCTAGATTCTACTGGAATAACAGAGACTCCTTATGGCATCTGGTTTAGGTCTATCCTTAGAACAGGGGGAAGGAGGGCTGGGAAGGAGATAGGTTGAATCAATCTTACAGCTCATGCCTGGTGGGCATGTAACTGGCTGGACCTCAACCTGGAACTGGACCCGGACCCGGATCCAGACCCGGACCCTCCTCTCCCCCCAACTTGTCCACTCAAATCTGGAAGGGGGAGACCTGTTCATCTGAGACCCTGTACAATGATGGTGTCTCTCCTGCAAGCACTGGTGTCATATTTTACAGTTCCTACATTTAGGGGTAGCATGGATTGTGACTTCACAACAGCCAAATTAGCTAAAATACACAACATTCCATTCTAACAACCTCTCCTCCATCAGCCCTGACTGAATTGGATTTACATAACCGCACCCCGGATTCCTTCCCCATTCCAGCATGAGCTGTATTTACATATCAACAGTTGATTATCTTGCCGAGCTAAACAATTTGAGTGAGCATATCCACACCCAGGGCTGCTCTCCCCTTTCAGCAGGCTGCATGCAAACAGTCATTCAGACACTGCTTACACCAGACTAAACAAGCCCAATTCTTTCAGTTTTCCCTCATAGCTCATGTTTTCTAGACCTTTAATCATTTTTGTTGCTCTTCTCTGGATATTCTCTAATTTCTCCACAACTTTCATGAAATATGGGGCCCAGAACTGGACACAATACTCCAACTGAGGCCTGATCAGTGCAGAGTAGAGTGGAAGAATGACTTCTCATGTCTTGCTCACAGCACTCCCATTAATGCAGCCCAGAATCATGTTTGCTTTTTTTGCAACACCGTCACACTGTTGACTCATATTTAGCTTGTTGTCCACTATAACCCCTAGATCCCTTTCTGCTGTACTCCTTCCTAGACAGTCACTTCCAAGTCTATGTGTGTGAAACTGATTGTTCCTTCCTAAGTGGAACACTTTGCATTTGTCCTTATTAAACTTCATCCTATTGACCTCAGACATTTCTCCAGTTTGTTCAGGTCATTTTGAATTATGACCCATCCTCCAAAGCAGTTGCAACCCCTCCCTGATTGGTATCATCTGCAAACTTAATAAGTGTACTCTCTATGCCATCATTTAAATTGTTGATAAAGATATTGAACAGAACCAGTCCCAAAACAGACCCCTGGGGAACCCCACTTGTTATGCCCTTCCAGCAGGGTTGTGAACCATTAATAACTACTCTCTGAGAATGGTTATCCAGCCAGTTATGCACCCACCTTACAAGAGCCCCATCAAAGTGGTATTTGCCTAGTTTGTTTATTAGAAAATCATGCAAGACCATATCAAATGCCTTACTAAAGTCTAGGTATACAACATCCATCGCTTCTCCTTTATCCATAAGACTCATTATCCTTTCAAAGAAAGCTATCAGATTGGTTTAACATGATTTGTTCTTTACAAATCCATGCTGGCAGTTACCTATCACCGTCTTCTCTTCCAGGTGTTTGCGGATGAATTCCTTAATTATTCGCTCCATTATCTTCCCTGGCACAGAAGTTAAACTGACTGGTCTGCAGTTTTCTGGGTTGTTCTTATTTCCCTTTTTATAGATGGGCACTAGATTTACCCTTCTCCAGTCTTCTGGAATCTCTCCTGTCTCCCATGATTTTTCTAAGATGATAGCTAAAGGTTCTCCTGGTGATTTGCAGAGATCTAACTTTTCTAAGTATTTTATTTTTTTAAATTTTAATTTCTAAACCTATTCTATTTCCACTACCACTCATTATGTTGGTCATCCCGTCACCATCCGTCTTCTTGACAAAATATGAAACAAAGAAGTCATTAAGCACCTCTGCCATTTCCAAGTTTGCTGTTATTTGTTTCTCCTTCTTCACTGAGGAATGGCCTATCCTGTCCTTGGTCTTCCTCTTGCTTCTAATGTATTTGTAGAATGTCTTCTTGTTGCTGTTTATGTCTCTATCTAGACTCTGTCCTTCTAGTTGTGCCCTGTATACTTGCGTTATTTGCTTATATTCATGCTTTGCAATGTGACCTAGATTCCATTTTTATATGACTTCTTTTTCATTTTATATCATGCAAGATTTCCTGGTTACGCCAAGTTGGTCCCTTGCCATACTTTCTATCTTTCCTACACAGCAGAATAGTTTGTTTTTGGGCCCTCAATAATGTTCCTTTAAAAAACTTCCAACTCTCTTCAGTTGTTTTCCTCTTAGCCTTGCTTCCCAGGCTCATCTTGACCTGCTGCTCACAAACTGGGAGGAAGTAGATGTGGGTGGCAACCTGGGCAACAGTGATCATGAGATGATCAGTGTGTTGGGCAGGGGTTTGGACTCAATGACTCCTAAGGTCTCTTCCAGCCCTAGGATTCTGTGATTCCATGAGTTCAGGATCCTGACCAAAGGCAGAAAGGAGAGCAGCAAAATACAGACCCTGGACTTCAGAAAAGCAGACGGTGATTCCCTCAGGGAACTGATGGGCAGGATCCCTGGGATGATGACATGAGGGGGAAAGGAGTCCAGGGGAGCAGGCTGGTTTTTAAACCTTATTGAAGGCACTGGAGCGAACAATCCCAATGTGCAGTAAGAAAAGCAAATATGGCAGGTGACCAGCTTGGCTTGGCAAGGAAATCCTTGGTGAGCTTACACACAGAAAGGAAGCTGACGAGAAGTGGATTCTAAGAATCCATCATTTGTATGGCCACCCTCTCCCTCAGGGCATAATGGCTACAGTTTGTAAGGCTGTCGTGTCCCTCAGGGCTGTGCGGCCCAATGGCCAGGGTAAATAGCACCCCTCTCAATCCCCCTTGGGAAACAGCTCAAGTGCTCAGAATCTCTGCCCCCTTCCCCCCCCGCTACACACACTGCTCCCAGCCAGAGCAGGGTGAGGGCTGTGGCAGGTGTGTGTGTGTGGGGGGGGGACGTTTCTGGAAGCAGGAATGGGGGAGGAGGGATGTAGAGCCCTTTCCCTCAGTCACTAACAGGGAAGCTGTAAAATGGCCGCCCTAGTGACTGGGGCTGAGCGACAGCTCCTGCTGATTGTCTCCTCCACTTCTCCAACGGCAGACCCAGCCTGGGGAGCAGCAAAGCTGTCTCGCCCCAGCCCGTGTGCTCTAGGGTTGCCAGGTGTCTGGTTTTGAACCTGGCAGTCCAGTATTTGAGCTCTCTGTTTGGGAAACAAATGGAGAAAATAGAACTGTCTGGTATTTTGTAAATAAGATGTAATGTAGATGCTGATGTAATGTCAAGTGTGTCCGATATTTTTGTCGAAACCATCTGGCAACCCTAGTGTGCCCCAGCCCGGCCTGCTCAGTTTGCCACTGCCCCATCAGCCCCAACCCCGGGAGCTGCCAGTGACAGGGGCAGCTTGAAATGGGGGCTCTGGGGACACGGCGTATGGGGTCTCTGGCAGAAAATCCTCCCCTCCCCCATCCTGGCTGTGCTCCGGCAGCCTGTATTCATGCTGCCAGTCCCAGCCCCACAGGATAGTGAGGGGTGTGAACCCTGGGGAGACCTAAACACACCCCATGGCCTCTCTCATTCACACCCCACTGTGGACTTTGTCCCTGGCTTATTGCTCTGGACTAGACATTTTAGCACGTTTCAGATGTCTTGGTGCTCTGCCCCATGAAACAGCCCTTTCTCCTCCACACCGGCTTTACTGCCCATTCTCTCACCCAGACTCACTGCTGCCAGGAGTTACACAAGTACCTCTCTCCCACTGGCCAGACTGGGGTGAGAAGCACAGAGAGGGAAATGTCCTGCCCAGGTCACACAGCAAGGAGAGGGGAGAGCCACTCTGCTCTGACCAGCAGACAACAACTCCCCAGAGGCCAGGCCAAAGCCCAGGAATTGAGAGGGAGGGAAACTTGAATTCAAACAGTTTCTGTTGGAAAGTCCCGTGAGCATTAAATGAGTTTGATATTTGAAAACAGGCATCAATTTGGCTGAAAATTCTTTGCAAACTTACATTTTATTACAAAACAAAAACATCTCTTGGTTGTTACACACAGTTACGCAGTCTCATTGCACACAATGTGTGATGCTGTGATTCATAAGCTAGAGAAAATGCTTCACTCTGGGCTAAAGAGCTGTTCCTGTTAATGATTTAAACACAATAAAATACCAATACAATTGGCTATTCCACCTATGACACAGCAGAGCCCCTTTTGTCACAGGGAATTGGGACAGCATCAAAAACATCAGTTCTGCAGGGGTCTGTTTTGGGACCGGCTCTGTTCAATATCTTCATCAACGATTTAGATATTGGCATAGAAAGTACGCTTATTAAGTTTGCAGATGATACCAAGCTGGGAGGGGTTGCGACTGCTCTGGAGGATAGGGTCATAATTCATAATGATCTGGACAAATTGGAGAAATGGTCTGAGGTAAACAGGATGAAGTTTAATAAGGACAAATGTAAAGTGCTCCACTTAGGAAGGAACAATCAGTTTCACACATACAGAATGGGAAGCGACTGTCTAGGAAGGAGTGCGGCAGAAAGGGATCTAGGGGTTATAGTGGACCACAAGCTGAATATGAGTCAGCAGCGTGATGCTGTTGCAAAAAAAGCAAACATGATTCTGGGATGCATTAACAGGTGTGTTGTGAGCAAGATATGAGAAGTCATTCTTCTGCTCTACTCTGCGCTGGTTAGGCCTCAGTTGGAGTATTGTGTCCAGTTCTGGGCACTGCATTTCAAGAAGGATATGGAGAATTGGAGAGGGTCCAGAGAAGAGCAACAAGAATGATTAAAGGTCTAGAGAACATGACCTATGAAGGAAGGCTGAAAGAACTGGGTTTGTTTAGTTTGGAAAAGAGAAGATTGAGGGGGGACATGATAGCAGTTTTCAGGTATCTAAAAGGGTGTCATAAGGAGGAGGGAGAAAACTTGTTCATCTTGCCCCTTGCTGCAGTAATGGGCTTAAACTGCAGCAAGGGAGGTTTAGGTTGGACATTAGGAAAAACTTCCTAACTGTCAGGGTAGTCAAACACTGGAATAAATTGCCCAGGGAGGTTGTGGAATCCCCAGCACTGGAGATATTTAAGGGTAGGTTAGATAAATGTCTATCAGGGATGGTCTAGACAGTATTTGGTCCTGCCATGAGGGCAGGGGACTGGACTCGATGACCTCTCCAGCTCCCTTCCAGTCCTAGTAGTCTATGATTCTATGATTCTATCAGGAGAAAGGGGAAGTGTGAGGCTGCGTCACCATCTAGCGGCCACAGGAGGAACCCCGTGTTTCTGGCCCTGCGTGTGCTGGGGCAGTATTTCTTCTTAGGATTTGCTTCTGTGTTTGGCTGATGCTGTTTGCCATCACTTGTACCTGACAGTTCAAAGGCGCAGAAGGAGGTTTTGTAATATTATGTATCTTGCTTTTAAGAAAAAATCACGGAGTGCATGATGTTAGTAATTAATTTGGAATATCTATAACTGTTGCATGTCTATGACTACATGTTAATGATTTTAATGTTGAACTAGTGATTTTATGTAAAACAAAATGGAGTTGTTCCTCTTTGATCCCCTGGGCTCCATCTTGGGCTTTGCCCTCCCCCCGTAGGACGTTCAGAGACCGTTGGGAACCGGTTCCAACCGGATTTTCCCGCCTTGCTGAGAGTTCCGCTCCCCTCAGGTTTCCCGCCAACCAGCCTGCCCCCGCCTGGGAGTGGCGCCCGGCGCTGCGTCCGCCCCAGAGCCTCTGTGGGGCCCACGGGCTGATGGCCCCGAGCCGCTTCCCCGTCTCAGCCCCATCAGTCACTAGAGCAGATCTTTGTACGGGGGTCTCCTTACCCTGCCTGCCCTGGCAGGGCTGGGGTTTGCCTAGCTGGCTTCAAGCCCACAGAATGAGTCACTGGGTCACTGTTTTCTCTGTTGTTTGGCTCCCTGGGATGTCACCTCTCAACCCCAAATCCCTTGATTTTGTCTCATCCCCTTACACACCTTAGCTTGGTTCACTTTATACACAGCCCCCCCTTTATCTGGAGAGGGGAAGGGGGTTACAGAGCACTGGGTGTGTGTCTAGACTACAGGGTTTTGTCAACAAAAGTGGACTTTTGTCGACAAAACTATACTTGCGTCTACACTGCCGCTGAGTTCTGTCGACATAACGTTGACAGAACTCAGCAGTTTTGTCAACGGCGGTAAACCTCATTCTGCGAGGAATAACGCCTTTTGTCGACAGAATTCTGTCGATAGAAGGCATTATTGCATCTACACTGTCCTTTGCGTCTACACTGTCATGTCGACAAAGCGGTTTGCTTTGTCGACAGAACTGGATGTAGTCTAGACGTTCTTTGTCGACAGAAGCTTTGTCTACAGTATCTGTCGACAAAACTTCTGTCGACAAAAGCCTGTAGTCTAGATATACCCTGGAGCAAACCGCAGGGGACAGACCCTGGATCTGAGGAACGGGGCTGTGATCTTCAGAGAAATCAGTCAGACCCCTCACGTCCATACACCTCATTCACCTTTTAAATTCTTTGTGCTAACACCCCTCAACCTGTCCTGCCCCCAACCCCTCACTGCATCCCTCTGCCGCCCATCTTGTCCTGCTTTCGAAACCTGTGTCCCTTACAGCTCTTTCCCACCATCCTCTCCACCTCTCAGAGCCACCATCCCCATGTCCCCCCACAACTTTGCACCCCATTCACCTTCATACACTGCTGTACCCCCATTTGGTCCCTATACTCTCCTGTACTCCCACATTTTCATGCATCTGCAGCCTTCAGCTTCCCCTCTACCCTCATCCACGCCACTAATTCCCACCCGCCCAGTGTTCTCTGTAAGCTGGGCACTTGTGTCATACAGATTTCCAGGTGCTTGCTAAATCACCCAGTTGGCGGGGGGGTGGGGGGGAGGGGGATCATAGAGCAGGCTTTGCAGAGCAGGTAGGGAGGGGAGATAAGGAGGGTGGAATGAGTGGCTGGGGGAAGAGTTGTAGGGTAGGGGTTGAGGAGTAAGGATTATTTTGAGAGAAGGGTTTTCTCTCTAAATAACCTTGGGGTTTGTTTTTTTTGGTGCAAATTAGCGCTATTTCGCAATAGTGCCATTTCACGAATATGCAAACGAAGCACGGGGTATTTAAATGCCCACTTCATTTACAATTTTGAATGACTACATTGGCATTCCTCCCTCAACGGAGGAATCAAGTGTAGACATACCCCAAAACTTCTAATAAAAGGGGAAAGAAGTAACGTGGCATCAGTTTTGGAAAACACCATAAACAGGGTCCATAGGAAAACACCATCAACATAGTTCATAACCAAACCCACGAGTAAACGTCCCAGCTCGAGTAGGCTGGGCAGTGTCCTTTTCCCCTCAGGCTCTCAAGTCCAGCTATTTAAATGTCCCTTCACATGCCCAACCCTTCTCTGCACCCCACTCAGTCCCGGCCCTTGGTCAGGGCAGACCAGAGCTCAGAGGGGATCTGCAGAGGTCACCTCCCATCCTAGGGGGGTAGGAGGCATCTCACCCACTGCGCTGGTCACTCGCCATCCGCCTGCTCACTGCTTTCTGGTGCTGCCCTGCTGGCCAGTCGTCGCCCTGTCACTGCCGCCGCTCTGCTGGCCACTCCTCACACCTCTCCATCACCGCCCCGCTGGCTGCTCATCCCATCTTCCACTGGCTTGTGTGGACTTGACCAGCGGTGGGCAAATGGGTCACAAAGGCCCTGCTGCTCCCGTGCCCCCAGGCCAATTAGGGCCTGGGGGTGGGGGAGTGCACAAAGCCTCCTCCCGCCCTGCCAAGCGCGCACTGCTCGCAGGGCGGGGGGGGGGGGGAAGGGAGTGTGGAGGAGGATTTGCACGCTCCCCTGCCCCCAGGCCCTGATTATCCTGGGGGTGGGGGAGCATGCCAAGCTTCTTCCAATGCATGGGTGCCTAGTGGAAGGGGGGGCAAAGGGGCTCCCCCACCCCCAGACCAATCATGGTCTGAGGGTAGGGTAGCCCAACCCCTTCTCATTTATGTCCCACCCTTCCCGTTTAGGCTCTGCCCCTTCCAGGATGTCTCGGGGCCACTTCAAAAATTTTTGAAGTGGCCTCCGGGCAAAAATTATTGTCCACCCCTGGATTTGACTCTGGGCCAATCCTAGTGATCTCAGCTGTCAGTGATTTCAGCTCTGAGTCCAAATCACTGTCCAACCACAAGAGATTCCAGCATTCACTGGAGTACATTTACATACAAAAGGGACTCCTTAGGGAGCCTTTCTTCAAGTCTATCATTGAAACTGTGGGGAATAACAGGTTGAATGGGTCTTATAGCTCACTCCTGGAGGGCAAAAGCTTCAGAGGGGTAGCAAGGAGGTTTAACAGGTAGTTCGATTTAGGGGCTTTATTTCGAAATACCGGTTCCCTGCCGTGTGTAGACACGGGCAGTTATTCCAGGCATGTAAATTTCAAAAATGGCTACCAGCCGGGAACATGCAAATCAATTGTGGGATATTTAAATCCCGGGCTTGATTTGCAATTTCGAATGTCTACATTAGCCTCCCTATTTCCAAATAGGGGGCTAGTGTAGACACACCCTTAGTGAGTGTCCAGGCAAGTTAAAATGTTCCCCAAGAGGTTTCTGTGTGTTGCCTTTTCAGAGATCTGATTTGTGTCCATTAATTCTTTCTCGTCGTGATTGTCCAATTTGGCCAGTGTACATGGCAGTGGGGCATTGCTGGGATTTGATGGCACAGATCACATTAGTGGATGCACAGTTAAATGAGCCTCTGATGTGGTGGCTGATGTGTTCGGGACCAGTGATGAAATCGCTGGTGTAGATGTGTGGCCAGAGTTTGCCCTGGGGCTGATTGCAGGGCTGGGTTCAGTATGATTGCAGCGCTGGATGAGTATAATGGAGGTATGCTACATGGTTACTGGAAAGAACTTTTTTAAGGTTAGGGGGTTGTCTGTAGGTGGGGATTGGCCTGTCTCCCAAGGCCTGTGAGAGTGAGGGGTCATTTTCGAGACTATGTTGTAGCTTGTGGCTACTGCACTGGAGGGGTTTACGTTGGGGGCTGTAGCTGATGACAAGTGGTGTTCTGTTGTTTTCTTTTCTGAGCATGCAGCCTGGCTGACACACCTCCCTCCCCAGCTTAATTTACAGGGCTCTGGCAGTGGAGCCTCTCTCCACCCAAGTGTATTTCCACTGACAAGGTGTCTCCTTTGAACTGAGCTAAACACGATCTGACCTTTCTGCAATCTCACCATAGCTGCAAGTATTGCTGGTCATCTCTCATTGCTAACACAATTTGCGACCCACAACAGCTAAAGTGCTTAGAAGGGCAAAACACCAGTGAAGCAGGAAGAACTGCATTTATATAACCACATCCAGGATTTCTTTCTTTACAGCTTTCTGTAATGGAAGCATTGATCAGACCCTGCTTACAACTATGTGTTTTGTATTTGTACTGGTGACGCACATCCACACACTGTCTCAGTATTGCACATACAAAAATTCAACCTGCCCCAGGACAGAAGATGTTCGAGGGAACACTGTTCCAGAGTTCTGGTTGCTTTTCACTTTCAGCTTCCACTTCCCCAACACTCAGCCATCTGAAAGAAAAAACACAGCCTATCTTGGCCCTTTTTCAGAGCCCTAATAGGATTTTAATTATGTAGCATGTTTTATTTTCATTGTCCCTACCCTTTCCATAATACATGCATGTGTCAAAGGAAAATGCACATTCCTTCATAGTTTAATGTCTATAATATCACATTAGGCATATCAATTTGTACACAAAGTGTAATGTTTCTGTCATGCTCACAGAGTTTTCATGTAACCTTATCAAAGTGACAGAGCCACCTTAATGCTTAGTGTTCCTAATATTACCTTTTCCCCCTCATTATTTTCCAACAAAGAATGTTATCAACCCCCCCCCCCATTACAGAAAAGTCATGGATGCATTGGAGAGGGTCCAGTGGGGGGCAATGAAAATGATGAGAGGGCTGGAGCACATAACCTACGAGGAGAGCCTGAGGGATTGGGGTTTGTTTTGTCTGCAGAAGAGAAGAATGAGGGGGGATTTGATAGCAGCCTTCAACTTCCTGAAGTGAGGTGACAAGGAAGATGGAGAAAAGTTGTTCTTAATGGTGGCAGATGGCAGAACGAGGAGCAATGGTCTCAAGTTGCTGTGGGAGAGATCTAGTTTGGATATTAGGAAAAACTATTTCCCTAGGAGGGTGGGGAAGCACTGGGATGGGTTCCTCAGGGAGGGGGTGGAATCTCCATCCCTAGGGGTGTTTAAATCATGAGTTGACAAAGCCCTGGCTGGGATAATTTAGTTGGGGTTGGTCCTGCTTTGGGCAGGGGGTTGGACTCAGTGACTCCTGAGGTCTCTTCCAGCCCTTTGATTCTATGTTTCTATGATTCATGAAGCAACAGTCACCTCCACTTGTGGCTTTAGAGGCAGAGCCTCTAGGAGCTCATGAAGGCCATGGACAGTGATACAGACATTCACAAGTACCACGTCTGGTCTGTATGATAACTTTTATTAGAGACAAGCACAGTTACAATTACCCAAGCATATAGAAACCCTGCAAATTCCCATGCCCAAGTGACCAGTGTAGTCACACTCACAGCCTTACAGATGTTCCTAGAGTGATGGATTCCTCCCCAACTGAACGTCAGGAGAGGATGGTTCCTGCTGGAGATTTTCCCTGGGATGCTTCAAGTTCTGCTCACTCTGTGAACCTGCTTTTCTATTGTTATTTTGACCACCTCTAACATACTCCGCATGTGCATGAAAGTGTCGACCCTCTTTGTCCTCATCCGTATTTCCACCCCCCAGACTTACATGGTTCCCTGTTTCCCACCGTCTCGCTGTAGCGCATCTCTTTTCCAGTGGCACCCATGCACAGTCCTCACCCTGCGGTCAGGACGTGCTGTGATCGATGTTACAACGAGGTACAATCTCATTATCTCACAGAACACTGTGGTTGATTTTCCGTAACATCACCTGTGGGCCCGTCTCTCCAGGTGTCTTGGGCTCTTACAGCCACAGGGCCCTTCTGTGGTCACTTATTCATGTCAAGCTTTCCTATCCCCGTGGCGAAGCTGAAATCTTACAGGCCTCAGTCTGCAGGCCTTGCGTTTCTGCTGCACGTTCTCTCTGATAGTCCTGTAACCCTACAGCTGGCATCCAGCCAGTGCCTCCTGAGTCTGTAACTCAGCATCGTAGTGACTCCTCGCCTTACACAGCACGTCCGTGTGGGGCCAGTGACACGAGCTGATTGGCTTCTCCTCGCCCCTCCGGCTCATTCTGGGTCAGAGTCTCCAGCCACAGCTGTTCTTGGACGGGGTGGGGATCACGCGGCCAATGGAAGCCTGGCACTGCCCACCAGTCCCTCCACTTTCTCTCCCAACATCTGTGCCATGAGCAGCCCAGCCAGACCCTCCCACAGACTCTGTCTAAGGGACCCTTCCTGTCACATGCACCAGTGCCTGGGCCATGCCCAGAGACAGCTCCTGCCCTGGGACAGAGAATCTCAGTCCAGGCCACACTGTGCTACACTCCAGCCTATAACTTTGCTGCTCAGGGGTGTGAAAAATCTGCTCCCCCAAGCGATGCCCTTGCTGTGATGAAGAAAGGGAATTTTGGAGGTTCAAAGGGGGGGGGGGGGCTCATGCAGAGGGAGGCACTCCATGTCCCAGGATGTTACTGGTTTAACGAGGGGAGGGGGAGGAAGTTTGTTTTAACAGGGAACAGCACAAAACTGGGGTCCCAGTGCTTGGAGCCCAGCAGACCGAGATCAGAGGGCATGGCTGGGTCTGGCCGGAGGGAGGCCAATGGGCTGCAGAGAGGAGACCTTGGTACCCTGCTCAGCTGGCTCCAGCCAGGGGAGAACAAGGGTGGAGGAGAGGGAGGGGGAGAAGGTGGGCCCGGCTGACCCTGCTACCTGGAGAGAACACAAGGCCGGGGTGGGGCTGCTGGAGAAGGTATCAAGGCCATGGGGGGGGCACTCTTCACCCCCACCCCTCCACTTGTCTGCCCCAGCCCCCAGCCCCGAGCCCAGCAACTTATTTGAGTGCTGCAACACCTCCCACTGATTCTATTGGCTGGATCCCCAGCCACAGGGAAAGCCTGGGAAGTGTCCCTGACTCCTCCCTGAGTGAGGGGACGAGAAGGAAAATTAGCTGCACAGCCGCTTCTTGCTGCTTTTTGAGCCTAGGGCCTTTTTCCCGGACAAAACAGAACTACACAGGGCACCCGGGACACGACATTAAAATCTGGGACAGTCCCGGATTTTTCAGGCCATGTGGTCAGCCTAAGCACAGGTAACAAGCATCCCAGACACTAATCTGATCCTCTGCTTTCAGTTTAATTGTCCAGTTTTGTCTCTGCCTCACGTAGTTCACTGGCTTGATGGACTTACAAATCTCTCGTCCTTCCCCCACCAACCTCAGCTTCTGCCTGGAATCAGATGTTAAGTTCCCTGATAGATTACAAGGGTCCACTGTGTCTAGAGATGGGAGTTTAAATGCCAGCTCCTGCATCCATAGAATCATAGAGATGGAAGAGACCTTAGGGGGTCCAGCCCCCTGCCCAAGGCAGGGCCAATCCCAGCTAAATCAACCCAGCCAGAGTGGCCACTTTAAAAGTAAAATTAACTTACTCCTCCAGTTCCTCCAGTGCCTGGCTCCATGAGAGGGGGATTTGGTTGGAGGAGTACTGGGGGTGACGGGCTCTGCGGGAGGGGGATTTGTTTGGGGGAGCTATAGGGGTGCCTGGCTCTGGGGGAGGGGTGAGCTCATTGGGATGGGGGGTGCTGAAGGTGCCTGGCTCTGGGGAAGGGGTGGTTGTGTTGTACTTAAGAGAACTGCACAGGGTCTTTTCAGGGGGAAAAGGCGAAATGCCACATTTATTGATAATACATACATATAGCAGTCATACTTACCACATGCATATGATACAGTGAGTGCATGCACACGCACACGCACACACACACACGTCTTGTTATTTTCAATAGTTGCTCCCCCTAACTGCACTGGCCAGGTGAGTTAGGTGGGGGAGGGGTGGAGCCAGATGGATGCTCCCATACTGACAAAAGGAAAGCCGGGGGTCCCTCTGCAAGATGCCTTCGACTGTTTTTTAAGTTTTTCCTGTTACAGACTAATGCAGCTACCCCTCTGAAGTGTATAAAAAAAGATTGAGAAACACTGCTCTGTACCATTCCTTTTGGCCTCCCTGCTTCCTTTCTCCTTTGGCGAGTTGGGTAGACAGGAGTTCTGGTAAAAATATATCAGACGTGCCCACAGTGCCTGCTCTACCTCAGCTGGTGCTGGATGATCAGGGCTTCAATTCGAAAGGAGCTGGCATTACAGAGGTGATCGATCCCCCCATGTTTTGTTGTGGATTTTCCAAAGAAAATGTGGGTGTTTTCTATAGGTCACCCACATCTCCCAGTCCTAGCAGAGACTTGGGATTAACGTGGCTTTCTCAACTAAAAGTTTTATACATGTTTGGACGTTGTGATTGTGAACACCTGGAGTGGCAGTCTGCTCAAGGCAAAGTTGGCCTTGAATCTTGACATCTATGGTGTCAGTTGAATGGCTTGTGTGAAATTTGGAAGAGAAGCTCAGAGAGACCTCTCTCCTTTACTTAAAGATAGCATCTCATGGCAGCCTGAAGGAAAAAGTCCTCGGGCAGACAGAAAGCCGTGCTTGCAGGGTATCCTCAGCCTTGGGCTACTTATTGCTTCAAGTGCCTTCAAGAAACTGAGGGTGATTCTCGTGTTGTGTGTGTTTCATTTAAAAGTTTTTCTGAGTGTTTTTTTAACAGGTAAGTTAATCTCTCAGGGTATGTCTACACAGCAAAGTTATTTCAAAATAACAACTGTTATTTTGAAATAACTTTACTAGCATCTACACAAGCCAACCGCTATTTTGAAATTAATTCAAAATAGTGGAGGACTTATTTCAAATTTGGTAAACTTCATTCCACGAGGAATAGCACCTATTTTGAAATTGCTATTTCAAAATAAGCGCTGTGTAGATGCAGAATAGGGGCTATTTAGAAATAGGGGGCCTCCAGCCCTTCCCAGGGTGTCCTGGTGGCCACTCTGGCCCCAACTAGGAAAACTCCTCTCCTCCCTCCCTCTCCGGAGCCCTGAAAGGAGGTAGAGTCTGGCCACAGTCTCTGTGCCAGCTCCAGGCCTGCCACCCCACAGCCAGCAGTCACTGCCCCTGACCCCAACATGAGCCAGCAAGCCACTGGCAGCCAGCCCTCCACCACTCCCCAGACCAGTCTGCCAGCTCCTAGGAGCCTGCCAGGGGCTGGAAAAGCTGGGCGCCTGCCTGGTTCAGTGCGGAGATCAGGGACCTCACTGAGGTTTGGGGGGAGGCCTCCAATGTCCATGATCTCCGCACTAAATGGAGGAACGCGACCGCCTACAGCCTGATGGCTGCCAACCTGGGCATCCATCCAAACCCAGGAGCAGGTTCCGATTAAAATCAAGGAGCTGCAACAGGAGTGTGCCAGGGCCCCAGGGGGCAGCTTCCAAACAGAGGCAGACCCAGACAGTTCCCCCTATTTTGACACCCTGGACCTCATCCTGGGGGACGGGATGGTCCGTGCTCCCCAGGTGGTCATCGATCCTGGGGCAGAGGGCCCTGACCAGGGCACGGAGGAGGAGGAAGAGGATGGAGGAGCCTGGAGGGAGTGTGCTGCACACCCAGGACCCCCTGAGCCGTCCCAGCGAGCCTGTCGCCGGTGTCGTCCAATGCTGGGGAGGCAAGAACATGTGAGGGTATGTCTACACTAGCGCGTTAATTCGAGCTAGGTAGGCAAATCAGGCAACCAGAGTTGCAAATAAAGCCCGGGATTTAAATATCCTGGGCTTTATTTGCATGTTCCCGTCAGGCTGCCATTTTTAAATCCCCCTTAGTTCGAACGAACTGCCCACGGCTACACTCGGCAATTTAAAGTTAATCCGAACTAACTCCTTAGTTCGGATTAACTGTTACACCTCATTCCACGAGGAGTAACAGTTAATCCGAACTAAGGACTTAGTTCGGATTAACTTTAAACTGCTGTGTGTATCCGCGGGCAGTTCGTTCGAACTAAGGGGGATTTAAAAATGGCGGCTGGACGGGAACATGCAAATAAAGCCCGGGATATTTAAATCCCAGGCTTCATTTGCAACTCCGGTTGCCTGATTTGCCTCCCTAGCTCGAATTAACGAGCTAGTGTAGACATACCCTGAGTGCCATCACTGTCCCCAGGGCTGGATTAAGGGGGTGGGGGGCTAGCTGGGCAGCTGCCTGGGGTGCCAACATATGGGGGGGCACATGATGGCAGCTGTAAGGGGTGCTGCGTGCCCAGCCCCATGGTGCCCCTTAGAGCTGCCATCAGGCACTGTGAGCCTGGGGCCGGGAGCCGCGCGGCGCCCCTTACAGCTGCAATTGGGTGCCATGTGCCCGATTGAAGCTGTAAGGTACACAGCGCTCCGGGGGGCAGGGCCGCACATGCACCATGCGCCTGGAGGCGGAGCCGCGCATGCGTTGCGCGCCCGCTGCCCGGGGTGCAGGAATGGCTTGAGCCGGCCCTGACTGTCCCCTTATGCAGGGGCGGGAGGGGAGGGTGACCAGGGACCATGTGCGTGGGCCTTGCTGACCATGAATCATGCAGCAACCTGTGCAAGTGCAGTGCCACCCCTGGGCACGTGGCCCCAGCTGACTGCCACACAGGGGTCTTGGCCTGTTGCCCACATGCGTATATGTATGAAGCCAGATGACGTGCTCCTGACCCTGGGGTGGGACACAGCAGGACACCCTCCCTCCATGAGACCCCTCTACACAGAGACAGGGGACAGCTCCCCCCACACATATACAGACCCACACTACATACAGCACAGAGGCATGGGTGCACTTCCAGGCCAGCTCCCACTCCCAGGGATAGCAGGACATCCCGAACGTGGCCTGTGTGCAAGCACATAGGCTGTGATGGTGCGGAGACCTTTCATCCTCGCCTCGCAGAGCGGGGCTGGGCTTCACCCACTGTGTCCCCAGGGAGAACTGACCACGTCTCTTGTTTGTCCACAACCACACCAGCTGCAAGGGCAGGGCACACCCCCCCACCCAGGATATCCTCCTGCACCTGGGCACTCAGCAGGCTGACCGGTAACCAGGAGGAGTACCAGCGGCAGCACCTGGGGCACTGCGAGGCCTGCACCGCACCCTGGAATACTGGGTGCACGAAGACCTGCAGCTCTGTCTGGAGAGCTGGTGGGAGCTGCTTGCCCATGTCCATGCCATCTGCAACCACCTGCAGACCCTGGTGCACAGATTGCTGCCTCCTGCCGCGCCAGCCCTTGCTGCCTCCCTAGCTACCGCTCCTCCTCCCTCTCCTTCTCCCCCTCCCACCTCTTCCTCCACACCCGCCACCTTCCTGGGGACACTGAGGCCCCCGCAACCATGGTGCTGGGGACAGGTGGGCCGGCAAGAGCCCCAATCCTGAGCTCTGAGCTTCTCCTCCCCCTTCCTCCCCTGGCCTCCCCCTTCCAGCTTCCTCCTCCCAGGTTTACCCCTCCCCTCTCCCACCCTCTCACCTCCCCTCTCCCACCTTCATTCCCCCCCATCCCAGTTTTGTTCAATAAAGAGAGTTTGTTTTCTTCAACACGTGTGTCTTTATTGTACATCAAGAAGGGGGGTTAGGGAGGGGTAAGTGGAAGGACGTGAGAGTGGAATGAGGCACAAGCCCCCACTGGGGCAGACCAGGGAGACTTTAGTCCTCCTACAGGTGGAAGCTCTCTCGCAGGACCTCCCGGACACGGACAGCCCCCTGATGGGCCTCCCAGCTGGCAGCCACACGGAGCTGTGTGTACAAGCCTGCCAAGTGGTTGGCGTCTGCCATCCAGCCTGACAGGAAAGCCTCCCCTTCCTCTCACACAAATTGTGCAGTACGCTGCCACCACGTACTGAATATTCCACTCGGAGAGGTCCAGGCGGGTGAGGAGACATCTAAAATGGGCCTTCAGCTGGCCAAAGGCACCCTCCACCGCGATGTGGACCCTGCCAAGCCTGGCATTAAATGCCTGTTGGGAGGGCTTGAGGTGTCCCGTGTAGGGGTTCACAAGCCAGGGTTGTAGGGGATAGGCCACATCCCCCACCAGGCACATAGGCATGTCCACATCCCCGACCCTGATGTGGTGGTCGTGGAAGAAAGTCCCGGCGTGCAGCCTCTGCATATGGAGGAGTTGACAGAACTCAGCAGCAGTGGAGACGCAGATATAGTTTTGTCGACAAAAGTCCAGACAAAGTAGTCTAGACACACCTTGGTGACCTCTTCCAGGCCAGACCTCCAGGCCTCCATCTTCATCCTGTTTGACTTCTCGGCTGTGTCTCTGCAGGCTCACAGGGCTTTGTCTTTGGCTCGCTCCTCCCCCCTGGGCATTTTCCTCCATCACTGTAACTGCAGCTGGGAACGTGGCCTGGTGACTCACACACGATCCGTCATGGAATCCCCAAGGGGCAAGAGTGCCTAGCCAGAGACACATACACTGAGGCAGGCCTCAGGCAGTGTCCCCAGGCTGCAGGAAGACGGGCCAGCGAGGGAGTGGAAGCTGGGGGCCTGGCAGAGCACCGGGATGGGGGTTGGCAGGAGTCTCATGAGATTAGGGAACCGGGATTTTATGGGACATGAGGCCTGGGCTGAGGGGAGTTCCAGGACACTGCAAGGAAACCTCCCCCTGTAAAGCCCATGGGAACTCTGGGGACAAGCCCACCCATAGGGGAGGGGCAAATGGGGCAGTTCCCCCCAGAGCCTGGGGATTCAAAAGTCAGCACTACTCTGGCCATGGGAATGGCCAGAGCTCCGGGCCCTTTCAAATCACCACCGGAGCCCAGCCCGGGGCACTTCAGCTGGCTCTGAGGGCTGGCAGGGGGTAGGGAGTTGCCATGCTATCCAGGAGGCACTGGGGTCTGGATGTCCCTGCCTTGCCCTTTTTTTGGGAGCACAGAGCCCCCACCCATTGCCCAGGGGGCCTGGAGATACTGTTCCTGGCCAGATGGGTCTGGCTGTGAGGGATCCGCAGGCCCAGAAGGACTTTGGCAATGAGAAGCAGGAGGCTGCCCCTGACTAGCTCCATGGGGCCCCCACAGCTGAATCCCTCTGTGCCGCCAGGCTGCCGCACCTGAGAGACCAGGGGGCACTGAGAGGGCCCGGGGGCTGCTGTGAGGGGCTATGTCTACACTGCAGGCTTCTTGCGCAAGAAGCTTTTTTTGGAAGAGATCTTCCCCAAAATCTTCTTGAGCAAGAGCATGTCCACACTGCAAAAGCTCATTGGAAAAGCGCTGTGCTTTTGCACAAGAGAGCGTCCAGACTGCATGGACACTCTCGCAAAAGGAAACTCTGCTTGCTGTTTACAGAATGGCCATCAGGGCACCTGTGCTTTTTTTGATTGCCTCTTTTTGCACAAAAAAAAAACAAAACCCCTGTTCCCCATTCACACACGCCTTTTGGACAAGAGCTCTTGTGCAAAAAGGAGTTATTCCTCATAGAAAGAGGAATGCCTATTGCACAAAACCCCTCTGTTCTTTCAATTTTTTGCCTAAAAACACACTTGAGGTGTGATAGAAATGTAGCCGTGTTAGTCTGGTGTAGCTGAAACAAAAAACAGGACTATGTAGCACTTTAAAGACTAACAAGATGGTTTATTAAGTGATGAGCTTTCGTGGGCCAGACCCACTTCCTCAGATCAAATAGTGGAAGAAAATTGTCACAACCATATATACCAGTGTGATACAATTAAAAAAATGAACACATATGAAAAGGACAAATCAAATTTCAGAACAGAAGGGGGATGGGGGGGGGGAGGTAAATGTCTGTGAGCTAATGATATTAGAGGTGATAATTGGGGAAGCTATCTTTGTAATGGGTGAGATAATTAGAGTCTTTATTCATACCTAAGTGTAAAGTGTCGAATTTAAGCATGAATGACAGTTCAGAGGATTCTCTTTCAAGTGTAGTCTTAAAAGGCCTTTGATGCAGGATGCAGGTAATTAAGTCGTTGAGACAATGTCCTTTCTGGTTGAAATGGCAAGAAACTGTTTTTTCTTTGTGATCCTGTCTAATATCTGTTTTGTGGGCATTGATCCTTTGGCGAAGTGTCTGAGACGTTTGTCCAATGTACATAGCAGACGGACACTTTCAGCACATGATGGCATAAATTATATTTCTGGATGCGCAGGAATATGTGTTCTTGATCTTATAACTCACTTGGTTAGGTCCAATAATGGTATCAGCAGAGTGAATATGTGGACAAAGCTGGCAACGGGGTTTGTTGCAAGGGAAGGTACCAGGGTTGGTATTAGTGTGGTATGTCCTGTGGTTGTTGGTAAGAATCATCTTGAGGTTAGGTGGTTGTCTATAGGAGACTATGGGTCTGTCTCCCAGAGCCTCTTGGAGTTTAGTATCCTGTTCCAGTATAGGCTGTAGTTTATTGATAATGTGTTGGACAGGTTTGAGTTGGGGGTTGTAGGTGATGACAAGTGGTGTTCTATTGTTGGTTTTCTTGGGTCTGTCTTGAAGTAGATGGTTTCTAGGTATTCATCTGGCTCTTTCAATTTGCTTTTTTATTTCTCCGGGTGGGTAGTTGAGGTTTATAAATGCTTGGTAGAGATCCTGAAGTTTCTGGTCTCTGTCAGTGGGATTAGAGCAGATGCGGTTGTATCGAAGGGCTTGGCTATAGATGATGGATCGTATGGTGTGTTCTGGATGGCAGCTGGAGGCATGTAGGTAACTGTATGAGTCAGTGGGTTTTCTGTAGAGAGTGGTGTCTAATTTTCCATTGCTGATTTGTACTGTGGTGTCCAGGAAATGGATCTCTCGTGTAGAATGGTCCAGGCTGAGATTGATGGTGGGGTGTAGCTTGTTAAAATCTCTGTGGAATGTCTCCAGTGTTTCTTGGCCATGCGTCCAGATCATAAAGATGTCATCGATGTAGCATAAGTAGAGAAGGGGTAAAAGGGGACGGGAGCTGAGGAAACGTTGTTCTAGGTCAGCCATAAAGATATTAGCATACTGTGGGGCCATGCGTGTACCCATGGCTGTGCCGCTGATCTGGAGGTATAAGTTGTTCTCAAACTGGAAATAATTGTGGGTGAGAACAAAGTTACATAGGTCTGCTATCAGATTGGCAGTGGTGTCTTCTGAGATAGTGTTTCTAATTGCTTGTAATCCGTCTTCATGTGGGATGTTGGTGTATAGAGCTTCTACATCCATGGTGGCAAGGATGGTGTTATCGGGGAGGTTATCGATGTTTTGTAGTTTCCTTAGGAAGTCAGTAGTATCTCGGAGATAGCTGGGGGTGTTGGTTGCGTAGGGTTTGAGAAGAAAGTCTACATAGCTGGATAAACCAGTAGTGAGCGTGCCGATACCAGAGATGATGGGACGTCCGGGGTGTCCGGGTTTATGGATTTTGGGAAGCAGATAGAATAACCCTGGTCGGGGGTCAGAAGGTGTTTCTGTGTGGATTTATTTCTGAGTAGCTATAGGGAGGCTTTTAAGGAGACAGTGTAGTTTCTTTTGGTATTCCGAGGTGGGATCAGAGGAGAGAGGTTTATAAAATGTGGTGTTGGAGAGTTGTCTGGTTGCCTCCTGGTTATAGTCGGCCTTATTCATAATGACCTTATTCATAAAAACCCTTTGTCAGCTGGTTTGATTATAACGTCCAGGTTGTTTTTGAGACTCTGGATGGCATGGTGTTCAGCGTGGCTGAGATTGTGTGTTGCTTGTTGTCGTTTGTGAATAATGTCAGTCTGTGCATTGTTGCGGAAGCTTTGTATATAGAAATCCAGATTGTAATTCTGACCATCAGGGGAGTCCATATAGAATTATTTTTCCTTTGGTGTTGATAGGGAGGGTCTGGTAAGTCAGATTGATGTTCATTGGTGGTTTGGAAATATTCTCGGAGGCGGAGGCGGTGAAAGAAAGCCTCAAGGTTACCACAAAATTGTATCTAGTTTGTGGGGGATGTGGGGCAGAAAGAGAGACCCCGGGATAAGACAGACTCTTCTGCTGGGTTCAGGTAGTTGCTGTTGTAGCCTGTGGTGTAGAGCAGTTTAGAAAGTTTATTGTCTTTTCTTTGTTGTAGGGAATAGAAGTGTGTATAGTAGATTTCTTGTCTGCGAGTTTTTGCAGAGAAATGGCCATTTTTCTGCAAAAATTCAGTAGTGTAGAAGTAGCCAGGGAGATGAGGGGACCTGACAGAGGTGAGGGAAGGGTTCAGCAGCAGGGGTCAGGCAGGGCCCGCCAGGTGCTGGGAGCCTTTGAAGGGCTCAGGTTGAAGCTCCTGTTGGGGGCGACACTGGCTCCGAACTACAATTCTTGCAGAACCCGCATAGAGCCCCACAGAGGCAGCAGCTGAGCTGAGTGGAAACCAAACCCCATGTTCAAGGAACGTGCACATGGTCCCCGTGCAGAGACAGCAAGGGAAAGACACAGTCTGCCTCAGTGTGGGTAACCCATGCACATTTCACTCAGCAGTCACTCGCTCACTGACACACACACACACAGAGCTGTGGGTTTTGCAAACAGTGAAGAGAGGAACAAGAATGGAAAAAGAAACTGCTCTGAATGTGAAAAACAGAGAGAGACCGGAACTTGCTGCTGGTTTGGGTGAGGGGCTGGTGACCACAACTAGTCACACCTATTTCCAGACACATATCACAGTTAGACAAACAGGAAGGCAAAGAGAAGCAGGTAGCCACTCCCCCCTCCTTCCCACCCCCAGCTCTCACACTGCAGCTAGACACAGGCCAGAGACTCGGCCAGGAACGTACCTACCCGTGTGTCACCCCAAACAAAATGTCCGTTTCCTCTCAGCCTGCCCTTCCAGCCGCCCCAGCACATGAGGTCGTACAGACCTGTTTCAGGGGCACCAGCCCAGTCACAGTGTAACTCATCCAGCTCTCCCACGGCAGGGCAGGTCTGATAATGGGACTGGGGAGTCTGAGAGGGGCCCAGTGAGAGGGTGGGGGGAAGAGGCACGAGGAGCTGGGAGTCTAAGGGGCGCCCAGTGAGGGGGTGGGGGGAAGAGGCTGGAGGAGCTGGAGAGTCTGAAGGGGGCCCAGTGAGAGGGGTGGGAGGAAGAGGTGTGAGGAGCTGGGGAGTCTGAGGGGGGCCCATTGAGAGGGGTGGGAGGAAGAGGTGCGAGGAGCTGGGGAGTCTGAGGGGGGCCCATTGAGAGGGGTGGGAGGAAGAGGTGTGAGGAGCTGGGGAGTCTGAGGGGGGCCCATTGAGAGGGGTGGGAGGAAGAGGTGCGAGGAGCTGGGGAGTCTGAGGGGGGCCCATTGAGAGGGGTGGGAGGAAGAGGTGCGAGGAGCTGGGGAGTCTGAGGGGGGCCCATTGAGAGGGGTGGGAGGAAGAGGTGCGAGGAGCTGGGGAGTCTGAGGGGGGCCCATTGAGAGGGGTGGGAGGAAGAGGTGCGAGGAGCTGGCAAACAGCTCTCTGACAACAGGGGCCAGAGGCGTGCAGGGTGGGACCTGCACTGTGAGATGGATGGGTGTAGGTTTTCCTTTTTCTACGAGGAAGAACACTTTTTTGCTCAGGAGTTCTTGCACAAAAAGGAGTGTGTGCATGGGCAACAGGGGGTTTTGTGCAAGAATTGGCCTCCAGGAAAAACCACAGGTAGCCTCTTGGCCACTCCATCCAAGGTAATCAGAACTCTACAGTTCCTGTCTCCTAGCCTCTCTTAAAGCTGCAGGCCCCTGGACAAGCCTTGTGGCAGGAAGTTGCAGAGAGCAGGTCCCTGCACCTTGTGGCTCTGTCTCAAACACAGAAATGGCTGCAGCAAGCTCCCCAACGCCCTACTGCCCCTTCCAGGGAGCAACCCCAGGGTCCCAGGACCCCCCCAGGGGGACAAAAAGGTATGCCCCCACCTGGTCTGGCCCTGACATAGCGACCCTCCTGATGTTATGGGGCAAGGAGAAGTTGCTCCAGGATCCCTGGGCCAAGCATTGGAATGTGCAGTTTTTTTGCACATGGCCGTATCCCTGGCGGAGCAAGGTCACCCTGCCTGTCAGGGGTACGTGAGGGCCACCAAGCACAGCAGGTGCTCAGAGGCAGGACCCCACACCTCCCCTACTACACCAAGCTCCACCACACCTTGGGGGATGGGAAAACCTCTTTCCCCCATCATGGTGGACTCCGGTTGTCATCCACCCAGAGTCACCCCTGGGAGGCTGAGCTGGAGGGCCAGGGCCAGGGTCAACCAGAGGAAGTGGGGCAGGAGCCAGGGACTGTGACCCTGTCCCAGGAGCTAGTGAGTGCCAGCCAGGACGTCTTCCAGGCCTCACACACGCACACGCACACACGCACACACACACACACACACACAGGGTGCAGGAGGTGGGCGCACACACACACACACACACACAGGGTGGGGGAGGTGGGCACACAGGGAGAGGGTGGTGAGTGTTGCTCGGGCTGCTCTGTGCATGTGCACCCACGTGCAGTAGGAGGGTGTCACACAGACACAGCAGGCAGCCCCTCGACATGCCTGGGATCCTGCTGCCAGGCTCAGGAGAGGCCACACACATCCTGCCCCCAGGGGGAGAGGGGACGCACCCAGCTGGAAGCAGGCTAGTCGCAAGGGTACAGGCACAACCCCCCACACACCCAGGAGTGCTGCACACAACACACTGGCATGACTGCACGAGCGAGGCAGCAGCCGCTCCCATAGACAGCACAGCAAGCTGCAGCTGTGTGTGGATCCCAGGCAGGGCCAGGCTGCTCACAGCTCCTTTGCTGAGGGGATCCCACTGTGGCCGGACACTTCCTGTGCCTGCTGGGCCGTGGGGTGTGTGGGAGGTGGGAAGGGGGCAGCACGGTCCTCTGGACGCATTGGGGCCCCTGTAAGACAGGGTCTGCTGTGCAGGCCGCACATGGCCTGGCGCATGGGACATCCCCCTCCTGTGGGCCGTGGTCTGTTGTGGTTGCCACTCACAGAGGAGGGCTTGGCCTCATGGAATGTGTGTGCAGGGATGACAGAAGAGCCGGGGTGCTGGAGGACCTCATGTGGCAATACATTGGAATCCTTCGCAACATCCATGACACCCAAGCGTGCTGGGTCAATGCGGACTTCGAATGTGGGAGCATACCTGGGAGCAAATGATGCCATGTGTGGCATCCTATCCCGAATGAGGGAACACCCGCCTGATGCCACTGTTCCCCTAGAGATGCCTATGGCCTCTCCTCCTGCCCCCCTGCCATCCCTGGCCCTGCTGTAGCCCCCCTCCTGCCCATTCCTTTTTGGGCCCCCAGACTCACACAACCCCAAAGAGGTCCCCACACCCGAGGTGGCACCACGAGCCACCTCCCTACTCTTCCCAATCCTGATCCCTCGTCCCAGTTCAGCATCCCCCTTTCTCCTGCTGCCCACCTTTTCTTCAAGTATAATCAATAAAGACTCCTTTTGTTGCGAAAGCAAACAGGTGTGTTTATTGAGAGGTCAGGAAAGGGGCAAGGAGAGGGGGTGAAAGGGGAAAGAGAGAGAGAGCAGAAAGGCAGAGGTCCTTGTTGGGGAGGCCCTGGGGAGAGTTACTGGGGGGCCTGAGAGAACCTCTCACTCAGGGCCTCCCGGATGTGCACCCCGGCCTGGTGGGCCTGGTAGGTGTCAGCAGTTCAGGATTGCTCAAATGCTTTGCCCTCGCGGCTGGCAGGAAGCCGGGAGGAAGGCCTTCTCCTTGTGCTCCACAATATTGTGGAGCACACAGCACACCGCTAACATCTTGGGGATGATGTGCTCCCCAACGTCCAGGCGGGTAAGGAGGTAGCAGAAATGTCCCTTGAGGTGCCCAAAGGCACACTCTACCTGAATCTGTGCTCAGCTGAGGCGGGCATTGAAAATGTCCCTGCTGGGATCCAGGTGGCCAGTGCAGGGCTTCATCAGTCAGGGCAGGAGTAGGTATGCCGCGTCCCCCACTACGCACACCTGCATGTTCTGGTCACCCTCCGCAAAGTTCCAGTGCGGGAAAAAGGTGCCCACCTCCAGCTTGGTGCACAGGCTGGAGTTCCTAAAAACTCGGGCATTGTGTGCCCTGCCAGAACACCCCACATAAATGTCTGTAAAGCAGTCCCAGTGGTCCACCAGGGGCTTCAGGACTACAGAAAAGTAGCCCTTTCTGTTTATAAACTGGCCCGCTTGACGGTCTGGTGCCCAGATGGGGATGTGTGTGCTGTTGATGGCTCCCCACAGTTGGGGAACCCCAGGGCAGCAAATCCAGCCATGGTTGCATCCAGGTCCTCCAGACGGATGAGTCTGCGCAGCAGCAGGGAGTTGATGGTCCTGACCACCTGCAGAAGGAGACAAAGAAACACAAAACAGAGAATGAGAGAGGGGGTGCATGAGCCCTTGGGATGTGCCCATTCCCCTGGCCTCCTCTGCCCCCCCCAGCCCCTCCAGGAACCGCCCCTTATGAGCCTGTTTCCCCACCCACCCCCCATCAGCAGGGCTGTGGGAGGGCAGGATGGCACAAGCCCCCCAGGGACAGGACATTCTCCTCCCACCCCCCACTCCACCCTCTTCAGGCCCCAGCCCCCCTTTCCCAAGGGTACCCCTTATCCAATACTCTCCCTTGTGCCCGCCCCTCCTGGGGGGTACTGCAGCCCATGAACTCCTTATGTGCATAAGCAGGGCCCTGATGGTGGACTTCCCAACCCCGAACTGGTTGCCCACTGACTGGTAGCTGTCTGGGGTGGTCAGCTTCCACAGGACGATTGCGACCCGCTTCTGCAGGGGGATGGCAGACTTCAGGTGGGTGTCATGTCTCTGGAGGATGGGTGCCAGCCAGGCACAGAACTCCAGGAAGGTGGCCTTGTGCATTCTAAAGTTGTGCAGCCACTGCCGGTCATCCCACTGTGACGACATGCTGGGGTCCCCCGACTCCTGCACCCCCATCGAGGCACGAACAGACTCCACTCTCTCTCTGCACAGCTTCACCAGCTCTGCCTTCAGGAGTTGGGTGTAGGCCATCTCCCCGCTGGTCCCCTCGGTGCAGACTCACCGGTCTAGTGCTGCAGCGCCCCACGATTCCCAGGAACCGCTTTGCTCTGTCTCCAGCACGCCTGGCTCCACGGCTCTTGCTTCTATTGTGCCTTGTCACTCGCTGCTGGAAGCTCCATCCACGGGGTGCAGTGCATCCCGCTCCTGACACCACTGTGACGGTGTGGCGGGGTCCCCTGACTCCTGCACCCACGTAGCGGCACGAACAGACTCCACCAGCCAGTAGAATAGAGGGAGTTTATTGCTTCTCCAGGATACAGCACAGCATAGATGTAATCTGGTTACAGGGCCAGGCCTAGGATGCCTCAGCTCCTCTTGGGATGGGGGAGACTGGGCCCCTAAATCCCAGCCCCCCTTTGCTCAGGCTGCTTCTTCCATGATTCCAGACAGAAACCTAACTCTTCCTTCCAGCCCTGTCCCCAGCCAGGGCTCCACTCCCCTCCTTCCCATTGTTCCGCTCCCTGGGGGATAACTCGTTGGACAAGTTCAGAGCCCCCTTGCATAATGACTCATCCCCTGCCCTGCTGGGCCATGCTACGGACAGCAGCCAGCGGAGATCACCCAAAGACCACTGCCCAGCATAGCAACCAGCAAGGTACTCACAGTACGTCACACCCACTGCTCCAGGACCAGCCAGTCCCACCAGTCTGAGCTGGTCTCCAACCTCCAAAAATGCCTCTGTACACTGGGGTGAGGTAGCCAGACTGGAGCAGCTGCAGCCACACAGAGGGTCCCGAGAAGGAGTTCAGAGCTGTTAGAGGGAGTGTGTGTGTGTTTGTGTGTGTGTGCATGTTTAGACCATGGCTAGGGCACTGTGGGAGCTACTGGAACACAAATAAAATAGCAGCAATGGAATAAGAATGGTGATGAAGCCCCTGGAAGACAAGCACAAGATCCTGTCATCATGTGGGGCTGGAAGCGGACTCCATGAAGGACGTGGGGCTGGGGGCGATCGGGTCAGATTGGAATTCCTGGCTGGGAAGGTGGCTGCCCCTCCTGAACAGAGACTCGGGGGGGCTGGCGATGAGGCAGTGGTGGGAAGACGCGTTGGGAAGTCGCTGAGGCCAGAAGGAGCGAACGCGTCCCCTGAGGGAGCTGTGGGGGTGCCAGGGCTGTGCTCTGTGTCACACTCAGGCTGTGGGGAGGGGCCAGGATTGAAAAGGGGCCGGATGAGCCAATGGCGCAGGGAAGGTGTCTCTGGTCAGTAGCTGGGTGGGCCCAGCTGGCAGAGTGTGTAACTACTGTCTAAAGGGGCATGGCCATTGGGCACGCAGGCAGGATGACCTAGGAGTTGCCATGCAGAGGCCAAGTTGACCTAGCCCAGCTCTCTGCTCACTGGCTGCCGTTCTGGGCAACGGAGGCTTCACGGCCGCTGGATCCCCACTTTCCAGAATGGTGGGAACTCAGCCTCTGCCGTGCACTGTGAGACATTGCTTGCCCGGCCATCCCTTGCCGCGGGTCTGCGACTGGCCTGTGCAGATCAGCCAAGAGAGGGGGTGAGACACTTCCACAGGGGGGGAGGGGAGGGCAGGGCAGTGTGAGACGGGAGATTTGTCTGTAGGATGTAAGGAACTGGAGATGGCTCTGGGCTCTCCCCGAGGCACTCAGCTGCAGCCGTCTCCCCTCAGCCCCCAAGGGTCTGAGGAAGCAATGGGAGATTGGAGCAATAACAGCACCACCGACAGTCCGACTGTATGGGGACGGTGACATTGGGCCACGTCTCCTGGACACACCGCGCTGAGCAGGGCAACTGCCCACCGTGCCCAGATCCGCCCCGCTGGCAGACTGGATGGAAATAATGACCCAAGTGTCGTATTTTCACCGTGAGCAGCAATTGGCTGCACAGACACTGAGTTAATGAGATCATCAGGCGCTGCCCTGGCGCTGCCAGGAACAGGGGATCCACCCTGCACTCACAAGTGGTGTGCTTGGCAGTTTGTAGCAGGGCTCTGCTGGCTGGGGAGCTGACACCAGTGAGGTCAAAGTGATTTACTCCGGCATCTGGGCTCTTCCATTGGTAGATCGGGGAGTGAGGCCCTCTGGGCACAGCAGTCACCCTTCCAGGCTATCACAACAGCAGGTCACCAGCACTGTCTGTTCCTGGCCCTCTGAGAACAGCCATCCTCCAGCCCTTCAAAGGCTTCCCCAGGGTTAGCTCAGGGCTGTCCCCAGAGGCATTTTGCCCTTAACAGTCCCTCCCTCGGTTACCAGTTTTCCCGGTGGCCCGCAGGCTGGACCAGGGCTCCCCCCGGTGTGAGCTGGGATTGCAGAGCAATGGCGGCAGTCGGCTCTGAGCCCAGCACCTCCTGCTTCACAAACTCCCAGGGCGCTTCCTGTGATGCCCCCCCCTCCTCTGGGCTTCACAGAGCAAAGGCTGGAGGGCTGAGGCTGATTGTCGGGAAAGAGCCGCACTGTAGGGATCCAACTGGCGGAAGATTTATCAGGCCCCACGTTACGTTCGCCCAGGTCTTTGTTACTCTCAGTGTTTCCAGTCACAGTTTGTCTGGCTCCTGCTTACAGTGCTTTGGCCACTAGACTGCAGAGCAGAAACGTGTCCCTGACTAGGTATTTATAGAGCATTATAAAGTCGCCTCTCACCCTCACTGCCGACAAGCTAAATACATTGGTCTGGTGTCTTTTGTTTAAGGCAGGTTTCCCAGACCTGGAATCATTCCAGCAGCTCTTTGCTAAACCCCTTCCAATTTGCAGCATCTATGGACGTGTTAAACCCACATGCAGAGGTGATATCCCCACTCCCCTTCTCCAGGTACAAGGGTTGGTTTAACCTTCTTAGTCACACCACTGCACTGCCAATTCATGTCCAATCGGTTATCTATCATCCCCCTAAATCTGGGGAGGGGAACCTATGGCCCGGCCCACATCGTGCCTTGATCCATCCCTGAGCCATGGTGCCCCTCACCCATGTGGTGCAGAGAATCAGAGAATCCCATGGCTGGCAGAGACCTCAGGAGTCATTGGGTCCAACCCCCTGCCCAAGACAGGGCCAAGTCCAACTCAATCATCCCAGTCAGGGTTTTGTCAAGCCGAGACTTAACCCCCTCCAAGAAGATGGTGGAATTTCCATCCCAAGAGGATGAATTATGCCTCTTGCCCATTGTGGAGACAGGCTACGATGAGAGGGTAGAAGTGGTGCTGGAAAGCATGGTCCCTTGTCGAAAGGCAGCAGAAATGTTACCTGTACAGATTCTGAATTACGTAGTTCCCCCCACACTCCTCTCCGTTTTTAGATTGCCTTCTGCTGGACTCACCAATGCGCCCACGTTATTTCTGTGCTAAGGGGCCCAGAACTGGGCATAATACTCCAGACGTGGCCTCACCAGAGCCAAATAAAGGGGAATAATCACTTCTCTAGATCTGCAATGCTCCTCATAATGCACCCTAATATGCCATTAGCCTTCTTGGCTACAAGGGCACACTGTTGACTCATATCCAGCTTCTCATCCACTGTAATCCCCAGGTCCTTTTCTGTAGAACTTCTACTTAGCCAGTCTGTCCCCAGCCTGTAACAATGCTTGGGATTCTTCCGTCCCAAGTGCAGGATTCTGCACTTGTCCTTGTTGAACGTCATCAGATTTATTTTGGTCCAATCCTCCCATTTGTCTAGGTCACTCTGGACCTATTCCTGCCCTCCAACGTATCCACCTCTCCCCCTACCTTAGTGTCATCTGCAAACTTGCTGAGGGTGCAACGCATCCCCTCATTCAGGTCATTAATGAAGATGTTGAACAAAACTGGACCCAAGACTGCCTGGGGGAGGGCACTTCCCCTGATACTGGCTCCCAACTTGAAACTGAGCCATTGATCACTACACATGAAGCCCAACAATCTAGCCAGGTTTCTGCCCACCTCACAGTCCATTTATCTAATCCATACTTCCTTCGCTGGCAACAATACGCTGGGAGATGATATCAGAGGCTTTGCTAAGGTCAGGGTATATCACATCCACCACTTTCCGTCCAGATCCACAGAATTGTTTGTCCCCTCCTACAAGGCAATCAGCCAACTCTCTCCATTAATATCACTTTCCAAATTCTTGCAGTGGCATCCCATCAAAAATTATTGTTCACCCCTGCATAGAGCACAATGGATACATTGGATCTGGCCTCCTGGGTAGTAGTTCTTACCTTTTTCTTTCACTACTGGGGGCTGCCCACCTCCTCCCCATACTGTGCTGCCCAATGCAGCAGTCTGGAAGCTATCCTTGTCTGTGACAACCACGGCAAAAAAAGCATCGAGCACAATATCTGGTACTAGGTTGCCTTTCACATTCAGTAAGGGTCTCACACCTTCCCTGCTCTTCTTCTTCTTGTTAGCATTCCTGTAGAAACCCTTCTTGTTATCTTTCACATTCCTTGCCAGCTGCAACTCAGTTATGCTTTGATCTTCCTGGTTACACCAGTGCCTGCTCGAAAAATATTTTTATATTCCTCCCTAGTCACCTCTCCAAGTTTCCACTTCTTGCCAGCTGCCTTTTTTCTTCCAGCTCACTGAAGATTTCTCTGTAAAGCCAAGAAGATCACCTGACATGTTTACTTTTCTTTCTGCACATTGGGATGGTTAGTTTCTGAACGCTCAATGAGGCTTATTTAAAATGCAGCCGGCTCTTCTAGACCCTTTTAACCTCATAGTAGCCTTCCAGGGGATCCAGGAATGAGGACAATCAATGGGACACAGTCATACCAGGGTACAAAATATATCGGAAGGGGAGTGGCACTCTATATGAAAAAAATGTAGGATTAAATGAAGTAAAAATCTTAAATGAGTCAAAATATTCCACAGAATCTCTATGTATAGTAATTTCATGCTCCAGTAATAAGAATATAGCAGTCGGGATATTGCATTGCACTGTGTAGCCTGGGGAGGGGTTTTAGTAAAATTTGGATGGGTTAGGCTCACCGATCTGACAAGAAAGTCTAAGTATGTACTCTATCCCAGGTTACAATGAGTGGAACCATAAGATTCCCCCTCTTGAGGGCTGGCAGGTGAACAACAGCAACCACACCTTAACTCAGGGAATGAAATAGAAAACAACTTTTTTGCTAAAGGAACAATTATAATGCTTACCACAACAAAAACAGTGGGAAGAACATAAATCACTTGAATTCCTTCCCAAGATGTCATTAACACAATCAAATTAAAACTTATCTAAGTAAACAAAGAATAATAATAATAATACTTCCTACACATAAGGACCCCAAGGTTGGATGGAGAAAGGTGGCTCCCCATGGAACACCTGGGAGTAAGTGATAGAAAGATTCCTAAAAGCAAACTTAAGCAAAATTAAGGAAGCCAGAAAGCCGTTATAGAAATAGATAGATATAAGTATTTAGTTTCGGTGAAAAGATAACACACTCCAGAGCGGACTGCTTCAGCAAAGCTGGGACAGCAGCCCCGATCTCCCAAATCCCTAGGCCTAAATAACTCTTTTGGTGCCAAAATGTTCCAGATATACAACCCCTTTTCCATAGTTGGGCCTAGCACCCTAAGATTTCTGAAGTTAACATCTCTGATTGGAAGGAATATTTGGGGACCTTATGAATATTTATTAAGAATGACTGATGTCTTCTTGGATAATCTCCCAAACCCACATAAAAAGCACAGGAGGCTGCTGTTTTAGAACCTGCCATCTAGACTGATTGCTCAGGAGATTTGAAATGGCAGTTACCACTATGTTAGCAGATTTGTTCTGAAAATTCCGGGCAGAAGTCAAAAAACAGACTCTTGCGCCACCCACAAACTCTTGCTTCACCCCTTTATGGAAAATTATAAAGAAAAACGAGTATTTCACTGACTACCTACTGCTATAAGCCATCTCACAGAAATGAATTCTGTAGGCCCCTTGCATTACCAGCATATTCAAATCTATATAAAGGGAAAAAACAATATAAAATAATACAGCTATTAATTAACTAAATTAAAGTGAATATCATTTTAGTAGGCCAAGCTAAAACAGATATAGGTTAGTGGGCTACAGCTGCTAATTCCTGTCCAATCGGTTATCTATTGTCACCCTAAAACAGGGGTGGGGAACTTATGGCCCAGCCTGCATCCATCCCTGAGCCATGGTGCCCCTAACCCATGAGGTGCAGAGAATCCCAGGGCTAGTTGAGCCCTCAGGCTCAACTGGGTTGTGGGGGAGGTGAGCAAGGAACCAGTGTGGGGCTCAACTGGGCTGAGGGGGTTGGGAGGAGGGAACAGATAGGCAGCTCAGCTAGGCTGCAAGGGGGGGTGTAGGGAACTGGTGCTGGGCTCCTCTGAGTTGTGGGGGGTGGCCTTTTGGGGAGGTGCAGGGAAGGGGGGGTCTCAGCTGGGTTGCAGGGGAGGGAGGTGCAAAGAAGCTTAGTGGGGAGAGAGTGGCAGCAAGAGGCCTGAAATGACCTCCCCAGTCCAAAACAATTCCTCATCTGGGACCAGTCAGGTCCAGAGGGTGCCAGACCAGGGCTGGCTCTGGGGAAGGGGAGGAGGATTGGGTTAGAGTGGGGAGGGTACCTGGGGGGTGGGAGGGGGATTGAATTAGAGTGTGGGGGGTGCCTGGCTCTGGGGAAGGGGAGGAGAAGGGGATTCAGTTAGAGCCATGGTCACGAGCCTGTCGATCGCAATCAACTGGTCGATTGTGGGGGCACGACCAGTTGATCATGAGATGTTCCAGCCCCCCTCATTCCCTCCCACCCTCAAGAATCCAATGCTGATGCTACCTCCTATGAAAATGGAAGTAGTGTGCCAGCTTCCTGTGGAATGGGGGGGAAGGAGTCCCGCAGCTACAAGCTAGGTCCTGTATCTCAGGAAGCACACAGGCTACTCTTTCCCTCCCCTAAACAGCCGGTGCACCTCCTACAAAGCCGGATCTGTGGTATGCCCGCAACTTCCTTCTCCCTGCTGCCTTCCTGTGCAGGGGAGGGCGGGTAGGAATCCCAGGACTGAACTAGCTCCAACTGCTTAGGAAGTGCGTGGCTGTTGCGGGGAGCAGGGCGTGTGGTTCCTGCGCAGTTGGAGCTGGCACAGTCCCAGGACTCCCCGCCTCCCTACCTCACAGGTAGGCAGCAGGGGAAGGAAGTTGCCAATGTGCAACAGACCTGGCTGCTCAGGAGATGCGCTGGCTGTTTGGGGGAGGGGGAAGCAGTGCACATGCTCCCTGAGACCCCAGGCCTGGTGCACAGCTGTAGGATCCCCAGGTATTAGCCCCAGCAGTCTCTGTCCCCTCCCCCTGGCCAGAACCCCTCCCAAGTGAACCCTGCCCCAACACACACCAGCACCCTGCTCCAGCACCCTGCCACCTACTCTCACGCAACACCCTGCTCCAGCCTCTTGCCCCAGCAACCCCCAGCATCCTGCCACTTGCACCAGCACCCTGTCCCCTGTCCCCACTAGCTCTGTTGGGGCTTGGGGGGTTTTGGCGGGGTTGCTTTTTTGCATCTTGCTTGTGTGGCCCTGACTGACTTTTCTGTGGTAAGTGACCCCTGACTCAAAACAGGTTCCCCACCCCTCTCATAAATAAAGACAGTGCTGAAACATTTGGTGTCTGACATAATTTATTTAAAAATGAAGCCTGGCCAACAAGCCCCCAGTGGAATGAGGTGTAACAGTTAACTTGAACTAAGGACTTAGTTCGAGTTAACATTTGACTGCCGTGTGTAGCCGCGGGCAGTTAGTTCGGACTAGGGGGATTTAAAAATGGCACCGGGACAGGAAGATGCAAATAAAGCCTGGGTTATTTAAATCCCGGGCTTCATTTGCAACTTCAAATGCCCACATTAGCCTCCCTAGTTAGAACTAGGGGGCTAGTGTAGACATACCCTTGCTTATAAATTCTGTAGTTTCTATTTCTATCTCTCCTGATTAGATAATGTTACGGCAAGGCCTTGCTTCCTGGTAGTATTGCAAATTATGTTGTACCCCTTGTAACTATTGCTCTTGTCTTAAACTCTGCACAATTGTGTGGTGTGAGAGGAGCCAGCACAGAGGCCCAGGTGATCAAGAAGTGGAAACTTTGAAATATCCACTGTGTCTTGAGGCTGAATTGAATTAGCAGCATTGAGGAACCCTGGAGACAGGCAGAGACTGCCCCCAAGAGTGAAAAACAATGATGGGAACCCTGACAAAGGAACACAAATCAGCACTTCCTAAGAGTGGATGAGGGCAGCATGACACTGCAAAACCCTCAGACTCCAATGGGAATACCAAAACCAGAAAATACAGGGTTCAAGTAAACGCTCATGCAGCCATCACTGCCCCCTCCCCTGGGGCTGGCTCTTATCCCTAAGTATGATCTGCCTGCATGCTGGCTGCATTGGCTGGGTTAGGTGCAGCTGTGTGGAACAGGGGCAGAATGTGTCTGTTCTCAAATATCAAAGTATTTCCAAGTTTTAATTAACTCTGGCACAAAGCAACACCCTTCGCAGTGAGACGTACCGCACAGTCTGACGTGGTCTGAGAGCATAAAGCAGGATTTTATGTTGTGATTTCTGCTTTCAAATACTTTGCATTCCTTACGGCAAGACAATGCTATGTTTACAGTGGAACAAATGCCTCCGGGAAACCCAGAGAGAAGATGAGAGCAAACATTGTAGCACAATGGTAGGGACTGATCTTTGTAGCCTTGTATTTTATTAGAATAAATGCAATACTTGATCCTACTTGACTGTGAGTTTGGCTCTGGTTTCAAGCTCAGTACTGATGATGCCAAGCTGGGAGGAGTTGCGACTACTCTGGAGGATAGGGTCATAATTCAAAATGATCTGGACAAATTGGAGAAATGGTCTGAGGTAAACAGGATGAAGTTTAATAAGGACAAATGCAAAGTGCTCCACTTAGGAAGGAACAATCAGTTTCACACATACAGAATGGGAAGTGACTGTCTAGGAAGGAGTACGGCAGAAAGGGATCTAGGGGTCAGAGTGGACCACAAGCTAAATATGAGTCAGCAGTGTGATGCTGTTGCAAAAAAAGCAAACATGATTGTGGGCTGCATGAACAGGTGTGTTGTGAGCAAGACACGAGAAGTCATTCTTCCGCTCTGCTCTGCACTGGTTAGGCCTGAGTTGGAGTATTGTGTCCAGTTCTGGGTGCTATATTTCAAGAAAGATGTGGAGAAATTGGAGAAGGTCCAGAGAAGAGCAACAAGAATGATGACAGGTCTAGAGAACATGAGCTAGGAGGGAAGACTGAAAAAATTGGGCTTGTTTAGTTTGGAAAGGAGAATACTGAGAGGGGACATGATAGCAGTTTTCAGGTATCTAAAAGGGCCTCTGAGGATAGAAGAAGAAGCAATGGGCTTAAACTGCAGCAAGGGAGGTTGAGGTTGGACATTAGGAAAAACTTCCTAACTGTCAGTGTGGTTAAACACTGGAATAAATTGCCTAGGGAGGTTGTGGTATCTCCATCTCTGGAGATATTTAAGAGTAGGTTAGATAAATGTCTATCAGGGATGGTCTAAACAGTATTGGGTCCTGCCATGAGGGCAGGGGACTGGATTCGATGACCTCTCGAGGTCCCTTCCAGTCCTAGTATTCTATGATTCTATGATTCCACTTCCCAGCTCCCTGAGGTATCACACATGGACCTGCAGATCCCACAGCCGCAGCCCAGCCCTACTCTTAAATACTTCCAGATTCCACAACCCCCCTAGGCAATTTATTCCAGTGTTTAACCACCCTGACAGGTAGGAACTTTTTCCTAATATCCAACCTAAACCTCCCTTGCTGCAGTTTAAGCCCTTTGCTTCTTGTTCTATCCTCAGAGGCCAGGAAGAACAATTCTTCTTCCTCCTCCTTGTAACACCCTTTTAGAAGTGTTCACAGCACTAAGGCTGCACTGGGCTGCCCCGGGGCTGGGCGAGGAGCTCAGGGGATCGTCTTCTGTAACTTGCAGCCGTCCTGCCCAGGGATCCCGGTGTTCGTCTCTGCAGCCCTTGTCCAGCTGCCTCCCTGAATCACACTGTGGGAGGGTTTGTGGGGCCTTGTCAAGGGCACCTGGCTGAGGAGTGTAGAGCCTGGAGCACCTCAGACCCTGTCCCTGAACCTATGGTACCCCACGACACTCCCCGGGCTGGTGCCTTCTTGCCTGTAATGAAGGACTCTTCCCCCCTCCCAAGTCTTTATCCCAGCTACCTCCCCCTTCTGTGCCTCCTCCATTCCCCTGCTCACGAGGTTCTGCACTGTGTCCGGATGGTCTGCAAAGGCAGGGGGAGGGGTGGGAGGGGATTCAGCTCTGCCACAGCTGCCTGGAGCTGGCATGGGAGGAGAAATGGGGCTGGTGCTTTCTGCTGTGTCAGGCGTGTTAGCAGGCAGAGCAGCTCCAGCAGCCGCCTCAGCTGGTCAGCGCAGACCTACGGCCGGTGCCGAGGGGCGGGCTGACTGGACAAAGGGCACACGGGCAGATCTTCTTTCCAGAACTGTTTTTTAAATGCCCATGTAAGGGCCATTAGCCCCGGTGGCAGAAGAGGCCGTGTCTGGCGTCCATCTGCATGAGCCATGGTGCTCAGCCCAGGCTCTTAGAGCTCCAAGAAACCTCCTCAAAGAGTCAAGGCCCAGACCTGTGGCTGGCAGTGTCGTTGGAGCTGTGTGGTCCCAGGGGGTTGGTGAGACAAGAGGGGGAGGTCCGGTCTCCAGTAATGTCTTTTACTGGCCTGCCTCTCCCTCTGCGGCCCAGGCACGTGACCCTGATCGCCTGGTGGGGGTGACCTGTGGGAGAGGCAGCACAATGTGGGATTCATTCTGGTATCAAGTCTGATGGTTCTGTAACTTCCAAAGAAATGATTTTGGAGGTTGAGAAATGGTGATAATTAACCCTCAAGAACTCCAGATCAGAATGGGGGAGGGGTTCATTGAGATCTGGGGGGGGGGTCTCCCTTCTGGTGGTTTGGTGTTAGACTGAGGTCTGGAAAAGACACAGATGCCTGATTGACAGCAAATCTGGTTTTATTGATCTATAAAACTGCGGCTACATGAATGAATAAAACCACGGAATACAAGAGCACGCAGAACGCTGAATAAAGCCTGTCTCGTTACAGGGCGATTACAGGCAGCAGATAGTTACAAACACACACGCTGGTTACTGATTACAGGCTGTCCCGGCATAACAGTCTAGCAGAGTGGAGGTAGAATTTGCTCATAAGAAACCCCAGCTCCCCCAGCGCGGTTCTGAACAGAAGGAGGTAACTCGGTCCCACCAGGGATGAGTCTGATCTCCCAGCAAAGCGAATAACGAGTATGAGCATCTAGGCAGGGACGAGTACAATGTCCTCCGTGTGATTTCACTGGGACTGGTCACTTCTCGCCTGCCAGGAGACTGTTGCAGTTGGACTGTTTGAAATGTAAAGGGCTAAGTAAGACTTCCATGCTGGCCATCTCCCCAACCCTCTGTAGCTGTGGAGAGCTTTACACGGGGGTGGAGAGAAGACGTCCCTGACTGTCTCTTAGGCCTGGTCTACACTGACATGTGGGATGCTTACCCACAATGCTTTGCTCTGTCAACAGTGTGCTAGCCATGTGACCAATAAAAGTTGACAATGGGAGGTAAAAAAATTGGTCTGACCACTTTTCACTGTTGCCGACTTTTGCACGTCAACAGCATTTTGTCACCAAGCCCTTCCAGTGTAGCCATGGCCTGAGAGGGTGTCAGAGACGGGCTCGACTGTACCTTTTTGGGGGAAGGAGAAAAAGGCTGCCCAGACGCCCTCACACAGCCACTGTGATTGCTGGAGTCCAGTGCTGTGTCCTTCAGAACAGGACGGAACAAAACACACACTAGGGAAGGGAAGAAGCAGAGAGGAGAGAAAATGCAGCTGTGCTTGGTGGTGCCAACTTTACTTTGCCACCTAGCTGCTGCTGAGATAGCCCCTCACATGGCTTGATCAGCCCTTCCGAGCCCTGTCGCCTTGGTACCAGCTGGAGCTGTTTCAGCCAAGAGGTGGGAACAATTTTGGGGTTGGGACCAATGACCCACAGAAAAATCAATCAGGGACTGCACACAAGTGAGAACATGAAACAAAACAAACAAACCCCTCAGTGACATGGCCCCGACTGAGAAGGAGATAGATCTTCCCCACATTCCCCACACTGCTGGGGCCAGCCTGCCAGAAGATTTTGTGTCAGGGCAGCAGGGGGGCTGGAGGGTCAGCGCAGGCTTCCCAAAGCGGGGGGGGGGGAGAGGGGGGCTGAGCCTCAGGGGCAAGATCCAGGCAAGCCAGAGGCCACTTCCAACTCTCAGGTCTGAGATTCCCCACCCCTGGCTTAGGCTTTGCTGAATGCACTGGAACAGATTGTCGCTGGCAATGTTTACAGAGGTGCCGCCCCCTGAGCCTCAGCCGAGCCACTCTGGTTTGTGGCAGCGGGAGAAGAGCCGGGGTCAGGGGGACATTTCTTCTGGCTGATGACTTGTGTCCTGGCATCGTGCCTATGGCTCACACACGCCGCCAGCACTGGGAGAGCTCGGTGCTCAGAGAAAGATCAAAGCCAAGCGTTGGCCCCACTCACTCTTGTGCTTATACTGGTGCAGCCCAATGCGGGCAGTGGAGAGAGGGCACGCGACGGGCCGGGCGTGGGGCTCTAGCCCCGATCGGCGACACCCCCCTGCAAACATCTGGTAATGAAGCTGTTTCCTCCTACAACGTCACATTCACATTGTGGGTTTTGTGCCAGGGTCTCCCGCAGGTGGAATGGGCCAGGTCCTGTCGTCAGTTTCACTGCAATAAACGGAAGTCAGCGCAGTAACAGGAAGCTCAGGGAAAGGGACTCAGGTTCACTGGATCTTACAAGGAAAATGTTACACAGACAACAGGAGTCCAGTTCTGAATCCGGGCTAAGCTAAGTGCTTTGTTAAACCGGCTGCTTCTTTTTTGGGGGAAGCTGCAGCCAGATATTAGTGAAACCAGCTTTTAAAGAAATCCACTTTTCTTTTCACCGAGTTTTTAATGCAGACTTTGTTTCAAACTTCTCGTACAGACCCTGTTCTGCTGGCAGCAGGGGCTCCCTATTGGCAATCTTTCTTACTATCTCTGCTACTTCCTTCACTTCCCGCAGTGATTTTATTCTTTCCTGGTACCCCGGTTTCACCTCCTGTTGCTCCGACATGATCAGCAGGTCAATGTATTCCGGGGTGGACAGCGGGTTGGGTTTCAGAGCAATTTCTTGCAAACGTTGGAGGCTGCGAGATGATTTATCAATCAGCTCAATTAATATCTCTTCAACTGCAGCATATTCCTGAGACAACTTCTGAACCATGCTATGTGTGGACAGCACCTCCCCCAATGCCCTCTCATACTTCTCCTTCAGCTCTGCATAGGTCTGTTTCTGTTTCACTACTGTGTATTCCCACCGGTACTTTTGATTGGAATGAACATTCCAGACACATTTCCCAGGGCACACCTTACAATATCCTTTAATCCATTTCATAGCCGCACACCTGCGCTTGTCATCATCTTTAGAGATTGTACAGGGATAGTGACATGTATACTGACACCACTGGCAGTTGGTTGTATGCACACGTGTATCAGAGATGCTCTTCTGTACCGGCACTGTTTTCTCCACCTCATACTCAAAGTTTCTATTGGCCTCCATATCGTCCTTATGCTGCTCTAGAGCTTCCCGTGTCTTCCGCAGTTCTTCCAGCTTCACCAGGCTGGCTTTGATTTGTGGCTGCAGCCCTTCCACGGCCGCCTCCAGCTCCTGCCGCTCCCTAAGAACCTCCTTTGTTAATGTCAGACTTCTGGGTTCCATTTTCAGTAAAGCCCCGAAAAATGTCTTCATGTTCATGGCTCCCATTGTCCAGAACATTTCATCAAAATTACAACTGCCCTCATCAGCTGCAGCATTACAGGAAAAGAGCACGGAGTTGTTGAACTTGAAATACACAGGGTTGCCGTGAGCATCTTTAGCACAAGGGACATCAGCTGTTTTAATGGCCTCTAGCACAGGGGGGCTCTGTCCATCAGCGAAGGTGACCAGGATTTGGATGTTGTCTTTTATGTCCTTCCCGAAAATGGAGAGCACCGAGTCAAACACGTACCTCTGGGTATGGGTCAGACGAACTAGTGAAGCCTGAACTACAAAGCAGACGGCGTCGACGTGATCAATGGCCCCTGGGATGGAGAAGAACTCTCGGACTTTCCTTATGATCTCTTTGTCTTGCTTTATCCCTCTGGTGTCGCCAAATCCCGGTGTGTCTACTATAGTCAGCGAGTAGGGGATTTGGCAACCCTTTGTGTGATAAACTTCATAGGCCGTCACCTCAGATGTCTGGCTCTCAGCTTGGCTTCTCTTTGTGGTCTCATGGATGAGCTTGAACCTGAATGCATCCTTCCATTGCACACCCAGGACGTAGTTGATCATCCCGTTGATGAGAGTCGTTTTCCCCGACCCGGTGGCTCCCATCATCATAATCACTTTGTTAGGGATCTTCAGGGTCTCCTTTCCCAGCCTGTACTTTGTGTAGGCTGCATTACGATGTAGTACTGTCTTCTCTAATGGAAGGGTATAAACTGCGGGGGGGCCTGGTGCTATCAGAAACTCTTGTTTCAGAAAACATTGTGTTTTTCTCTGTGGTTTTCCTGGTGATGTTGTGGGTGGCTTTTCTCTTATCACAGGTTTTTCCTTAAGGGAGTGAGGTGGCTGCTTCTTTGATTCTTTCCTCTTGGGTGTTGAAATCAGTGTCTCTTCACTGGGGTCACTCACAGCCCTGTCCTCACTCACAGCTGACACCTGGAAACTGTAATGCATCCCAGGCCTCAGTCTATTAATGGTACAGGGCTCGGTTCTCTCTCCCGTCCTTCGCTCCGGCCATTTTTCCTTCCCCATATGTCTTATACCACCAGCCTGCTCTTTATATTCCACCCTGTACTTGTTTATACTGACTCCATCTCCAATGGTGCGTGGACTCTTCCAGGCCAGGGTGATGGTCGATGATTCTACAGTCGCTGCTGCAGGTTTCCCAGGGAGGCTGGTTGGAAGCGTCTTCACTGTGTCGCTCACGTCGCTGCTCTCGCTGAGCCCTGGTTTGCTCACTGCCGCGTATCGGAACTGGTACTGGGTGTTTGGACGGAGCCCTGTTACTGTGAGTGTCTCTTGTGTGTCAGTGACATTCACAGCCGTCCAGTTTGCCTCCCCGACAAGTCTGTACTCTACCCGGTAGCCGCATATCTCAGTCCTGCCATAGGCTGCTGGTTTCAGCATGAGCTGCACACGGTCATGTCTGATTCCATCAATGAGAGGAGAAAAAGGTTTTGATGGAGGTTCAAATGTGGTGTTTATTAGATTCCCATGTTCATATAGATAAATGGAAGCTCTTGGAATGTTTTTATTTGGAACAGAGGCCACAATGAACCGAGTTTTCCCATTTAACTTATTAATTCTGGCAAAATCTGAGAAGAATTTTGCAGAATCCAATGATTTTCTGGATCTCAGCCTATGGCGACCACCCCGTGTGAATTCTGGTTTGTTAGACACATCTGTGGTTTTGTTACAATCATATGGCTTATCCCTTTTTTGTTTGTGAAACCAGTGTTCTAACTCTGATATATATTCTTCTTCTTCTTCTAAGCAGGTGAATGTAAATGAGACAACCCACTGAATTGTGCTGTCTAGTAAAATTTTATCTAGTTCCCTTTTGGAAGGTATAATGCTCTCATTCTTGACTATGGTAAGATAAGGCTCCACTAAATTCAACTCGCCTTCCTTTTCTTTCAGAAATCCCATTAGACGGTTTGTACCAAACGGTGATTTCTCTCTCGTGGTTAAAATATTCACCAGGGAGTTCTCATTTCTTATACCTCCACGAATAGGTGGTATAGTTTTTGCCAGCTCTTTCTGGAAATTCTGCCTGTGTTGCTTACACAGATCTTTGAATTGATGGATTTTCCTCTGGATTTCAGGGAAAGTTGTGGCAATTGGATGCTTCATCAAGTCATTACATCGCATATCTAGTTCCATCAGCTGCTCAAAGGCTGTTTGAATATTAAAGATCAGCTCTGTACTAATCTCACTCACCAGCCGTACAGCTTTGGAATCCAGCTGGGTCAGCGGGTACAACCAGACTCTTACAGGTACGGCCTTCTCCCCATTCTCACCCAGCCGCGCTGGGAATGTGGTGTAAATTTTCATGGCATCTTGGTAAGTGGTTGGATTGGTCTCAAGAGTAAAATCACCATGGAACTTACAATTAATTTTTTCAGTTTTTGCTTTTTCTTTTTCATCCATTTTGAAATCTCCTTTCCTTTCTATAGAAACCAACTTTTTAATCATAACCTGGAGGTCTCTCTGTATCTCTTTTGTATTCTCACATGAAGAAACATCCTGATCAAACACGAAGAAAGCCTGAGCCCCATAGAGCACAGCGGTGACCACGTGAGTGGCCGTGCCTTGCTCAAACACCTCCGGGCAAGTGATGTTCTGATGTTCTAAATGTTTCATGGTCAGCTGCTCAAACTTAGTTGTTGTTGAGTACTGCAGGACAACTCGGGCCTGATGTTGAGAGCTCTTGGTGTCGTTCAGGTATTTGGCAGATCCATCTACTTTAATAAGCCCCCCCAGGAAGCTGGCCTTCAGTGATGCCGTGACATTGAGGGCTTTGGCCTTGTCTTCAATGGTGTCAGATGTGATGATCTCAGAGTCAGTCTTTGGTTGTGGTTTGGTGTCCACATGGTTTTGAAGTGTCTCCGGGTCCCATAAAGTGATGTCTGGAAAATTACAGGGAGATGTAGGGTTAGTGACAGAAGGGGTAAGAATCTGAGCTGGTAAAAAAATTATGCTCAGGGAATTTATTTGAAATTAACATTACAGAGTAATTAATACACAAAGTAAAATTAAGAACAGAGGAATGGCCAGGCTGGGTCAGAGCAAGGGCCCATCTGGCCCAGTGTCCTGTCTGCCCACAGTGGCCAATTACAAGTGCCCCAGAGGGAGGGAACAGAACAGGGAATCCTCATGTGATCCTCCCCTGTCTGGAATTTGACATTTAGGGACACCCAGACCATGAGATCAGGCCTGCTAACAGTGGAGGGGAGCAAAGGGGGCAATTGCCCAGGGGCCTGAGTGATTTAAAAGGCCCAGGGGCCACCAGCCAGGACTGGTGCACTCTCCCGGGTCCCAGCACCATCATGGGCTACAGAGCGGCTGCACCGGGACAGCCTATGAGACTCTGTGCACCCCACCAGACAACACAGGGAGCGGAGGGGCATTGAGTGGCTGGAGGATACATCAGTGCAGCCACAGGGGAGCTGAGCTCAGGGGAAGAGCAAAGTATGCAACGTCGGGAAGCAGGGGATGAAGCAATTGGGCTGAGGTAGGCAGGGGAGGCTGTGGGGAGGAGCCAAGTGAGAGAGCCGGGTTCAGGATTGCCATGGGGGAGACTCAAGATCAGGTGCAGGATGGCTTTATCTGGGGTCTGCTGGGGAAGTGAAGGGCAGGGTGGGTCAGGGAAGGAGGAGGGAATGGTGTTTCAGTGACACCTCTAGCTGGTGGATGGGTGTGTTTGAGGGTATTTGGATGTGGGGCTGGCAGCTCTTCTTTGGTGTCATGTGGCTGATCTCAGGGGATTATCTCTGGCGTTCAATGATGGTTTGATGAAGGGATGATTGGAGATGGGGACCGGGAGTTGGGGCGGGGGAGTGTTGTTGTTAGGAGTTGTCACCCAGATGTGGGGAGTCACCAGGCCCTGCACCCCCATCCACAGCCTGATGGGACCCTCAGCCAGCAGGGAGAACAGAAGGTTTATTAGTTCAAAGGGATGCAGCGTAGAACAGATTTGCCAGCACAGGACCCAGAATCAAACCATGGGGGTGGAGGGTCCAGAGAGAGGGCCCTGGGGCCCTTCCTTGTATTGTAAGCCAACCAAGACTGACTCATACACTCAGCAACTGGTTCCAGCCCTGCAGACCGTTGTGAACCTGCTGACCTGGGCAGTCTCCCTCAGTGAGTCACACCTGGAATTCCCATCCCCATCTAGGTAGTGGTGCAGGGCCCAGGGAAACTGAGGCACACTCACAGGGTTACTGCAGGACAATAGAAATCCCATGCAACACAACACAACACAACACAGCACACAGAGGGTACGTCTAGACTACACGGCTCCATCGACGGAGCCATGTAAAGTAGTTTACTTGGCATAGTCAAAGAAGCAGGGATTTAAATAATCCCCGCTTCATTAAAATAAAAATGGCCACCACGCTGTGCCGAAGATCAGCTGATCCGGCACAGCGCGGCAATCTAGACGCGACGCGGTCGACAGGGGAAGCCGTTTCACGAGGCATACCAGAGCGGTCGACAAAAGCTTCCCTTGTCAACTGTGCTGCGTCTAGACTGCTGCGCTGTGCCAGATCAGCTGATCTTCGGCACTGCGCGGTGGCCATTTTTATTTTAATGAAGCGGGGATTTTTTAAATCCCCGCGTCTTTGATTATGCCGAGTAAACTACTTTACATGGCTCCGTCGACGGAGCTATGTAGTCTAGACACACCCAGAGTGACTACAATCCCCACTTCCTCACAACATGCAACGGAACAGAAGGAACAAAGCAAACATGATCCCCCGCTTTGTCAAAGGAGTGTGTAGAATCCTAGAATCCCAGGGCTGGCAGAGACCTCGGGAGTCATGGAGTCCAGCCCCTGCCCAAGGCAGTGTGAAGGGAACGGTGATGGAGTCTCACCAGAAGATTCATTGCTGTTCAGTAATAATAACCTGGGGGGAGGCTACATCCCTGCCTGGGTTTTGATCAAGCGCTGAAAGCTCTGGGGTGCAGATTATGTGGGCGAGGTCCCATGGCCTGGGTTCTGCAGGAGGCCAGACAACTAGATAGTCACAGTGGGTCGCTCTGACCTTGCACTGTATGACTCAGAACATAGCGCTCCAAGAAGAGCTTCAGCTGGTACATGCAGAACAACGCAAAGAGCCTCGGGGGATTATAATGAGAATTATCGTACATCTGCAGCAGTGGGTTTCTAAAGCCCATGAGCAATGCCCAGTAGGTACATTTAATTATTATTTAGGCCACTGGTTAATGTTGGGACCCTCCCTCTTCCACACATTAGATCTCTGCTTTGCAACCGGGGCAGCTAACAAGGAGTTTCGAGAGGGAGTTCTCCAGGTGATGAAGGAGCAATTATGGGGCCCTTGAGATAAGGGGCTGTCTTGCGTGTATTTGTTTGTGGTTGGGGGTTACTTGCTGATTGCCTGAAAGTCCTGTGTGCTGAGCTTGTGTTCATCTGTCTGTTTGTTTGGAAGCTCATGTGCTGAGCTGTTTGTATGAAGGACCGTGTGCTGTGGTCGGCAGTTGGAAGCTGTGAGCTTCTTAATGAGGATTTGAAATCTAGAACCCTCTGTTCATTGGTCAAGCCTTAGCCAGAAGGCAGGGCTGTCAGGAAGGCCAGGGCTTTATAAAGCCTATGAGTAAGCAAGCAGGGAGCTTTGCGAACACGGGCAGCTAACAGGGAGTTTTGTGAGGGAGTTTTCCAGGTGAAGGGGAGTGGAAAGGGGGCGAGGTACACTTGCCACTTCTTTAAAACTTTTAAGCTAAACTAAAACCAAAACTTCCTGGCTTAAATAAAACTCCCTCTCAATAACCTAATTAGCTCGAGGAGAGATGAAGGCAGAAGCCCAGCAGCAGAGGGGGCTATCCTGTTTATTGCACTCAATGTAACATATATGACTACCTGCCCTGTGGGTGGGTGGCATATGTGTGCATTCGGTGCATGGAGCTCCTGGCCCTCAGAGACTGTGTATGGATTTTGGAGGCCAGGGAGCTGAACAGGAGGAGCTAAGAGAGGCCAAGAGGTATGTAGGTGAGACTTTCAAGCACACTGTGGAACTGTCCCTCCTCCAGTCAGACAATCCCTGTGCTGTAAGGAAGATGAAAGGCTCAGGGAAGGAGAACAGTCAACTGGAGCAGAAGGAAATGATCCCATAGTTGGGACCCTCCTTCCAGATGATGTTGGAGTCTCCTCTCACACTGAGGTTACCTCTCCAGGGGAGGGAACTCCAGTTGTTAGGAAGAGGCAGGTATTAGTAATGGGAGATTCGATCATTAGAAATGTAGATAGCTGGGTTTGTGATGACCAGGAGGACCGTATGGTGACTTGACTGCCTGGTGCAAAGATTGCAAATCTCTCAAGGCATCTAGCTAGACTTCTGTGTAGTGCTGGGGAGGAGCCAGTGGTCATGGTACATGTAGGTACCAACGACATAGGGAAGGGTAGCAGAGACGTCCTGGAGGCCAGATTTAGGCTGCTAGGAAGGAAACTGAAACCCAGGACCTTTATGGTGGCATTCTCAGAAATGTTTCCAGTTCCATGTGCAGGGCCAGGTAGGCAGGCAGAGCTTCCAAGTCTCAATGTGTGGATAAGATGATGGTGTAGGGAGGAGGGGTTTAGATTTATTAGGAACTGGGGAAATTATTGAAATGGGGGGAGTCTATACAGGAAGGATGGGCTCCACCTAAACCAAAATGGAACAAGACTGCTGGCACTGAACATTAAAAAGGTTGTAGAGCAGTTTTTAAACTAAGGCCTGGGGGAAAGCTGATGGGTGCAGAGGAGCACGTAGATCAAGGATGAAGTTTAATAAGGACAAATGCAAAGTGCTCCACTTAGGAATCAGTTTCACACATACAGAATGGGAAACAACTGTCTAGGAAGGAGTACGGCAGAAAAGGATCTAAGAGTCATAGAGGATCACAAGCTAAATATGAGTCAACAGTGTGATGCTGTTGCAAAAAAAGCCAACATGATTCTAGGATGCATTAACAGGAGTGTTGGGAGCAAGACATGAAAAGTCATTCTTCTGCTCTACTTTGCTCTGATTAGGCCTCAGCTGGAGTATTGTGGCCAGTTCTGGGTGCCACAGTTCCAGAAAGATGTAGAGAAACTGGAGAAGATCCAGAGAAGAGCAACAAAAATGATTAAAGGTCTAGAGAACATGAGTTATGAAGGAAGACTGAAAGAATTGGGCTTGTTTAGTTTGGAAAGGAGAAGACTGAGAGGGGACATAATAGTGGTTTTCAGATATCTAAAAGGGTGTCACAAGGAGGAGGGAGAAATATTGTTCTCCTTGGCCTCTGAGGATAGAACAAGAAGCAATGGGCTTAAATTGCAGCCAGAGAGATTTAAGTTGGACATTAGGGAAAAGTTCCTAACTGCCAGGGTCGTTAAACACTGGAATAAATTGCCCAGGGAGGTATGGAATCTCCATCTCTGGAGATATTTAAGAGCAGGTTAGATAAACGTCTATCAGGAATGGTCTAGACAGTACTGGGTCCTGCCTTGAGGGCAGGGGACTGGACTCGATGACCTCTCAAGTTTCCTTCCAGTTCTGCTATTCTGTGTTCTATTTTCTATTATTCTATGATTCTATCAGACAGTGTCAAGGCTGTTTCCCACTCTGCCATGACAAATGCAGAAGTGGGGGCCCACAAAAGCACTCCAAAACGTGGTGTCTAGAGGTTTTGGTACAAAAACTTCCCCACAAAATCCTAATATCTGTATTTTGGGAAGTCTGCTGCCACCACCCAAGTAATTCCAAGAAAAATGAGGGAAGGAATCACTTGGGAAACCTTCTCCCTAAAGTAAAACTCTCCCTTGTCCCAACCTCCCTTTTGCTTGGAGTTGAGAAGACAGAGGTGACCCACAGACAGACCTTCCAGGACACAAAAATCATCCAGTACTGGTTAATTAGAAAAAAAGAAAACAAACTTTTATTATCAAAACAAAACTAGTTGCAAGCATAGTACAGTGGCTAAATGGAAAGGGCCACCAATTGATACTCAAGGGACCCCCCTGGGTTAAAACTTAGTTACAAAGAAAGACCAAACACTTAACCAGCTCAGACATTAGTTACAAATTCCCAACTATACATACAATATGATGGGGACTAGCTCTCCCTGTGCCACAATCAGCCCCAGGCCCTCACACAGGTGAGGGGTTATTGAACCCAATCTCACCTACCTCCAAACAGATCCTCCTGGTCCCAAAAAAACAGCCACAGATCCGTGGTCAATTTATACTTTAGATCTTACCCACAAGAACACGCTGGGTCAGTCCTTTAGAATCTAAAATCTAAAGGTTTATTAAGAAAAGAAAGAAAAGGTTGAGAATAAGGTTGTTAAGGAGAATACATTACAAGCACCAATCAGCAAGTTCTTGATGCAGGGTCTCAGGAGAGATGTTACAAACTGCTTGCTTAGAAGTCTTTGGTATACATCCTATGTCAGGACGGGTCTGCAATCCTTCCCAGCTCGCTGTCCCTAGCAAGGCTGCATCCAGAAGCAGAAGCAACACTGAAGACAAGTTGGAGACCACCACATGGCATTTTATATTCATCCCTGGTGTCTCCCAACCTGGATCTGGTCATATGGTCATTTCACATGCCAGCAGTCATTTTGCCCTGGCTGGTCTGCAGGTTTCCAGACACATTCCTCGGGTGTGTATTGACCACCCCTGAGCCATTGTCCTTGGGGCTGAGATAATTAGCATAGTCATTCACTGGACATTCCTTCCTCATGACAGGCAGTTCAGGCCCATCAGACAGAGAACATTTACAGGACCAGCACAGAGTCCATATTCATAACTCCACATACAGATGTCACACAAGTACATGAGTAGCACACATATAATCAGTAGAACATAAGCTTTCATTTGATACCTCACTTGACCCACCTTGCACCGAATTTAGGGCAACCCCTGCCCCTGGGGATGCAGCAGTGATCTGTCTGAGCCCCTTAAAATCCAATAACGTGACACCCCCAACACAAAGCTGATGCAGAAAGTGATGCCAGTAACATCACTGAGGGTATCACAGAGGCTCCCCATGTTTTGGCTCTGTATTATTACAGGTTCTAATCCAATATTAGAAACAAGACTATACAACTGGACATGCATATGAAAACCGGGTTCACCTAAAATAGGCTTCATCATTGCAAGGTCTGTCATAGAGACAACAACGTCCTTTGCACTGTTTTATAAACCCAAGGTAAAACTTGGTAAGACCCACAGCCAATCAGATCTGCTTTTGCAGCATGAGCCCCATGTGTGTCATGTGATCTTGGCCAGAGCTAAAGAAAATAATAAAGTTATCCAGGCCAGCTCTGGCAACTGTCTGAAATCCAATTAACATTGAATTAATGTAGATATTCTCATCCCCCATAGTGAAGGCATCTTGTATCTTTGCCATGAAAAAATAATGGTGGTGTGCCTCAGTTTCCCTTTCCACACAGTACATTATGGCTGGAATCATCTTTATCCTGTAAGAAGTTCCAAGACCAGTTACAGTCATTAACCAGGAAATATCAACATCACAAGGTCTTTTAACATACAGTCTGTCACTTGGTACATTTCTTGAGAGGCTCAATGATTTTTTCAAAACAGCATGCCCATTGGACAGTTTTACAGTTCTTGGTAACAACAGCACATTGGTTACAAAAGCACATTGGTTACATCAGTAACAAGAACAAATCCATATCAAGTGTACATTACCAATACTTTCTCTCATGCCATGTCTTGGATCCCTACTATTGGAGTTTTGGCCCTTCAAGTGTAAACTGCAATTTTCCTTTGCCAAAGCAAGTTTTGCCCCTCCCTCTTGTCCTGTGGGTTCAAAACCTGAAGTCTCTGGCTTAACAAAGACAAAGGGCTGGCTGGGTGTGTCTTCCCTGCTCACAATGACCTTGGAATTTTCTATCTTCCCCCTGTCAGTCAGGTAACAATAACAAGCAGTAGACTTACAAATCTCTTGTCCTTCCACCTCCAACCTCTGCTTCCACATGGAATCAGATGTTAAGTTCCCTGATCGATTACAAGTGTCCACAGTGTCAGAGATGGGAGTTTAACTGCCATCTCCTGCATTCTAGAGAGACTAACCACTCAGCTGTTCTGCCGTGCATACTTAGCTACACAGCCCGTCCCCTGCATCTGAGGGTATGTCTGCACTGCATTCCTCTTTCGAGAGAGGAATGCGAATGTACAGGGCTCGCCAAATGGTGGTGAGTCCTGCTTGCCAGCCGCACGGAAGTGCACGCTGCGCACGCACAAACTGTGCTGCACATGAGCAGACCGCGCAGCACAAGCGCTGCCCGCACTGCGCTGCCTGCGCTGCGCTGCCCCGCTGGGCTAAAATCTACTTGCCATGGGCCTCAGACACCCCAGCTCTCCCTGTGCCACAATCAAGCCCTGCAAATGTAGACATCCAAAACTGCAAATGAAGTGGGGATTTAAATATCCCGCACTTCATTTGCATAATCGTGGACAGCTGCTATTTCAAAATAGAGCTATTTCGAAATAAAAGATGCTGTTAAGATGCGGTTATTTCGATGGAAAACCCTTCTTCCGAAAAGACTCTTAAACCTCATTTTTTGAGGAATACAGGAACTTTCAAAAAAGGATTTATTTTCAAAAGATCTCCGCCTAAACTGCTGGGGTTTTTTTTCCGAAAAAGCCCTGTTTTGAAAAAAATGGCAGCCGCCATTATGCAAATGAAGCGTGGGATATTTAAATCCCAGCTTCCTTTGCAATATCGACGTGCCTAATCTACATCCCTTTCTTGAAAAAGGGATGTAGTTTAGATGTACCCTCACTGATTCATTGCAACGGCTCTTTAACCAACCAAACTCTCAATATCAGAATCAAATTTAGAACAGTGTGGGGTCCTGATCCAAAGCTTAATTGACCAAATTCTGTGGATCCTGCCCACGACTCCGCTGTGACGGACCAGGCCGGGTCTGGGCACCGCTGAGGGCATCCCTCAAGGTGAATTGCTCAAAACTCAGGGCTCCTTACAGCCCCAAACTGGAGACCTTCCCAACTAGGCCACAAACCAGTCACACGGCGCACTCCAGCTGCCAATCCGGCCAGCAGAAAGCCTCACAAGCAAAACCCCTCAGACACCCCAGCTCTCCCTGTGCCACAATCAGCCCCAGGCCTAACACAGGTGAGGGGTTATAGAACCCAACCTCACCTACCCCAAATGAATCCTCCCTGTCCCAAAGAACCAGCCACAGATCCCAGTCAATTTACACTTTAGCTCTTACCCACAAGACCACGCTGAGCCAGTCCTTTAGAAATTAAAATCTAAAGGTTTATTAATAAAAGAAAGAAAAGCATGGGAATAAGGTTCTTAAAGGATAATACATTACATGCACAAATCACCAAGTTCTCAGTTCAGGCTCTTAGTAGAGATGTTACAAACGGCTGGCTTAAAAGTCTCTGGTGTACATCCTATGTCAGGATGGGTCAACAGTCCTTCCCGGCTCTCTGTCCCAAGCAAGGCTGCATCTGGAAGCAGGAGCAAGACTGAAGACAAGATGGAGTCTTACCACGGCAGGCGGAAGAGCCAGAGAGGACAGTACAGGACAAGAAAGAGAACTGGCAGCATGTACCTTCTAGAAGGAAAAAAAAAGGCCAACTCAGGAATCCTCCATTGCTACAGAGGTAAGTAATTGCTTTCAGGCTCTCTCCACAGGCACTGTGGTGGAGAATGCGTTGGGAGGGTCCTCTCAATGAAGAAATTGCAAGGGAACACCGTCTACTGGAAGGCATGGGATGTGTAGTCCGAGGGATGGGGGTTCCACGACCACCACCCCCAAAAGAAGACGACGGGTGGTGGTGGTCGGGGACTCCCTCCTAAGAGGGACTGAGCCATCCATCTGCCATCCAGACCTGGAAACTTGAGATGTGTGCTGCTTACCGGGAGCTCGAATTCAGGATGTGACTGAGAGTCTTACAAAACTGATCAAACCTTCAGATCGCCACCCCTTCAGGCTTCTCCATGTGGGAACTAACAATAAGGCCAAGAATGACCTTCAGTGGGTTACTGTGGATTATGTAGTGCTGGGAGGAAGGATCAAGGAATTTGAGGAGCAAGTGGTGTTCTCATCCATCCTCCCTGTTGAAGGGAAAGGACTGGGCAGGGATCATCGAATTGAGAAAGTAAGCACGTGTTTGCGCAGGTGGTATCGCAGAGAGGGCTTTGGTTTCTTCGACCATGGGACTCTGTTCCAGGCACAAGGATTGTCAGGAAGAGATGGGATCCACCTAACCAAGAGAGGAAGGAGCATCTTCGCGGGCAGGCTTGCAAATCTAGTGAGGAGGGCTTTGAACTAGGTTCATTGTGGGGTGGTTGTTGTGTATTGGGTTGTAGATCTAGATCTTGTTGTTATAGTAACTGAGTTAGGTCACTGGGGTCAGCCCAGCTAGTTCGGGCTTGTTCTAATTAGTTCTGTGTTATGCAATAAAATGGACACTTGCAACTACTCAAGCACTCTGCAATTCCACTGATTTCTTCCTATACTGTGAAACTCCCCACAACATAACAAGTGGCGACGAGGATGGGTTACCTGTGCTGCCTCCAGCAACAAAAGAAGTAGAAGTCAATGTAAGAAAACAAACCTTTTTTTGGCTGTTCTGGAAGGTGGGGGTAAGAACTGACTGCTACACTGTGCAAACTGAAACTAAGATCAAGAAGCCCAGAGACTGAAAAAGAAAAAAAAAATGGGGAGTGCAGCAGCCATGGCTACACTTACAGGACCACTGAGACCTTTTGAGGAGACTATAGAGCCATGGCAGGTATATACTGAGCATTTGGAACTTTTTGTTATTGCAAATGACATTAAAGAAGAGAAGAAGGTGCCAATATTTTAAAGTGTTGTAGGGGCTAAGACCTACTGTCTGCTACGCAGTTTCCTGCTCCCTGTTAAGCCAGAGACCAAATCTTACAGTGACATTGTGGAAATCCTGGGGACACATTATGCTCCAAACCCATTGGTAATTGTAGAAAGGTGTCGGTTCCATAACAGAGACCAAAAAGAAAGTGAAACAATTGTACAATTTGTAGCCAATTTGAAAAAGCTTGCTGAACACTGAATTGAAGGAGATGTTAAATGATGCCATACGTGACAAGTTAGTGCGTGGCCTGCACAGTGAAGCTATACGGATGCATCTGTTAACAGAAGCTCAGCTTACCCTACAGAAGGCCATTGATATTGCGGTCTCCATGGAACTGGCCACGCAGGAGGCACAATACCTTAGTGCACCCCCTGGGGTGCATAAAATGTCCCAAGAACCTACTCACAAAATAGTGAGGAACCAGGAATATTACCGCTGTGGTAAGCCAGGTCAGCATGCATCCGAATGCTGGTGTAAGAACCTAGTGTGTCGACAGTGTGGAAAAAAAGGACACATTGAGCGTGCCTACAAACTAAAGAAAAAGAGGCCTGTGGGCTGGCGGAACAAAAAGGAAAATCTGCATCCCATCGAGCAGATGCCTGATGATCGAGGTGATACCCTGTCTGAAGAAGAAGTGCCACACTATGTTTTGTCTTTGGAAGGGGGCTCCCACGAATACTGGGTAACCCCACTGTTGGATGGCAAACCTGTATGCATGGAAGTGGACACTGGTGCAGCGGTTTCATTGGTTTCAGACACGGTGTATAAGGAAAAGCTGAAGCATCTTCCACTTAAGGCAACAGAGATCGTTCTGAAGACATATACGGGAGAAGCAGTACCCCTATTGGGCACTACTGATGTTAAGGTGGAGCTCAATGGACAGACTGTGGAATTACCACTGTTTGTGGTGAAAGGCCATTACCCAGCCTTAATGGGGAGATCGTGGCTTAGGAAGATCCCACTGGACTGGGCAGAAGTGCACCGGATGACTAAAGAAGAAACAGGTCTGACCGATTTATTAAAGAAACATGCTGCTGTTTTTGGAGAGGATCTGGGAAGTATGAGGGGAATCACCATGAAACTGAACATTAAACCTGGTAGCCAGCCAAACAATCTGAAGGCCAGGACTGTGCTGTATGCTATCAGGCCAAAAGTTGAAGCGGACCTGGAGTGCCTAGTAAAAAATGGAGTCCTAATACCAATTACCCATAATCCATGGGCAACTCCAATAGTTCCAATATTGAAGAAAGGCAGCTCTATTTGGATTTGTGGAGGTTTTAAGGTCACTGTTAACCCTGTGTTATGTGCAGAACAATACCCCCTTCCACGCATTGATGACATCTTTGCGGGCCTGGGTGGGGGACAAAAGTTCAGCAAGATTGATCTGAGTCAAGCATATTTACAGATGCAAGTTTACGAGGAATCCCAAGAGCTGTTGACTATTGTGATGCATAAAGGGCTTTATCATTACTGTTGTTTACCCTTTGGAATAACTTCTGCCCCAGCTTTGTTCCAGAGAGCTATGGACCAGATCTTGTGTGGCTTGCCAGGAGTCCAGTGCTATCTTGACGACATCCTGGTCACGGGCGGGAATGAGGAGGATCACCTTAAGAACTCAGAGGCTACTCTACAAAGATTGGAAGAGTATGGCCTATGAGTCCACAAAGACAAGTGTGCATTCTTTCAGCCCTCTGTTGAATATTTGGGACACATCATTGATGCTACTGGTCTTCATAAGTCCCCTTCAAAAGTTAAGACTATTGTGGAGGTTCCACCCCGTCAAAATGTTAGTCAACTTTGCTCATTTCTAGGACTATTGAACTATTATGGAAGGTTTATTTCACAGCTAGCCACAGTATTAAAACCACTTCACGAGCTCCTTGGCCAGAACAAGGTCTGGAAGTGGACTCATGCCTGTGATGTTGCATTTAACAAGGCTAAATGTGCATTGCTAAACGCAGAGGTCCTGACGCATTCTGATCCATCCTTACCTTTACAGTTGGCTGTGATGCCTCCCCATATGGAGTGGAAGCGGTCTTGTCACACATTATGCCTTCAGGAGAGGAGAAACCAATTGCTTTTGCTTCACGCACCTTAAGCAAGGCTGAAACTAACTATGCGCAAATTGAATGTGAAGTACTGGGAATCGTTTTCAGGATTCGGAAATTTCACCAGTACCTGTTTGGAAGTTTACACTTCTCACTGACCATCGACCTCTGACGGCAATTTTTGGTCCACACACAGGTATTCCACCAGTGGCTGCTAGTCGTATGCAACGATGGGCATTGTGGCTTTCAGGACACACATATGAGATCAGATATCAGAAAGCCACTCTGCATGGCAATGCAGATGGTCTCTCTAGGCTACCTTTGCCAGTCAAACATCAAGATAGTGGCCAGAAGGAAATCTTCTACTTTGAACAGGTAGAGAACACGCCCATCACTGTTGCACAAGTTAAGAGAGCAACTCGTGTTGACCCAGTATTGTCTCAAGTAATGGAACTAGTGATGCATGGAACATCTCTACGGAACTCTCAGGTCTCACCTGATCTTATCCCCTACATGTCCAGGAGAACAGAGTTACCAACCCATTCGGGGTGCTTGTTGTGGGGAATGCGTGTCATTATTCCAAAAATACTGAGACAACAGATGTTAGAGCAGCTGCATTCAGGTCACTGTGGAATGGTGCGCATGAAAGAAATTGCACGAAGCTCTTTTTGGTGGCCTGGCTTGGACAGTGACATTGAAGAGAAGGCAAGAGCTTGTATTTCTTGCCAAGATGTGAGGAATGCACCTCAGTTGGCACCTCTATACCCATGGGACTGGCCTGAAAAACCATGGCAACGTATTCATGTTGATTTTGCTGGCCCATTTGAAAGTAGCATGTTATTGGTGGTGGTAGACGCTCATTCCAAATGGCCAGAAGTCTGTATAATGCCTTCCACTACTGCTGAGAGTACTATCCAAAAACTACGGGGAATCTTTTGTCATTTTGGTCTTCCTGAACAACTTGTGAGTGACAATGGTCCACAGTTTGTCTCTCAGGAGTTTAGACATTTTATGAAAGCAAACGGGATCCATCACATCGCTTCAGCACTGTATCACCCAGCCACAAATGGATTGGCTGAAAGGTTTGTCCAGACAATGAAACAAGCTTTGAAATCGGTTAGAGGACATTCACTCATACAAAAGAGTCTGGACACTTTCTTACTATCCTATAGAAACACTTCTCATGCTACAACCAAAGTGTCCCCGGCTTTTCTAATGATGGGACGTCAACTGCGCACATGCTTTGATTTGCTGAAACCTTCAGAACCGCGACAAATTGTTCAACATCAGCAGCAAGGTCAAGTCATCAGGTATGCATCCAGAGCAAAAGATCGAACCTTTAGTCCTGCACAGCCAGTTTTGGCTCGGAACTATGCTCCTGGAGCTAAATGGGTCCCTGCCACTATTATTGCTCAAACAGGACCTGTTTCCTATACTGTCCGGACTGCGAAGGATCTCATCTGGCAGCGGCATGTAGATCAGTTATTGACAGGTTATTCCTGCCCCCAAGGCACATCTCCAGCTGAGTTGCCCATCCTTCCCACTGCTGGTGAGCGAATCAAGAATCACCTGCTCCTGACTCCCGTCCTCCATCACCACCAGCGGTGAACAATAACCCCCTCCCTGAGCAGGCTGATCCAACAGCCTCACCTGTTCACACTTCAAGTTCCCAGCCCAGTATCAGGCCCGCACCCATAACATCTTTGGGTGCAAGAACGCCAGATGTCCGCCGTAATCCACCTAGAGAAAGGAGGCCTCCTCAACGGCTGGACCTTTAGTTGAGATTATCTGACTGATGGGGCAAAATAATCCCCAGGGTTAGCTGGGAACTTGAGGTGGTCTACCGTCATTTCATAGTTAGTTTTTGTTTTCTTAAAGGGATGTTTTTATTAAGGGGGGAGGAATATGTTGTGTATTGGGTTGTAGATATAGATCTTGTTGTTATAGTAAACGGACCTGGGGGTTACAGTGGATGAAAAGCTGGATATGAGTCAACAGTGTGCCCTTGTAGCCAAGAAGGCTAATGGCATATTAGGTTGCATTAAGAGGAGCATTGCCAGCAGATCCAGAGATGTCATTATTCCCCTTTATTCGGCTCTGGTGAGGCCACATCTGGAGTATTGTGTCCAGTTCTGGGCCCCCCACTACAAAAAGGATGTGGACGCATTGGAGAGGGTCCAGCGGAGGGCAACCAAAATGATTAGGGGGCTGGAGCATATGACTTATGAGGAGAGGCTGAGGGAGTTGGGTCTGTTTAGTCTGCAGAAGCGAAGAGTGAGGGGGGATTTGATAGCAGCCTTCAACTTCCTGAAGGGAGGTTCCAAAGAAGATGGAGAAAGGCTGTTCTCAGTAGTGACGGATGGCAGAACAAGGAGCAATGGTCTTAAGTTGTGGTGGGAGAGGTCCAGGTTGGATATTAGGAAAAACTATTTCACTAGGAGAGTGGTGAAACACTGGAATGGGTTACCTAAGGAAGTAGTGGAGTCTCCATCCCTAGAGGTATATAAGTCTCAGCTTGACAAAGCCCTGACTGGGTTGATCTAGTTGGGATTGGTCCTGGTTCTCTAGCTGGTGAGTCTTGCCCACATGCTCAGGGCTCAGCTGATCACCATATCTGGGGTCAGGAAGGAATTTTCCTCCAGGGTAGATTGGCAGAGGCCCTGGAGGTTTTTCGCCTTCCTCTGTAGCATGGGGCACGGATCACTTGCTGGAGGATTCTCTGCAACTTGGGGTCCTTAAACCATTTGAGGACTTCAATATCTGAGATATAGGTGAGAAGATTATTCTAGGAGAGGGTGGGTGAGATTCTGTGGCCTGCATTGTGCAGGGGGTCAGACTAGATGATCATAATGGTCCCTTCTGACCTTAAAGTCTATGAGTCTATGAGTAACTGAATTAGGTCACTGGGGTCAGCCCAGCTAGTTTGGGCTTGTTCTAGTTAGTTCTGTGCTATGCAATAAAATGGACACTTGCAACTACTCAAGCGCTCTGATTTCCACTGATTTCTTCCTATACTGTGAAACTCCCCACGACATAACAGTGGTGACTAAAGACCTGAGGTGAGGGGGAAAGTCAGATACCAGGAAGAAATGCAAGGATGAGGGAACAACAAAGGAGGATCCCTGATTCGAATGGAGAGGGTAGGGCAATCAACTGGTTATCTAAGGTGTTTGTACACCAACGCAAGAAGCCTGGGAAACAAACAGGAAGAATTAGAAGCGCTGGCCCAGTCCAAGAACTATGATTTGATTGGGATAATGGAGACTTGGTGGGATGACTCGCATGACTGGAGCACTGCCATGGAAGGGTATAAACTGTTCAGAAAGAACAGGAGGGGGAAAAAAGGAGGAGGAGTTGCTAGTCTGGATGCTCTTCCGTTGACATCAAAGGCATTTGTCAACCTCCCCAGTAAACCTCATCCCATGAGGCATACCAGGGAGGTTGACAAATGCCTTTGCTGTCGACCACGGAGCGTCCAGACTAGCGCGCTGAGCCGACAAACAGCTGATCGGCACAGCGCGGCAGCCATTTAAATTTAAATGAAGTGGCGATTATTTAAATCGCCGCTTCATTTCCCTATGCCGGGTAGCCTAATCTACATGCCTCTGTCACCAGAGGCATGTAGTCTAGACACACCCTCTGATTGCTCGGAGCTCCAGTGTATAGAGGGAGAAAAGCCTGTTGAGAGTCTATGGGTGTGTCTAGACTACAGGGTTTTGTCGACAAAAGTGGACTTTTGTCGACAAAACTATACCTGCATCTACACTGCTGCTGAGTTCTGTCAACATAACATTGACAGAACTCAGCAGTTTTATCGACTGCTGTAAACCTCATTCTATGAGGAATAATGCTTTTTTGTTGACAGAGTTCTGTCAACAGAAGGGGTTATTGCATCTACACTGTCCTTTGCGTCTACACTGTCATGTCAACAAATCAGCTTGCTTTGTCGACAGAACTGGATGTAGTCTAGATGCTCTTTGTCGACAGAAGCTTTGTTGACAGTATCTGTTGACAAAACTTCTGCCGACAAAAGCCTGTAGTCTAGACGTACCCTATGGGTCAAGTTTAGAGATGCAGACAACAGCAGTGATGTTGTGTTTGGTGTCTGCTACAGGCTGCTGGATCAGGTGGATGAGGTAGATGAGGCTTTCTTCAGACAACTGAGAGAAGCTTCCACATCACAGGCCCTGGTTCTCATGGGGGACGTTAGTCACCCCAACATCTGTTGGGAGACCAATACAGCAGGACACAGACAATCCAGGGAGTTGTTGGAGGATGTTGGGGATAACTTCTTAGTACAACTGCTGCAGGATCCGACCAGGGGCCGTGCGCAGCTTGACCTGCTGCTCACAAACAGGGAGGAACCAACAGAGGAAGTAGAAGTGGGTGACAACCTGGGAAGCAGTGATCATGAGATGACAGATTTCAGGATCCTGACCAAAGGAAGAAAAGAGAGTATTAAAATACACACCCTGGACTTCAGAAGAGCAGACTTTGACTCCCTCAGAGACCTGATGGGCAGGATTCCCTGGGATGCTAACATGAAGGGGAAAGTAGTCCAGGAGAGCTGGCAGGATTTTAAAGATGTGACGAAGAGTCCGGTAGCACCTTATAGACTAACAGATGTATGGGTATGTCTACACTGCCACCCTAGTTCGAACTAGGGTGGCTAATGTAGGCATTGGAAGTTGCAAATGAAGCTACACGCGGCACGGAGTAGGTAGTTCGAATTAGGATCTCTCATTCGAACTACCGGTACACCTCGTTCCACGCGGGCACGGAGTTCGACCTAAGGGGATTTAAAAATGGCGCCCGCCCGGCAAGATGCAAATGAAGCCCGGGATATTTAAATCCCGGGCTTCATTTGCAACTTCGAATGCCTACATTAGCCACCCTAGTTCGAACTAGGGTGGCAGTGTATATATACCCTATTGGAGCATAAGCTTTCATGGGCAAGGACCCACTTCGTCAGATGCATGCATCTGACGAAGTGGGTCCTTGCCCATGAAAGCTTATGCTCCAATACATCTGTTAGTCTGCAAGGGTATGTCTACACTGCCACCCTAGTTCGAACTAGGGTGGCTAATGTAGGCATTCGAAGTTGCAAATGAAGCCCAGGATTTAAATATCCCGGGCTTCATTTGCATCTTGCCGGGCGGGCGCCATTTTTAAATCCCCTTACGTCGAACTCCGTGCCCGGGGCTACACGTGGCACGGAGTAGGTAGTTCGAATTAGGATCTCTCATTCGAACTACCGGTACACCTCGTTCCACGCGGGCACGGAGTTCGACCTAAGGGGATTTAAAAATGGCGCCCGCCCAGCAAGATGCAAATGAAGCCCGGGATATTTAAATCCCGGGCTTCATTTGCAACTTCGAATGCCTACATTAGCCACCCTAGTTCGAACTAGGGTAGCAGTGTAGACATACCCTAAGGTGCTACTGGACTCTTTGTCGCTTTTGCAGATCCAGAATAACACGGCTACCCCTCTGATACTTGACAGTATTTTAAAGAAGCCTTATTAAAGGCACAGGAAGAAACCATCCCAATGTGCAGCAAGAGAAGCAAATATGCTAGGCGACCAGATTGACTTACCGGGGAAATCCTCAGTGAGCTTAAACACAAAAAGGAAGCTTACAAGAAGTGGAAACTTGGACATTTGACTCGGGAGGAGTATAAATATATTGCTCAAGAATGCAGGGGAGTTATAAGGAAGGCGAAAGCGCAATTGGAATTGCAGCTAGCAAGAGATGTGAAGGGGAACAAGAAAGGTTTCTACAGGCATGTAGACCCCATTCAGTACCCTGCTCAGACAGCACCAGCACCCTGCTCCTGCCCCCTACTTCCTAGCCAGACACCCACCCCATCTTGCTCCTGCACCCTATTTTCCACACAGATTTTGCACCTCACCACTATCCCACTCGCTGGCACACTGGATCCCTTGTCCCACACACTGGAACCCTCATTTTTGGCCCCACCTCAGAGTGTAGAGGGGCCCACAAATTCCACTTACGCTGGAACCCCAAAAGAGTTAATCTGACCTAAGGCCTTGAACCTCAGTCCCATGGGGCTGGAGTGCCAAGGGAGGGAGGTGTCTCAGCTGGGGCCACTTTAGAGGGGCTTGGAGGGGTTGTTGTTTTTGGTTTTTGTTTTTTTGTTTTTTTTGCATTTCACTTGTGCAGTCCCTGACTGATTTTTCTGTGAGTCAATAACCCCTGACCCCAAACAGGTTCCCTGTCCATCCTGTAAATAAAGACAATGCTGAAATGTTTGTGCTGGGCATATTTTATTTAAAAATGAAGCCTGGCCAACAAGCCCCCAATTGGGGCCCCCTTAACCCTGGCTGCAGCATCATGACACCCCTGCATCCCCATGCACAGCCCAACACTGAGCCTTTGATACTCCAGAACCCCCTGTCCTGAGCCTCTCACATCCCCAGTCTTCATCCACAACATACCTGCACCATCCACACACTGCAAATCTGTGTCCTGAGCACAGCATACTCCCAGCCTCCCTGCCCTGAGCCCCTTACACATCCAGCCCAAACTCCTGCACCTCACAGCAACAAGTCGGTGCTTTTCTCAGCACCCCAACCCTCCACCTGACCCCAACACCCACCAGCCTGGAGCCCCCTCCCTGAGCCAGCAGCCTCTTCTCCACCTCCTCCTGCACCCAAATTCCCTCCCAGAGCTTGCACCTCTCACCTTTTCCCACACCCAAAATCCTCCTTCCCTCATTTCAAACCTAGGATTTCCCAACTCATGAAGAAAATGCAGCAGCACCCTTCACATTACATTCGATTCGTTTCTGCTATTTCTTATGTTAAATTACATTTTTATTAAATTTTTGTGCCAAGATAAACTATTTGTGTGTATTTTTAATTTAAAATAATTTTATACCAAGTTTGTGTGTTTATTTTTAATTTTAAATTATGTGTAGAACTTCTTGTTAAAAGGGGGGTTGGATGATGGTAAAGAAGAGGGGGGGCACGAGGGTTTCTCAAAAATCAAAAGGGGGGCGTGGTGACGAAAAGTTTGGGAACCCCCGATGTAGGGTTACTTGGTCCTGCCTCAGCACAAGGGGTTGGTTTAGACAGCCTCTTGTGGTCCCTTCCAGCCTGACGTTTGTACGGTCCACTAAGACAGGGCTGTACTCCAATGCTGTGGCCTTGTGGGGTGGGGCTCTGGAAGGGGTGCTGTCTCCGTAGGGTTGCCCCTGTGGTGTACATCCTGCTAGGGATGAGGAACAGTCACAAGGAAGCAACGTAGCTAGCGCTGTACGGATGGACTGTGCCGTGCATTCCTGGACGTAGTAACAAACAGGTGTTTTAGTTTCTCTGGCACAGGAGGGAAAGTCCTCGAGAACGGACCAGGACCAAGACACTGCAGGGCAGTTGCTGGGAGTTTTATTTCATCTGGGAAATCAAACATGTTATCTGTACCCAGCTCGTTTCTGAAGGGCGGAAGGCCCCACCAGCCCAGCGTACATACATCTGGCCCCTCCAGTCCCCACCAGTCCAGCGTACATACATCTGGCCCCTCCAGTCCCCACCAGCCCAGCATACATACGTCTGGCCCCTCCAGTCCCCACCAGTCCAGCGTACATACATCTGGCCCCTCCAGGCCCCACCAGCCCAGCGTACGTACATCTGGCCCCTCCAGTCCCCACCAGCCCAGCGTACATACGTCTGCCCCCGCCCCCCCCCCGATCCGCACCAGCCCAGTGTACATATGTCTGGCCTCTCCGGTCCCCACCAGACCATGGCCCACGTGTTGATGTGCTGGGCTGTTTCCATAAGCACTTGTGGCCAGTTGTAACCTGCTCACTCTCCGATACAAAGTACTTCAGGCCATGTCCCATCCCCTCTCCATCTCAGGGGCTAGGAGCAGTACCTGGGATGAGGTAGTCATCACGGCAGTCGTACAGCATCCCCAGCTGGAAAGGGCGACCCAGGGCCAGCATCGCAATCGTGTCTTTTGACATAACCGAAGGTTTAACGCCTGATGGCTTCCCTCTGCGTCCCACCTGCAGGGAATAAGACGAGTTAAACTGAAGCCAGCCAGGGAGCAGATTCAAAGCCAGCTCTTTGGTTGCAGATGTCAAACGTTTCCTGGCCAGGCACTTTGGTGCATCACATTAGCTCACAGCTGGGTGAGGCTGACGTGTCATTTCAGTGATGCCCCCAAGTGTGTCCTACCTGAGCTCAGACATGCTTGGCAGCGGGTAGACAGACAGACATTTGGACAGACAGACAGCTGGCATTTTCTCTGCCGGATCCCCCTGCGTTGCTACTTGTGTAGCAGTGTTTAGGGGCCCCGTTTATGAGCCAGGTCCCCACTGTGCTGAGTGTTGGACACACACAAACCCGGAGGAGAGTCCTTGCCCCCCCCGCCCCAAGGTGACAATGTCCGTGCTGGATAAAAGACACCAGCCAGGGGCAGCCGGGAGAGCACCAGACAGCTCTGAGATGATACCGCTCAGCAGGGTGGCCAATGGGCTCAGCAGGTGTCTCCCTGAACGCTACGACTCCTCTTCCACAGAAAGCTCCCCTGTCCCTGGGGTTCCACAGGGGATTTAGAACGTGGGCATCCTAGACAGAAGCCTCCTTCTCCCGGCCCTGCCACCTTCCCCTTTCCTTTGTGTAAATGGCACCGTCACAGCCTTTGAAAAAGCTTGAATTTCAGTTTTAAAAGTCATGGTGTTGTAATGAAGCACAAAGGTATACATGGAAAAAGCTCGGGATCTCCAGCCCAGGACAGCCCCTACACATGACGACCCAGCCGGTCCCAGGCACCCTCCCTCCTGTGCTGCTGCTGCTGGTGCTGCTTTCAGGGCTGAGCGCTCAGCCAGAAGCCACCGCTGCCCGACTGCCCAGTTCTGGCGGCACCACAGGCCTCAGAGAGGCCGAGCTCTGAGCCCTCGGCAATGGCCTTGCAACCTCCTCTCTGGGTCGGAGCCCCCGGTTTGCAAAACGCTGCGTAGCCGGGGGGAAGTGCCCAGAGTCCGGAATTCCAGGGAGCCAGGGTTCATGTCAGTGCCGGGTTTTTCAGGACTGTGACTTTGGGAGGGCTCTGCCAGCGCTGGAGCTGGGATCCCGGCGTGGCCATTCACATTTCTGTTAGCTCCGAGTGTAGAAGGACTACATTCGTTTGTACAGCACCTGGCACACTGAGGGTCTGACCCGTCTGGCTCAAGGCGTTACTGTAATATGGGTCGTGGGATGGGGCTCCTCACTCCCCACAGGGGGTCCTACACGGCTGGGCTGTTATTGGCTGAGCATTTGCTTTCCCCGTCTTGGAAAACCGGCAACCTACAGCCTAATCGTTTGCCACGGCAGCTCACTGCAGCTCCCAGCACCTCTACTTCAGGCACCTGCTCCACACCTGGGCTCCTGGTCCCAGCCATCATCTCTTTAGTACCTGCTCTCCAGCGACGTGTCCTGCTCCCCCCACTCTGGGCTCACCACTAAACTGACTAACCTTGACGGCTGCCTCACTGGGGCTTTGCGAAGATACATCCAGTAAAGGTCCAGACAATTAAAAACCTGCTGCCTTTTGATTGTATTGAGTGACTCCTGGGGTACGTCTACATTGCAGGGTTTTTCCAGGATACCTCATTCTATGTCATTTGGCCCTATCTGGACTAGGCCAAATGGAGGAAAAGCTTCTTCCAGAAAAGTGATCTGAAAAAGCTACACAAATTACAGAGTGCAATTTGCGTAGCTTTTTCTGAAAAAAAACCCCCCAAAACCCTTTAGTGTAGACCTAGCTCTAGTTCGTGTGTTGCGAGAAGTGAGTGACACGTCCTTATCTACTTTCTCCACACCGGTCATGATTTTATAGACCTCTGTCATATCCCCTCCCCCGTCGTCTCTTTTCCAAGCTGATCTTCTTAATCTCTGCATGTGCGGAAGCTGCCCTGCACCCCGAATCATTTTTGTTCCCCAATTCTGTACCGTATCCAGTTCCAAGAGATCTTTTTGGAGATGAGGCGATGACATCTGTACGCAGTATTCAGATGGGCGTACCCTGGATTTACATAGTGGCATTATTATATTTTCTGTTTTATTCTCTATCCCTTTTTAATGAGTCCCATTCACACTGAGTGGACGTTTTCAGAGAACTATCCAGAATGGCTCCGAGATCTCTCTCTTGAGTGGTAACAGCTAATTTAGACTCACATCAGTGTTCCCTGTAAGCTGAGTGTTTGGGCAGCCATGCAGAAGAGATTCAAATGCCACCCCGCTGATTAGTAGAGCTCCCCCAGCCAGCAGCATGTGTTTCTATTGGGGGTACACATCTGCGCATGCCTCGGCGTACACAACAAAATGTATTCTGCACATGGATGAATAAAATAGAGGGAACAAGGACTCACATCATTTTAGAATCAAAGAACCCCAGGGCTGGCAGAGACCTCAGGAGGTCATCAAGTCCAGCCCCCCGGCCCAAAGAAGGACCAACCCCAACTAAAGCAACCCAGTCAGGACTTTGTCAAGCTGAGATCTCTAGGGATGGAGATTCCACCTCCTCCCTAGGGAACCCATCCCAGTGCTTCACCACCCTCCTAGGGAAATAGTTTTTCCTAATATCCAACCTAGACCCCCCCACACACTATTACTTGAGACCATTGCTCCTTGTTCTGCCATCTGTCACTACTGAGAACAGCCTCTCTCCATCCTCTTTGGAACCCCCCTTCAGGGAGTTGAAGGCTGCTATCAAATCGCCCCTCACTCTTCTCTTCTGCAGACTAAACAGACCCAACTCCCTCAGCCTCTCCTCAAAGGTCCTGTGCTCCAACACCCTCATCATTTTGGTCACCCTCCACTGGACCCTCTCCAATGCGTCCACATCCTTCTGTAGTGGGGGGCCCAGAACTGGACACAATACTCTAAATGTGGCCTCCCCAGTGTCAAATAAAGGGGAATAATCACGTCTCTGGATCTGCTGGCATGTTCTTCCTAATGCAAACTAATATGCCATTAGCCTTCTTGGCTACAAGGGCACACTGTTGACTCATATCCAGCTTCTCATCCACTGTAACCCCCAGGTCCTTTTCTGCAGAACTGCTACTTAGCCAGTCGGTCCCCAGCCTGTAACAATGCTTGGGATTCTTCCCTCCCAAGTGCAGGACTCTACACTTGTCTCTGTTGAATCTCATCAGATTTCTCCTCTAATCTGTCCAGGTCACTCTGGACCCTATCACTGCCCTGTGGCATATCTACCTCTCCCCCTAGCTTAGTGGGATATATGTATAGTTGGGATGTTTTCCAAGATGCATTTGTCAACATTGAATTTCATCTGCCATTTTGTTGCCCAGTCACCCAGTTTGGGGAAATCCTTTTGAAGCTCTCTGGAGTCTGTCTGGGATTTAACTCTCTTGAGCAGTTTTGTCTCATCTCCAAATTTTGCCACCTTGCCGATGACTCCTTTTCCCAGACCACTGGGGCTGGTCCCAGTTGAGACCCGTGGGAGACACCACTAGTTACCTCTCTCCATTCTGAAAACTGAGATTTTTGCAGGGCCCTCTGTAGTGCCCACAAGAACAGAAGCTTCTTCTGTCCTGACTGACTTAGCCCATTCCCCCCTCAGCACTAGCCATTCAGCTAGCTGTGGTTGTGGGAAAGTGGGGATTGTATTTGATCTGTTCTGTTGCATGTGATTTCTACTGTCCTGTGGTAACCCAGGGTGTCTGCCTCAGTTTCCCTGGGCTCTGCACCAATAGCTAGATGGGGATGGGAATTCGGGGTGCAACCTTCACTGCCCCAGCCCAGCACTTACACAATGGCCCAGGCTTTCTGTAACCTGAGCCTGGGAGGGGGAATACAACCAGGTGGTACCTTCTGCCCAGGAAGCTGGAGAAAGGAGGGGCATGCCTGAAGGGCTGGATCTGGTTGCTGGGGGTGTGAGTGAGTCTGGCTTGGCTTAGACTACAGGGAGGGGGTCAGGTCCCTGGCTCTGGGTCCCCCCCCCCCCCCGAGCCCTGCTCCAAGCTGAGGAGTTCTGGCTGCTCCTGGTTCCTGTGTTAACAAGTTTGTATCCCTGTGAACCAATAACCCTTCTGTTCTCCCTGCTGCAGATGGCAGTGACCTCCCCAACCCCAGTGGGAAAGGGCCTTTGAGAGCCTTGTGCTGTATGTCGTCTGCTGGGCCTTTCAGCCGTACTTTCTAAAGGGAAATGTATCTGGGGAAGCAGGAAGCAACCTGGGGAGGCTGATCTGGACTCACCCCCAGAAAGCACTGAGCCACCCCTTGCTGGTGATGGTTGTACAGTTTTAGGCCTGTTTATTTTCCTGAGATAAAGTTTGGGGTTTTCTTTGCCCAGTTCCTTTCCCAGGCTAGTGTCAAGCAACAAGTTCGGAAGGGCAAGAGGTCTGGGGGGAGGTATAAGAAACACTAACCCCCCCCCCCCAAAGGTAGCCTTCACTAATACACAACCTCACTCCTTGCTTGCCCGGTACTCAAGAGAAGGTGCTGACGGTCCCAGACTCTCCAAAAGGGAGCAGCACCAGAAATTGTAAGGGGTGGAGTCGGGGGCAGGCACCACAGGTGTCTATGAGCCGGCTAAGAAAGAGGGGCAAAGGGGAAAGCTCTTCTGGTGCCCAGCGCGGTGGTTGTGCTCTCGTGACTAACCGCAGAACACACTGCACTGCCTGCGCTTTGGACTCTGGGCCCTGCTGCCTGCCTGCATGACAAGAACCAGCAGATGGGCGAGGGGAAGCCCTGACACCCCTGAGCACTCTCCTTCTGGGCCCTGGACCAAGACCCCCCAGATCCCATCCTGTCCCTTCTTCCCTCGCTGCCTGAGAGGTGGGGGAGGGCTCTGGGGTGAGGACGAACGGTGACGCGGCCATCGGATGCCCGGCGACACGTGGAGACACTATGTGGCTGCATCCTGCCACCAGGCCCCCGAGAGGAGTGTAAGGGGGGAACGCTCCAGGCCTGCACTGTAACAATTTAGGGACGGAGCATCCCTTACATCAGGGGGCTGCTGGCCCCTGACGCTCAGTGTGTGTGTGGGGGGGGGTTGGCTCATTCCCAACACCAAAAGGAAAGGGAAGGGTCTTTGAGAAATCAGGGCCCTGAGACTGACAGGCCCCAGTACCAATGAGAAGAGACCAATGCTACAGGTCAACCTGATTGACGGGGGGGGGAGGGGGGGCAGGCCAGTGAGGGAATGAGGAGGCTGGGGAGAGTCCTGTCCTCCACGCTCCTGTGTGAGCTGGGCTGGCCTGGGTCAGGCTGAGGAGGGGCCGAGCTAAGGAGACAAGATGGGGCTGAGCTGAGGGGGGGGCTACGGCAGCCGGAGACACGGCCCAGTTGTGGGGCTGTGCTGGGAATGGGGCTGCAGCAGCAGGGGCCAGAGAATCAGCCCGGGAGCCGGAGGCAGCGCAGCAGAGAGTGGAGCTGGGGGCTGAGGCTGGAGCTGCAAGTGGGGAGCAGCAGGGCAGACAGGGGGACCCTGGGGAGAGGCCCAGCACAGGGAGACTGCACCAGCCAAGAGGCCTGGCAGGCCAGAGGGGGGAGAATGGTCCTGCCGCCCACAGCAAGTGTCTGCCCCCCAGTGTCCCTGCAGCACAGGAACCGGGGCCCAGCCTTGTTGAGGTTACACGGCTCTGCCCCACGGGGGAGTGGAAGTGGATCCTCGGGGAGGAAGCGGGAGTGGGGACTCAGACCTGTCTCTAGCCCACGGGGTTGGGGTTGTGAAGATGCCAGGCAAGTCCCCCTCAGTAGGCTTCATTTGCATGTTCCCAGGCAGGCGCCATTTTTAAATCCCCCTAGTCCAGACTAACTGCCCACGGCTACACGTGGCAGTTAAAAGTTAATTCAAACTAAGTCCTTAGTTCGAATTAACTGTTACACCTCATTCCACGAGGGAAGAAGTGGGGCTGAGGAGCAGGGGGGTGGAGCCTGGGATAGAGCAGGGGTGGAGGGTGGGTGCCAGAGGCAGAAGAGGTGGGCTGGGAGCTTCACCCACTGCCCATGGCCTCAGACATCTGTCTGAAACTGAGTCTGTCTGAGCCAGTGGGAGGCGATGGGAAGTCCTGTGAGCTGGGCTGACAGCTCCTTTTGCTCCAAATAGCCCCAGTTCCCCCCTTACTGGGTCTCTCCATCCATCACGCTCCACTTTTTAAGATTTCAACCATTTTTGGCTGTTGAAACGTGACTTTACAAATGATGCCAGAGCGACAGAAGGGGGCTTTCAGCTTCTCCTATCGATTCAGCAACATTGGGCTCTCCCCAGTCGGCCTGACCCGATTCCTGATCACCACGGCTCAGAGGCTGGTTTCCAAGATAGCAGCTCTGGGGTTCCTCATGGCTTTGATGAGGAAAAGCCCCAAATTCAGCTGGTTAGGGGTCAGGAAGTTCCCACCCCCCTACATGTATTCAGGCCTCTTCCCGACTTATGAACCAGTTATGGACCAAGCAATTGGTCGTAACTCGGTTTGTTCGTAAGTCGGACCCCATAGAGTTACATGCGACCGCGCTGTTCGTAAGCGCGGATCACATTCGTAACTCGGGGTCCGCTATTTACGACAGCTTCGGTCGTAACTGCGAACGGTCGTAAATCGACTGTTCACAACTCAGGGACCGGCTGTATTTAAAAGTTCACAACTCACAGCAGCTCACTGGGCGTTAGCTCACACGCACCTCACTTGGAACTGCACTGGAATGAGAAACGCTCACAGGGAAGAGGCGCAAACACACCCCTGCCAGACAGTGTTTCGTGCTGAGTATCTGGAGCAGTTCGCAAACAACAACAAATATGCTTGCAGAAGTCAGCAGTGAGACACCAACATAAACATCACACGTTCCTAATTCACTTGGCATATAACGGTCTGACCAGCTGCCGTCATCAGCAGGGAGGGAACTAACAGCCCCGAGTTCCTGTTGACCGTATCTCTTGGGAAGGGGCGTCCTCCCCAATGTGTTGCTGAAGACACTAAATGTCCTGACGAGCTTCCAGCCTAGCGGGAGACTCTTAACCACGTTCAGTCAAAGCTCCCACGAATCACCTGGGTGATTCCATCTCTCTTGCAAATTAGTGTCTTGTGCAGACATCACTCGGACTGAAGGAGGCACAGACCGAGAAAGACAGGCAGAGAGAGACAGAGAGGGAGAGGTGAGATCTGTCACAGCCGGGAGCATTTTCAGGGACAGCTCTTCAGCATCACCCATTCTACAGCCAGACACTGCAGCCACACTGAGGACAATAAGCCAACGGTACCTCTGTGCTCCTCCGGCAGCCTCTGGGACTCCTTCCACTGCTCTGTGCCCTACCAGGTTACTGGGGCAGGGGCAGGGCTGATTCCAGTTGATAGGGAAGCTGCTGTAATGCAACTGCTCAAAAGTGAAAGGCACAGGCAGTGCTTGGGCAGGGCTGATTCCTGTTGATACGGAAGCTGCTGTTCTGTACTGCTGGAAAGTGAAACGGGCAGGGGGCGCTTACAGCCAAGCAGAGAGACTCGGTGCTTTCAGGGTCATTGCTGGGGGGTGGTTTGTGTGGGGTGAGGGGCGGAAGGCATATGAAAGTGGAGCACGTAGAGAATTCTCTGTCAAACAGCACGAGTCCCAGCCTGGACCTCTGCGCCGCAGTAATTGAGCCCGAGTTCATTCACCCCGACAAAGGGCCCATTGCGGGGATGGGAACCAGGTCTCTGGTGTGACAGAGCCTGCCCCAGAGGGGGGATTTGCAGCAACAGGTTTCCAGGTCTGTGTGGGGGCCAAGGATGGCGCACATCACACGAACAGCCAGGGCAACTTTGTACCCCTCCTGCTCATTAGCTCAGCACAAGGGTATGCAGCACGGGGGGAGCCTTGTGAGTTCTTACACAGCTGTGGGAGGCGGGGCCTGAGGCTCTTTCTGTGCTCTGCGTTGTGTGTTGTGTGCTGTGTGTGTGCACCTCAGACCAGCCCCACTCAGACAACCCCCCGGAACAGGCTCTGTTCTGTAAACACCACGGACCAGGGTCACAGTCCAGCAGCCTCCTCTCGGCATGCGCCTGTGGCTGCTCCCAGCTCAGTCCCTGCTGAGCCCTGCTAGGGCAGAGGGTCCATCCTGGCAGGGACCAGGCAGCTCCCCAACTTGCCGCAGCCCGTAGCCCACAACTTGTAGCTCCCAGGGGTGCTGCTGAAGCGCCCTGGGCCTTGGGCCGCAGCTTTCTCTGGGATCCACACACAGTCAGCTCCTAGAGGTCCATTTGTCCATGGCCAAGTCCTCACAGGCCCAGGGGAGCCCGGATCTCCGTCCACTTCACCCACTTCTCTGTCCCGCACACAGGAGAGCAATGGGGACCGGCGCCATTTCAGGTGGGGGGGGGGCAGCTTAGCCCAGGACTCCATTCCTGAAGCTACGCAGGCACCTGAAAAGTCACGATTTTTTTTTTTGCAGGCGATAACTTAGAAATGAACCGACACACAGAGTGTTACTGATTCTTAGAGAAAGAAAACACGGAACAGATTCCAAGTAGCGCCACATTCTAAGGTTTTGCTCTAAATTTTAAAAGAAACAGCAAAATTCCAGCGTTAGTGAATTCTGTGGATCCCCCTTAGGCTCTAGGGTGGGGACACAAATGAGGGGTTCAGTGTGTGGGACAGGGCTGCCTGTGAGTGGGGTGAGGATGGGGATGCAGGATCTGAGTAGGAGGTGGGTGCAGGACCATGTGCTGTGGCCAGCAGTTGGCAGATGTGAGTCTTCTAAATAAGGTTTGAAATCTAGAAGCTCCTGTTCATTGGCTGAGTCTTAATCAGGGGGCAGGGCTATCTGGAAGTCCAGGGCTCTATGAAGCAGCGAGTCAGCAACCAGGGAGCTTCGAGGGGAAGTTGGGAAGGGGAGTGGGAAGGGGGCGAGGGACACTCGCCATTCTTTAAAATCTTTAAACTAAACTATTATCAAAACTTCCTGAGCTCTGGTGGGCCTTCAGGGACTGATTGCATCAGAGGCAAGGCTTTGACCTGAGCCTAGCCTCAGCCATATCAAAAAGCAGCCAGCGTGAATGCAGAGAGCAGCCAACAGGGCACCAGCCAACAAGAGAGTTTGCCTGGGAAACATATGAGAGGAGTTCAGGAGGAATTTAAAAACATCTGAGGAATCTCTTAGGAAGACAGGTATGGATAGTGATAGGTCAGTAGTTAATGCCTCGATAGCTTTCATCACCATATAATTTTGACAGGTGCCCCACCCCCAGACCCTCCCCTCGTACCCCCCTGGGTTCTGCCCCTATCTACGCCCCTTCCCATGATGCCTCCTGCCCCTTCCCCCTTCCCATAATGCCTCCTAACCCATCCCATGGTTCCTCCACCACAAAGCTTCCAAGATGGTGGGACACCGCCATGTTGGACACGGGTTTTCCAGGTCGGGGAAAACAGAGGCCGGCTTATCTGTCTAAAAAGAAAAGCAATAGCAAAAAGGGAGAAAATAGAATGAAAGAAAGCTGAAGAAAAAGCTTGCATCAGAGAGAGAAACAGAGCAACACTAGCACCAGAGAAATAAAAGAAACAGGAGAAAAGGGGAAGATGCTAAAAATACAAGACGGAAAAGGGAGAGAGAAGCTGGAGAAAAATTGGAGGGAGAGAAAAAAGGGGGGAGAGAGAAATCAGGGAAAAAATGGAATAAGAGAGAAGCTGAAGAAAAAGCTAACATCAGAGAGAGAAATTGAGGGGAGAGAGAAAAGGGGGGAGAGAGAAAAAAGGGGGATAAATGGAATAACCCCACAACCTGCACATGGCGTCCAAGGTGGCTCCCACGAGGCATCCTTCCCCAGCAGCGACCAGAAGAAGGAATGGTAGGAGGCAAGATGGAGAGCCCTAGGTACTGATCCTCCCTTTAGGCACATCCAAATAGATTTTCAGCTCCGCCCTTTAGACCAGACCAATAGAATTTAGTGGTGACCAATGAGAGACTGAGCGGCGTTTTTCATGTCAGAAATTTGTTTATTTGAAAAACGCCGCCCAATGGCTGTTTGTCCTCGTGTATAAAAGCTGGCTTTTTTTTTGCAATGTGCGTTTTAAGGACAGGCGATACAGCCCTATGGTTGGTCTCCGATACAACCCTATGGCCGGTCTCAAGGTTCTTGCAGACGTCGAGGAAACCGAACGCTTCTGCGGCACTCTGAGGGCTACCCCCTGTCTGAAATAAGCATTTCATATCGTAGCGAGAGAGAACCAAAAAAGTGGGGAGCATCGACACCCGTGAAAAAGAAGAAGAGCAGTGGGGGGAAAAAACCTGATGCCCCCTATGGTGGATGAAGAACTGAAGACAGCGGTAAGCCAATTTGTATGATTTTATAGCAAAAAGTGGACAATTACACGCACGTTATACAAATGTTATGTTTTTATAGGTAAGCGCGGTAGAAGAAGGAGAGAACACACACGAGGCAGCGGGGCCAGAGAAAGCAGAGGAGAGCTCATACGAGGCAATGGTCCCTGAGGAAGAAGAAGAGAATGTATACGAGGACATGGGACCTGAGATGCGGGCCGGGGAGAGCAATAAGGAAAATCAGCCGGTGGTGGCTGAGGGGCAAATAACCACGCCAAAGCCGAGTGGAGCCACGAGGCCGGCACCCGTTACAGAGGCAGAAGAGCAGGAGGAGGTAAAAGCAACTTTTATTTTATTTGAGAGAAATGAAATACGTGTCTAGATGACATGAGATAAAACTTGTGCTTAACAACAGGTACCCGACGGTGCAACCGGTTTGGATGGTGATACTGGTTATGACACAGATGATGGGATGGTTGAGGTAAAATGATTTATTTTACGAGAGGGGTGTATGTCGTCCTTGCCCCCCCCCCACAGGCCTGGAACCCCATCGCTGCAAGTCCCCCTTCTGGGATCAGAGTCTGTTGCCCCAGCGATCTCGTTCCGGTCTCAGTGGGTGCAGTTTCTTAGGGGTGAATCAACTCTGGTTGAATTATGATGGAGAAGCAGCTAAGGCTGTTTAACAGAGAATTTTCCAAGGGCTCTTAACTGTGCTTTCTGAGACAGATTGCCTTGGAAATTGAGGTGCCTTAAGGGGGTGCAAGGTAGGTTAATGGTCTGTACTTGGGGGTTGGATTAAGTGGGTCATGAAAGGAAGCCCCCTATATATCAAATGAGATCTGCATTTTCTTCCATTCGGTGTGTTTTCTGTTTGCCTCTGAAGTTCCAACTCTGGCTCTGTTCCCTCCCCACCCCTGACCCCCACGTGATCTCATTGACTTGAGATCGGTCTCTGGGAATGTCCAGATCCTCAAGGTTCTTCAGGATAAAGCTTGGCACAACACCACTGGTAGAGCCGAGTGCACACACCAAGGAGAGAGATGTGTGCATACGCCATGGACCCGTCAGGTGCACAGCTCTCGCTGGCATCCTGGGTGAGTCAATAATTAAAAACTGAATAGCTGGCAGGCTGTGTTCTTACAGGTGCTAAATAACATGGATCCTGCCAATGAATGTCATGTCCCCGAGACTCAGAATTCTGGGCTTCAGTGCTTCAGTGCCCTGTTCCCAGGACAAGAGGAGCCGTCGGCACTTGGCTTTCTTTCTGCTGGCCAGTGTGTGAGCTGGGACAGCACTTTGCCCCTCACCCCACGGCTGCATAGCCCGCTTGGCAGCCTCTTGCGCTGGACTTTGTCAAACACGTTTCGGAAACCTGAAGGTCTGTGTGCACAGCGAAAGCTGGGCCTGGGCTCCCCTTCTCCAGCCAGCTGGAACCGAACACCTATGGTGCAGTGCAGCCTTCGGGGGTGAGCGGGGACAGCGCAATGTCTGCCTTTTGGGATTGAAAGTTTTATTCTTTTTGTATTTCTATTTCAGATTTAATAATGTAGCAATGTAAGGTAACATATTATCATTTAAATTATCGTTTAAACATCTTATCATTAAATTAAACCCTTTAGTTAAGTATATATTTTCTTGTTTAAAAGTGTAGTGAGTTTAGTAAGTAAAGAGAGAGTTTTTATTGTGTCTATGTTAATGAGATTAGAGGAATATTGAAGGTTGAAGTCTTAACTGTTTGATTTACAATACCTCTTGCTTTGCCCAATATGAGATACTGGTGTTATGCTTTTCTTTGAAAGTCCTTGTAAAAGATTGTTTATGTGTGAAAGTGGTATGTATGTCACATAGAATCATAGAACCATAGAGCTGGAAGAGACCTCAGCAGGTCAGCAAGTCCAGGCCCCTGCCCAAGGCAGGACCAGTCCCAACTAAATCAATCCAGCCAGGGCTTTGTCAAGCCAAGACTTAAAAACCTCTAGGGATGGAGATTCCACCACCTCCCTAGGGAACCCATCCCAGTGCTTCACCACCCTCCTAGTGAAATAGTTTTTCCTAATATCCAACCTGGACCTCTCCTACCACAACTTGAGACCATTGCTCCTTGTTCTGCCATCCGTCACCACTGAGAACAGCTTCTCTCCATCCTCTTTGGAACCTCCCTTCAGGCAGTTGAAGGCTGCTATCAAATCCCCCCTCACTCTTCTCATCTGCAGACTAAACAAACCCAAATTCCTCAGCCTCTCCTCGTAGGTCATATGCTCCAGCCCCCTCAGCATTTTGGTTGCCCTTCGCTGGACCCTCTCCAATGTGTCCACATCCTTCCTTGTAATTGAGGGCCCAGAACAGGACACAATACTCCAGATGTGGCCTCACCAGAGTTGAATAAAGGGGAATAATCACTTCTCTAGATCTGCTGGCAATGCTCCTCCTAATGCACCCTAATATGCCATTTGCCTTCTTGGCTACAATGTCGACTCATATCCAGCTTCTCATCCACTGGAACCCCAGGTCCTTTTCTGCAGAACTGCTACTTAGCCAGTTGGTCCCCAGCCTGTAACAATGCTTGGGATTCTTCTATCCCAAGTGCAGGACTCTACAAGATAAAGATAAAGGTGTGAAACTTACCCATATGGCCAAGGAAGGAGGGGTGAAGCGTAGCTGAAGAAGGAGAAGACAGATCGATCGGTATCAGAGAAACCATCAGTAACCATCAATGTGTGTGCCCATGGTCAAGGAGTAATCAGATTGGCACACTGACGGCCCTAAAGTTGAGCTGGCACCCCTAACGGACGATGGATTACAGGATGAGGCTTTCAAGTTGTTTTGGAAATGATGGACATCAAAAAGATAACACACCGGACACAGGTTGACACAGCAGAATCCATAGATTTCAACAGAGAAAAGGATTATAAAAGCAGGGTGCTTTGCCATGGAACTTTGGGTTAGTCTTGCCACCAACTCCAGAGGAGCATTGGATCACAAGCGACAAAGACCCAGCTCCCCTTCTGTGATCGGTCTAACTGGCCACTAGATTGATACGGAATCTGGACTGGTGACTATAACATCGTCTGGCAGGACTGTGTGTATGGTGTCTGTGTGTGTATGTGACTGAAAAGCATATGCGTAACCCTTCTGCAACTGTTGTATTTGCAATACATGTGGCGTACTGCCTCTTCCCCAGAAAAGATCTCGTGTGCTTCGTTTAAGCATAACATGCCGATGACAACAAGGGTGTCTCGAGGGCTCAGGATCAGAGAGAACCATCAGGCACTTGAGAGAGACCTAAAGAAGCCCCAGGAACAGACAACGGGTCACATTCGCCGTCGATAGGGGCACAGAGACGCGCACGGTGGGTGTGATGGACCGGGCCAGGTCTGGGCACAGCCGAGGGCGTCCGCTCAGGGCAAATTGCTCAAATTCGGGGCTCCTCACACAGGTGAGGGGTCTTAGAACCCAATCCCACCTATCCCGAACAAGTTCTGTCTGGTTCCAAGAAACCAGCCACAGATCCCTGGTCAATTTACCCTCTGGACCTTACCCACAAATCACACTGAGCCAATCCTTTAGCATCTAACATCTAAAGGTTTATTATTACAAGAAAGAAAAGCATGAGAGTGAGGTTGCTAAAGTATCATACGTTACATGCATCGAATCTCCCAGTTCTCGATGCAGGCTCTAGCAGAGATGTTACAGCTGCTGGCTTGCAAGTTCTTGTTGAGCATCCTAGGTCAGGATGGGTCCACAGATCTTTCCGGCTCTTCGATCCCTGCACTGCTGCCTCTGGGATGAAGTGCTGAGCTGAGTCCAAAATGGAGACGGCCACATGGCCAATTTATACCTCCTTCCTGGTCTCTTCTTGGCTGCAGCGGGTCACCTGGCCTGCGGCCTATCCCTGTGTCCCCTGCTGGTAGCTCTTAGGAGTCATACCTCATTCCCGAGGTGTGCCCTTGGCCCATTGAGTGCTATTGTCCCACACAGCCTCGCTAATTAGCATGTCCATAGGCCAGGCTCTGCCCATTGCTCAACCACACACAGAGAAACATTTGGTACTCATACAAAGTACAATCTTATACTTTCACACGCAGATATTAAACAATCCCATGAGTAGCATATATAGAATCAGCAGACAGTAGGCTTCTATTCGACACCTCACATGGCCCCTTTGTACCACTTTTGGGGCAACTCCCCCCGCCCCCCGCCCCCGTGGGTGCAGCAGTGATCTGGCTGCTCCCCTCAAAATCCAGTAACGTGACAGTGGGGAAGGCTTGAAACTCCTCACGCGCTGTGCAGCTTTCTAGGGTAACTGTCCTGGCTCATCACAGGGTCCAGAGTGTCACTGAGGAGCTTTGTTCAGGCTACTCAAAGTCATCTGGGTCCCTCAGGCACAGGGCAGTGCGAGGAATATCCCTGTGCCTGTGTAAAATCCGCAGAGTGGCCTCGTTGGGGTCTGGCGGGCAGGGCTGGGCACCCCGCTAACAGGGCAGGGCAGAAGGGTGGTGAGAACTGCCAGGAGCCGGGGACACGCTCCTGTGAGGAGAGAGAGAAAAGAACGTCCCGGCTTGTCTTAATGGAGACAAACTGGGCAGGGTGTGGAGCTTCAGCAAATCTCTCCCAGCGACCAGGGTGAGATGGACTGGCAGAGGCAGGCGGGGGAGGGAAGTGCCCCCAACTGCCCCTTGTGAGGTTTGTGCACCTTCCCATGAGTCAGGAGGGGCTGGAGGCTGCCAGAGCCAGGCCGCTAAGCCAGATTCAGACCCCAGGCCCAGCCTGTCATGTGGGTGTTTGCGCCCGGGGAGGAGACAATCTGGCAGTGGCTGCAGTTGTGGGGACAGAGCGGATCCACCCACCTGCAGCCCTGATGGGGGGGAGGGACCCGCACGCCAAGTCCTGCTCTGCACCCGATGCTGGGACAGTCTGGGGGCCCTCGGGTTCCCCCGTTCCTGTGAGGCACCTCTGGGGCCGTTCTCCAGACACAGGTAGCTTGCTAATCTGGTCCCAGCTGCCCCAAACTCCACCCTCACCCCACACAAACTACGCCCATAATGATGACCCTGAAAGCACCGAGTCTCTCTGCTTGGCAGTAAGCGCCCCCTGCCCATTTCACTTGCCAGCAGTACAGAACAGCAGCTTCCGTATCAACTGGAATCAGCCCTGCCCCAGTCCCAGGAGCCTGGCAGGAGGCAGAGCAGTGGAAGGAGCCCCAGAGGCTGCCGGAGGAGCACAGGGGCACTGTTGGCTTATTGTCCTCAGTGTGTCTGACTTTAGAATGGGTAATGCTGAAGAGCTGTCCCTGAAAATGCTCCTGGCTGTGACAGATCTCACCTCTCCCTCTCTCTGCCTGCCTCTGTCTCTCTCTTTCTCACTCCCTTTCTTTGCCCATCTCTCTGGCTATGTCTACACTACAGCGCTTTATCAGAAAACAGTACGCAAATTTTGCTCTGCAATTTGCGTACCTTTTTTGGATAGTTTTTTTTCAGAAATTTGGCCCATTTACACTGGGCCAAATTTTGGGAAAAAACTCCCCTTTCAGAAGAGCCCATCTTCCTCGTGGGAGGAGGAAGACAGGGCTTATGAAAGAACGTGTCTTCTCTTCTGTAAAAAAGAAGCGGAAGAACAGACGCATTCCCTGGATGAGGTGGAGTTTTTCTGGGATAACTCTAGTATCCCGGAAAAACCTCAGGCTGTGTCTACATTGCACGGTTCTTGTGCAAGAATGGCCATTCTTGGAAAAAACTTGCCAGCTGTCTACACTGCACACGCGTTCTTGCGCAAGTGAATCTACAGTATAGCGTCAGAAAACAGGGCTTCTTGCGCGAGAGCTCTGACTTTCCCTATCAGGAAGAAGCCTTCTTGTGCAAGTGTTCTTCCGCAAGAGGGCAGTGTGGACAGGCAGTCAAGAGTTTTTGCATAAGAACTGGCCTCCCAGGAAAAAAAGCCAAGAGGCTGCTTGGACGCTCTGTACCCACACTCAGAGCTCCTTACTTCCTGGTTACTGGACCCCCCCTTAAAGGCACTCGCAGCCTGCAGACGCTGCATGGCGGCAGCAGCTCAGCCAGCAGCTCCACCGCGTGGCTCTGCCCTGCTGCACCCAGAAGTCCCCAGAGATGTCTGCTCCAGGGGAACACCGACAGCCTGCACCCTCCTCCCAGCAGCCATCCCAAGGTTCCCAGAGGTCCGGAGGGGCACCGAGAGGCACGTCCCTTGCTGGTCCCAGGCAGAGGTGGAGGCCCTTCTCGACCTGGGGGCAGAGGAGGAAGCCCTCCATGACCCCCGTACCCATCGCCGGAATGCGGATATTTTTAGCCGCATGGCCCAGGTGCTCTCCCAGCAGGGACATCTGGCCCGGACCCTTAAACAGGTCCGGGCTAAGGTGAAAGAGCCGACACCTGCCCCTGCTATGACCCCCTCCATGCCATCCTGGGGGACACGGCCATGGAAGGACCCTCGGTGCCTGTGGACACCATCCTGTGCCCCCCAGTCACCAGGCCAGCCGAGCCAGAGGACGAGGGTGAGCTGCCCACCAGGTCCGGGTCGGAGAAGGATGAGGATGACTAGGGCAGCACCGTCACCCTCTACCTTGAGCCAGTGCCGAGCAGCCAGTATGTCTCCAGGGCTTCATCCAAGGCCGGTGAAGGATCCTCTGGTGAGTGTTGCACTTCTCACTCGCAAGGGGGGGGGAGCCGGGTGCCTGGGGGAAGCGGGGGGGAGCATCACTCAGGGCAGTTCGAGTTGAACACTATGTAATAGTACGCAGCACGTGCAACCTTGTGCAGCTTGACTGTGCAGGATGTGGATGCGGCAGGCAGCTCCAGGGCACGCCTGGGACCCTGCTGATTGCACATGTCCTGACTGGGGGGGAAAGGGGGTGCCAGCTGGAAGCAGCCAAGGCCCCGAGAGCTCAGGCCAGACCCCACACCTCCTGAAGGGTGCCGCACACAGACAGCACACAGCCGTGCCTGCCCGTGCAACACAGCAGCTGCTCCTGGGAAAACCACAGGGAGCCAGCCCTGTGAGCACGGCCCCCACGTAGCCCCTTACCTGCTCCTGGCCCCTAGGCTGCCCCCGAGGGAAGCCCCTCACTGCGGCCACACACTTCCCTGGGCTACTTATGTGAGAGCTAGCGGGAGGGGGAGGGGGAGAGCGGTTGGCCTGGGCCTATGGCCACTTGAGTTTTGCTGCAAGGATGGTACTCTCCCCATTAACCCCTGGCTCTGTCTCCAAGGACATCACTTGACAGGGGTCCGAGAGCCCAGATCTCGTCTGCCACACTTGCTCCCATGCAATGTGGGGATGTGCACGCAAACACGACTACAGCATCAATGGTGTGTGCTCACAGACAGTGACAAGAGTCGAAGCCATGTGCTTTACCTTGGGGAGGGAGTGTGCACAATGCAATGCAAACACACAAGAACACAAGAACATAAGAACGGCCAGACTGGGTCAGACCCAAGGTCCATCTAGCCCAGTGTCCTTTCTGCCGACAGGGGCCAGTGCCAGGTGCCCCGGAGGGGGTGGACTGAAGACAATGATCAAGTGATTTGTCTCCTGCCATCCATCTCCAGCCTTTGACAAACAGGGGCCAGGGACACCATTCCTTACTCCCTAGCTAATAGCCAGTTAAACACCTCACCTCCATGAATTTATCGAGCTGCTCTTTGAACTCTGTTAATAGTCCTAGCCTTCAAGCCTCCACAAGGAGTTCCAGGGGTTGACACACCACATGCCAAGTGGCCAGGACCCAGACAAAGGGTCTTCAGTCACAGTGATGTCTCCCAAGGGTTACAATCCATGGAGGATCACTTTACTCCAGGGGAGTCCTGTATGCAAACATACACACAGGGGACCAAGTGAGCCCAAGCCTCAGTAGTGTGGTGTCTCCTGGGCTCAGGGCAGTGGGCATGGCTGCCTGACTGCCTCATCATTGTCTCTGTTCTCTGTAGCAGGACCAACCAGGAGTGATGGACCCTCCAGTCCTGTGGCGGCGGCAGCAACACCAACCTCCCAGGCACCAGCCCAGCGGGCCAGGCAGAGGGACCAGCTCCTATGGTGGCATGTGCGGGCCATCGAGAGAATCGACGTGGCGGTCAGCAGAAAAATTGAAGCTGACCTGGAGTGGCAGCAGCAGGCAGTTTCTGCAAAGGTGTGACTGCATGTGCGATGTTATTACCACCCTGACGTCGCACATTGGTCACGCCGTGCACTATGGCATGGCCTTGCCACATCCGCCTGCCCTCCCTGCCATTCCCATGCCACCACCTGCTGCACCCTATCTTGCCCACCTCTCCGTGCTGCCTGCCCTGACCCAGCCTGGAGGCCAGTGAGGCCTCCGCCCCCATGGAGGCACTGGCAGGAGCCGCCCCTCCAACCAGTAGCTTCCCCTCCCAGTTGAGAGCCCCCCTCCTCCCCCTCCCAGTTGAGAGCCCCCTCCCACTGCCCACCCTTCTTCCCTATTGTACATAGAAATAAAAGTTTTCTGTTGTTTTAAGAAAAACCGGTTTTGTTTATTGGGAGGTGAGGGGAGTGGGGGAGGGAAGGGTTGGGGATGGAAGGGAGATGTAGATGGGAGGCAGAAGTGACCCTACTGTGCGGCCTGGGAGAACATGTCCTTCAGGGCCTCCTGGATACGCACCCCATCGTGGTGCACCTGGCGGATGGCAGCTGTGTGGGGCTGTTCAAATGCCCAGCCCTCAGCTGCCAGCCACACCAGGAGGAAGGCCTCCCCCTTCCGCTCCATGATGTTGTGGAGCATGCCCCATGCTGCCACAACCTCAGAAATATTATGCTCACCCATCTCGAGATGGGTGAGGAGACAACGGAAGGGTGCCTTCAAGCACCCAAAGGTGCACTCAACCTGGTTGAGGTGCTGATTCAAAAGTTCCTGGCCAGGGTCCATCTGTCCGGTGTAGGGCTGCATCAACCAGGGCATCGGGGGGTAGGCCTCGTCCCCCACAATGCAGAGAGGCATGTGGATGTCCCCAACAGTAAATTCCCGCTGGGGGAAGAAAGTGCCCGCCTCCATCCTGTGATACAGGCTGGCGTTATGGAGGACGCAGGTGTCATGTGCCCTGCCAGACCACCCCACACAGATGTCTGTGAAGCGGCCACGGTGGTCCACAAGGGCCTGGAGCACCACGGAGAAGTACCCCTTCCGATTAATAAAATGGGCCACTTGATGCTCTGGGGCACAGATGGGGATGTGGGTCAAACCCATGGCTCCCCCGCAGTTGGGGAACCCCAGGGCAGCGAAGCCAGCCACAGTTGCGTCCACGTCCCGAAGGCGGATGACTCTCTGGAGCAGGATGTCGTTGATGGCACAGACAGCCTGCAGAAGGGTGCACAGAAACACAGGGAATGCACCGAATGAGACAGGGTAAGTGCATGATTCCTTGGGGGGTGCCCGCCCCCCTGTGATACCCTCTGATGCCCTCTGTCCCCAAACACACCAGGGCCCCTTCACCCCACAGGCCCCCCCCCCCACCAGCATGCCTGTGTGAGGGAGGGATGCCCCAAACCCCTGGGTGATGGGGCTTCCCCCACTCTCCCCACCCCCCACCCCCCACCCCCAGCCTTGAGTCTTCCCTTCCCCTGGGCAGGGAATGCAGCACACTCCCAGGACTTACCTGCATGATGATGGCACCAATGCCCACCCTGAACTGGTGTGCCACCAAGCGGTAGCTGTCTAGGGTGGCCAGCTTCCAGAGGGCAATGGTGACCCTCTTGTTGACTGGGATGGCGGCCCACAGCCGGGTGGTACATCTCCAGAGCACAGAGGCGAGCTAGGCACACAGCTCCACGAACGTCTGCTTTTGCACCCTGAAGTTCCGGAGACACTGCTGGTCATCCCATTAGTCCAGGATCAGCCAGTCCCACCAGTTGGAACTGGTGTCCAGTCTCCAATAATGCCTCTCCATGGTCGGGTGGGGATGCCCCAGGGATGCCACCGCATCTGTGGAGAGGGAGTCTAGAGTGAGCTCGGTCTTGAACTCCTGCAGGAGCAGCGCAGCAGCATGGAGCAGAAGCTGCAGGCACTCCAAGATGGACGTGTGGGGCCAGAGCAAGCACAGGGCCACCCCTGCCTCCATGGCACAACAGTGAGAATGCCAAAGGCACAAAAGGCACTAGGGCAGAAGCTGTGATCTCCAAAGAGGCAGAGGGCAACCACAACTAGAACTGCTATGGCGGTCAGTCCTTACAAGAGGTCCCAAAGCACGCAGCAGGAGAGAAACGGCTGTCCAGGGAGATCCCTTTAAGCATGCGTCTCAAAGGAGCTCAGCCCCCGCCCCCGGAAAGTCCTGGTGCCCTTTAGCCCCCTGCAAAGTAGTTCCGGGCTGAAGCTTTTGTGCAAGAGTGTCCCGCCAGTGTGGACGCTCTCTTGTGCAAAAGTGCATGGCTCTGACGATGCACCGTGACCAATGTGGATGCACTCTTGCGCAAGTACTTTTGCACAAGAACTCTTGCGCAAAACAGTACTTGCATAAGAAGCCTGCAGTGTAGACGTAGACCCATAGTCTAGACATAGCCTCTCTGTCTGCACAAAATCCAGCTGACGCTAGGGGTATGTCTACGCTGCAAGCTTATTTCAGAAAAAACTATTCTGGAAGGGTATGTCTACACTACAGCACTAATTCGAACTAACTTAGTTCGAATTAGTTAATTCGAACTAAGCTCATTCGAATTAGCGCATCTAGACCTAAAAACTAGTTCGAATTAGCGTTTTGCTAATTCGAACTAGCATGTCCACATTGAGTGGACCCTGAACCGAAGTTAAGGCTGGCCAGAACCAGTGCCAGCAGGGCATCAAGTTAGGGCTTAGAGTGTGGAGCTGCTGCCTCAGGCTAGCCGAGGGCTGTGCTTAAAGGGACCCGACCCCCACCCCGGACAGACAGTTCTCAGGGTTCCCCGCTTGCTTGTCTACCTCGATGAGGGACAGCAAAGCAGTCCTGTCTTGGAGTGCCCTGAGTGCCCACACTCGGCACATCACAGCACTCGGCCATCAGCCCGGCTGCACTTGCCGCAGGCTGCCATCCGGGGGGGTCATTCGGGGGGCTGTCAGGATCCAGGAGGCCCTGCAGGAGAGCCTCCACCCCGAGGAGCCCGCAGAGCCACCCCAGTCCTCTCCATCGGGGGCTCGTGCCCCATTCCTCCCTCATCTCCTTCCACTTACCCTTCCCTAGCCCCCCTTCCTGATGTAAAAAATAAAGGACACGTGTGTTCAAAAATAGAAACTCTCTTTATTTAACAAAACTGAGGGGGAGGGGATTAACCTCTGGGGAGACTGGGAAAAGGAGGTGGGAGAGGGGAAGAGAGAGGGTGGGAGAGGGGAGGTGGAAACCTGGGAGGAGGGAGCTGGAAGTGGGAAGCCAGGGGAAGAAGGAGGAGGGGAAGTATAAAACTATGGTACGCCATATCTTCAGTATTGTGTAGAGATGGGGTCTCCTCACCTCAAAAAAGATATTTTGGCCTTGGAAAGGGTTCAGAAAAAGGCAACTAAAATGATGAGGGGTTTGGAACGGGTCCCATATGAAGAGAGGCTAAAGAGACTGGGACTTTTCAGCTTAGAAAAAAGGAGACTGAGGGGGGATATGATAGAGGTCTATAAAATCATGAGTGGTGTGGAGAGGGTGCATAAAGAAAAGTTCTTCATTAATTCCCATAATAGAAGGACTAGAGGACACCAAATGAAATGAATGGGTAGCAGGCTTCAAACTAATAAAAGAAAGTTCTTCTTCACAAAGCAAATAGTCAACCTGTGGAACTCCTTGCCACAGGAGGCTGTGAAGGTGAGAACTAGAACAGAGTTTAAAGAGAAGTTAGATAAAGTCATGGAGGTTGGGTCCATGGAGTGCTATTAGCCAGGGGGTAGGAATGGTGTCCCTGGCCTCTGTTTGTGGAAGGCTGGAGATGGATGGCATGAGACAAATGGCTTGACCATTGTCTTTGGTCCATCCCCTCTGGGGTACCTGGTGTTGGCCGCTGTTGGCAGACAGGCTACTGGGCTAGATGGACCTTTGGTCTGACCCAGTACGGCCATTCTTATGTTCTTATGTTCTAAGCTCAGGGCTCAGGGTCGGGGGTCTCACTGGACCAACTTGATTTTCATGCAACCCTGCTCCTGGGTTCGCATGTGACCTTTGGTGGCCAGGCTGGCAGCTATCCTGCCCTAGACGGCCACTTTCCTGTGCCTAGTGCGGAGATTGTGGACGTTGGAGGCCTCCCCCCAAACCTGGATGAGGTCCACGATCTCCGCACTAGACCAGGCGGGCGTCCTCCTCTTGCGGCCCCGGGCAGGCTCCTGGGAGCCGCCAGCCTGGTCCTGGAAAGAGGGGGAGGGCTGGGTGGCAGCGGGTGGCTGGCTCGTGCTGTGCCAGGTGCAGGGTCTGCTGGCTGGGTGCTGGCAGGCTTGCACCTGGCACGGGCACCGTAGCCAGACCGTGGCCCTTTAAGGGCTCCGGGGCCGGCAGGGGGGCAGACGAGTTTCCCTGGCTTGGCCCAGAGTGGCCACCAGGGCAAGCTGGGAAGGGCTAGCTTCCCACTAGTTCGAATTAAGTGGCTACACAGCCCTTAATTCGAACTACTTAATTCGAACTAGGCGTTAGTCCTCGTGGAATGAGGTTTACCTAGTTCGAATTAAGCGCTCCGTTAGTTCGAATTAAGTTTGAACTAGCAGTTTGCGTGTGTAGCGCCTATGAAAGTTAATTCGAACTAACAGCTGTTAGTTCGAATTAACTTTGTAGTGTAGACATACCCAAAGAGATCTTCTGGAACAGCTTATTTAGAAACAGAGTGTCCACACTGCAGGGAAGCCTCAAAATGAGTCCGAGGGAGGCTCCCCTAATGTAGACGCACTTGATTTCGAGCCCCAGGAGGCACTGGGAAGGAATAACTCAGAATGACCCTGGGGAGGAGCTATTTCACCATAGCAGCAGTGGAGTGTCCAAACACTCCCGCTTCCAAAATAGCTTTTTCAGAGGAGGAGTTATTCTTCATGGAATGAGGTTTACCAACATCAGAAAAAGCCTCCATTATTCCGATTTTCTTTTGAAATAACACAATTTCTGTGTGGATGCTAGTATTGTTTTTCTGGAGTGACGGCCATGCAAGAGGGATGGAATCACCCAGGTGATTCGTGGGAGCTTTGACTGAACATGGCTAAGAATCTCGTGCTAGGCTGGAAGCTTGTCAAGACATTTAGGCTACGTCTACACTCGCGGCTTCTTGCGCAAGAACATCTTGCGCAAGGGTTCTTGTGCAAGAAGTCTTGTGCAAGAAAACGTCCACACTGCCATGTGCGAGCTGTGCTTTTGCACAAGAGCATCCATGGCAGTGTAGACGCTTTCTTGCGCAAGAAAGCTCTGATGGCCATTTTAGCCATAGGGCTTTCTTGCTCAAGAAATCCCTGCCGAGCGTCCACACTGCCCTCTTGCGCAAGAGCTCCTGCGCAAGAGGGCTTACACCTGTTAGAAAAGAGCGTAGCTCTTGCGCAAGGAGCCCTCTCTTACCAAGCCGTACAGTAAATTTCCTTGAGCAAGAGCGGGCAGGCAGTGTGGACGCTCTGCAGATTCTTGTGCAAGAACGGCCATATTTGCGCAAGAAACTGCGAGTATAGACATAGCCTTAGTTTCTTCAGCATCACATTACGGAGGACGCCCCTTTCCCAAGAGATACTGTCAACAGGAACTCAGGGCTGTTAGTTCCCTCCCTGCTGATGACGGGGGCTGGTCAGACCGTTATGTTCCAAGTGAATTATGAATTTGCCATGTTTATATTGGTGACTCACTCTTGACTTCTGCAAGTGTCGTTGTTGTTTGCGAACTGCTCCAAATACTCAGCATGAAACACTTTCTGGCAGAGGTGTGTCTGCGCCTCCTCCCTGTGAGCGTTTCTCATTCCAGTGCTGTTCCAAGAGAGGCGTGTGTGAGCTAACGCTCAGTGAGCTGCTGTGAGTTGTGAACTTTGCATGAACAACCCAGAGTTGTCTGGCTGGGTGCTGGGGGGAGGGAACTTCAGCTGAAGTTGGGGCTTTTATTCACAGCTCTGAAGAGCCCCAGAGCTGGTTATCCTGGAGCCCAGCCTCTGAGCCGTGGTGACCAGGAATCAGGTCAGAGCGGCTGGGGAGATCCTAATGTTCCTGAATCGATACTAGGAGCTGAAAGCCCCTTGCTGTCGCATTGGTGTCATTTGATATCTAAACGGGTGTCACAAGGAGAAGGGTGAAAAAATTGTTCTCCTTGGCCTCTGAGGATAGGACAAGAAGCAATGGGCTTAAACTGCAGCAAGGGAGGTTTAGGTTGGACATTAGGAAAAACTTCCTGCCAGTCAGGGTGGTCAAACACTGGAATAAATTGCCTGGGGAGGCTGTGGAATCTCCATCCCTGGAGATATTTAAGAGCAGGTTAGACAGACACCTGTCAGGGATGGTCTAGATGGTGCTTGGTCCTGCCATGAGGGCAGGTGACTGGACTTGATGACTCTCAAGGTCCCTTCCAGTTCTAGGGTTCTCGGATTCTATGATTTGTAAAGTCATTGAATCATCATAGAACCCTAGAATCCCAGGGCTGGCAGAGACCTCCGGAGTCATGGAGTCCAGCCCCCTGCCCACAGCAGGACCAGCCCCAACACATTTTAAAAAGCAAAAAATGGTTGAAAGCCTAAAAACTGGAGCGTGACAGACGCAGAGTCCCAGGGTGGAGGGAACCGAGGATATTCGGAGCAAAAGGAGCTCTCAGCCCATCTCACGGGACTTCCCATCTCCTCCCACTGGCCTGGCCACTGACCATGTGACTCTCCAGCTTGGAAGAAGCCAGGGTGGGATATAAATATGCCATGTGGCATCCTCCATTTTCGTCTTCAGATTTGCTCTTGACCCCAGATGCAGCTTTGCAGGGACTCACGAGCCAGAAAGAACTGTGGACCCATCTGGACATAGGATGTACACCAAGGACTTTTAAGTCAGCAGTTGTAACATCTCTGCTAAGAGCCTGCATCGAGAACTGGGAGATTTGATGCATGTAATGTATGATAGTTTAACAACCTCACTCTCATGCTTTTCTTTCTTTTAGTAATAAACCTTTAGATTTTAGATTCTGAAGGACTGGCTCAGCGTGGTTTGTGGGTAAGATGCAGAGTGTAAATTGATCGGGACCTGTGGCTAATTTCTTGGAACTGGAAGAACCCGTTCTGGGTAGGTGAGATTGGGTTATAAAACCCCTCACCTGTGTGTTAGGCCTGGGGCTGTTTGGGGCATGGAGAGCACTGGAGTGTCAGAGGGGTTTTGCTCGTGAGGCTTCTGGCTGGCCAGGCAGGCGGCAGAAGCGCTCGGTGTGACTGGTTTATGGCCTATTTGGGAAGGTCTACAGTCTGGGGCTGTAAAGAGCCCCAAGTCTGAGCAATTTGCCCTGAGTGGATGCCCTCAGCAGTGCCCAAACCTGGCCGGGTCCATCACACCTTTCCCTGAAAAAACCCCCAGCCCTCACTGATATGGCCCCCAATTGAGAGACTGCACTCCCCTGGCATTCCTGCCCCACAGCGGGGGAGGGGGGAACAGAGGCAGTGAGGACCAAGCTTCAGGGCTTCCCACAGGCTAGATTAACTCCTTTGGGGTCCCAGTGTTAGTAGACTTTGTGAGCCCCCCAGGCTCTGGGGTGAGGCCAAAATGAGGGGTTCTGTGTGTAGGAGGAGGCTGTTATGGTGTGGGATATGGATGGGAGCGAGAGTGGGGGTCTGGGTGGCAGGCAGGTTGCTAGAGCAGGCTGGGAGTTGAAGTCTGGCCGAAGGGTGGGAGGGTGCAGGAATGGACCAGGACTGGGAGAGCTGGGTAGGAGGAGGGACATGGGAGAGGGATGGGGGTGCGGGAGCTGGTCATGAGATGAGTGGGGGGGCATACACATAACTCCTATGAGTGGTTTCCAGCACCATATTCCCCCAGCCAGGGGGAGGGTGAACTTCTCCCTCATGGCCCGGCTCCTGCCTGTGGGGCTCAGGCCACCCCCTCCGCCCCCGGCATAGATACTGGCTTTGAATGAAAAGGGGTTGATGCAGCTATTAAAAGACTTCTTCCCTGGCAGGGTCAGTGTGCTTGTTAATTTTTTTTTTTTATCCTCACTGCATGACGACTGGCCGCTTTGTGCATGCGGCTGTGCTCTAGCCATTCAGAGTGCTGGCTTGTGCAGCTGTCAGTGGGGCGATGAAAGTTAGTAACTAAGCTCTTCCGGATATGGGAGAGGAATAAAACGTACAATATTTTGTAAAAGAGTAAAAGTTGAAGTATCACAAAAATAAATTATTTGAGTAAAGTACAAATACCGAAAAAATATACTTGAGCAGGGTAATGAAGTATTTCTACTTAGTTACTGTCCGCATCTGGGGAAGGGCCACGGTCCAACCCATCATCCCTGGGACCGAGCTGGGTTGGGGGTGGCCTGGGGACAGCCCCAGGGGAAAGCAGAGGAGAATTAGGCCTTGGTCTCTGCACCAGCTGCCTCATCCTGTCCAGCCATCTCCTCTCGCCCTTCCACTCCCTCCTTTAACTCCATTTCTCCCAGCCACCCTTCCCGGGCTGAGCTCCCCAACGAGCTGATGCCGGAACCACAGGGCCAGCACCTCCCGCCCAGAGCTCTGTTCACACTGGCCAGTGGGACCCCCAGCATCTCACAGTCGTGACAGTGACGCACCCAGGAGTGAACCCAGCCCTGTGGCTGGGCTCTACAAGGGCGAGTTCCTGCTGGGAATCAGGTTCTGAGCCCTCCACATGATGCCCCTGAGCGTGTGTAAGGCAGTGACACAGACCCACACTCACACAGCTGGTGGGATGAACCCAACGCCCCCGGTCACAGAGGGGTGGAGCCCACAGCCAGGGGGAGGGATTGGACTCTCGCCCAGGAGGGCATCGGTGTGACGTGAGTTATTTCTTGCAGGCTGACACCAAGGAGAGCGCTTGGACGTTGGCCATGCCTGCGTCAGGAGACATGATAGTGATGCCGGCCCTGGGCCGCCCTTTCCAGCTGGGGATGCTGTACGACTGCCGCAAGGATGCCCTCATCCCAGGTAAGCCCTGGGCAACCCTGAGCTCCAGAGGGAAAGGCCACGGTCCGACCCATCATCCCTGGGACCGAGCTGGGCTGGGGGTGGCCTGGGCATGGCTGCCATGGGAACCGCCCCGCACATGCCCCAGCATCTGGGAGTGAGGTGACTGGCTGGGGCAGGAGGGGACATGCGCTCGTCAGGTGACCTGCTGCCCCTCATTCCAGGTCACGGAGATGAAAACATTGCGTGTTCCTGGTGAAATGGAACAACCCGCTATGGCGTAGTGGGGGGGCTGTCTGCTCTGTGACCCGGTGTCCCCCTGCGCTGTGATGTGAGATTCTCACTGACTCTCCCAAATGTGTATTAACCCAGACACCCAGGCTCAGCCTCCCAGGGAGAGAGACAAAGGGAGGAGACCAACACCTGACTGGGGGGCAGGGCTGGAAGAGAGTTTTAGTTTCTGCCTGGAATCATGGAGGAAGCAGCCTAAGCAAGGGGGCCTGGGATTTAGGGGCCCAGTCTCCCCCATCTCAAGGGGGACTGCGGTATCCTAGGCCTGCCCTGTAACCAGATTACATCTGTGCTGTGCTGTATCCTGGAGAAGCAATAAACTCCCTCTATTCTACTGGCTGGTGGAGTCTGTTCGTGCCACGACGTGGGTGCAGGAGTCGGGGGAACCCTGATGCGCCGTCACACCCGCTGCCCCCGTGGGAGGGGCTATTTCCTCCAGACCTTTTCTCGGGATGGCTGCCCCCTGGTATCCTGACCACCAGCCAATGATATCCCCCCCTCTCCCCCGCAACACCTCTTCCCCCCAGTCCCGCCCCCCCACGCGGTGTAGTCTGGGGACAGAGGCCTCCGGGGTTCACTCTGGCATCAGGCCTGATGGTTCTGTAACTTCTGAAGAAATTATTTTGGAGGTTGAGAAATAGTGATAATAAATCTTCAAGAACTCCAGATCTGAGTGGGGGAGGGGTTTATTGAGGTCTGGATGGGGAACGGGGGTCTCCATTCTGGTGGTCTGGTGTTAGACAGAGGTCTGAAAAAGACAGACACAAATGCCTGATTGACAGCAAATCTGGTTTTATTGATCTATAAAACTACGGTCACATGAGTGAATAAGAATACAAGAGCATGTAGAACACTGAGTAAAGCCTGTCTGGCTATACAGTGGATTACATGCAGCGCGGTTCTGAACAGATGCAGGTAACTCGGTCCCAGCAGGGACGGGTCCGATCGCCCAGCAAAGCAAATAACGAGCCTGAGCAGCTGGGCAGGGACGAGTACACTGTCCTCCATGTGATTTCAGCGGGACCGGTCACTTCCCACCTGCCGGGAGCCCTCGGATACGGCTGTAGTGGTTAGACTGTTCCAAACCCCTCCCCGGTCAGAGCTTCATTACAGCTAGAGCATTAAATAGACTTAATCTGCCTTTCAGCCACTCCCATTCTCCCTCCCCCGGCTCTCCCCATCTCCCCCCTCCTCTGCCCCCATCCTAGGAGCATCCCCTCGGAGCCGGGTTTATCTGGTCTCATGCCCCAGAGCAAAGGTGCGGAGCTGACTCCTGAGCAGGGAGCATGTTGGGGGCTCCTATCTCCCCTGTTCTTAAAGGGCCACTGCCTCCTTTTCTGCCCGCTGCTGCCAGGAGCAGCCACACCCTGAATTCTGTCCCTGCTCTTGTTTCTCAGGGTAGCCTCTCACTCTGGACTCTTCCCAGCGCTGGGCTGGCAGCACGGCACTCCCCGCCTGGTAATTCACACTGTGTGCAGGCAGGGCTCTCACCCCTTGTAGGGCACAAGCCTGGCCTGGCCCCAAAGCACCAAAGAGTGGGGCAGGGCCTGGTGCCAGCCAGATAGCCCACACTTCCATTTCCCTGCCCCAGAGTGGTGACAACGGTGATGTCTAGGCAGACAAGGGATAAGCTCCGAATGCCAAAGGGAACAAAGGTTTCACCAGTAAACAGGGCCATGTGGTCTGGGGCTTCACGTCAAGTTTCCCCTGGTAACTCCATAACAATTGCCATTCACCATCTAACCTTTCACTGAACACCCAGGCACAGAAAGGAAAATGGATAAAGGCTTTGAAATGTAAAGGGTTAAGTAAGACTTCCATGCTGGCCAGCTCCCTGGCCCTCTGTAGCTGTGGAGAGCTTTACATGGGGGTGGAGGGAACACTTCCCTAACAGTCTCTTAGGCCTGGACTACACTGGCACATTTTGTCACCAACAACTGCCTTTTGTCAAAAAAACAGTGAGAGTGTTTACATTACAGTGAGACTTTTGTCAGGGAGAACACCCCATTTTGGTGACAAAGAGCTTCCACCCCTGCGAGAGGCTTTTGTCTTTTCCCCTCCCTCTATTGTCAACAAAGAGTCTGTGTGGACTCTGCTGTTTGTTTTGCCGAGAACTGGGGTCTGCCAGTTTCCCACTGTGCCTGCCCTGCTGGCTCTGCTCAGTGTTCTGTGATCTCTGGTGCCCTGCAGGCAGGCGCCCCTCCCCTTTCAAAGTTCCAGGAAGTTCTGGAAGTGGAGGGAGCTGCTCTGTTTGGGGAACAAACAAAGAGCAAATCACTGGAACGCTCCTGTTCCGCCCGTTAGGAGCCCAGCAGCAGGCAGGCTCCTGTTCTGGGTAGAGGGCTGGGGAGACGGCTGTGCTACTCTGACATTCCTCAGCATGGATAGCTCTGAGAGCTACAAGGGAATCCCAAGAAGTGCAGGGGTCAGCTCTGCCTTCCCACCGCACTGCCCTGTGGGATGCTTACCCACAATACTTTGCTCTGTCAACAGGGAGCTAGCCATGTGCCCATTAAATGTCGACAGTGGGAGATAAAAAAATTGGTCTGATGGGTTTTCCCCTTTGCCGACTTTTCCATGGCAGTAGCACTTTTGTCACCAACCCCTCCCAGTGTAGCCATGGCCTGAGAGGGTGTCAGAGGTGGGCTTGACTGTACCTTTCTGGGGGAAGGAGAAAAAGGCTGCCCACATGCCCTCACACAGCTGCTGTGATTGTTGGAGTCCAGTGCTGTGTCCTTCAGAACAGAAGAGAACAAAACACACACTAGGGAAGGGAAGAAGCAGAGAGGAGAGACTTGGTGGTGCCAATTTTACTTTGCCACCTGACTGCTGCTGAGACAGCCCCTCACATGGCCTGATCAGTCCTTCCGAGCCCTGGCCAATCGGGACCAACTGGAGCTGTTTCAGCCAAGAGGTGGGGAACAATGTTGGGGTCAGGACCAGTGACCCACAGAAAAATCAATCGGGGGCTGCACCCAAGTGAGAACATGAAACAAAACAAAACCAACCCTTCACTGACGTGGCCCCCGGCTGGGAAGGAGACGGACCCTCCCCACATTCTCCACACCTGAGAGCCTGGGGGGCCAGCCTCATAGATTTTATGTACTCCCGCCGCGTGGCAGGGCAGCAGGGGGGCTGGAATATCAATGCAGGCTCCCCAATGCCAGGGGGTGGGGGGGGGGAAGGCTGAGCCTCAGGGGCCAGATCCAGGCAAGCCAGGGGCCACGTCCAGCTCCCAGGTCTGAGATTCCCCACCCCTGGCTTAAGGCTTTGCTGGATGCACTAGAATAGATTGTCCCGGGCAACGTTTTACAGAGGTGCCACCCCCTGAGCCTCAGCTGAGCCGCTCTGCTTTATGGCAGCGGGAGAAGAGCCGGGGTCAGGGGGACATTTCTTCTGGCTGATGACTTGTGTCAATCAGCTGCAGCGGTGCAGGAGCCAGCAAACAGAGCTGTAAACAGGGGAGTTTGAGAGGGACTTTGTAAAGGGAGTTTGGATTGTGGGACTTGTTTCGGGTTTGTTTTTGCCATGGGGGAGGGGGGAGGTGTTTTGGTTTGTTTTTGTGTTCGCTGGACGAACAGGATTTTGGTGAGAAAGCAGATAAAACACAGAAGCAGCAGTGGCCATGGCCCAAGTAGTAGAGGACACAAGGAGGATGATTGGATGTGGCAGCTGCGGGATGTACATGATTCTGGAGGGGGTACCTGAAAGGAGTTTTGTTTGCATGAAGTGCCGCCTGATAGAGCTGATGGAAGAAAAGATCTGAGGGTTGGAGATGCAGGTGGAAACTCTGGTCGAGTTTAGAAGGGGGTTTGAGCAGATGATGGAGCAAAGGCATGACGTGGCTGAAGGGGGCAGCTTAGATATGCAGATGGAGGCAGGATCAAGGGCCTCGGAGGGGGGACTGCTGGGCGAAGAAAATGGACAGTGAAAGCATGTGACTAAGAGAACCAGGCAGAGGAAAAGATGGGCCAGTGAAGGAGAAATAGAGCTCAAGAACAGGTATGCGGAGTTGGAGAATGAAGAAGGGGTACAGCAGGTGGACAATGAAGATGGAAGGGTAAGGAAGAAGAGAAGAGTGGTTAGTCCCATAGATAAAGGAGAAGAGTCAGTGGAGACAATACCAATAATGAGCACCAGGAGGATACAGGATGGGTTGAAGAGGATTACAAGGGAAAACAGGAATGGAAAGGACTTGCAGCCAGAGGAAGCAAGAGATAGACCAGAGAATCTCATTGTCACCAGGAAAAGGCAGGTCTACATGACTGGGGACTCCTTACTGAGAAGAATAGACAGGCCTGTAACCAGAGCTGATCCAGAGAATAGAAGGGTGTGCTGTCTGCCAGGTGCTAAGATACGGGATGTGGAACTGAGGTTGAAGAGGATCCTAAAGGGAGCAGGAAGGAATCCATTGATCATCCTTCATGTAGGAACAAATGATACGGCTAGATTCTCGCTGGATGCTCAATAGATGGCTCAGGCAGTGGTGCTATAAGGAGGGCTTTGGGATGTATGGCTACTGGGAGGCATTCACGGACAGAGGACTGTTCTCTTGGGATGGACTTCACCTAAGTAGGGAGGGAAATAGACTTCTAGGATGGAGGCTGGCACAGCTGATTAAGAGAGCTTTAAACTAGGAATTTGGTGGAGACGGTTGGGAGATGTCCAGGTAATCTCTACGCCGGATTTTAGCATTGAGAGGGAGGAAAACGAAGTAAGAAAGGATACAGCTGGGGGTAGGAGAATGGACATGAGGAAGGGTAGGGTGGATACTAGTCTAATAGGTCATATTGGAGGTACAACATCCATGCCAAATTGGGTAAAGAATGTGAGTGAGGCCAAACAGCAAAAATTAAGATGTTTGTACACCAATGCGAGGAGCCTAGGTAACAAAATGGAGGAACTAGAGCTATTGGTCCAGGAAGTGAAACCAGATATTATAGGAATAACAGAAACATGGTGGAATACTAGGCATGATAGGAGTACAGGTATTGAAGGGTATGTGCTGTTTAGGAAAGACAGAAGTAAAGGTAAAGGTGGTGGAGTAGCACTGTGTATCAAAGATGAGGTAGATTGTAAAGAAATAAAAAGTGATGGAATGGAGAAGATAGAGTCTGTCTGGGCAAAAATCACATTGGGGAAGAAAACTATTAGATCCTCCCCTGGGATAGTGCATGGGGTGTGCTATAGACCACCGGGATCTAATTTGGATATGGATAGAGACCTCTTTAATGTTTTTAATGAAGTAAATACTCATGGAAACTGCGTAATCATGGGAGACTTCAACTTTCCAGATGTTCTCCAGATATAGACTGGAGAACAAGTGCTAGTAATAATAATAGGCTCAGATTTTCCTCGATGTGATAGCTGATGAATTCCTTCATCAAGTAGTTGCCGAACCAACAAGGGGGGATGCCATTTTAGATTTGGTTTTGGTGAGTAGCGAGGACCTCATAGATGAAATGGTTGTAGGTGACAACCTTGGCTCGAGTGATCATGAGCTAATTCAGTTCAAATTAAATGGAAGGATAAACAAAAATAAATCTGAGATGAGGGTTTTTGATTTCAAAAGGGTTAACTTTAATAAATTAAGGAAATTAGTTAGGGAAGTGGATTGGATTAAAGAATTTATGGATCTAAAGGCGGAGGAGGCCTGGGATTATTTTAAGTTAAAGTTGCAGAAGCTATCAGAAGCCTGTATCCCAGGAAAGGGGAAAAAATTTATAGGCAGGTGTTTTAGACCAAGCTGGATGAGCAAGCATCTCAGAGAGGTGATTAAGAAAAAGCAGAAAGCATATAAGGAGTGGAAGACGGGCGGGACCAGCAAAGAAAGCTACCGTATTGAGGTTAGAGCATGTAGGGACAAAGTGAGAAAGGCTAAAAGTCATGTAGAGTTGGACCTTGCAAAGGGAATTAAAACCAATAGTAAAAGGTTTTATAGCCATATAAATAGGAAAAAAACAAAAAAAGAAGTGGGACCGCTAATTACTGAGGATGGAGTGGAGGTTAAGGATAATCTAGGCATGGCCCAATATCTAAACAAATACTTTGCTTCAGTCTTTAATGAGGCTAATGAATTGCTTAGGGATAATGGTAACATAACAAATGGGAATAAGGATATGGAGGTAGATATAACCATATCCGAGGTAAAAGCCAAACTCGAACAGCTTAATGGGAGTAAATCGGGGGGCCCAGATAATCTTCATTGAAGAATATTAAAGGAACTGGCACATGAAATTGCAAGTCCATTAGCACAAATTTTTAATAAATCTTTAAACTCAGGGGTTGTACCATTTGACTGGAGAATTGCTAATATAGTTCCTATTTTTAAGAAAGGGAAAAAAAGCGACCTGGGTAACTACAGGCCTGTTAGTTTGACATCTGTAGTATGCAATATCTTGGAAAAAATTTTGAAGGAGAAAGTAGTTAGGGACATTGAGGTTAATGGCAATTGGGACAAATTACAACATGGTTTTACAAAAGGTAGATTGTGCCAAACCAACCTGATCTCCTTTTTTGAGAAAGTAAGAGATTTTTTAGATAAAGGAAATGCAGTGGATCTAATCTACCTCGATTTTAGTAAGGCATTTGATACAGTACCACAAGGGGAATTATTGGTTCAATTGGAAAAGATGGGGATCAATATGAAAATTGAGAGGTGGATAAGCAACTGGTTAAAGGGGAGACTACAGCGGGTCATACTGAAAGGTGAACTGTCAGGTTGGAGGAAGGTTACTAGCGAAGTTCCTCAGAGATCAGTTTTGGGGACAATCTTATTTAATCTTTTTATTACTGACCTTGGCACCAAAAGTGGGAGTGTCCTGATAAAATTTGCGGATGACACAAAGTTGGGAGGTATTGCCAATTCAGAAAAGGATCGGGATATCATACAGGAAGATCTGGATGACCTTGTAAATTGGAGTGATAGCAATAGGATGAAATTTAATAGTGAGAAGTGTAAGGTTATGCATTTAGGGATTAATAACAAGAATTTTAGTTATAAGCTGGGGACACATCAGTTGGAAGTAACAGAAGAGGAGAAGGACCTCAGAGTCCTGGTTGATCACAGGATGACTATGAGCCGCCATTGTGACATGGCCATGAAAAAGGCTAATACGGTCTTGGGATGCATTAGGCGAGGTATTTCCAGTAGGGATAAGGAGGTGTTAGTGCCGTTATACAAGGCATTGGTGAGACCCCATTTGGAATACTGTGTGCAGTTCTGGTCTCCCATGTTTAAGAAGGATGAATTCAAACTGGAACAGGTACAAAGAAGGGCCACCAGGATGATCCGAGGAATGGAAAACCTGTCTTATGAAAGGAGACTCAGGGAGCTTGGCTTGTTTCCCTTAACCAAAAGAAGGCTGAGGGGGGACATGATTGCTCTCTTTAAATATATTAGAGGGATAAATCCCAGGGAGGAAGAGGAATTATTTAAGCTTAATACCAATGTGGACATAAGAACAAATGGATATAAACTGGCTAGTAGGAAGTTTAGACTTGAGATTAGACGAAGGTTTCTAACCATCAGAGGAGTGAAGTTCTGGAACAGCCTTCCAAGGGAAGTAGTGGGAGCAAAAGACCTATCTGGCTTCAAGATTAAGCTAGATGGGTTTATGAAGGGGATGGTTTGATGAGATAACATGATCTTGGTAACTAATCGACCTTTTATTATCAGTGGTAAATAGGCCAATGGAGGGATGATAGGAGTTACTATAGAGAAATTTTTCCTGGGTGTCTGGCTGGTGAGTCTTGCCCACATGCTCAGGGTTTAGCTGATCGCCATATTTGGGGTCCGGAAGGAATTTTCCTCCAAGGTAGATTGGCTGAGGCCCTGGAGGTTTTTCGCCTTCCTCTGTAGCATGGGGCACGGATCACAGCTGGAGGATTCTCTGCATCTTGGGGCCTTTAAACTATTTGAAGGCTTCAATATCTGAGATATAGGTGAGAGGATTATTCCAGGAGTGGGTGGGTGAGATTCTGTGGCCTGCATTGTACAGGGGGTCAGTCTAGATGATCATAATGGTCCCTTCTGACCTTAAAGTCTGTGAGTCTATGAGTGTCCTGGCATCGTGCCTATGGCTCACACACGCCGCCAGCACTGGGAGAGCTCAGTGCTCAGAGAAATAGCAAAGCCAACCGTTGGCCCCGCTCGCTCTTGCGCTTACACTGGTGCAGTCCCAATGCGGGCAGTAGAGAGAGGGCACGCGACGGGCCGGGCGTGGGGCTCTAGCCCCGATCGGCGACACCCGCCTGCAAACATCTGGTACTGAAGCCGTTTCCTCCTACGACGTCACATTCACGTTGTGGGTTTTGTGCCAGGGTCTCCCGCAGGTGGAATGGGCCAGGTCCTGTCGTCAGTTTCACTGCAATAAACGGAAGTCAGCGCAGTAACAGGAAGCTCAGGGAAAGGGACTCAGGTTCATTGGATCTTACAGGAAAACGTTACACAGACAACAGGAGTCCAGTCCTGAATCCAGGCTAAGCAACGTGCTTTGTTAAACCAGCTGCTTCTTTTTTGGGGGAAGCTGCAGCCAGATATTAGTGAAACCAGCTTTTAAAGAAATCCGCTTTTCCTTTCACCGAGTTTTTTAATGCAGCCTTTGTTTCAAACTTCTCGTACAGACCCTGTTCTGCTGGCAGCAAGGGCTCCTTATTGGCAATCTTTCTTACTATCTCTGCTACTTCCTTCACTTCCCGCAGTGATTTTATTCTTTCCTGGTACCCAGGTTTCAGTTCCTGTTGCTCTGACGTGATCAGCAGGTCAATGTATTCCGGGGTGGACAGCGGGTTGGGTTTCAGAGCAATTTCTTGCAGACGTTGGAGGCTGCGAGATGATTTATCAATCAGCTCCATTAATATCTCTTCCACTGCAGCATATTCCTGAGACAGCTTCTCAACCACGCTCTGTGTGGACAGCACCTCCTCAGACGCCTTCTCGTACTTCTCCTTCAGCTGTGTATAGGTCTGTTTCTCTTTCACTACTTTGTATTCCCACCGGTACTTTTGATTGGAATGAACATTCCAGTCACATTTCCCAGGACACACCCTGCAATGTCCTGTGTTCCTGTCCACAGCTGCACACTCACACTTGCCATCATCATTAGAGTTTGTACAGGGATAGTGACACGTATAGTGACACTGCTGGCAGTTGGTTGTATACTCACCTATCCCAGAGATGCTCTCCTGCACTGGCACTGTTTTCTCCACCTCATAGTCAAAGTTTTTATTGGCCTCCATGTCGTCCTTATGCTGCTCCAGAGCTTCCTGTGTCTTCCGCAGTTCTTCCAGCTTCACCAGGCCGGCTTTGATTTGTGGCTTCAGCCCTTCCACGGCCGCCTCCAGCTCCTGCCGCTCCCTAAGAACCTCCTTTGTTAATGTCAGACTTCTGGGTTCCATTTTCAGTAAAGCCCCGAAAAATGTCTTCATGTTCATGGCTCCCATTGTCCAGAACATTTCATCAAAATTACAACTGTCCTCGTCAGCTGCAGCATTACAGGCAAACAGCGCGGAATTGTTGAATTTGAAATGACCAGGGTTGCCCTCAGCATCTTTAGCACAAGGGACATCAGCTGTTTTAATGGCCTCAAGAACAGGGGGGGTCTGTCCATCGGCAAAGGTGACCAGGATTTGGATGTTGTCTTTTATGTCCTTCCCAAACACGGACAGCACCGAGTCAAACACGCACCTTTGGGCATGGGTCAGACGAGCTAGTGAGGCCTGAACCACAACGCAGATGGCGTCGATGTGATCAATGGCCCCTCGGGTGGAGAAGAACTCTTGGACTTTCCTTATTATCTCTTTGTCATGTTCTGTCCCTCTGGTGTCGCCAAATCCCGGCGTGTCTACTATAGTCAGCGAGTAGGGGACTTGGAAGCCCTCTGTGTGATTAACTTCATAGGCCGTCACCTCAGATGTCTGGCTCTCAGCTTGGCTTCTGTTTGTGGTCTCATGGATGAGTTTGAACCTGAATTCATCTTCCCATTGCACACCCAGGATGTAGTTGATCATCCCGTTGATGAGAGTCGTTTTCCCTGACCCGGTTGCTCCCATCACGATAATCACTTTGTTACGGAGCTGCAGGGTCTCCTTTCCCAGCCTGTACTTCGGATGTGCTGTGTTAGAATCTAACACCTTCTCTATGGGCAGTGCATACACCGCGGGCCACCCTTTTTGTACCCGAGTGCTCTTCTTGTAGAAATCTTGTGCTAGTGTCTTTAATCCCTCTCCTGCTGTTGTAATTGAGCCCTCCTCCCCTGGGTCACTCAGAGCCCTGTCCGCACACACAGCCAACACCCGGAATCTGTAGGGCGTCTGAGGCCTCAGCCCATCAATGGTGCAGGACTCAGTTCTCTCTCCCGTCCTTTGCTCCAGCCATTTGTCTTCTCCAGCCTCCTCTCTGTATTGCACCTTGTACTCGCTTATACTGACTCCATCTCCAATGGCACATGGACTCTCCCAGGAGAGGGTGATGGCTGATGATTGTACTATGGCCTTCTCTGGCTTCCCAGGTGGGCTGATTGGAAGAGTCTTCACTGTGTCGCTCACGTCACTGCTCTCGCTGAGCCTTGATTTGCTCAATGCCGCATATCGGAACTGGTACTGGGTGTTTGGACGGAGCCCTGTTACTGTGAGTGTCTCTTGTGTGTTACTGACATTCACAGCCTCCCAGTTCTCCTGCCCGACAAGTCTGTACTCTGCCCGGTAGCCGCATATCTCAGCCTCGCTGCAGTCTCCTGGTTTAATCATGAGCTGCACACTATCATGTCTGACTCCATCACTCAGGGGAGTGCTGGAATCTCCCGAACGACAGTTTGTCAACTGGCAATACATTTTGTCTGTGGGTGAAAATAAAAATAGATTAACATTTGTTTAATGGTCTAATATAAAGAAACAGCCTGTGATTCTGCAAGTGATGATTTTTACTGTAGCCTGCCTTACGCAGTTGCAACAGTTGACAATGAGAGTATTCCTCATACATACACTTATTATCCATGTGGATCCCAAAGCATGAAATAGGTTGTACTTCTCAAGTACAATATCCATAAACTGAAACAAAAAAACCCTCTTTTACATGATGAGAATGAAGGTTGCAAAGCCAAGCAGTCAAAAGTTAAGAAATGTCACAATTAAGATTTAAATCATCCACTTGTGTTCGTGCATTCTGACATTCTTTAATGACATAATCAAATGCTATCTTTCCCACAGAACTCCTATTTCAATGCTCAGTTAGAATGGTTCTCATTCAACATTTACTTTATACTACTCTCCCAATGTGTGGCCCCAGGCTTCATTTACTCTGTATCATTCAAACTCAGCACTGCACACAGAATTGTTAAGTTCCTATGACTGAACCGCTTGGAAATAGTGAGCAGTATGTAATCAAATTTAACATCCCCGTGATGGGAAAAACACCTCAGCAGCCCTACACTTTGGCATTTACAGACTGGTTAGCTTCACCTAAGTCCCCAGAAAAATCATGGAGGGGATCCTCTAGGAATCCATTTTGAAGCACGTGGAAGAGGGGAAAGTGATCAGGAACGGTCAACATGGATTCATCAAGGGCAAGTCATGCCTGACCAACCTGATTGCCTTCTATGATGAGGTAACTGGCCCTGTGGACATGGGGAAGTCAGTGGATGTGATATACCTTGACTTTAGCAAAGCTTTTGATACGGTCTCCTGCTATATTCTTGCCAGACTGTTAAGGAAGTCTGGATTGGATAAATGGATGGTAAGGTGGATAGAAAGATGGCTAGATTGTCGGGCTCAATGGATAGTGATCAATGGCTCAATATTTGGTTGGCGGGCACTTTCAAGTGGAGTGCCCCAAGAATTGATTCTAGGGCCGGTTTTTGTCAACGTCTTTATTAATGACCTGGTTCAGGGGATGGATTGCACCCTCAGCAAGTTTTCAGATGACACTAAGCTTGGGGGAGAGGTAGATACGCTGGAGGGCAGGAATTAGGTCCAGAGTGACCTGGACAGATAGAGGATTGGGCCAAAGGAAATCTGATGAGGTTCAACAAGGACAAGTGTAGAGTCCTGCACCTGGGACGGAAGAATCCCAAGCATTGTTACAGGCTGGGGACCGACTGGCTAAGTAGCAGTTGTGCAGAAAGGGACCTGGGGATTACTATGGATGAGAAGCTGGATACTAGACCTCCTGTGTTCCTTTCCCTACTCCGCTCTCTCTACGTTCCTCCCTCCTCCTCTGTGTCCTTCACCTACCCTTTTATCCCAGAGCACCCAAGGGTGCTCTTGTTGACGTCACCCCGCTCACAGCCTGCAGGGGACGTATCACACTCCTTGGCCATGCTCCCCCAGTCCGCCCCAGGCACGCTGCCATTGCCTGCCGCGGGGGCTTGTGGTTGCCCAGCAATGCCAGGCCGGCCGGCATTTTCACTGGCGCCGCCCACTATAGAATGGATATGGACGCATTGGACAGGGTCCAGTGGTGGGCTACCAAAATGATGAATGGGTTGGAGCACGTGAGCTAGGAGTATAGACTGAGAGATTTGGGTTTGTTAGTCTGCAGAAGAGAAGAGTGAGGGGGGATTTGATAGCAGCCTTCAACTTCCTGAAGGGGGGTTCCAAAGAGGCTGGAGAGAGGCTGTTCTCAGTGGTGAAGGATGGCAGAACAAGGAGCAATGGTCTCAAGTTACAGTGGGAGAGGTCTAGGTTGGATATTAGGAAAAACTATTTCCTGAGGAGGGTGGGGAAGCACTGGGATTGGTTACCGGGCGGGGGGGGTGTGTGGAATCTCCATCCCTAGAGGTGTTTAAGTCCCGGCTTGACAAAGCCCTGGCTGGGTTGATTGAGTTGGGGTTGGTCCTGCTTTGGGCACGGGGCAGGACTCAATGACTCCTGAGGTCTCTGCCAGCCCTGGGATTCTATGATTCTATGATAGTGTACTCAGATTTCCAGAAAGCCTTTGACAAGGACCCTTACCAAAGGTTCCTAAGTACAGTTAGTTTTCATGGGACAAGAGGGAAGGTCCTCTCATGGATTCATAACTGGTTAAATGGCAGGAAACAAAGGGTACAAATTAATGGTTGGTTCTCAGAATGCAAAGCGTTAACTAGTGGTGTCCCCTAAGCGTTTGTACTGGGACGAATCCTATTCAGCGTATTCATTAATGATCTGGAGAAAGGGGTAAACAGTGGGGTGGCAAAATTTGCAGATGATACCAAAATGCTCAAGACAGTTAAGATCAAAGCAGACTGTGAAGAGCTTCAAAAAGATCTCACCACACTAAGTGATTGGACAACAAAATGTCAAATGAAATTTAATGTTGATAAATGTAAAGTAATGCACATTGGAAAACATAATCCCAACTATACGTACAAAATGATGGGGACTAATTTAGCTACAACTACTCAAGAAAGATCTTGGAGTCATCGTGGATAGTTCTCTGAAGACGTCCACGCAGTGTGCAACGGCAGTCAAATAGCAAACAGAATGTTAGGAGTCATTAAAAAGGGGATAGAGAATAAGGCAGAAAATATCTTATTGCCTCTCTATACAACTATGGTACGCCCACATCTTGAATGCTGCACATGGATGTGGTTGCCTCAGCACAAAAAAGGTTCATAAAAGGGCAACAAAAATGATGAGAGGTTTGGAATGGGTGCCATATGAAGAGCGATTAAAAAGACTGGGACTTCTCAGCTTAGAAAAGAGGAGACTTGGTTTGGTTTCGTCAGGGAATAATGCTTATTTCAAAATAGTTAATTCAAAATCACATTAGTGTGGATGTTCTGCTGCTGCTATTTCAAAATAATTACTCCCCTGTGCTTCCTGGGCCTGTAAGTCGAGGTAGTGTATCTGTCATGAATGGGAGCTGCAAAGGAGAAGACTATACCTGGAGAACGAGGAAAGGGTAGAGCTAACCTTAAACTATACTGCATCTGGGAGAGGAGGCTTTGGGCATTGAGTCAATGAAATGCAGCTAAAGAATTTCAAACTAAGGGCAACAGTCTCCTTTGTTAGAGAGAGATGGGAATCTTGTCCAGGCCTGGAGGGAAGAAATGAACTCCCCCAAACAGATCCTCTGGCTTCATTAGAATGTGTGAATAGGAAAAAGTGTAGGTAGTTTTTAAGGTTTATTGTTTTCCTTGTTTGGGGTCTGGAAATTATATCTGAGCTGGTTAATTGTCTTTTTTCCCCTCTCTTGTAACCAAAAACTAATCCCAGGGAGAATCCCTGATCTTTGTTTCAATTCCTGGCTTTTTAACACCAAGCCTTTACTATGCCTACATTGACAGTCTTGTTTTAATAATAAAAGTGTTTTTCATTGCTAACAAGTACATGGTTCCCATCACCATAGCACTGGAGCGCTTCAACAGCATTCATGCACTTTCTTCACAGCACCCCTGAGAGGCAGAGGAGGAATGGAGGCAGCCAAAGCAAGAGCAAAACTGATCAGAAACGGTGAAACCTGCCCTCATCTGGGTGCCCAACCTGAGAAGCCCAGGGCCTGGGTTTTTTCAGAGCTTTTAGCCATTTTATAGAACTTTATACATACGAAATGCAGCTCCCATTGACTCCACTTGCAGCTGTAAGCACTCAGCACGTCTGCCAATCCAGCCAGTCACTAGAAGGAAAGACAGACACAGGCTCCAGAGTGGGCTTTGGATCTATTTTCGGTAAGGGCTAGATTCTTAGATGTGTAAGGTGACACAAAAACGCCTCGTGGTTGTTCAGAAACCTGGCGCTTCCTTTCAGAGCTCTGGTACCTTCAGACTGTGCGCGGTGATCATACGTAAAAGAGGGGAGAGCTAAGACAGTGCAACATGCAGGCTCTGGGCCTCCTTCCACATTTAATGTTTTTTGCCACGTCCGCTTCCTTGAATGTAGGGTTCTGTAAACTCCTATGTGTCATCACACTGTAGCACCCCGTGCTGGGCAGCTATCTGCTGTAACACTCAGGACACCAGAGACCTGGAGCCCTTCCTCCTTTGTCCCCCATCAGGGCTAAACCGTTCTGCCCTGGTCCCTGTCTTGTGCCCTGTCTGCAGCCTGTCCCTGTGACCGTGCCCTCCCCACCCTGGTAGCTCCTGGTTCCTTTCCTTTCCCCTTCTGGACTGTGTCTCAGTCTCCTCCCGTCCTCGTGGCTCCTCCTGTCTCTTCCTGTGCAGCTCGCTTGGTCTCTGGCTCATTGTATCACCTCCCCTCCAGTCACATCACTGCTCTGACATTGATTTTCAGTGGGAGTTTGGATCAATGAAATAACCGCTAGAAGCCTTTGGAGCAGCCCATTTACAATTGCATAGGGCGGGCTGGGGCCTATCTTAATAACGTTCCTTTCATGCTAAGTATTTTTTTAAATTCTATAGCACGGGGTCCTGGCTACCAGGCCAGGCCTGTAATCAGTTCACCAAACCAGCTTGCGCCACAAGGATGGCACAGTCTTACTACGGCATATGCTAAATGTAAACTCTGTTTCCAATGGGCTCCACACACAGAAGTGCAGATTCTGCTAGAAAGGAACGTGCCCACAGGAAGCTGTAGCTGAGAAGCCTGGTCAGTTCATTGCTGGGCATGTTCAAGGGCAGGGATTTTAGTCTCTCTGGTACAGGAGGCAATGCCTCTGAGAAGGGATCAGCAGAAGAGGCCTCTGAGTGCAGTTAGTGGGAATTTTATTTCAAATGGCAAATAAAACATGTTATTAGTACTTTTCTGAATGTCAGCAGTCTGCCAACGCCCGTACATAGAATCAGTGAACACTAGAACTGGAAGGGACCTCGAGAGGTCATCGAGTCCAGTTCCCTGTCCTCATGGTAGGACCCCGCACTGTCTAGACCATCCCTGATAGACATTTATCTAACCTGCTCTTCAATATCTCCAGTGATGGAGATTCCACAACCTCCCTGGGCAATTTATTCCAGTGTTTAACCTCCCTGACAGGTAGGAAGCTTTTCCTCATGTCCAACCTAAACCTCCCTTGCTGCAGTTTAAGCCCATTGCTTTTTGTTCTATCCTCAGAGGCCAAGGAGAGCAATTCCTTCCCTCCCCGCCCCGCTCTGGCTAAACCCCCTGCACCCCAGTGTTGATGTGCTGGGCTGTTTCCAGAAGTATTTGTGGGGCTGGTTGTAATCTGCTCACTCCCTGATATAAAGTAGTTCAAGGAACATCCCTTCCCCTCCCTGGTTCAGGGGCTAGGAGCAGTACCTGGGATGAGGGATTCACTGCAGCAGTCCTAGGGTGTCTCCACGGTGGCCCAGAGCCAGTGTCTCAGTTGTATCTTCCGACACAGCTGTAGTTCAATGTCCAAATGCTTTTCTTGGTGTCTCACCTGCAGAAATAACTCATGTTAATCTAACCTCTTCACAGAGCAGACTCAGGCAGGGCTCTTTAAGTACAGACATCAGGCCCTCCCCGACCGCCTGAGGTTGGTGCATCACACTCCCAGGCAAATTTGTGAGGAGGATGTTGCATCAAGTGCATCGTACTGGAGCTCAGAGGAGCGAGCCAAAGTGTTTTATGGGCAGCTGGAGTGTCTCTTTTAAGGCCGTTATTATTTGTATTGTGTCACGCAGGGGGCCCAGTTATGGATCAGGGCCCTGCTGTGCTAGGTGCTGTACAAACACAGAGCAACAAGATGGTCCTGCCTCATAGAGCTGTCAAAGAAAGTACAAAACAAGAAATAGATGGGAACAGACTGGCAGAGAGGACCTGTGCCTATCACTAGCTGGAGGGGGGGGGCAGAGTGGGGTACTTGGCTTCAGCAGGGTTATGGAGCATACATACTGAAGCCAAACAGCAAATCTGGGAGGACACACAACCCCACAGCTCCCCTCCCAAATGCATCACCTGTGCAGATAGGGAACTACAAGGAAAAATGAAACAATACTTGTCAGCAGAGATCATGGGTGAGCAGTGATCTCACACCCAGCTGCCTAACATTTATCATTCTTGGTGGCATCACTATGTGCTGCTCCTTACCTTCTACTGTGGATTTCTCCGGCCATCCCTGTCCAGCCACCCCATTCTTGTCCCTCCTTATGCCAGGTGTGGCAGCAAGTTGTATTGGCATAGAAACAATCAGGAAAGAAAAAGGCTGGTGCAGTTGTGACCCACTGGTGAGTGTGTGTTAGAAGTGCCCCTCTATGCCTGATGATCTGAAGAATTGGGCTGTGCCCACAAAAACTCATGATCCCATCTACTTGCTTTGTTAGTCTTTAAGATGCTAAGTTTTCCCTATATATTTTAGTGTGTGTCCATCTGTGAGTCCATTTGTTCAGGAACTCCTCCTAAAAGGTAGGAGTTAGGGCCACCAAATTACATAGACAGCTTCCTCTTCTAACATAAAGCAAGGCCATGTTTTGGTTGTGCCTGGACAACTGGAAGCCTGAGGAAAGGGACTAGTTTCCATGACATGCACAGGGAGAGGCTGTGAATGTCATGTTTGGAAGGACATGGTGGTTGGTTTCTAGAGGAGTGCCCCAAGGATTGGTTCTAGGACCGGTTTTGTTCAACATCTTTATTAATGACCTGGATGAGGGGATGGATTGCACCCTCAGCAAGTTTGTGGATGACACTAAGCTAGGGGGAGAGGGAGATACGCTGGAGGGCAGGGGTAGGGTCTAGAGTGACCTAGACAGATTAGAGGATTGGGCCAAAAGAAATCTGATGAGGTTGAACAAGGACAAGTGCAGAGTCCTGCACTTGGGATGGAAGAATCCCAAGCATTGTTACAGGCTGGGGGCCGACTGGCTAAGTAGCAGTTCTGCAGAAAAGGACCTGGGGATTACAGTGGGTAAGAAGCTGGATACGAGTTAACAGTGTGTCGTTGTAGCCAGGAAGGCTGATGGCATATTAGGGTGCATTAGGAGGAGCATTGCCAGCAGATCTAGAGAAGTGATTATTCCCCTTTATTCGGCTCTGGTGAGGCCACATCTGGAGTACTGTGTCCAGTTCTGGGCCCCCCACTATAGAAAGGATGTGGGCGCATTGGAGAGGGTCCAGCAGAGGGCAACCAAAATGATTAGGGGGCTTGTGTGCGTGACCTATGAGGACGAGTATCAGAGAGGTAGACTTGTTTGTCTGAATCTGCAAAAGTGACGAGAAGTCCTGTGGGTCTTTGCCCACGAAAGCTAATGTTCCAATAAATCTGTTCATCTGTTAGGTGCCACGGGACTCCTCGTTGTTTTATCAATAGCTGTGACTGTGAAACCCTCACTTCTTTATTGTCTTGTCTTTCTGGTTCCCACTGCTCTGTTGCTTCTCAGTACGTGCTCTGCCTGTTTCTTTGATTCTTTCACTCTGCGTAGCTAATTCTGCTGTATGTAAACTAATTCAGGAGGTGGGATAATGTTAGTTAGATCCTTGTTACTGTATGTGAGGGTTGGTTATATTGCAATAAAGTGATTGATTACGGTACAGCTGAGAATACCACTGTATCAGCTGGGGCCAAACAGAAAGCAATATGCGGGAGGAGGGGAATAAAATTGGAATCTTGCCTTGCTGGAAGTTTACCCCAATAGACATTGACTTGTCTGCGTGTCAGACATCTGGGGTGGTGTTCACTATTTGACTCAGGAGACCCGGGGAAGTGAGAGGGTGCAGGGGAAGGGAGGGATGTTATAAGTTTATACCATTTTGGAACACAAGCAAGGAAAAGGTTATTTTTATGTGTGCTGAGAAGGGGGGCGGGTGGTAAAGCAGATATGGTTTTGCCCGGTGCTTTTTTTGTTAAAAAAAAAGTGCAGGTACTCCAAGGGAAAAAGCTCCATTCTTTCCAGGTAAGCTCTGACTGGAGGTGCTGGCACTGTGTCTGGAGGTGCCGGTACTGTGTACTGGTGTGACGGCGCGTCGGGGATCCCCCGGATCCTGCACCACCGTAGCAGCACGAACAGACTCTGCCAGCCAGTAGAATAGAGAAGTTTATTGCTTCTCAGGGTACAGCGCAGAGTCGGCATGATGTGGGTATAAGGAGTCAGGGCCAGGCGACTGTAGACCCCTTTGGTGGGGTGCCTAGGCCCCTAAACTCCCAGCCCTCTGCTTAGTATGCTCCCTTCATGGTTTCTCTGCCGAAGACTGACCCTTCCCCAAAACACTCACTTCCTTTGTTCAGTCCCTGCCCTCAACAGGTAGGATCTGGTTGGGTCCCTGTCTACGTGACCTCAGGCTCCCTCCTGCTCCCCTCCCCCCGCCCACTGGACAGTGCTTACAGACACAGGCCAGTAGGGGTCACACAAAGCCCACACACAGCGACCAGTGAATGCCTGACCTGCCCCAACAGAGTGTACTGCCTGCCCACTACCTCACAACTGGGCAGTACCGTCACACAAAAAAAAGCACTGGTTTTGCCTGGAATTTAATTGAGCGCCTCCTCACTTCCAGCCAGAGGGAAATCCCAGGCCGGTCTCTGCTGGGCTCCCCTTCCTGCCCCGAGGAGCCCCAGCCCGGCCACAGCTGTGCGTCTGTCTCTTCCCCGGATCCATCCTGCGGTGGGGGAAATGTCTCTCCAGAGATGCTTTTGATACGGCCTATGCAGACGCGAGCCCAGAACCAGGGCAGACCAAAAGCATCTTTGGAGGGTGTTGGGTGTGGGAAGGGAGCAACTGCTACAGCTGACCAGAGGCTCCTCCGGGCAGGGGAACAAGTACAGCAGCGACTGGCCTGTGGCCAGGGTGGGAAGAGCACCCAGGGCTTCTCCAAGCAAGGAGCTTCTGGCGCCTACCAAGGATGTTAAATTGTGGTTAAATGACTAGTCGAGTCAACAGCTCCCTCCCCGCTACACGTACTCAGGCAACTCTTGGTTATTTATTCAAAGTTCAAAACTCACAACAGCTCACTGGGCATTCGCTCACACGCGCCTCGTCTGGGACTGCACTGGAATGAGAAACACTCACAGGGAAGAGGCGCAAACACACCCCTGCCAGAAAATGTTTCATGCTGAGCATTTGGAGCAGTTCACAAACAACAACGAATGCACTTGCACAAGTCGGGCGTGAGACACCAACATAAACATCACTAGTTCATAATTCACTTTCACGTAACGGTTTGACCAGCTGCCGTCATCAGCAGGGAGGGAACTAACAGCCCCGAGTTCCTGTTGACCGTATCTCTTGGGAAGGGGCATCCTCTCCAATGTGATGCTGAAGACACTAAATGTCTTGACAAGCGCCCAGACTAGCATGAGACTAGACCAGACTAGGTTGAACCACATTCAATCAAACCTCTCTCGAATTAGTGTCAGCCTGATCTTGTGCAGACATCACTCGGACTGAAGGAGGCAGAGACGCAGAGAGACAGGCAGAGAGAGACAGAGAGGGAGAGGTGAGATCTGTCACAGCCAGGAGCATTTTCAGGGACAGCTCTTCAGCATCACCCATTCTATAGCCAACACTGCAGCCACACTGAGGACAATAAGCCAACGGTACCTCTGTGCTCCTCCGGCAGCCTCTGGGACTCCTTCCACTGCTCTGTGCCCTACCAGGTTACTGGGGCAGGGGCAGGGCTGATTCCAGTTGATAGGGAAGCTGCTGTAATGCAACTGCTCAAAAGTGAAAGGCACAGGCAGTGCTTGGGCAGGGCTGATTCCTGTTGATACGGAAGCTGCTGTTCTGTACTGCTGGAAAGTGAAACGGGCAGGGGGCGCTTACAGCCAAGCAGAGAGACTCGGTGCTTTCAGGGTCATTGCTGGGGGGTGGTTTGTGTGGGGTGAGGGGCGGAAGGCATATGAAAGTGGAGCACGTAGAGAATTCTCTGTCAAACAGCACGTGAGTCCCAGCCTGGACCGCTGCGCCGCAGTAATTGAGCCCGAGTTCATTCACCCCGACAAAGGGCCCATTGCGGGGACGGGAACCAGGTCTCTGGTGCGACAGACTCTGACCCCAGAGGGGGGATTTTCAGCAATGGGGTTTCAGGCCTGCGAGGAGCCAAGGATGGCCCACGCCCCTCTTGCGGCCAAGAGCCCTGGCCGCACATCATACGAATAGCCAGGGCAACTTTTCACCCCTCCTGATCACTAGCCCAGTGCGAGGGAATGCAGCACGGGGGAAGCCTTGTGAGCTCTTACACAGCTGTGGGAGGCGGGGCCTGAGGCTGCTTGTGTGCTCTGTGTTGTGTGTGTGTGTGTGTTGTGTGTGTGCCTGTGCACCTCAGACCAGCCCCACTCAGACGAACCCCCCGGAACAGGCTCTGTTCTGTAAACACCACGGACCAGGGTCACAGTCCAGCAGCCTCCTCTCGGCATGTGCCTGCGGCTGCTCCCAGCTCAGTCCCTACTGAGCCCTGCTGGGGCAGAGGGCCCGTCCGGCAGGGACCAGGCAGCTCCCCAAGATGCCGCAGCCCGCAGCCCACAACTTGTAGCTCCCAGGGCTGCTGCTGAAGCGCCCTGGCCCTCAGGCCGCAGCTTTCTCCTGGACCCCTGCACAGTGAGCTCCTAGAGCTCCGTGTGTCCATGGCTGAGTCCACACAGGCCCAGGGGAGCCCGGATCTCCGTCCGCTTCACCCGCTTCTCCATCCGGCACCCAGGAGGGCAACAGGGGCTGGTGCCATTTTAGATGGGGCGAGGGGGGCAGCTTAGCCCAGAACTCCATTCCCGAAGCTACTTAGGCATCTGAAAAGTTGTCATTTTTTTATCAGGCGATAACTTAGAAATGAACCGAGACACAGAGTGTTACTGATGCTTAGAGAAAGAAAACATGGAACAGACTCCAAGTAGAGCCACATTCTAAGGTTTTGTTCTAAATTTTAAAAGAAACAGCAAAATTCCAGTGTTAGTGAATTCTGTGGACCCCCTAGGCTCTAGGATGGGGACAAATATGAGGGGTTCAGTGTGGGACAGGGCTGCCAGCGAGTGGGGTAAGGACGGGGTTTAGGATCTGGGCACAAGGTGGGGTGGAGGACAGGGTGTGAGGGAGGGTTCAGGAGCAGGATGGGAGCAGGGTGTCTGGCCAGAGGGAGGGGGTGAGAGCAAGGGAGGGGGCAGTGTGGGGCCGGGAGGGAGGGTGCAGGAGCAGGATGGGGAGAGGGTGTCCCAGCCAGGCAGTGCTTTGTTCTGCTTGATGAGCTTTGATGAACCTGCATTTCTTTCACTGCAGTGAGCAAAGGGGAGGAGGGGAGAGGAGCAATGTTGTTCCCTCTAAGGCTATGTCTACACTACCAGGTTTTTGCGCAAAAACCAGCGGAGCATCCACACCTCAAGTGGGTTTTGCATAAGAAAATTGGCAGAACAGGGCTTTTTCCGGTAGAGTTATTCCTCTCCCCTTGAGAAATAACTCCTTTTTGCACTACAGCTCTTGTGCAAAAAGGCAGGTGTGGACACTCCAGAGGGGTTTCTTGCACAAGAAACCCCTATGGGGAAAAGCACATTCCATTCTGTGAATGGCCACCAGGAGCTTTCTTGTGCAATAACATTCATGCAGTGTGGAAGCTCTCTTGTGCAAAAGCACATTGGTTTTGCAATGCACTTTGAGGTCTAGACACGCTTTTGCGCAAGATGTTCTTGTGCAAGATCTCTTCCACAAAAGGCTTCTTGTGCAAAAACCCTGCAGTGTAGACAAAGACTAACATTTTCTGTCCTCAGGCAGGTTTAAATTTCTTATGTGCACCACCAATATTGAGGTAGTGTGTGGATGTGCACCAACCATACAAATATAGATATAAAATTAAACGGTCCATAGATATAGAAGAAAATATATTAACACACAAGGGATAGACAACAAGGGCAGTGCTTACAGTATTTAATATCAAATAAAAAACATTAACAATGTCCGGGGAGTACATCTCATTATCCTTCCTAACAACTCAGGCTCGTAAACACACCAAAAGGCTCATTATCCACAGAGACCTCAGCTTTCAGATGCCCAACAACTCTGAGTCAACCAGAGCCAGTATTGGCAGGGAGAGCTTAACTAAGACAGTATTTTCTGACACTGGAAAGGAGAGTAAAAGGCATTTACTCAGGCTTATAGTTTCTCTGGGGAATGGTTAGGATCCATGCTGTAAAACCAAATGTAAGTTCTCCTGGTTTGAAACTTCTGCTTTGTGTGTGCCACCAACTCAAAGAGTACAAGCCCCAGAGCAAATTAACACCCGGCTTCAGGGTTTGCAGACAGATCCGGGTTTCAAAGAACTTGCAAATAAGGTTTCAATAAATCCTACAAAACAACTAGCATCACATACAGCACTTGCTACTTCGGACTCATAAGGGCCAGAACTCTGCCAGGTAGCAAAGACCTGGCCTGAATGCAGCACAATGTACCATGTATTAATCAGTAACACGGGATTTTACAAAAATAATTGAGACCAGAATTTTAGATACTTGCAACACTCCTAAAACACGACTGTAAAAGAAACATTTTCTGCCTTAACTTAAGGCTTAAATCATTAACCACTGGGTACGTTTTGTTTGAAATGGAATCATGCAAGCACACACACCATGAAGCCTTCTCTCCCCCGCCCCCTGGCCCTCCAACCCAGCTGGAGAGAACTGCCCTCTGGACACAGTGAGTAAGTGAAGACACCCCAAACAAACTGCCCCTGCCTTTATCTCACTGCAGATATACCAACACCTCCCACTCCCTCTCTCCCCACCTACCCCTTTGCAATCTGCTCCCCCCAGTCCAGCCAGGGGCTGGGATAAAATCCTGCTTCTAAGACTTGCAGGCACTAGCAGCCTAGCTGGGAGTTACAGGACATGGCACAAACTCTCCACTTCAGCCCAGGACTTACAGCACTAACTCTCCACCCCTGCCTCACCCCAGTGCCCGCAGCCACCCACCCACCCCTGTGCAATCTGCTCACTCCTGCTTCCTAAACTCGCAGGCACAAACAGGCTGGGTGGCGCTGGGGGCCGGTCCCCAGGGACCCCTGGGGGGTGAGTTCTCATTAGTGCGTCACAAAGGCCGCGGTGACCAGCACAAACCCCCGGAGCAGCCCCGACACTGGTCAGTGATGGGGAACACGGTGCCAGTGTCACAGCCTTTCCCGTCACTAGCACCTGGCTTCACTCACGCTGGCCTGGCCTGTGGGAGAGGTGGGAGCACGGTGGCGCCACAGGGGAAGCTGTCGGAGGCTCATAGTGTGGGCCCTGGGGATCCCCTCTAGGGAGGGGAGGGTCCGGCCAGAAGGGCTGGGCCAGCCAGGAATGGGGCCTAAGCCCGCGGCCCACCTGCCTCCACACTGGCGGGGCGGATACAGGCAACACGGCTTCTACACTCACATCGCCTCAACCTCGGCCCCTAGCCCTGGCTCAGCGCTGCCCCGGGTGTGACGAGGGACTGACTCGGTGTGATGAGCGATGTCAGCGCCTAGTCGACAAGTCGGTGAGCAGGAGCGTCTCGATTAGAACTATCGACGAGTCGCTCCCCTCCCCCACTGCCGCTCTGCATTGACCAGCCCAGGGGAGCCGAGGGAGGCGCCAGCTCGGCCCTGCCCTGCACGTCTCTTTGGTCACCAGACCGAGTTGTCATTTTCGGAACAAAGAGACGTGCGGGGCAGGGCTGAGCTAGCGCCTTGGCGGGGCTCCCCTGGGCTGGATAATGCGGAGCGGCAGCTGGGGGGTCATGCTGTGAATCGGTGCGAGCCAGACCGAGAGCCGCAACTGCCCCTTGTCGAACAATCGAATAGTTGACAGAGAATCTATCAACTCTTTGATTAGGGAAACAATCTCAGTATGACATCCCTCGGTGTGCCACCCACTGATGTGCAGACGCGCACAACTAGGTTGACTAGGAAGGTGGCTGCGTTGACCTAACTCTGTGGAGCAGAGCAGACCCCCAGCCACCTGGCAAGTGGATCGGGGCCCGGGGAGGGGAACAGCAAATGCTGTGGAAGAAGTAGTTTCTCTTTCTCGGAAATCGCAGAAATACAGAAACAGGCTCCACCTACGACACCCCATCCCCCGGCACCAGGTAGCTAAACAGGGACTAAGGAAAAATGCTGCACAGAACCAATTCCTGCCAGAGGGCGGGTGGGAGTGAAGTTGTAATGAAGCCCCAGGGAAGGTCTGTCGGGTTCAGTGGCAGCGTGGGATGGGGGCACCCACAGACGGAGGGGTGAAATGGTTCCCAGGCCGGGGGGCGGGGGGAGGAAGGGAATGACCAGTGGTGCGAGACGGGAGGGAAGGGGGGGGAAGGAGGGACGGACAAGCAGGAAAGCCCTTTGATAGGAGTGCGAGGCAGGCAGAAGCCAGTCATGAGGGCCCTGCTCGGGGACACAGGGACGCTTTTCAGAGACAGGCTGGGCCCTGCCCCTCTGGGTCTTGCTCCCCGCAGACGGAGACACAGGCAGCCCATCACTCGCTAGGGCCAGACCCAGCCGGTCCTGTTCCACGGGGCCTGGGAATGACAAGCTCTCTGGATGCTGCCAGGTGCAAAGGCAGGCCTGGCTGGGCCCTGCCGGAGGAGGTTGTGAAGGCTAGGACTATAAGGGTATGTCTACACTACAAAGTTAATTCGAACTAACAGCCGTTAGTTCGAATTAACTTTCATAGAGTCTATACATGCAAACCGCTAGTTCGAACTTAATTCGAACTAGCAGAGCGCTTAATTCGAACTAGGTAAACCTCATTCTATGAGGACTAACACCTAGTTCGAATTAAGTAGTTCGAATTAAGGGCTGCGTAGCCACTTAATTCAAACTAGCTGGAGGCTAGCCCTTCCCAGCTTGCCCTGGTGGCCGCTCTGGGCCAAACCAGAGAAACGCTTCTGCCCCCCTCCCGGCCCCGGAGCCCTTAAAGGGGCACGGTCTGGCTACACTGCTCGTGCCAGTTGCAAGCCTGCCAGCACCCAGCCAGCAGACCCTGCACCTGACACAGCATGAGCCAGCCACCCACTGCCACCCAGCCCTCCGCCTCTTCCCAGGACCAGGCTGGCAGCTCCCAGGAGCCTGCCCGGGGCCGCAAGAGGTGGGCGCCCGCCTGGTCTAGTGCGGAGATCGTGGACCTCATCGAGGTTTGGGGGGAAGCCTCCAACATCCACGATCTCCACACTAGCCACAGGAACGCGGCCATCTACAGCCACATGGCTGCCAGCCTGGCCACCAGAGGCCACATGCAGACTCGGGAGCAGGTCCACTGCAAGGTCAAGGACCTGCAGCAGTCCTACTCCAGGGCCTCCCAGCCAGGGGCCAACCCGGAGGCCTACTCCCACTTTGAGGCCCTGGACCGCATCCTGGGTGCTCACGCCATCCATGCTCCCCGGGTGGTGATTGACCCCGGGGCAGAGGGACCCGTCCTGGACATGGAGGAGGAGGAGGACGCCGAGAGCCAGGAGCCTGCAGGGAGCCTGTCCAGGACCCAGGACCCCCGAGGCATCCCACAGAGCACATCAGCTGTGTCATCCGAGGCTGAGGAGGGCTCCACGTGTGAGTGCCATCACACTCCCCTTATGTGTATGCGGGGGGTGGGGAGAGAGGGAGCCCAGGGACCGTGCGCCTAGGCCTTGCCCACCATGGAGCAGCAGCTGGGTGTCGTGCAGGGGCCCTGGCCCATTCCCCACACACTGACCTCACCTTGCAGAGGGGGGCTGGGTTTCACCCACTGTGTCCCCCGGGAGAACTGACCACTGCTCTTGTTTCACCACGCCACAGCACCTGGGACTGCAGGGTGCACCACCCCGCTTGCAACAGCCACCTGCACCCGGGCCAGCAGGCGCACCCGCAACCTCGAGGACTACCAGAGGTGGCACCTGAGGCTGCTGGAGCACCAGCTCCGCACCCAGGACCACTGGGTCCGGGAGGACCTGCGGCTGCGGCAGCGGAGTTTGGAGGCGCTGGAGGAGCAGGGCCGTGCCCTCAGAGGCCACCTCCAGACCCTGGTGGACAGGTTCCTGCCTCCTTCTGCTCCAGCCCCTGCAGCCGCCCCAGCTCTCGCTCCTCCTCCCACCCTTGCTCCCCCTCCCACTTCCTCCGCACCCCCCATCCCTCCTGCCCCACCCTCCACACCCACTCCCCCCTGACGCCCCCGCACCCGCAGTGCTGCAAGATGGGAGAGCCAGCAGGACCCCCCAACCCTGAGCTTTCCCTTCCCTTCCTCCCCCTTCCCGCTCCCTCCTCCCAAGTTTCCCCCTCCCCTCTCCCACCCTCATTCCTCCCTCCCTCCACCCCAGTTATGTAAAATATAAAGAGATTGTTGTTTTCAAAACAGGTGTCTTTATTTAACATTAGGAAGGGGGGTTAGGGAGGGGAAAAGGGAAGGAGGGGAGGGTGGAAGAAGGCCCCAACTGGGCATGCAGGGAGAATTCAGTCCTCCTCCTCCACCAGGAAGCTCTCCCGCAGGGCTTCCCGGATCTGGACGGCCCCCCGTTGGGCCTCCCGGACGGCGGCGGTGCGGGGCTGAGTGTAGTGCCCAGCCATGCGCTCAGCCTCAGCCATCCAGGCTGGCAGGAAAGCTTCCCCGTTCCGCTCGCACAAATTGTGCAGCACGCAACATGCTGCCACCACGGGAGGGATATGGTGCTCGGCGAGGTCGAGGCGGGTGAGGAGGCACCTAAATCGGGCTTTCAATCATCCGAAGGCCCCCTCGACCACAATGCGGGCCCTGGTGAGCCTGGTATTGAAGGCCTGGCAGGAGGGGTTGAGGTGCCCTGTGTAGGGCTTTATCAGCCAGGGCCGTAGGGGGTAGGCCGCATCCCCCACCAGGCAGACGGGCATGTCCATGTCCCCGACCCTGATGTGACAGTCAGGGAAGAAGGTCCTGGCATGCAGCCTCTGGCACACGGAGGAGTTGCAGAACACCCTGGCGTCGTGTGCCTTGCCAGACCAGCCCACACTGATGTCCGTGAACTGGCCCCGGTGGTCAGACACGGCCTGCAGAAGGACGGAGAAGTACCCCTTGAGGTTAATGTACTGGGAGGCCTGGTGTTCCGGGGCATGGATGGGGATGTGCGTCCCGTCGATGGCCCCCTCGCAGTTGGGGAAGTCGAGGGTGCCAAACCCCTGGATGATGGCATCCGGGTCGGTGAGGCAGACCACCCTGCGGAGCACGACCCGGCTGATGGCCTTGACCACCTGCAGAGAGACACAGCAAACCGCGAATCACTGGGGCGCCCGGGTGGCTGGGAGTGTTCGTTCCCTGGCACTGCCCTGCGCCCCACTCCCAGAAGCAACCCCTGCTGTGATCCTGGCTGCCATGGGTGGCGTGTAGTATGGCCGGGACAGACTGAACCCTCCAGTGCGGGGCACTGTCACCTCCTCCCCCGCCCCCATTTTCCCTGGGGCGGCCCATCCCCTCTTTGCAGCTCCCTTCCTCCCCGGCCCAGTGGCCGGTGAATGCCGTACCTGCATGAGCACTGCTCTGACGGTGGATCTCCCCACCCCGAACTGGCTCCCGACGGATCGATAGCTGTCCGGCGTGGAGAGCTTCCAGAGTGCAATGGCCACACGCTTCTGGAGGGGGATGGCGGGCCTCATGCGAGTGTCCCGTCGCTGCAGAGCAGGGGCGAGCCACTCGCAGAGCTCCAGGAAGGTGTCCCTCTTCATCCTGAAGTTCTAGGTCCACTGTCTGTCTCCCCAGCGCTCCAGGACGATGTGGTCCCACCAGTCGCTGCTGGTGTCCAGACGCCAGATGTGGCGGGGCACGCTGGTGTCCGGGAGCCATTGTGGCTCCTCCATGGCCCCCAGGGAGGCCAGGGGGAGAGGCAGGGGGCTGACGTGCACCAGATGGTGCCAGGCAGCCTCCAGCCATTGCTGGCAGGCTTGCAGCAGCAAGTCCAAGAACTGGACCAGAATGCCCAGGGCGAGCTCTGGCTCCATGGTGCCAACTGCAGTGGTGTCCCCAATGGGAACCACCGACACAGGCAGGCGGAGAGGAAAATGCTTTGCTGTCCCTCAGCGAGGTAGGCAAGCAAGCGGAGAAGCTGAGAACCGGCTGTCCAGGGGTGTCCCTTTAAGCACGAGCCTCAGCTAGCCTCAGACAGCAGCCACACAAAGCAACTACTGACCTGATGCCCTGCCGGAACTGGTTTCAGCTGCCCTTAAATGCGACCCAGCGTCCACTCAGTGTGGACGCACTAGTTCGAATTAGCAAAATGCTAATTCGAATTAGTTTTTGGGTCTAGATGCGTTAGTTCAAATTAGCTTAGTTCGAATTAACTAATTCGAACTAAGTTAGTTCGAATTAGCGCTGTAGTGTAGACATACCCTAACAGAGTTTAAAGAGAAGCTAGATAATTTCATGGAGGTTAGGTCCATAAAAGGCTATTAGCCAGGGGATAAAATGGTGTCCTTGGCCTCTGTTTGTCAGAGGCTGGAGAGGGATGGCAGGAGACAAATCGCTTGATCATTGTCTTCGGTCCACCCTCTCTGGGGCACCTGGTGCTGGCCACTGTCGGCAGATGGACCTTTGTTCTTATGTTCTTATGATTATTGACTAATTGGGTAACCAAATAACAATAGGGACCCCTTCCTTTCAACATACTGCAAACTCCGGGAATGACCATCATTTCAACTCCACTAGGAAATCTCCCTAATCTCAATTTCGGATTCTTGTGGCTCATGCTCATTTGCAGTGACCTCATATATTTCTATCTCCACTGATTCATCTGTTTTCCACTCAATTTTTCACTCATATGAGATATTCTGAACTTTAAAGAATAAATTTAGATAAACATGAATTAAAAGGTACAGTGTTGTCAAAGCACAATCCCTGCAAGCTCCATGGAAAGTTTTCCAAGACACGATAATAGAGGCCCAACTTAAATGTATACCCCAAATTAAATAACACAGTAAGAGAACCAAAAAAGAGCCAACATGATTTAACAACCAGGTAAAAGAAGCAGTGATAGATAAAAAAATATCTTTTAAAAAGTGGAAATCATCCTAGTGAGGTAAATAGAAAGGACCATAAACTTTGTCAAATTAAGTGCAAAAATAAAAGAAAATCAAAAGGAGTTTGAAGAACTCCACATGAGCAGGGCAGGCCCAAGGTGGGTACAGTGTCTGTGGAAGCCCCCACCTCCAGTGAGCCAGGTGTAAGGCCCAGGGCAACACCATATAGCCCTGCATGTGTAATGACGGCCGACTTTTCCTTGGCTGCTGCCTCCAGAGATACCTGCCAGTACCCTTTGGTTAAGTCTAGGGCGGAGATGAACTGGGCATGCCCCAGTTTCTCCAATAGCTCATCTGCGTGTGGCAGTGGATAGTTGTCTGGGCAAGTTACCGCATTCATCTTATGGCAGTCCACGCAAAAGCAGATTTCTCTACCTGGCATGGGAACTAGGACCACTGGAGAGGCCCATGTACTCTCCAAAGGGTGAATTACCCCCATCTCCGGCATGTCCTTGATCTACTTCTCTATAGCTGCCTTGGCGGAAGGAGCCATTTGGTAGGGTTGGGCCTTGAGTGGCTGAGCATCACTTGTGTCAATGGAGTGGAACGCCCGTTCAGTCTGTTCCACGGTGGCTGAGAACATTGGGGTGACCCTGGTGCACAGCTGCATGATCTGCCATCGCTGCTCACGGCCGAGGGTTACCTCTTCTGCTCCACCCTTACCCTTCCCATCGTAGTAGGCTCCCTCAGGCCACTCCACATTCTCCTTCTCCTGGGCCATAAACTGAAGAACTCTGGATTCTCAGGAATAAAAGGGCTTCAGAGAGTTAAGGTGAATAACCTCGGGCTTAAGGCCAGGGTCAGGGAATGTTGAGCTAATTAACCGTCCCTAGGCACTCTTGGACTGTGAACGGTCCATCCCGGATGCTTCCATCTTATTGGCCTGGAGCCCCTTCAGTACCATGACTTGCTCATCTACCTTGAAGGACCACTCTCTGCATCCTTCTCATACCAGGCCTTTTGCTTTTGCTGAGAATCCTGCACGTTTTTTTGTGTGACAGTTAGAGAGTCTCTCGTGGTATTTTGTAGGTTGTGCACAAAATCCAAAATGTTGGTTCCTGGAGGAGGAGTGGCCCCCTCCCATTGCTGCTTTACTAACTGTGAGGGGCCCTTAACTTGTCAGCCATACATCAATTCAAAGGATAAGAATTCCAAACTCAGAGGAGGGATGTCTCCATAGGCAAACAGTAACTGCTGCAAAGCCAGGTCCCAGTCACTGGAGCATTGGTTCATGAATTTGTGTATCATGGCTCACAACGTCTCATTAAATCTTTCCACCAGCCCATTTGTTTGATGGTGGTAGGGTTTAGCAACCAGCCGTTTCACCTCATGAGCTTCCGAGAGGCATTTCATGGCCTGTGCCAGGAAATTAGTCCCTGAATGTGTGAGATTCTCTGAGGGCCAACCTAACCTGGAAAAGAAATCTGTGAATGCCTGGCACACGTTCCTGGCCGTAGTGCTCCCTAGAACCACTGTTTCAGACCATAGCGTGGCAAAATCCCATTATGAACTGTTTCCCTCTGGAGGTCATTTTAGGGAAAGGACCCATAATATCCACAGCTACATGCTGGAATGGGACCTCTATAGTGGAGAGGGACTGTAGAGATTCCTTGACCTGGTCTTGGGGCTTCCCCACCTGCTGGCACACCTCTCAAGTCTGGATAAAGCCAGACACCTCCTTGCCCAGTCCCTACCAGCAGAAGGACCTTCTCAACCGGTCTTTGGTTCTGCTCACCCCAGCATGGCCATTACGGTGATCATGGGCTAAGCTCAAGAGCTTTTCCTGGAACTTAGTTGGAACTACCATTGGATGCATTGGAGAGGGTCCAGTGGCGGGCAACAAAAATGATTAGGGGGCTGGAGCATATGACCTACGAGGAGAGGCTGAGGGAGTTGGGTCTGTTTAGTCTGCAGAAGAGAACAGTGAGGGAGGATTTGATAGCAGCCTTCAACTTCCTGAAGGGAGGTTCCAGAGGCTGGAGAAAGGCTGTTCACAGTAGTGACAGATGGCAGAACAAGGAGCAATGGTCTCAAGTTGCAGTGGGAGAGGTCTAGGTTGGATATTAGGAAAAACTATTTCCCTAGGAGACTGGTGAAGCACTGGAATGGGTTACCTAGGGAAGTAGTGGAGTCTCCATCCCTAGAGATTTTAAAGTCTCGGCTTGACAGAGCCCTGGCTGGGTTGATTTAGTTGGGATTTGTCCTGCCTAGGGCAAGGGGCTGGACTTGATGACCTTCTGAGGTCTCTTCCAGCTCTATGATTCTATGAACTGTCTCTGAGGATGCCAGCCCTCCTTGTGCCCCCCAGAGAGAGAGACTCTTGGTATAAAATTTTCTTTCTACCACAAACCTGGACCTGTTAGAAGAGCTGAGAAGCGGTGGGTCACTTCTGGGCTCCATCCAAGCTCTCTTGAGGCTCTCATCGGCTTCCTGTTCTGCCCGGAACTGCTCCCTTGATGCTGGAGACTTTGGTTCCTTGCTGGGTTGTGGACTTGGGCTTGGTCTCCCTGGAAGAGATGTAGGTGAGGCGGGTATTTCTACACGTAGGGAACAACTTTCAGCTGGTGCACTGGGTTGTGTTGCAGGCTCAGGTGGGGCCTTTTGCACAGATTCATTTGCTGCTGCAGGCTCCGTAGCACCCTCTGTTTCTGGTTCCACCTGGAGTTCAGAAACTGGATCCTCTGCTGCTGTTGTAGTTGCTGGTCTGGGGTCTGGTTTCATCACCTCCATCTGGGTCTCTGTTGCTGGGGTGTCTGGGTGCATGGACTGGTCCCTAGTAGTAGGCTCAGGAACAGTTGTAGGTGTGGAGGCCAGCTTAGCCTTGCTGCGAGTGACCACTCCCACCCTCTGGGCTTGTTTACATGATTGGCTAGGTCTTCTCCACCACCATAGGGATGGCAGAGTCATCTCAGACTGCACAGGTTCAAGTTCCTGACCAGCCCTTGTATTTAACTGATTACTCGGCGGTAGCCAGGTCAAAAGGGTTGGCCTTGAAGGATTGAATGGTGACTCGGGTCTCTGGGTCAATGAATTTTGGGTCCACTAGGGACTGGTGGATCACTGACACTTGTGCTCTAGTGTCTCCCCACACAACAACCTCCCTCCTGCCCGCATTCACAGTCTCCCTTTGCTTTGAGGGAATCCGTGAGGCATCTGGGCCTGAGGGCTCTTGGGGTGACCCCGGGGTGATGAGCTACAGCCTGTTGGTGCTCTTGGGGCAGTTGGCCTTGACATGCCCCGATTCATTACATTTAAAACATCGAATGACGGGCCTGTCACTGGAGCGAGGTGGGTCGCTGGAGGATGGAGAGAGGGATGAGGGGATGTCTGTTGCCTCCCTAGAGGTAGATAGGACCTGTCCCAGAAAGGTGGGTGCTTGAAGGGTCCCATGTTGTGGGATGCCCCCTCCTGACATCCCTTCTGGTTCTCCCATAGGATGCTTTCTGTCCTGTTTTTCCCCCTCAGCTCCACCCATCTGGCACCGAGTACTCCTGCCTCTCTTAGGGATTGAGACTTTGCATCTTGGATGTACCCTCTCATCTCGCCAGGAGCACGCTCTAGGAACTGTTCCACCTGCATAAGAAGCGAGAACTCTCCCCAGGTCTCAGCCTTCTCCCCTGAGATCCATGTTCCCCTGCTTTTGGCTACACAACGGGCATGTTCGGGAAATAGCAGGCCCTGAGACCACAGTAGGCACCTGAACTGACAATGGGCCTGTCTGGGAGTGAGGCCCATCCTCAGTCTGGCCTCCTCCTTACACAGTTTATAATCGTTTACAGTGTCCCCTGGCATTCCACACACGTGTCACTTAAAAAGACTGGCTCAGGTTTGGGAATCTCCCCAATGTCCTCAGCTGTGAAGACTGAAGCAAAGAATTCATTTAGTTTCTCTGCAATGCCTTTTTCATCTGTGAGTGCTCCATTAGCATCTCCATCGTCCAAGGGCCCCACTGGTTGTTGAGCAGCTTCCTGCTTCTGATGTGCTTGAAAATCATTTGGCTGTTACTCTTTGTGGGTTTGACTAGCTGCTCTTCAAACTCCTGTTTGGATTTTCTCATCATATTTTTACACTTAATTTGATGAAGTTTATGCTCCTTTCTATTTTCCTCACTAGGATTTGACTTTTTTAAAGATGTTTTTTTATCTCTCACTGCTTCTTTTACTTGGTTGTTAAGCAAAGGTGGCACTTTTTTTGGTTCTTGAAGGCTATGTCTATACTGCAGCCTTCTTCCGCTTAGGCTTATGCAAATAAAGCATGGAGTAGCATATTGTCATGCTTCATTTGCATAATTAATTAGCAGATGTTTTGTGCAAGAGGCTTTTGCGAAAAAGAAGCTGTGTAGATGGCTCCTTCTTGCACAAAATCCCCCTCTTGCACAAGAGCCATTCTTCATGAAACAATGAGGAAGAATGGCTCTTGTGCAAGAGGGGTGTTTTGCGCAAGAAGGAGCCATCTACACAGCTCCTTTTTGTGCAAAAGGCTCTTGAGCAAAAACTGCTGCTAACTAGTTATGCAAATGAAGCATGGCAATATTCTACTCCACCCTTCATTTGCATAAGTTTTTGTGGAAGAAGGCTGCAGTATAAACGTAGACCCCCTGTGTTTTTTAATTTGGGGTATACATTTAAATTGGGCCTCTATTATGGTGTCTTTTAAAAGTTTCCAGCATCTTGCAGAAATTTTACTTTTGTCACGGGACCTTTTAATTTCTATTTAACTAACCTCCTCATTTTTGTGTAGTTCCCCTTTCTGAAATTAAATGCCACAGAGTTGGGCTGCTGAGGTGTTTTCCCCACCCCAGGGATGTTACATTTTATTATACTATGGTCACTATTTCCAATGGTCCAGTTATATTTACCTCTTGGACCAGATCCTGTGCTCCATTTAGGACTATATCAAGAATAGCCTCTCCCGTTGTGGGTTCCAGAACCAGCTGCTCCATGAAGCAGTCATTTAAGGTATCATGAAATTTTATCTCTGCTTCTCTTCCTGAGGTGACATGTACCCAGCCAATACGGGGATAGTTGAAATCCTCCACTATTATTGAGTTTTTTTATTTTGATAGCCTCTCTAATCTCCCACAGCATTTCATAGTCACTATCACTGTCCAGGTCAGGTGGGCAATAATATATCCCTACTGCTATATTCTTATTATTGGAGCATGGAATTACTATCCACACAGATTCTATAGAACAGTTTAGCTCATTTATGATTTTTTCTTCATTTGATTCTACATTTTCTTTCAAGTATAGTGTCGCTCTCCTACCAGCACAATTTTTTCAGTCCTTCTGATATACCGGTGACCCCCGACTTGTGAATGTCCACCTTACGATACTCCCCTGCCCCCATTTACAACCATTTTTTTCATGTGAGATAACTCCAAAAACCCTGATTTACATCCATGACTTGCATTTACTATAGAGTACGATGTCTATGGGAAATAAGGGTTTGTATTTACGACGGCTTGACTTACAACAATTCTCCAGGAACCAATTTGGTCGTAAGTGCGGGGGTCACCTGTATTTTATACCCTGGTATGACTATGTCTCATTGATTGTCCTCATTTCACCAAGTTTCTGTGATGTCTATTATATCAGTATCCTTTAAATCTAGGCACTCTAATTCACCCATCTTATTATTTAGACTTCTAGCATTTGTGTATAGGCACTTATATAAATAGCGACAAATTTTTAGTCTGCCATTTCTGATGTGTTAGACTCTTTTTCATTTGATTGTGGCTCATCTGGGCTACATCTAGACTGCACTGTTAAATCGGAAAAATTGAGTATTCTTTTCTATTTACTTTTGAAAGAAGCTCTTTCAAAATTTGGCACATATACACAGCACCAAATTGTGAAAGAAAGTGCTCTTTTGAGTCATCACTTATTCTTCATAGAATGATGTTTACAGGGATGGCAAAAGAGCGCAGCAATTCCTTTGGAAAAACAAATTGATTTCTTTTTGAAAAAACAGACGAGTTCCTTGGACATGGCATTGCTATTTTGGTATCGCGAAAAGGAAATGCAGTCTGGACGTAGCCCTGATCTGACTCATACTTCCATCCTCTCCTCCTGGCTAGAACATAGAGAATCTCCGTTAATAGACCCTCCTCTAAGAGATGTCTCTGTCCCATCCATGTGCAGCTCCACACCCAGTGGTGGTCCCCCAGCCCCTTAGCATTAAAAAGGTCGTAGAGCAGTTTTTCAACTAAGTGCCAGCAGTCTTGTTCCTCATTGGTTTAGGCGCAGCCCATCCTACCTGTATGGGCTCCCAGTCATTTGAAGTCTAGGCTGCACAGTTCTTTGAAGTTTACCTCATAACTGATCAACTCCAGCTTCATGCACCATTCAGGTGTCTTCTGTCAATCTTATGGCTGAGGGCCGGTGATGTGGGGGTGCAGGAGTCTGGGTGGGAGTGTAAGATGGTCTCATGGAAGAAGATTGTGGGTGTGTGGGGGTGCAAGAGTGTTATGACTGGGGATGTGGGGTGTAGGAGTCTGGGGATGTGGGAGTATGAGGGGCTCAGGGTTGATTGAGGGGGGGGGTGCAGGAGTGTTATGACACTGCAGCCAGATGGAGGCTGGGCCCAAACTGGGGGCTTGTTGACCAGGCCTCATTTTTAAATACAGTAAAATATAATGTCCAACACAAAAGGTTTCAACATTGGCTTTATTTATAGCAGGCATGCAGAACCTGTTTTGGGATGGGGCCCACAGGAAAATCAGTCAGAGACCACACAAACAAGAAGCCAAAAAAAACTCACCCTCCAAAAAAGCTCCAGCCCTCCATCATGTGACCCCCCAATTGAAACACCTCACTCACCTGGCACTCCAGCCCCTTGGAAGGGTAGGTAGAACTGAGGTTCAAGGCCTCAGGCCAGTTTTACTCTTCTGGGGCTCCAGAAGAGCCATATTTGACTCCCTAGAGAGCCATATTTGGCTCATGAGATTGCGGACCCCTGCTCTAGGGGTCTTCCGTGAACTCACTAAGTCACACACTGTGCTCACTGAAAACACAGAGGCTACATCTACACTACAAGGTTTTTGCGCAAAAACCTGGGGAGCGTCCACACCTCAAATGAGCTCTTGCGCAATTAAATGGGCAGTTAACCGGCAGAACAGAGGGCTTTTTCCGCCATAGGAAAACCTCCTTTTCTGAGGCATAACTGCTTTTAGCACTACAGCTATTGTGCAATGTAGGGTAAATTGAGGCAGTCCATGGTATCTTGCTGAGAACTGACAAACTCAAATCTGAAAGTATTAGGCCAGCCCTGGGAGGCATACAGTACAGCAGTTACTGTGACCCTGGTTCCCCTGGAACCACATTCCAAAAGGGCCTCACTTTGATAAGGCCAGTACCGAACAACCAAACAACCGCGCGGGATTGTTTTTCATTGTCTGCTTTGTTCCTAGACAATAAGCTTGGATCCCAAAGATCGTGCCAAGGCAATACCACCCCCGCAGGAGACGCATTATATTTCCGGCCGACAAAATGACCATCAACATGTCTTTGTTTATGTTGGCTTATTTAGCTTGTTAGGAATAAACTACCTGTATTAGTGATAACATGTTTAATTGGCAATGGGTGGAGATGCTGTGTAACTGTTGTAGACCATTGGCTTATGTGCATATCTCACTTCCGCTGCTAGACCTATCAAATCACTTCTCCTCCGTCCATCTGTTACCTATATAATCTAATGTATGTTTTGGTTAAGTCAGTGCTCTCCAGGCTAACCCCCTGGTCCGCACTCCACCAGCGCTGTGTGTTCAATAAATCCTCTGCTTGTTTTCACCTGCACCCAGTGCGTCCAGAAATTATTCCCTACATGCAAGAAGGCAAGTGTGGACACTCCAGAGAGGTTTCTTGTGCAAGAAATCCCTATGTGGAAAAGCACAGGTGCTCTGATGGCCATTACAGGTAAGTCTACACTGCATTCCTCTTTCGAGAGAGAAATACAAATGCGGCACCCAAGATTGCAAATGAAGTTTGGATTTGAATTTCCCGTGCTGCATTTGCATAAGGGTTTTATCTTGAAATAACGCCGGTTTCTTTCTCGAAATAGCTATTCAGCAATAGCGCCATAACGCGATTATGCAAATGATGCATGGGAAATTCAAATCTGGTCTTCATTTGCAATCTCGGGTGTCCACATTTGCATTGCTCTCTCTCAAGAGAGGAATGAAGCGTAGACATACCCTCTGTAAATGGCCATTAGAGCTTTCTTGCTCCTCACCTGTGTTCAGTCTGGGCTCTGTTGATGGCACTTCATGCTTCAAGGCTCTGCGGAGCTGAACCCAGAGTTCCATGGCAAAACGCCCCCCATCTTTGTATCCATCAGTTCCCATTTGAGTCTATGAATTGTGCGAATAGTTTGGGCAACTCTAGTTTAAATAAATGTGAACCCTGGGGAGTTCCCCTTTATAACTGAAAAGCAGAGGTGACACTGCCATTAAATACAACAGAGGCACAAGGAAAAGCGTGAAAGGAAGGAATCATACGTTGGACTCATTCAAGAAACACAAAGCTGAAAATGCATCAAGGAAAACTGCACTCCATTTAATCAATCCCCCCTTGGCATCCAGTGATGAACCATGGCTGAGCTGTAGGAATAACTGACTGGCTGCGTCTAGACTGGCAAAATTTTGCGCAAAAGCGACTGGTTTTGAGCAAAATCTTGCCGCCTGTCTACACTGGCCACGAGTATTTGCGCAAGAACACTGACCTTGTACTGTACAAAATCAGTGCTTCTTGCGCATATAATCTGATGCCTCTTGCACAAGTATTCTTGTGCAAGAGGGCTAGTGTAGACAGCAATGTTAATTTCTTGCGCAAGAAAGCCCGATGGCTAAAATGGCCATCGGAGCTTTCTTGCGCAAGAGAGCGTCTACACTGGCACGGATGCTTTTGTGCAAAAGATGTGCTTTTGCGCAAAAGCAACTGTGCCAGTGTAGACACTCTCTTGCGCAAATACTTTTAACGGAAAAACTTTTCCGTTAAAAGTATTTGTGCAAAATCATGCCAGGCTAGACGCAGCCACTGAGTGGATTGTTCCCCCAGCTCTTCTAACGCTGTCTGCTGAAAATCTCCCACAATGCCATGGAGCAGCAGGGGGAGAAGTAGGTTCATTGCAGTTTGATCAAAGCTAAAAAGAGAACACTTACAGTTAAAGCTCTACTTGAATTGTGGAAATATTGTCAAATAATTGTGGTGAATTGTGGCCAAGACACAGAAATTATGGCCCTTGATTAATTGCAGTAATATGGAAAAGCCAGGGAAGACCTATTTGTTTAAGAAAAATTTACTGCAACAATGCAACCGCTTCAGTTCTGTGTTAGGCCTGCTGATTTTTTGATAACGAGCCCTTTTGCGGTAGCTGTGTGGGGCTGAAAGCCAGAGCCCCACCACACCTGGGGCTCACAGCTGGAGCCTATTCTCTGGCCCCTGGATTTCAGGGCACTTGATATCAGCCACCCAGCTGACATAATGATGATGAAATCATAATATTGGAGGATCTTCAATTTCCTCAAAATCGCAGATTAAGCAGTTGAATGACTAAACACAGAACTGAGTGAAATGGCAAAAAAACAAACTGACCCGGAGTTAAGGTTACTCCGGGCCTCTCCTGCCCTTCCAGGACATCAGCTTCAGCAAAACGCAAACCTGTGAAATTAGCAAAAAGGTCTATTTTAATTAGTATTGGTTATAAGATTTTAAGTGTGATGTATAATTTCATGCATAATGACTTGCTAATAAATTCTGTCGTTTCTATTTCTGTCTCTCATGGTTAGATAATGTTATGGCAAGGCCTTCCCCCGGTAATATTGCAAATTAAGTTGTACCCCTTGTAACTATTGCTCTTGTCTAAAACTCTGCACAGTTGTGTGGTGTGAGTGGAAGGTGTGTGAGAGAGGATCCAGCACAGAGGCCCAGGCGATCAAGAAGTGGAAACTTTGAAACATCCATTGTGTCTTGAGGCTGAATTGAATTAGCAGCATTGAGGAACCCTGGAGACAGGCAGAGACCCCACCAAGGGTGAAAATCAATGATGGGAACCCTGACAAAGGAACACAAATCAACATCTCTTCAGAGTGGATGAGGGCAGCATGACACTGCAAAACCCGCAGACTCCAATGGGAATACCAAAACCAGGAAATAGAGGGTTCAAGTAAACGCTCATGCAGCCATCACTGCCTCCTCCCCTGGGGCTGGCTCTCATCCCTAAGTATGATCTGCCTGCATGCTGGCTGCATTGGCTGGGTTAGGTGCAGCTGTGTGGAACAGGGGCAGAATGTGTCTGTTCTCAAATATCAAAGTATTTTCAAGTTTTAATTAACTCTGGCACAAAGCAACACCCTTCGCAGTGAGACATACCACACAGTCTGACATGGTCTGAAAGCATAAAGCAGGATTTTATATTTTGATTTCTGCTGTTCAAAGCACTTTGCATTCCTCATGGCAAGACAATGCTATGTTTCAGTGGGACATAAATGCCTCTTGGAAACTCAGAGAGAAGATGCGAGCAAACGTTGTAGCACAATGGTAGGGACTGATCTTTGTAGCCTTATATTTTATTAGAATCCTACTTGACCATGAGTTTGGCTCTGGTTTCAAGCTCAGTACTGGAGGGGTGGCAACTGCTTTTGGAGGACAGGGTCATAATTCAAAATGATCTGGACAAATTGGAGAAATGGTCTGAGGTAAACAGGATGAAGTTCAATAAGGACAAATGTAAAGTGCCCCACTTAGGAAGGAACAATCAGTTTCACACATACAGAATGGGAAGCGACTGTCTAGAAAGGAGTACGGCAGAAAGGGATCTAGGGGTTATAGTGGACCACAGGCTAAATATGAGTCAAGAGTGTGATGCTGTTGCAAAAAAAGGAAAAATGATTCTGGGCTGCATTAACAGGTGTGTTGTAAGCAAGACACAAGAAGTCATTCTTCTGCTCTATTCTGCGCTAGTTAGGCCTCAGTTGGAGTATTGTGTCCAGTTCTGGGCACCACATTTCAAGAAAGATGTGGAGAAATTGGAGAAGATCCAGAGAAGAGCAACAAGAATGATGAAAGGTCTAGAGAACATGAGATATGAGGGAAGACTGAAAGAATTGGGCTTGTTTAGTTTGGAAAAGAGAAGACTGAGAGGGAACAGGATAGCGGTTTTCAGGTATCTAAAAGGGTGTCACAAGGAGGAGGGAGAAATATTGTTCTCCTTGGCCTCTGGGGATAGAACAAGAAGCAATGGGCTTAAACTGCAGCAAGGGAGGTTTAGGTTGGACTTTAGGAAAAAGTTCTTAACTGTCAGGTGGGTTAAACTCTGGAATAAGTTGCCTAGGGAGATTATGGAATCTCCATCTGTGAAGATATTTAAGAACAGATTAGATAAGTGTCTATCAGGGATGGTCTAGACTGTAGACAGTACTGGGTCCTGCCTTGAGGGCAGGGGACTGGACTCAATGACCTCTCGAGGTTCCTTCCAGTTCTAGTGTTCTAAGTTCTATTTTCTATGTTTTCATCAGACAGTGTTAAGGCTGTACCCCACTTTGGCATGACAAATGCAGAAGTGGGGCCCCACAAAAGCACTCCAAAACCTGGTCTCTACAGGCTTTGGTACAAAAACTTCCCCCCAAATCCTAATACCTGTATTTTGGGAAATCCGCTGCCACCACCCAAGTAACTCCAAGAAAAATCAGGGAAAAGATCACTTGGGAAACCTTCTCCCAAAGGTGAAACTCTCCCTTGCCCCAACCTCCCTTTTGGTTGGAATTGGGAAAACAGAGGGGACCCATAGACAGACCTTCCAGGACACAAAAATCATCCAGTACTGGTTAATTAGAAAAAAAGAAAACAAACCTTTTTTATCAAAACTAAACTAATTGAAAGCATAGTACAGTGGCTAGATGGAAAGGGCCACCAACTGATACTCAGGGGACCCCCCTGGGTTAAAACTCAGTTACAAAGAAAGACCAAACATTTAACTAGCTCAGACCTTAGGATCAGCAGCTGTTTGGCCCTGGCTGGTCTTCAGGTTCCCAGACACATACCAAGCTCGAACTAACGAGCTAGTGTAGACATACCCATACACAGAATCAGTAGGACATAAGCTTTTATTTGATAACTCACTTGGCCCACGAATTTGGGGCAACCACTCCCCCTGTGGGTGCAGCAGTGATCTGTCTGCTTCCCTTAAAATCCAATAATGTGTGGCAGCCTGAGAACAGGGAGCTGCCAAAGCCTCACGGAGGGCAGATATTCGAGGACTATTTGGTGTCTGGGAGGGGGGTGGACATTAGCCCACCCACATCTAAAGGACCTCCCCCCAGCCTACAGGGAGGATCCACAGAGCCCAGAAAGCCAACTGATTACGTGGGACAAATAATGAGAAAACAGGGATGGGTGTGAGGGTCAAAGGGCTAAAACGAGGGAACCAGATGGGGATACCGAGCAGAGAACCCCAGACAGCGCACACTGCCCCTCAAAGGTCTCGAGAGAGCCAGTGGACGCCGCCCAGTGGAACTCTGCCCGGATGCGTGAGCAGATACAGGAACGGAAATAAGCCCCACAGTCTCAAGCCCCTCCCCCAGCCAACCTCTTCTCCCTGGTTTTATAGATTGCCAATTGGGCCATAGCCAGAAGGAGGTTGACCAGGAGGTCCCGTGACTTTGTGGGGCCATGGATGGGGTGTGCATAAATTAACAAGTGGGGGGAAAAATCCTCCAGAACCTCATGTTCAGGTTCTGGAGGAGCCAAAAGAGGGGCTGTAACCTGGAGCACTCGAGGTAGATGTTCGCCAAGGTCTCCCTCATGCCACAGAAGAGGCAAGTGTAGGGAATGGGGGTGAACCGCACCAAGTACATGCCCATGCTCCAGCCGATGTCCCCGGTGGGCCATGGAACCAAGGTCGAATAGAGGCTGGTCCACCGGGGCTCCCCACCCTCTATTGGTGGTAGGACGTCCCGCCACTTGGTGTCTGGGCAGGACACGAGGGTGGGGAAGTGGAACGTGTGAAGCACGAGTGTGTACAGGGGACTCTTTGGCACAGTTCGGAAGGGGACCGGCTGCAACGCGTGCAGCCAACTCGGGTGACGAGGGGTTGGAGGTCAGGAAGGTATGTGGGGCTGAGGGCCGATGGAGAGATCGGGTGGGCCAGCGGTGAGGGGTGGGTGGGGTGCACCCTCTCGCAGGACCTTGTTGAGATAAACCCGAGCGGTGGGTGGCAAAGCATCCTTCACATCTTGAAGTACGCGCCAGGGAGTATGTAGGGTGGAGAGCCTCATGTGCTGGGCAAGCGCCCGAGGATCCACCCAGTCTCCCCGGTCGTAGTCCAGGAGGTCTCTGACTCTGGTGACTTCTGCCAGGACCAGCCTCTGGCGCACCAAAGGAGACTATGCCACCTGCACATGAAAATGGAGGTTGTGTAGCAGGGGCTCCGCGAGGAGGTCTTCCCCCACAGTGGCTCCCAAGGACCTGGTCACTGCAAGCAGCTTCCAGGTCCGGAGGAGGTCCTGGTAGAAGGCTGGCAGCCCAGAGAGGTCTTGCAGAAGACCCCTTAGATAAAGGAGCTGCCGCTCATATTGGAGCCCTCAGAAGCGGCGAAGGAAAACGTGCACCAGCGTGTTCCATGCCCGACTACCTGCATCAAATAGGAGTCTCTGCAGGGCCCGGAGGCAGAGGATGTGAACCTGCATGCACAAACACGTCAGGCCCTGACCTCCCTCCTCCAGGGGGAGATGGAGAACCCTTGCAGAGACCCAATACAGTCCTGGCCAGAAGAATCGCAGCAGCAGCTGCTGGTTACAGGCCAGGAAACCCGGGGGCAGGACAAGGGTGTTGAGATGGTGCCAGAGCATAGACAGGATCAATTGGTTAAGTACCAGTGCTCTCCTGTGCAGGGAGAGACACCAGAGCAGTCCCGTCCATCTCTACAACCGCTCAACCACCCTGGACGCTAAACCTTGCCAGTTCTCCGGCAGAGAGGGATGCGTGGCAGAGAGAAAAATGACAAGATAAAACAGCAGACCTGCGCTCCACCTGATGGCCTGAAGCGTGGGTGGGAGGGAGCCAGCCTGTCACCCGACCCCTACCACCAGGCCAGAGCTCTTGACCCAGTTGACCCGGGCGGAGGAGGCTGCCGAGTAGACGGCTTGGCAAGCCTCCACCGGTGCCAGATCTCCCGGGTCTTGGACCACGAGGAGTATGTTGTCAGCATATGCCGACAGGACCAGCCTCGTCTCCGGCTCATGGAGCACCAACCACGTCAACTTCTTGAAGGAGACGGAGGAAGGGCTCCATGGCCAGAGCGTACAGCTAGCCTGACAGCGGACAGCCTCGATGTACTCCCCGCCCGAAGCTGACCGATGTGGACAGGGTCCAGTTGAGTTTGACCAAGCACTCTGCGGAGGCATACAGCACCTGGAGAAACCCCACAAAATGGGGCCCGAAGCCGAAGGCCAGCAGGGTGCCCAGGAGGTACCCCTGGTCCATCCGGTTGAATGCCTTCTCCTGATCCAAGGACAGGAGGACAAACAACAAACCGTCCTTATTCATAAATGATCTGGAGAAAGGGGTAAGCAGTGAGGTGGTAAAGTTTGCGGATGATACCAAACTGTTTAGGATAGTCAAGACAGAAGCAGACTGTAAGGGACTCCAAGAAGATCTCACCAAACTGAGTGATTGGGCAACAAAATGGCAAATGAAATTTAATGTGGATAAGTGTAAAGTAATGCACATTGGGAAAAATAACCCCAACTATACGTACAGTATGATGGGGGCTAATTTGGCTACGACAAATCAGGAAAGAGATCTTGGAGTTATCGTGGACAGTTCTCTGAAAACTTCCACACAGTGTGCAGCGGCGGTCAAAAAGGCAAATAGGATGCGAGGTATTATTAAGAAAGGGATAGAAAATAAGACCCGGAATATCTTACTGCCCCTGTATAAAACTATGGTACGCCCACATCTTGAATACTGTGTACAGATGTGGTCTCCTCACCTCAAAAAAGATATTTTGGCCTTGGAAAGGGTTCAGAAAAGGGCAACTAAATTGATTAGGGGTTTGGAACGGGTCCCATATGAGGAGAGGTTAAAGCGACTGGGACTTTTCAGTTTAGAAAAGAGGAGACTGAGGGGGGATATGATAGAGGTGTATAAAATCATGAGTGGTATGGAGAGGGCCGATAAAGAAAAGTTATTTATTAGTTCCCTAAATAGAAGAACTAGAGGACACCAAATGAAATTAATGGGTAGCAGGTTTAAAACTAATAAAAGAAAGTTCTTCTTCACACAGCGTGTAGTCAGCATGTGGAACTCCTTGCCAGAGGAGGCTGTGAAGGCTAGGACTATAACAGAGTTTAAAGAGAAGCTAGATAATTTCATGGAGGTTAGGTCCATAAAAGGCTATTAGCCAGGGGATAAAATGGTGTCCTTGGCCTCTGTTTGACAGAGGCTGGAGAGGGATGGCAGGAGACAAAGCGCTTGATCATTGTCTTCGGTCCACCCCCTCTGGGGCACCTGGTGCTGGCCACTGTCGGCAGACAGGATACTGGGCTAGATGGACCTTTGGTCTGACCCGGTACGGCCGTTCTTATGTTCTTATGTTCTTATGTCCCTACACCCAAGCTCTAAGAGATCCTGGAGCAGAAAAAGGTTGTCGAAGATGGTTCGGCCCGGGACGGTGTAGGTCTGGTCTGAGTGGACCACGTCCGCCAGCACGGACTTCAACCTTAGGGAGATGGCTTTGGCTACGATTTTATAGTCCGTGCTGAGGAGTGAGACGGGATGCCAATTCCTCAGATTGCGGAGGTCCCCCTTCTTGGGCAGCAAGGACCTCCCTCTGGCTGGAAGGGCCAGCAGGGACTGGAAAAAAGGACACTGTACTGGCCAGTGATGAAAGAGGCTCTGGTAGCAGGGTACCCTTGCCTTTGTGGCAGTAATTAGGGACACTGCGAGCCTCTGAGGCCCACAAGAACCTGCCAGGAAGCGCAGGACCCACAGGGCTTAGCCCAGACTTTGCTACAACTGTTGCCAGGAGTGGGATTGTTTTATAGCGCAGTGGGGTTCTCTACATACCCCTCCCTCAAAAGAATAGAACAAAAAAAAAAGGAGAAAAAGACAAAAAAAAAAACCCCCAAAACCACAAGTTGGAGGAAAAGGGGAACACACTGGTGGAGTAGTGGTTTTCTCTCACACACACACACGCCCTACACAGTGTCCAGATTGGTGAAGGGTTCACATCAGAGCACCATGGAAGACTTAGTGAAGGCCTTAGTGCAGGCCACAGTGGCCCAGCAGGAGGCCACCCGGGTGCAAGGGCAGGCCATGCAGGAAGCCACCAGACTACGACAGGAGACAGACCAGTTGCTCCTGAACCAGGCAGCAGCGGATCGAGCTCTCCTCTGGGAAATGGTGGTGGGTATACTCACTGACAAACCTCAAGAGGTAGGGGGTTTGGCAACAGTAAGAGCTGCAAATTGCCTGCCCAAGATGACACAGGGAGACAACATAGAGGCCTATCTCCTGGCTTTTGAATGGGCTGCCCACCGTGAGGCATGGCCAGAGGGGCAATGGGCCAGCATACTCACACCGTTCCTCTGCGGGGAAGCACAGATAGCTACTACGATCAGTCATCTGAGGTGGCAGCTGACTACCCCCGGCTGGAGGAGGAGATCCTGGCCCATGCAGGGGTAACTGCTGCAGCTAGAGCCCAGAGATTCCAGGATTGGAAATACCAGGAGGGAAAACCCCCGAGGGCCCAGCTGTTTGAGTTGATACATCTCGCCCGGAAGTGGCTGCACCCTGATGTGCATAGCCCAGACGAGATCCTAGAGACCCTCGTGACTAACCAGTTCACCCGGAAGTTACCGCCAGATCTTCACGTGTGAGTAGGTCAACATGACCCCTCTACTTTCGATGAGACAATCATGCTGGTAGAGCGGCAGCTGGCTGCCAAAGGACTGGCCTGGCCTCCTACAGAGAACCAATTATGAGGTAAAAGACTGAAACTGCCCCTACAGGATAAAGTGCCTCGCAGACCCAGGGACCCAAGACGGGGGGGAAAAAAAGGATGGAAACCCCCAAGGGCCATGTGGGGAGGAGAAGAATCCTGAAGCCAAACCCTTCTCCTCTTGGGAGCAGAGGAGAGACTATCGATGCTATGGATGCGGGGAATGGGGCCACATTGCAGCTCAGTGCCCCAATGTCGAGGAGTCTATGCTGTGAAACCTTGGGGCTTGGGGTAATCCATGTATCCTGCTTAGTCTTGTGGGAGTGGCAGCTACCCCACACAACTACACCAAGCCAGTGAGGGTAGATGGGGTAGAGACTGTGGCTCTCATAGATTCAGGGAGTGCAGTCACCCTAGTTTCTAGGAATTGATAAAACCCAACCAGGTACTACCAGCTGGGCGGATGGGAGTCACCTGTGTACATGGGACTGTCAATTTCTACCCTAATGCCCTGGTGATGCTGGGACCAAGGTTTGGGTACAGGTTGGTGTGGTTCCCCATCTACCCTACCCAGTATTGATCAGCAGGGACTTTTTGGGGTTTAGGGGTTTACTTTCCCTTCAGGAGCAGGAACCTAGGGAGCCCTCTGATTCAGGGGTGGCCTACTCCGAAGTGCCTTTTCCCCCCATGTTCACAGAATGGGCACAAGAACTCTTTTCCACCCCCGGGAAAGACAAGAAGACAAGGAAGCAGAGGAGGGCGGCCAAGGCTTTAGGCACACGCCTTCTGCTCCAGGGCAGAAGGGACACTTGTGTAGACCGAGATGCACAAGTGATGCTAGGGGAGAGCCCTGAGGGGCCTGTAGTGAGGGACCCAGAGGAAGTGGAGGATCTTGGGTCTAACACTGGGCCTGATGAACCAGGACCAGCTGAAGAGATTGAAGGAGATCCCCAGGGAGTTGAGTTGCTCAACCCAGGGAGGGCAACGTTTGGAAAAGACCAGGCAGAGGACCCCAGGTATGAAGACATGAGAAGAGAAGTAGTTGAAATATATGGGGTACCTGTAGTAGGGAAAACCCAGGGGCCTTGTTCCTATTTCATACTCAAGAAGAACCTCCTATACCATGTGGCCAACATACAGGGGCAGGAAGTACATCAGCTCTTGGTCCCGCAAAAATACCAGCGGGGTATTCTGGACCTGGCCTATAGCCACTTATTCGGAGGGCATCTGGGGGAGGAGAAGACCCAGGCACAAATCCTGCGCTGGTTCTTCTGGCCGGGGGTGTACAAGGACGTCCGGCGATACTGCACCTCCTGTCCTGAGTGCCAGTTGCATAGCCCTCGCCCTTACCTAGTGCCATTACCAATCATCGATGTCCCATTTGAATGAATCACAATGGACTTGGTGGGTCCGCTGGAGAAAATGACTCAGGGTCACCAACACATACTGGTCATCCTTGACTACGCTACTAGATACCCGGAGGCTGTTCCACTATGAAACATGGTCTCCCAGCCCATTGAAAAAGAGCTGGTGGCAATTTTTACCTGGGTGGGACTCCCAAAGGAGATCCTTACTGACCAAGGGACTCCTTTCACATCCAAGCTGATGAAGGACTTGTGTTCTCTGCTGTATGTCCAGACCTTGCACACATCAGTTTACCACCCCCAGACCAATGGGCTGGTGGAAAGATTTAACTGGACCCTGAAAGCCATGATTAGAAAGGTGGTGAGCATGAATGGGAAAGATTGGGACCTGCTGCTGCCCTTTCTCATGTTTGCAATTCAAGCGATGCTGCAGGCATCTACCGGATTCTCTCCACTCAAGCCACTGTACGGGTGGAACCTATGTGGCATCTTAGATATTGCCAAAGAGGGCTGGGAAGAAGAATCAGCTGAGGGGAAGAACATAGTGGACTATGTACTGCAAATGAGGGATCGCATAGCCCGAGGTACCCCAATTGTGAGGGATCATATGGAGAAGGCACAAGAAGCCCAATGCACATGCTATCACCGCCATACCACAGTTTGAAAATTCAAACCAGGGGACCAGGTCGTGGTGCTAGTGCCCGCTACTGAAAGTAAATTATTAGCTCAGTGGCCAGGTCTGTATGAGGTGATAGAAGCAGTAGGAGAAGTAAATTATAAAGTCCGGCAACCAGGGTGCCGGAAACGAGAGCAAATTTATCACATAAAGCTGCTGAAGCCCTGGCAAGAGCATAAGGCTTACGTGGTTGCTCAGAAGGAACCAGTCCTCCCAACAGAAGCCCCGGAATCAGTGAATATAGGCCCTGAGTTGTCACTAAAGCAGAAGGAGGAAGTAATTGAAATGATTCTCAGAAACCAAGATGTGTTTTCTGTGAAACCAGGCCGAACATCGGAGGCTGTCCACCATATCATCACCAGCCCCAGGGCCCGAGTAATGCTGAGACCCTATCGGGTCCCTGCAGCAAAAAGTGAAGAGATCAGAGCAGAAGTGGAAAAGATGCTGGTGATGGGGGTTATAGAGGAATCCCACAGTCAGTGGTCCAGCCCGATAGTTCTAGTTCCTAAACCTGATGGCACCACCCGTTTCTGCAACGACTTCAGAAGACTGAATGAGATCTCCCACTTTGATGCCTATCCTATTCCCCGCATCAATGAATTAGTTGACCAGCTAGGTGACGCTCGATATCTGACCACACTAGACCTAACTAAGGGGTACTGGCAAATTCCCCTTGAAGAAGATTCTAAAGAAAAAACAGCATTCTCCACCCTGGAAGGCCTATTCCAGTATACAGTGCTCCTATTTGGCCTCCATGGAGCCCCAGCAACATTCCAACGCCTCATGGATAAGCTGCTGCGGCCCCACACCAAATACGCAGCTGCCTACCTAGATGACGTGGTCATCCATACCCAGACTGGGAGACACACATCCAGAAGGTAGAGGCAGTACTGGAGACCTTCAGGAGTGCCGTCCTCATGGCAAATCCAGCGAAGTGCGCTGTAGGATTTTCTGAAGCCAAGTACCTTGGATAAATGGTAGGGAAAGGTCTAGTGAAACCCCAACTGAATAAGCTAGAAGCTATCCAACAGTGGCCCCAGCCAAAATGGAAAAAGCAAGTATGGGCATTCCTAGGGGTTGTGGGGTATTATCGTCGTTTTATCCTGCATTTCGCTACGTGAGCCAGCACTCTGACAGACCTAATAAAAGCCCGAAGCCCTGATGTAATCACTTGGTAGGACACAGCAGAAAAAACAATCACCGACTTGCGGTCAGCCCTTCGCAATAACCCCGTGCTAATAGCCCCAGATTTTACAAAAGAATTCATCCTGCAAACGGATGCATCGGAGGTGGGACTAGGGGCAGTCTTATCCCAGATGATAGGGGAAGAAGAACACCCTATACTGAACCTCAGTGGAAAATTGCTACCTAGAGAACAGAAATACGCGTAGTAGAGAGGGAATGCCTCTCCATAAAATGGGCCATAGAGGCATTACACTACTGTTTATTAGGACACAAGTTTGTCTTAGTGACAGACCATGCCCCGCTCCAGTGGATGCAGCGGAATAAGGAAAAGAACGCCAGGGTGACTCGCTGGTTCATAACCCTCCAGCCCTACCAGTTCAGAGTGCAACATAGAGTAGGAAGTCGCCACGGAAATGCAGATGGCTTATCCCGTATGCACTGCCTAACGACCCAAGTTGCCCAACCCCCACGTGTTGAGAAGGGGGGAGGATGTGTGGAAGCCTGAGAACAGGGAGCTGCCGAAGCCTCATTGAGGGCATATATGCGGGGAGCTGGATATCTGGCTTTATGTTCCCTGAGTAGGCTGTTAAAGACTATGGCCAGCCAGCCAGACCTGAAGCCTATTTGGCATCAGCCTGAAGGAAGGACTAATTGAAACACCTGCAGCCATTTAAGGGGGAGGTGTGCACTATAAAAAGACTTCCCCAGGCAAGGCTAGGGGGAAGGAGAAAAGGGACAGACTAGAGAAGAACTCAAGGAGAAGGAAGCAACCCAGAGTAAGAAAAATACATCCAAGTGAGCTGATGTGAAGGTTTGCTCCGCGACATCAGGAACAAAGTACTGCAGGAGGGGTTGGGGAAGTGGCCCAGGGAGGGGCTGCTGCTTAGGAGGTAAGGGCCAAGCTACACGCCCTGCTCGGAGCTGCCCCTACTATAGGGCCCTGGGCCAGAACCCGGAGCAGGTGGGAGGGACTGGGTTCCCCCCCAACCCTCCCCTCTGGCTGGCAGGACCAGCAGGGAGTAGAGAAAGGAATATACTGGACTGTCCAATGATGAAAGAGGCTCTTGAAGCAGGGTACCCATGCCTTTGTGGCAGCCACTAGGGATCCTGCGAGCCTCTGAGTCCCACAAGAACCTGCCAGGAAGCGCAGGACCCACAGGGCTTAGCCCAGACTTTGCCACAGCCCCTGGTCTCTAGGGCAGTGGTGTTCTGTGGCCGAAAGCTTTCCCAGAAATGCAGTAACAGGTTGGGGTGGGGACGGATGTGATGATGGTTTCACTTTCAGGTTTGCTGAAGATTCTGTGTGAAGCTGCTGGAGAAAACAGTGAAGTTTCCTGAACTCCTCTGCTGAAGTTGTATGAATAGAGTCAAGGGATTGGTCCAGGTGAGGATTTAATCAAGTCGCTTTGTCAGTATGGAAGCTATTGGCCTCTACAGACTCTGGAATTTTTTATTTGTTAGATTGTTCTGTTTCTGGTGACACTTTTGTCTGTTGCTTAACGGAGTTTGAGGGTTTGTGTGTAGTGCTGGGTGGGATACATTATTCCAGAAGCTTTTTGTGTTCTGGGGCGAGTCTGCATTTCTCCAGGGGCAGTATATTTCAATGCTGGGGAGAGTCAGTATATTTCAATGCTGTTCATTATAATCACATGTATTTGTGTATATTGATCGTCCTGATGCCTTTGTGAGTGAGGCTGCGCTATGTGAAGTGGTGTTCAGTCCCTGAGCCAGACAGGACTTGCACAAGGAACCGCCCTGGGAAGGAGGAACCCCATCCCCCATATCCTCCAGTCATGTCCGTGGAGGTGTGTTCCAGGTGTGGGACGTGGGGCTCTGCGCTAGGCTGCTCTGGGTACAGAGCTAGATGCTGAGACCCAGCGGAGAGGCCTGGCAGAGAGCAGGGCCTATGCCCTTGCCCAAAAGAGGGGTCAAGACCCCAGGTATGAAGGGGAGCGAGAAGCTACTTTGCCAGTCTCAGGCCCAGCATGATCTGCGGGGCAGAGATGAGGTCACTTGCCCATGGTGCAGCCCTGGCAGCTGGAGAGCTCTCCCCATACAGCCCCCGCTCTGCTGCTGCTTCCTGCTGGATGTGAGGGAGCAAACCCCCTCCCCCGCGTGACAAGCAGCCCCCCGCCTGCTGGTGTCACTGTGCACAGACGTGCTGGGAGGGGCCTGCAGCAGGTGTGTGCAGGGTGTGAACGCAGACAAGTCCTGCTGCCGACTGAGTGTCAGGCGTGGCCGTGCACCAATTGACATGTTAGGGCAGAGAACGGGCTCACCAGTGCATTTCTGACTGTGACAGGTCAGGCTGGCACTCGGTCACCAAGATTTATAGTGAAAGTCAGGGATGGATCCAAGGCACGAGGCACAAATCCTCAGCACGGGATCTGTCGGGACTTTTGCTATGAACAGCCCCGACTAAGCCTGGGGGGTGTCACTGCTGGTGATACTGTTGCTGCTGGAAACCCAGGAGCCAGGCCGGATGCTCAGAGTGGCTGCAGGAGCAGAGGGCAGAGATGGCTGCAGGGCCACCAGTGCGCTTGGCTGCAGAAACGCTCAAGCAGCGAAGGGCAGGCCTGTCCCTGTGGTCATTGAAGCAGCTCGCCCTAGGGCCAGGCCTGGGCAGCCCTGGGGTCTGCCACAGCAGCCAGCGCAGAAGTCACTGACCTCATGGGAAGTCAGACTCTGAGACGTCAGCGACCTCCATGAAAGACATGAAACTCTGACCCTGTTTGTGCTGCACTGAAGTGGTGTCAGCGCCCCCGGGAGTTCAGAACCCACGGCCTCCCCACTGCGAAATCGGCTCTACAATCATGAGACTGTACAATGGTCATTTACTTACATGTTTGGTTTTGAGCCCTTTGGATTCAGTTTTTCTCTGCACTCACAAGGACTAGAAACTTGTGTCTAACAAGGAAAGCCGAGGTTCTCACATGACTCCAGGAGCTGGCACCTAAAAACAGACCTCAGATCTCATGATGCTTGTGAGAAGAACATGAGGGCTGGGAGCTGGGAGGCCTGACACATATTGTACATTTCGCCTCTTCCTCCCCCGCGGGGTGAGAGCGCGCACTGAAGGGCAGGAGCTGGAGGAGGAGGTTGGGAGGTGGAGTGAGAGGTGGAAATGTTCTTGGGTTTGGTGCTGCCCGTTGCCTGCTCTGGCTAGGACAGATCCTTGTGCAGGGCTCTGGCTGCATTAAGGGACCGTTATTGCAAAGATGCTGCGGTCTCCCTTCATTTCTCCAGAGCCCCCCCCTCTAACATCACCCACAGAGCTCCGTGATTCCAGAACGTGCAGCCACCGGCCTCAGCATCTCAGTCCGGTTCATACCAGTGACTGTAGCTGCAGACAAAAGGCCTTTAGCTCCTTAGCCTGAGACAGCCAGATCCCTACTGGACGCTAATGTGACACCTTGGGGAACTAGGTTTGGTTTCTGGCAATACGTGTTTATTAAGTCAAGTTCAGACCATTGTGGAGTTTGTAGGGGAAGGATCTGGCACCCTGAGCCCCCTCCATGCGTCCAGAGACAGCGCTCCTCCCAGTGCAAACACTGAAAACAATGGCACCTGTTCACACACCCACATGCCCTCCGACTGCAACTGAAATTGTTTTGCCATGAGACAGGATCTCCCTGGTTATTGCAGGCTCTGACCTGAATGCATGGATCGCCCCAGCACAGGTCTGAGCCCTCAGCCTTGCCCTGGTTCTGCAGCACAGAACGTTTTCACTCCAACAGGAATAAGCTGATGGATGGTCCTAGCTTCTGGTGAGGGGGGCAGAGAGAGAGCAGGGACATACCCCCAGGGACATACCCCCACAGGCTTGCACTGCTAGTTGTGGGCTCACACTAGAATGTTGGTGCCAGGATTCCCGAATTCGTTTGCTGGAGCTGGGAGAGCTCTCCCCACACGGCCCCCGCTCTGCTGCCGCTTCCTGCTGGATGGGAGGGAGCAAACGGCCCCCCCTGCGACAAGCAGCCCCCTGCCCGCTGGTGTCACTGGGCACAGATGTGCTGGGAGGGTCTTGCGGCAGGGCCTGGCCCTGCAGGGTGTGTGCAGGGTGAACGCAGACGAGTCCTGCTGCCAACCGAGTGCCGGGTGCGGCCGTGCCCCAAGTGACACGTTAGTGCAGAGAACGGGCTCACCAGTCAGTGCATTTCTGACGTGTGACAGGTCAGGCCGGCTCTCAGTCACGGAGATGTTTTATAAAAGTCAGGGATGGATCCGAGGCACCAGGCACAAATCCCCGGCCCAGGACTTGTTGGGACTTTTGTTATGAACAGCCCTCACTAAGCCTGGGGGTGTCACTGCTGGGCACACCGTTGCTGCTGGAGGCCCAGGAGCCATCTCTCAGGCAGCCCCCAGGGCCAGCTGCTCAAAGCAGCTCCAGGAGCAGAGGGCAGAGATGGCTGCAGGGCTGCTAGTGTGCTTGGCTGCAGAACCGCTCCAGCAGCAACGGGTATGTCTGTCCCTGTGGCGATCTCAGCAGCACGCTCTGGAGTCCTGGGGTCGGCTACAGCAGCCAGGGGTCTGGCTTCATTAAGGGACCGTTACATACATACAAAGTGCAGCTCAAGCCTCAGCGTCTCAGCCCCGCTGACTTTCTTAGCGCCAAAACTGGAAGGAGCCAAGCAGCATGCTGCTGGCAGCCATTTCTGTCAGTGGGCAAAGCCCTCAGGCTTTTCCAAGCAAACTGTCCAAATCCTGCCTTACTAATCTGCTAGAGTTCTCTGAAGGGCTCAACAAACATGAGGACAAAGGCGGGGGATCCAGTGGATAGAGGGTACTTAGATTTCTAGAAAGCCTTTGACAAGGTCCCTCACTAAAGGCTCTTAAGTAAAGTAAGTTTTCCTGGGGTAAGAGGGAAGGTCCTCTCGTGTATTGATAACTGGTTAAAGACAAGAAACAAAGGGTAGGAATAAATGGTCAGTTTTCAGAGTGGAGAGAGGTAACTAGCGGGGTCCCCCAAGGGTCTGTCCTGGGACCATCCTATTCAACTTATTCATAAATGATCTAGAGAAAGTGGTAACCAGTGAGGTAGCAAAATTTCCACATGATACTAAACTGCTCAAGATAGTTTCGACCAAAGCAGACTGGGAAGAGCTTCAAAAAGATCTCAGCAAACTAAGTGATTGGGCAACAAAACAGCAAATGAAATGTAATGTTGATAAATGTAAAGTAATGCACATTGGAAAAAATAATCTCAACTATACATACACTATGATGGAGACTAATTTGGTGACAGCCACTCAAGAGAGAAATCTTGGAGTCATTGTGAATAGTTGTCTGAAAACATCCTCTCAGTGTGCAGTGGCAGTCAGAAAAGCAAATAGAATGATAGGAATAATTTTAAAAGGGATAGAGAATGAGACAGAAAATATCTTCTTGCCTCTATGTAAAACCATGGTACGTCCACATGTAGAATACTGAGTACAGATGTGGTCACTTCATATCAAAAAAGATATATAGGCATTGGAAAAGGTTCAGAAAAGAGCAACAAAAATGATTAGGGGTTTGGAAGGGGTCCCACATGAACAGAGATTAAAAAGTCTTGGACTTTTCATCTTAGAAAAGAGGAGACTAAGGAGGATGTAACAGGTCTGGTCCTGTGTGTGAGCACCCCTTGGTGGCTGAGGGGGGTCTTGCAATATTTAATTCACCTGTCTGCGGGCAAGTCAATGTCCAGTCCGTGGCTGAGGTTCAGGCCTCTTCTTTTACCCACCTTCGTTTGGGTGTGGTTCGCAGAAGGGTTGGGGGGGACCCAGTCCCTCCCACTCCTCTGGGTCCCAGCCCAGGGACTTTATACGTAGCAGTTACCTGCCAAGTTTCAAAGTCTGTAATTGTGGTCACTTCCTCAAGATGCCACTTCCTCAAGATGCCATTTCATCCAGCCCTTCTCTAGGGACTTGTCACTGAAATCCCCTTGTCTGGGGCACCACAGAGTTGTCGCTGGCTAGCCTTGAGCTGCAGGATCTTATAGACTCATAGACTCATAGACTTTAAGGTCAGAAGGGACCATTATGATCATCTAGTCTGACCCCCCGCACAATGCAGGCCGCATAATCTCACCCACCCACTCCTAGAATAATCCTCACCCCTATATCTCAGATATTGAAGCCCTCAAATAGTTTGAAGACCCCAAGATGCTGAGAATCCTCCAGCTGTGATCTGTACCCCATGCTACAGAGGAAGGCGAAAAACCTCCAGGGCCTCTGCCAATCTACCCTGGAGGAAAATTCCTTCCCGACCCCAAATATGGCGATCAGCTAAACCCTGAGCATGTGGGCAAGACTCCCCAGCCAGACACCCAGAAAGTTCTTTATAGTAACCCCTATCATCCCTCCATTGACCTATTTACCACTGATAATGACTAGTCAATTAGTTACCAAGACCATGTTATCTTGTCAAACCATCCCCTTCATAAATCTTGCTCCACTCAGGTACAAGGGCCCAGCTCCCACTCATAACTCTCCAAGGTTCTGGTGTTCCCCGGTCAGCCCAGAGGCCTTCCTGGGTTGAGCTCCAGGAAGGAACTGACAGGCCTTAGCTAGCAGCTACTTGTATTGCAGCCTGCCGCATCCTGATTGGCTGCAGTGGAAGATGCCCCTCAAGCCTGCTCCGAGGACCTCTCCACTGCTCCTGCTGCTGGCCAAGGTGCTGAAAGACCTCCAGCAGGGAGGTCAGGCTTTGTCTGTCCCATCACACTCCTCCCCCCTCAGAGAAGTTCGGTCGGGGCATCTACAAAATCAGTATCTGCAGCTGTCCTGGAGAAGAAATCCTCATTCCCATGTTGGGATCCTGGACGGTGCTCCACTGTGAAGGCATATGGCTGCAGTACCAAATACCACCATGTAATCCGGGGGTTCATATCCCTGATGTCTTGTAGCCATTTTAATAGTGTGTGGTCTGTGATGAGGTGGAATGGGACTCCCAATAGGTAGTAGCGCAAAGCCACTACTGCCCAGTGAATAGCTAGACATTCTCATTCTATAGTCAAGTACCTGGTTTCCTGTGGATGTAGCTCCTTGCTTAAGTACAGGATGGGATGTTCCACTCCCTGGAAATTCTCAGATAGCACCGCCCCCAAACCTACTGTTGAAGCATCCGTGTGTGAGATGAATGGCTGAGAAAAATTAAGGCATCGAAGCACTGGTTGTTGTCCTAGAATGTCTTTTATGCTTTGAAATGCCTTTTGGCATTTGGGTGTCCACTTTACAACACTGGTGCTGAAGCTTTGGTTAGCTCTGATAGCGGAGTGGCCAGGGTTGCAAAATGTGGGATAAAGTGACAATAATAGCTGGCCAACCCCAAGAAGGCCCACACCTGTTTTCTCATTGTAGGAACTGGAGTTTTGTCTAGGGCGTCTGTTTTGTCCTGGATTGTTGTACCTTTCCATTCCCCACCAGATATCCCAAGTACTTGATCTGTTGCATACCCAGTTTGCATTTCTTGGGGTTTGCCGTGAGCCCTGCTTCTCACAGCGCCTGTAGAATGGTTGTGACGTGGGTCAAGTGCGACCTCCAATCTTCACTAAAAATGACCATGTCATCTAGATAGGCTGCTGAGGATTGCCCGCAGTGTCACAGCACCTGAGTCATTAGATGCTGGAAAGTGGCTGGCGCCCTGTGGAGCCCAAAAGGCATAGTTATGAACTGGAAGAGTCCTAGTGGGGTGGAAAAAGCCATCTTCTCTAGTGAGTCCTCTGTAAGAGGTATTTGCCAGTAGCCCTTCATTAAGTCTAAGGGGGTACACCTCCTGCAATGAGGTGTAACAGTTAATCCGAACTAAGGACTTTGTTCGGATTAACTTCTGACTGCCACGTGTAGCCACAGGAAGTCAGTTTGAACTAAGGGGATTTAAAAATGGCGCCCACCCGGTAACATGCAAATGAAGCCCGGGATATTTAAATCCTGGGTTTCATTTGCGAGTTCGAATGCCTACATTAGCCTCCCTAGTTCGAACTAGGGGACTAGTGTAGACATACCCAGGTAGTGAGGTATTGTGCTTTTCCAAGCCGGTCTAGGAATTCGTTCATGCATGGCATGGGATATGCGTCAAATTGTGAGACTGCATTCACACCTCTGAATTTGGCACAGAACTGGATGGTGCCATTGCGTTTTGGTACAAGGACTACCGGACTGCACCAAGGGCTTTGGGATTCTTCAGTAACCCCCAAGCTTAACATGGCCCGAACATCCTGTTCTAGGGCCCCTCAGAGCTTTTTGGGAACTCGATACGTCTTGTGTTGGGGTTTAGTTGCCTGCATTGTCCAGATCTGGTGGGCCACCAGAGGGGTTCACCCTGGTAACAAGGAGAACAGATCTTTAAAATGTTCTAACAGTGTCCCAGCCTGCCATTGCAACCACGGAGATAGGCAGTCTGCAATGGGTACATCAGCAGGGCCTGTTGGGGGCTGAACTTCCAGGCCTAAATCTTCTGGAACTTCTTGGGGGGGTCTATGAGTAAGGCTTCTTGTGCTCTCCAGGGCTTTAATAGATTCATATGGAAAATCTGTTCCTCCTTCTTCTTATCAGGACACCGAATTTCATATTCCACCTCTCCCACTTGGGCTAAATATGCAAATTAGGCATGGCCATATTCATTGCTGTGCCTCATTTGCATATGTTCTTGCACAAGAGAGCGCAATGTAGACGTAGTCTTGGTGTATCAGTTCATACGGGTCCTGCCATTTGGCCAAGAGTTTGTTCTCAGAGCTAGGTAGCAGCAGCAAGACCCGGTCTCCCAGATCATAGCACCTGTCACTGGCCCCTTTAATATAATGGCGCATCGGGGTTTGTTGGGCTTTCTTTAGGTTCTCCTGGGCAAATTTGGTCACGCGGCGCAGTTGCTCCTGCATCTCCACCACGTACTGGATCATTTTCTGGGACTGGGAGGCTTGATCTTCCCAGGTTTCTTTGAGCAGATCCAGTATTCCTCTAGGTTGCCGACCATACAACAGCTCGAAGGGCAAAAAGCCAGTTGAGGCCTGAGGTACCTCTCATTCAGCAAACATTAAATACAACAGCAGTCGGTCCCAATTGCAAAGGTCTGTATTTACAAATGTCCTTAGCATGTGCATTAAGGTCCAATTAAACGTCTCCACTAAGTCATCCATTTGAGGATGGTAAACTAAGGTCCAAAGTGATTTTACTTTGAGAAGTGTCCCGACCTCTTTTAACAGTTGCGACATAAAATTGGTCCCCGGTCAGTCAGGATTTCTGTATGAAGGCCTACCTGAGAGCATAGGCATGCATACGGAGTGTGCCGGGTATGCCCAGGCACACCCTAATATCTAGGGTTGCCAGGTGTCTGGTTTTCTACCGTACAGTCTGGTTTTGTGGGGCTCTGGCCGTTAAAAAAATCCAGAAAATACCGGCCATGTGCAATGTCCGGTATTTTCTGGTTTTCCGGCTGAGTGCTGGACGGAAGCCTGGTGGGGGTGAGGGGAGTGGCTGGGAGGCGGGGAGCGATCAGCATTGGGAACTCTGGTTGCGTGTGAGGAGGAGGGGCAGCCAGGTCCATGATCCTGCGCTCTGGTCAAGCACGTGGTGGAGCCGCAACCGGACTGACTCGCGCTTCGCCGGGACCCTGCGCGGGACAGGAGCACCGTGGGATCTGCACTGCCTGGGTCAGTCCTGCTCTGCATCAGTTGATTTGCTCCTGCCTCTCCTGGCCAGCCGGTTGGTTCTCCCCCACTTCTCCTCCCGATCTGCCCCTGCCAGCCCCTCTGCACCCAACCCCCACCTCTTCCCCCACCACCAGCTCTACCTCCTGCCAGCCCATTCCTCCTCTCGGTCTTCCCTGGCCAGCCCCACTGCACCCCCCACCTGCACTGCTTCCAGCGGCCAATTCTCCCCTCCTCCTCCTGAGCTTTCCTGGCCAGACCCGCTCCCACCGGCCGCCCCCCCTTCCCCTGATCTCTCCTGGCCAGCCCTGCTCCACCTGACCCCCTCCCCCACTGACCAACTCTGCTTCCCATCAGCTGCCCCCCCCCCCGATCTCCCCCAGCCAGCTCCTGCCCACCCCTGACAGCTCTGCTTCCTGGACCCCCTTTCCTCCCATTCCCCCCCCCTTCTTCCCAGCCAGTTCCGCTCCCCTCCTGGCTGGTTCCTCCCCCTCCTCCTCCCCCCATGAAGGTGTGTCTGGAACTTTTTTTAAGGCTACCTGGTAACCCTACTAATGTCTCCAGAAAAGGGGCTTTGCGTTTTAATTTAATAGCATGATACACTCTTTTAGTTTTAAAGTATGGATAGTTGTATTATGCAATAAGCGCCGAACTGCGTAATATAGATGTATAGAAAGCCTGCATTCGCTTGCAGCCTGCACCCCCACTACTGCGGTGCCGCATTACCATTGGTCCTCCCCTCCCCCTCCGACTACTATTCTAGAAAATTCTTTGACCTATATAAGCAGCCGCGTCAGGCGTGCCCAGCGCAGTGTCTACAGTGTTTGTAATCTTTGTCGCGTGTACTCTACTGAAATAGCGTAGCAAGCCCGTGGCTTTACGTTTTAATTCAATCGTATGTTACCCCCTTTTAAGTTTAAAATATGGATCGGTTTGTTAAGATAAGAAAAGGAGCCGACAAACTGAACTATAATGAATGTGCAAATAGCTCGGGCTCCTTGGTTAAGAACTTACACGAAGAGAATGCCGCCACCAGTTCCAGTGCGTGCAATAAACGGAGTAATGACCAACAGAAACAGACTTTGTCTCTTAGTTCAGGTCGGTGTAGTTCCTATTCAAAGCCATCAAACGTTCCATCTGATGACCCAGTCTGTGATACTCCAAAAAATAGATTAGAACATCAGTCTCAATTATCTAGAGGCCCTTATCAGCCTAGATTGAGCATGTTTCCTAAAAGTAAAATAGGGAATATATAAAGAAGTTTCAGTGCAGTTGGTATGAAAAGTATAGGTGGTTAGAATATAGCCCATCAAAGGATGCAGCATTTTGCTTTTACTGCCGTTTGTTCTCCTCTAATGATGCAGAAAACAAAGGTCACACTGATCCAGCATTTACTGATAAGGGATTCAGAAACTGGCATAGGGCTAACGAATGCTTTAAAAACCACCAACTGTCAAAATCTCATGTGTTGAGCTGTTCTTCATGGTCAAGTTTTATGAAGGGAAACCTATTGATGTATTGTTGGATGAGGGCAAGCAGGCTTATCTGTCTAAACAAGAAGAAGAACGGTGCCATAACCAAAGTGTAATGGAGTGACTGATTGATATTGTTCTGTGTTTGGCAAAAGGTGAGAGACCATTCAGGGGTCACAGTGAAAAAGCTGACAGTTTTGAGAGAGGTTTATTTCTAAATCTTGTCAATATGCTCCAAAAATATGATCCTGTAATGGCAAAGCATGTGCAACAATCTCCTCGAAACGCTACCTATCTGAGTAATCGCATCCAAAATGATTTAATTGTGGCCTTGCACAACATTGTGCAACAAAAGATTGTGTCTTCACTACATGGAAAAATGGTCTTAATAACTGCTGACGACACTACTGACTGTGGACACCATGAACAGATAGATGTCCATTGTGGTGCAGTATTTTGACAATGAAAAACATAGTCCAGTGGAACATTTTGTGTCTGTTCAGAGACACAAACTGAGCAACAGTTGATTCAGTCTATTTTTGACCAGTTAAATGACGTCCTTGGTGTTCTTAAAATTGACTGGTCATCAGTGATGTCTGTCTGTTTTGATGGCACATCTACTATGTCTGGATGTACTGCGGGAGTTCAAATGAAATGTAAAGAAAGAAACAGTGAAATGCTCTATGTACACTGCTATGCGCATTGTTTGAACCTCGTCCTAGTAGATGCATGCACTTCAAGTAAACAAAACAGAACTGTCTTTGATTTTTTTGGTGTTATTCAGACTCTTTATGCCTTCATGGAGGGCAGTCCTGTGCGACATGCAGTAATGGAGAAGATTTCACAAGAAGTAGGATCCCAGTTGAAGACTTTGAAGTCACTATCAAACACAAGATGGGCATGCAGAGCAGAAGCAGTGGCTGCTGTAAAACAAAACTACTCCATCATTTTACAAGAGATTATCAAAAACAACTCGCCTTGCTGACACTAAAATAAAAGCCAGGGGCCTTATCCATGAACTAATTCATTCAAATTTATCTTTGCCCTTCACATGATGCACCCTATTCTCCAGATGGTGGTAAAAGTGAGTAAGGCTCTTCAAGCTCCAGATCTCAACTTACTTACTGCAATGACAAGGGTGAAAAGCTTGCGTAACTCTTTGGCTGCGATGTGAAGTGGCCCAGAATATTTTCAATCTATTTTCAATGACAGTATGAAAATGTGTGTAGAGAATGATATATTGATTCCCCCAGTTAAGAAGAGAAAAACGTCCACTCGTATTGATGACACATTTGAGTCCCAGCATCACTTTGATACAAAAGAGGAGCAGGAGAGAATAACTTCATTTTACCCACTCCTAGACTCAATGATTACCAGCATTGACCAGCAATTTGAACAGGAGACTTGTAAAATTGTGACTGCAATGGGAAAACTGCTGAGCTTAGACATTGGCAGGGATGATATGAGAATCATTGCCAACAAATTTAAAGTGTCCTTGGATGAGTTAGAAGCTGAAGTCGGATTGCTTCAGGGTTATGATGGATCTGTTCCTAAAGGCAGCACTACGAACACCACCAGAGAGTGGCTTGACTGGCTAAAGGAATCGGATCGGTCTTCCATGTTCCAAGACTTTTACAAATCTATTCCATGCTTTGCAGTCTTACCTGTTACAAGCTGTTCATGTGAAAGAGCCTTTTCGAAACTAGCACATGTAAAAAACAAACTAAGAAGTACAATGTCCCAACAGCACCTTGACTCACTCATGATTTTGTACATTGAACAAGAATTGGCTTCGTCAGTTTATTACAATGATGTGATTGAGGAATTTAAGTCCATAACACCTGGTGAGTAACGTCTCATTCTCTAGGACAGGAAGATGAAGAAACTTTAATCTGTTTTGGTCAATTTGGGTTAGCTATTTATCTGGTTAAAGATAAAGATCATGAAAATTGACTGTATCTTTGTATACGCCTGGTTATCACTACAGCAAAAATTTGGTATTTTGTGTCATTTTTTAAGTAAAGTTTAGTTGTTAATTTAAAAAAAATTAAGTTTAGTTAAGTTTTAGTTTCTTTAGTTTGTTTGATGAATAAAAATAATGTCCTTTATGATTGAGTATTCAGTAAATGTTTGCCTTTAAAAAAAAAAAAAAAATTCCCTGGGTGCACACCCTAATGAAATGTGCTGCGCACATCTATTCCTGAGAGCAAAGTTGTACTAGCTCGGTGGCCACAGACGGTGCCCTTATTGAGTGCAAGGGGATTGCTTCTGGGTAGCATGTAGCTTCGTCTACAATGACCAGTATATGTTGGTGGTCCCAGGCACTTTTCTCTTGGGGGCCCACAATATCAACCCCTGTTCTGTCAAAGGCTGTACCTACCATGGACAAGGTATGAGGGGAGCCCGCCCTGTCCCTTTTGGGGCTACTAATTGACAGTCTAGACACAAGGCACAAAAGTCCGCAGGTTCCTTATAGACCCCTGGTTGAAAGAACCAGACCAAGAGGTGGGCTAAGGTCTTCTCTCATCCTAGATAGCCCACAGAGGGGATTGAGTGGGCCAAGCATAACACGGCTCTCCGGGCCTCCCAAGTCACCAGGAGTTGGTTTCTGACCTCCCCTGTATTTGGGTCCTCATCAGCTCGATAAAGCAGATCCTTTCTGAGTTCAAAGTGGGGGAACTGAGATGCTGGAGTAACGAACTCCCCCCAGCTTGTCCAAGAGCTCATCAGGCCTAGGCATGGGGTAGGCATCAGATATGGGGATGGCATTGAGCTTCCGACAGTCCATGCAGAACTGGATCAACCCATCCTTCTTGGGGAGCAGCACCACCAGAGAGGACCAGGGGATGGAGGATGGTTGGATCACCAGCGCCAGCATGTCCTGGACCTCCCTCTCCAGGTCCTGGGCCGCCTTCCCTGTGGCCCTGAATGGGGAGCAGTGCACTGGGGGTTGGGTACTCATCTTTATCTGGTGGACAGCCAGGTTGGTGTGACCAGGCTTCTTGGATAACAGCTGCTGGTGGGAGCGCAGCACCTCTCGGATCTCGGCCTGCTGGGCCGGGTTAAGCAGGTCCTAGAGGGGAGTAGATTTCAGCAAAGAATCACCTCCAGTCCCAGGGATCAGACCCCCAGGGGGGTCGTCTCCCTGCCCCTCCCACTGGCTGCACATGGTCTGCACCAAACTCCCCCTACCCCAGTGTGGTTCCATCACACTGACATAGTAGACCCGGTGGCTGTGAGCCCAGTTGGACAGCTCCACCATAGTTTCACCTCATTCACCTGCTTGATGACTTTGAAGGGGCTGCCCCATGCTGCTTAGAGCTTGTTCTTCTGTACGGGGACAAAACCCATCCCATGGCCCCAGTGGCGTAGGCACAGGCCCGTGCGCATATTCCCCTTGCACTCGTGGAATGAGGAGTAACAGTTAATTCGAACTAAGGAGTTAGTTCGAATTAACATTTAACTGCCGCGTCTAGCTGCGGGCAGTTAGTTCGGACTAAGGGGGATTTAAAAATGGCGGCACCTGGGAACATGCAAATGAAGTCTGGGATATTTAAATCCCAGGCTTCGTTTGCAACTCCGGTTGCCCTCATTTGCCTACCTAGCTCGAACTAACGAGCTAATGTAGACATACCCTTTCTTATTTATTACAAGCTTTAAGCAGTTAATACAGTTATTTACATTTTACAAGCCTTAAAAACAAAGGCTATACAAATTAAACCTTAAATACTATGAATTTAAAAAAGTACAACACAAAATAATACAACAGCAATTAATAAATTATTGTAATACAATATTTAAGCCTAGTTCACATTCACTTCATCTATATGACACGTACTGTACCAGGCACAGGTTCATGGTCCCTTTGATTTCCACACTTTGGGAAGCCATGCACTGCTGCAGGCGGTGTGAAGGGCCTATTTACTTCTAATTACCTGCAGCAGGACGTGTGGGTCAATCCTGCCCATTCCCTCCCATCGATTGTTCTTACTAAGCCCATTTTATAGCAAAGAGAGACTTGGTCATTCTAATAATATTTGCCAGTTGATTACATGTTGTGTAAGATACCTACAATGCCAATGCCCTTATCTGGGGTACAGCCTGCTGCTTAGTATGTTGCAACATACTATCTGCTTGGTTAAGTTTTATGGCTTTATCGCTAATTTTTGCTTATCAAAAATAGAATGTACAAGGTTCCTCCCTATGTTCCTGACGTGGTCTCACTGTATCATGCTATATCTGCATGAGTGTGCAAACAACATTCCTGCCTCTCAAAGATTCCCCTCCCCCGCCCCCAGCCTTGCCTGCATGCTATGTGCACCAAACTTGAGACAGGCCTGGGTTTGCTTGTTGGAGACCCTCACTTTCATTAAGGCAGGCATTATTATTTCAGTCCAGGCTCCCCTACAAAAGATTTTTAGCAACTGCTTTAGGGTACGTCTAGACTACATGGCTCTGTCAACGGAGCCATGTAAATTAGTTTATTTGGCATAGTCAAAGGAAAGCCTTTGTCGACCGTGCCGTGTCTAGACTGCCGCGCTGTGCCGGATCAGCTGGTCATCGGCACAGAGCGGTGGCCATGTTTATTTTAATGAAGCGGGGATTATTTAAATCCCTGCTTCTTTGACTATGCTGAATAAACTAATTTACATGGCTCCGTTGACAGAGCCATGTAGTCTAGACACACCCTTAGTGTCCCATTGAACCACCACACCAGCCCTTTGAACTGTTGGTTATACTCTGAGGCCCAGGTGAGCCAGACCCCATGTTTCTCCCACAAGCACCAGAGCAGGGCTGAAAGTTCTGGAGCAGCTTCTGCCGGGTGTGCCGGATCCCCTGGTTTCCTGAGAATAAGACATCATGAGCCAGGTTTAGCAGCATGTGGCAATACTTTTGGGGAACCACCAGCTGCCACTGGACCTCCCCATGACTCCACTTCCCCTGCGGGCACCGTTTTCCATTACAGGAATCCCCTCTCCCACAGGAACCTCTAATGGCAGCCTTCCCCGGGGGTTGAGCTGCACAGAGGCCAGCCTGGTCCCTCAGAGTCTTTGAGGAGGGCTCTGTCTGCAACTTGGCCTGGAATTCAATGGCTGGAGAAGGGATGGAAACCTGTTCCCACTCGGTGTCTGTGTCCAGGGTCCCAGCTCTGCTGAGCCCAGTTTCGTGGGGCCCTTTGTTCACTGTCTCTCATTGGCTCTGGCTACAGGTAGTGACCAGGGCACTGTGGGGTCCTTCCTGCCAATCCTCTAGATCGCCCCCATCAACACCCCTGCAGGCAGGTGCTGGTGCACCCCCATTTCCTTGGGGCCCTCCTTAGCCCCATTTCAGACGCACTTGGGCCACGGGGAACCTTGGACAGTGTCCCACCTATGCCTGTCAGGGTCAGCTGGGTGTTGGGCACCATGAGGACTGGGACCACCGGCTCGGGCCGGACCAGTATCACCTCTGCACCTGTGTCCCAGTAGCCCATCACCTTCCTGCCATCCACCTACAGGGGCATGAGGCACTCGCTCCACAGGGGCAGCCTTTCCCCCACCCAGAACACAGAGAGACCTGCCTCTGAAGGGTCAAGTCCTCAAGAAGAGCTGGCCTGAGGGGCCTTCCTCACCTGAACCGAGGGCAGCCTGCCAACCCCTGCCACTGGGGCAACCTGCTGATCCTCCAGCCTCACCCAGTTACCCCTGGGAGACCTCAGTCTGTGAGGTCTGTCTCGGCGCTTGGGGCAGTGAACCCGTTTTTGGCCTCTTTGCCCAGAGTGATGGCAGGTCAGGTCCAGCTGTTTCGCCTGGGTACTGGCTGTCCCCTAGGAGGAAGGTTGCTGGCTCCTCCTTGCTGGGGACCCCTGGGCACCCCTCCCTGTGGCACAGCTGTGAGCCAGTCTCTACGGGATTCCCCTTCACACCCGAACTGGCTGTCTCTGAGCTCATTGGCCAATCGACCTGCACTGTGTGAGTCCTCCAGCTTCCGATCCTTCAGTCGCAGCCTCAGGTCAGGCGAGCATATTTCACAGAACCGTTCCAGGACCATCAGCTTAAGAGGTCCTCTGGGGTCTGGGCCCCAGCCCCAAACATCCGTTTGTGGAAGTATTGCATCAGGTGGGAGGCCAGGCCTGCATAGGTCTCCTCAGTACACTTCTGCTCACTCTGGAACATTTTCCTATATGTCTTAGGGGTCAGCCCCAACTTGTGCAGCAGGGCTTGTTTGACCCATTTGTAGTCCCCCAGCTGCAGCCCCTCCGGCTGGCCAAGCACCCCTTGGCCTTCTGATCCAGTAAGGGGGTGAGCTGCCGGAGCCAGTTGTCTGGGGGAACCTAGTGCAGCTCACAGGCTTGCTCAAAGGAGTTAAGAAACCCAGCCAGGTCCCCTACATCCTTACACTGGGATAGTATGAACCTCTCAAAGTGACCTGCAGTCCAGAGCCCCCCGGGGTGCTCCTCACTTACTGCAGCCAGGGCTTCTCTGCTTCTCAGCTCTACCATGACCGCTCATGCTGCCGCTATTCCGTATGGTCCTTTCACTCCTTCTTCCATTCCTCCCACTCTTTTTGTTGTGCCTCCAATTCCTTTAGCCGCAGCTCGATCTCCAGCCGCCACAGATCCACCGAGGAGGACCCTGCCCAGGACAAACCACTGCTGGCCAAGCATGGCCTGGTGGGCACCGTGTCTGTCTGGTGGTCTCCTGCCCTCACTCCTGTTTCAGATCCTGAAACTCTCCCAGCAGGTGTCTGGCTGCTCCCAGCCAGGACAAGATCCAGCCCCCTGGAATGATCAGTCTCTTCTAGCTGGGCCTTGGTCAACTTCCCCACGGGCAGGCCTTTCTCCTTGCAGAGCTCCACAACATCCACCTTAAGGAGTCAGTTGTAGGCCATCTCCCACTGTTCTCAGGGGTGCAGACTCACAGGCCTGTACTGCAGCACCCCACAATTCCTAGGAAGAACCCTTCAGTGTGCCAGCCTCCTCGAGCATCACCCCCCCGGGGGTTAGATCATTGACCCTTCTGCCTCCTAGGACCACTTCCCATGGCCCCACGTAAGGAACCTATCCTGGGGGGATGACACCCCCTTTTGTGGATCACACTCGGGTTAGACTTCAGGCTCCTCTGCTTCCTGGAACCACTTCTCATTGCCTCTAGCACGCCTGGCTCTTGCAAGCCCCCCTTCTTTCTACTGCACCCCAGTCACTTATTGCCGGATGCTCCATCCATGGGGTGCAGTGCATCCCACTGTTGCCACCACTGTCACAGGGTGTGGGGGCATCGCCAGCCCCTGCACCCCCCATCTGCAGCCAGATGTGACTCTCAGCCAGCAGGCAGAACAGGAGGTTTATTGGTTGACTGGGACACAGCGTGGCACAAGATCATTCTTAGCACAGCGACCGGGAACACTCAGTGCCATTATTCTCACGAAGCAGGGACCCCAGGGCCTGTTACCCCGCTTCCTGCTCCAAGCCTCCTCTCTCATCCTAACCCAGCCAAGACTGACCCTTCCCCCAGGCTCTAGTCGCCAGCCTCGCGTCAACACCTCCTCTCCCTTTGTTCCCTTTCCGGGGCCCAAGGTGTCGACTGACTGAATCCTCCACCTAGTTCAGCTCTCTGGCTGGCCTGGGCCATTCCCTATGTGCCTTTCCTCAAGAGTCCTCCCTCAGAGACCCCAGCCCTCTCTGGGGACATGTGCGTGCACATACACACACAAATACAGTGACCACAGAGTGGCACAGGAGAGTAGGAATCACACACAGCACAACAAAGCAACCAGTGGGGATCTTATAGTCCACTGTGTTCACTCTTATTTTGCATTCTCTATGACACATAAGGATACACCTAAATATTTAAAATTAAAGTCTTTTACAGGCAGGTGTGATTATCTATATTCTAACAAAGTGTGCACACACTTTCCCTCACAAAACACATCACCGTCCAGGTCATACATGCACAAGCAGCCACATATCTAAACACCTTATGGTCTTTCCTACTGCCCCCCGACAAAAAAGCAAATCCAAACCCCAAAAGTAACAAAAAAAGCATACATTAAAAAATTATTAATTACTAAAAAGTAAAAAAATAGCTGCAATAAATATGCCCCACCTCGCCAATTTTAAAAAAGCCTTGCCCCATGAGTTATAAAAGTGACTAACATATTGCTAAAACTAAGTAATAGCACCACCAAAAAAATTATAATTAAATATGTATATTATTAAATGCATATAAATCTATAGTAAAATTATACTAAAAAGCCATTCTGTACTGTACAACAGTATAGAAGTTATGTACCAATATTACAAATCCCTACCATAACTTATTATTTTCCAACTCAGAAAAAATAAAAATATTAGCCTAACAAATAACAATGTCGTATATTTTAATTTATCTTTTATTAAACCGGCTCATACCAATAGCTAGAGAAAAACAATTCTCGATTACCCCCAGCAATCCATACAAACATGTGAACAGCTTCAGAAGAGTAGCCATGTTAGTCTGTAACTGGAAACTCATAAAAAACAACTAATAGTCCTGTAGTACCTTAGGGTATGTCTGCACTAGCCCCCTAGTTCGAACTAGGGAGGCTAATGTAGGCATTCAAACTTGCAAATGAAGCCTGGGATTTAAATATCCCGCGCTTGATTTGCATCTTCCTGTCCGGTCGCCATTTTTAAATGCCACTAGTCTGGACTAACTGCCCGCGGCTACACGTGGCAGTTAAACGGTAATTTGAACTAAGTCCTTAGTTTGAATTACCTGTTACACCTCATTTCAGGAGGCATTTACTTGGCTCGGTAACCTCCACCACTCCCTGGCAGTGCCCCCCACTGCTCCCATAGGCTGGAATCCTGGACACTGGAGCAGAGGGGAAATCCTCCAAGTGAAAAGTTTCCAGTGCTGCTGTTCTCCCTGCCCGGGGTGTGTGTATGGAGATTCCACCCCCTCCTTAGGGAATCCATCCCAGTGTTCCCCACCCTCCTAGGGAAATCACTTTTCCTAATATCCAACCTAGACCTCCCCCATTGCAATTTGAGACCATTACTCCTTGTTCTGCTATCTGCCACCACTAAGAAAAGCCAATATGGTAGGCGACCAGATTGGCTTACTAGGGAAATCCTAGGAGAGCTTAACCACAAAAAGGAAGCTTACAAGAAGTGGAAACTTGGACAGATAACCAGGGAGGAATATAAATATATTGCTCGAGAATGCAGGGGATTTATCAGGAAGGCGAAAGCGCCATTGGAATTGCAGCTAGCAAGGGATGTGAAGGGTAACAAGGAAGGTTTCTACAGGCATGTTAGCAATAAGAGGGTGATCAGAGAGGGTGTGGGGCCCTTACTGGATGAGGGAGGTAACCTAGTGACAGACGATGTGGGAAAAGCTGAAGTACTCAATGATTTCTTTGCCTCTGTCTTCACAGACAAGGTCAGCTCCCAGACTACTACACTAGACAACTCAGTATGGGAAGGAGGTGGACAGCCCTTGGTGGGAAAAGAACAGGCTAGGAACTATTTAGAAAAGATAGACATACACAAATCCATGAGTCCGGATTTAATGCATCCAAGGGAACTGAGGAAGTTGGCAAATGTCATTGCGGAGCCTTTGGCCATTATCTTTGAAAACTCATGGTGATTGGGGGAGGTCCTGGATGATTGGAAAAAGGCAAATGTAGTGCCCATCTTTAAGAAAGGGAAGAAAGACAATCCAGGGAACAACAGACCAGTCAGCTTTACCTCAGTCCCCAGAAAAATCACGGAGGGGATCCTCAAGGAGTCCTTTGTAAAGCACTTGGAAGAGAGGAAAGTGATCAGGAAGAGTCAACATGGATTCACAAAGGGCAAGTCATGCCTGACCAATCTTATTAACTTCTATGATGAGGTAACTGGCTCTGTGGACATGGGAAAGTCAGTGGATGTGATATACCTTGACTTTAGCAAAGCTTTTGATACGGTCTCCCACAATATTCTTGCAAGCAAGCCCATACACTTCCCATGGCTCTTAAGGGACAACGTTACATCCAGACCATCTCTCGGCTGCTGCTGTGATGCACCCGCTGCAGCTGTAGGGGGTTCAGAACATCCTCTGTTATCTTTCTCCTCTTATTTCTGGAACCGGTGCTGCTGGTTTGATCACTTTCATCCTTCAGGCTGTGCATGATACCTGCCTCACTGCCACATGCAATCTGGTGCTCCCAATCACCAACTGGGGCATCAGCAAAGCTACCCAGAGGGGCAGTATCTGTCTCTCTTTTCAGACTCGGGGTTATTTTTAAAAATCAAAGCAATCCCACATAAATCAAACAGAGAAACTCACACCTGCCACCTGGCTTTTTTCCAGATCTTTTCCATACCTGCTGGTCACAGGGTGCTCTATAAACTGAACACTTGGGAGGCCGTCCAGGAGAATTTCCAATGTCACTCAGCTGATTAGCAGAGCACCGAAAGACAGCGACATTTGTTGCTATTGGTGGTCACCTCTACCCATGCCTTGGTGCATAGAACATCTCTTCTGCACATGGATGAAGAAAAGAGAGGGAACACTGGCTGGCACTGCTATGGTTTGGAGCGGGAGGGCTAAGAAGGGACCTGGAGCTCTTGTTTTGTCAAAGGAACCCAGAATGGATACAGCTCAGAGGGAATGGTCTGGAGAGTAAAAGAGGGAGCACCAAGAGCTGCTGGAGCTGGGGTTTGACATGGGAAGTCTTCGTCCTGAGACAGAGGACTGGGAAAGGGACAAGCACATCCCTGGGAAAGAACTGGTGCTGTGTCAGAGGGCAATCATTGCTGGAGATGGAACTGGTGTCAGCTATTGGAGGACTGCCTGCAGCTAGCCATGATGGACCTTGGAGTGGTGGGATGATCCTTTGTGCCATACTCTAGCCTTAGAGACTACAATTCCCATTGGACCAGTCATCTGGACAACTGCACTCATAAACACTGACAGAGGTGCAGGTGCAGCTAACCCACCCTGAACTGTGCCATTACAAGCTACACTGAAAAGCCAAACATACCTCATGCTGCCTAGTGCAACTTTTATTGAAATTAACAGCCCATAAACTTTGTAAACACAGTACAGTACAGGCTGTTCCCCACTCTGGCAGTCTGAGTACAGAAGGTGGGGCCCACAAGAGACTTTAAAATCCCTTGCCTTTATAGGCTTCTGCTTACACAAACTGCCCAGAGTCACAGATTCCTGGCCTTGGGAGATAGGCTGCCACCATCAAGTGAATTGAATAAACCCCTGAAAACCAGGAAGAAACACTTGAACTTCTCCCCAAGCTCTTTTGCCACAAGCCAGCTTGAAAAAAGAAACAAAAAACAGAAAACAAACTGGGTCTCTGATAGCTGACATCTCAGGCTAGGCAGGCACCCACAGACTTCCTGTTACCTTCCAGGACACAAGAATCAAATCATTACTTTAAGAAAGGTGATTGTATTAACAAAAGAAAAAGTCATACTTGATAATGCATATTTGGTTACTAGGTGTTACAGAGATTAACACACACATTTTAAAATGGTATCTCTGGGCACAGCTTAGGCATAGTGAGTGGGGGGAAGGCTGCACATGGATTTCACACAAAGAAGTTTAACCAAACAGCAAAATAAAGAAAAATAACCTGATTGCAACTGAATATACTATGGTACGTCATATCTTCAGCACTGTGTACAGATGCAGTCTCCTCACCTCAAAAAAAGATATTTTGGCCTTGGAAAGGGTTCAGAAAAGGGCAACTAAAATGATGAGGGGTTTGGAACGGGTCCCATATGAAGAGAGGCTAAAGAGACTGGGACTTTTCAGTTTAGAAAAGAGGAGACTGAGGGGGGATATGATAGAGGTCTATAAAATCATGAGTGGTGTGGAGAGGGTGAATAAAGAAAAGTTATTCATTAGTTCCCATATTATAAGGACTAGAGGACACCAAATGAAATGAATGGGTAGCAGGTTTAAAACTAATAAAAGAAAGTTCTTCTTCACACAGCACATAGTCAACCTGTGGAACTCCTTGCCATAAGAGGCTGTGAAGGTGAGAACTAGAACAGAGTTTAAAGAGAAGTTAGATAAATTCATGGTGGTTGGCTCCCTCTGGGTTAATGTATGATGTGGTTGGAGTCAGCAGTGAGGTGTCCATCCCCACAGTACACTGGGTCTGGTTGCGGTGAAAGATTTTCAAACATCTGTGAAGTCCAAACCAGAATATGTATCCTCTAAGGCAGCACTCACTCAGGCTAGGGGCCTACATTGCGCCCATTCTAGTGGGCCTCTACTTTACCATCCTTTGAATAACTTACAAAACGACGAACAGTCCTGCAGCACCTTAAAGACTAACTAAACATGTCGATGGGTCTGTTAGTCTTTAAGAGTATGTCTACACAGCCGTTATTTCGAAATAACTTTGCTAGTGTCTACACAAGCAGAGGGCTTATTTCGAAATTGGTAAACCTTATTCTACAACTGTGGTTCTCAACTGGTGGTCCATGGACCACCAGTGATCCATGGTGACTTTTTCGATGGTCCACAGGAACATTGTCCAAAGTCACACAGCGTGAGCAGGCGCTGTTAGGCTGTTTTACGCCGTGTGCAAACCAAAATGTTTGTTTTCTGCTCTTTTTAATCATGTCTCAAAAGGGAGGTGGTCCATGAACATTTTTTGATTGTCCTGGTGGTCCGTGGACTGAAACGAGTTGAGAATCACTGTTCTACAAGGAATAGTGCCTATTTCAAAATAGGTGCTGTGTAGACAGGGAATAGGAGCTATTTCTAAATAGGGAGCCTCCAGCCCTTCCCAGGGTGCCCTGCTGGCCACTCTGGCCACAAACTCCTCTCCTCCCCCACCCGGAGCCCTTAAAGGGGTAGAGTCTGGTCACAGTCTGCTGCCAGCCCAGAGCTACTCTTTGCTGCCCTTAACCCACTGGCCCCAACATGACCCTGGAAGCTACTGGCAGCCAGCACTCCACCGCTTCCCGGGACCAGTCCCCCAACTCCCAGGAGCCTGCCAGGGGCCGGAGAAGGAACCTTCCTGGTCCAGTGCAGAGATCATGGACTTTATTGAGGTTTGGAGGGGACGCCACCAATGTGTATGATCTCCGCACTAGACAGAGAAACGTGGTTGCCAGCCTGGCCACCAAAGGCCACATCCAAACCCAGGAACAGGTGCGGATGAAAATCAAGGAGCTGCGGCAGGCACGTGCCAGGGCCACAGGGGGCAGCTCCCAACCAGGGGCAGACCGAGAGAACTGCCCCTATTTCAACGCCCTGGACCACATCCTGGGGGGTGGGATGGTCCATGCCCCCCAGGTGGTCATCGATTCTGGGTTAGAGGGCCCTGACCATGGAACCGAGGAGGAGGAGGTAGCATGCCGCGCAGCCAGGACCCCTGAGCCATCCCAGTGGACCTGTCGCCGGTGTCATCTGAGGCTGGGGAGGCAAGAACGTATGAGTGCCATCACTGTCCCCTTATGGGGGGGAGAAGGGGGATGGTGGGAGACCAGGGACTGCACGGGTGGGCCTTGCTGACCATGGATCACGCAGCAACCTGTGTATGTGCAAGCACGTGCCGTGCCATGCCTGGGCACGTGGCCCCAGCTGGCTGCCACACAGGTGCCTTGGCCTGTTACCCACACGCGTGTGTGAAGAACCATGACATGCCCCTGACCCCAGGGTGGGACACAGCAGGACACCCTCCCTCCACAAGCCCCCTCTACACAGAGGCAGGGGACATCTCCCCCTCCACACACACTATAAACAGCACAGTCTCAGGGCAGCTCCCACTCCTGGGGACAGCAGGACATCCCGAACATGGCCTGTGTGCGCACATTGGCTCTGATGGTGGGGAGAACTGTTGTCCTTGCCTTGCAGAGGTGGCTGGGCTTCACGCACCACCCTGCCCGGGACATCCTCCCGCACCCGAGCACACTGCAGGCTGACCCATGCCCAAGAGGAGTACCAGCGGCAGCACCTGGGGGGCACTGCGAGCCCTGCACCGCACCCTCGAGCACTGGGTGGAGGAAGACCTGCAGCTTCGGCGGGAGAGCTGGTGGGAGCAGCTTGCCCAGGGCTGTGCCATCTGCCAACACCTGCAGACCCTGATGCAGAGCTTGCCGCCTCCTGCCGCTACAGCCCCTGATTCCTCCCCAGGTACCGCTCCTCCTCCCACTCCTTCTCCCCCTCCCATTTCTCCCTCCACACCCTCCAGCCCCCCAGGGATGCTGAGACCCCCGCACTCATGGTGCTGGGAGACAGTGGGGCCAGCGAGACCACAACCCTAAGCCCTGAGCTTCTCCTCCCCCTTCCTTCCCTTGCCTCCCCCTTCCAGCTCCCTCCTCCCAGGTTCCCCCCTTCCCTCTCCCACCCTTTCTCCTCCCCTCTCTCACCTTCTTTCCCCCATCTCACCAGAGTTTCATTCCCCCCCCTAGTTTTGTTGAATAAAGAGGGTTTGTTTTCATGATAACACATGTCCTTTATTTGACATCAGGAAGGGGGGTTAGGAAGGGGTAAGTGGAAGGACATGAGGGAGGAATGAGGCACAAGCCCCTAGTGGGGCAGACCAGGGAGACTCTTAGTGCTCCTCCGGGTGGAAGCTCTCCCGCAGGGCCTCCTGAAGGCACCTTCCACTATGATGCAGGTCCTGCTGAGCCTGGCATTAATTGCCTGTCAGGAAGGGTTGAAGTGTCCCGTGTAGGGCTTCATGAGCCAGGGCTGTAGGGGGTAGGCTGCATCCCCCCACCAGGCAGACCAGCATGTCCACATCCCCGACCCTGATGTGGCGGTCGGGGAAGAAAGTCCTGGCGTGCAGCCTCTGGCACACGGAGGAGCTGCAGTAGACCCGCACGTTGTGTGCTTTGCTGGACCAGCCCACACTTATGTCCACAAAGTGGCCCTGGTGGTCAGACACAGACTGCAGATGACGGAAAAGTATCCCTTCCAGTTGATATAAAGCAGCGGTTGCCAACCTTTTCCAGATGGGAACCCATTTTGACAATTCAGGAAGACTTGGCGACCCAGGGCAATTCAAAAAAATGCATGAATGGCTCCTTAAGAGCCACCTGGCAACCCTTTTGAAATGTAATGGCGACCCATATTTGGGTCCCAACCCATAGGCTGAGAAACCCTGATATAGAGGGAGGCCTGGTGTTCCGGGGCATGGATGGGGATGTGTGTCCCATCGATAGTTCCCCCCCACAGTTGTGGAAGCCCAGGGCACCAAATCCCTCAACGACCGCATCCACATTGCTGAGGCAGATAACTCTGCGGAGCAGGACTTGGTTGATGGCCTTGACCATGTGCACAAAAACCTGAGAGTAACTGGGGTGCCAGGGCCTCACCAGTGCCCCATGCCCCCACTCCCCAGGAGCAACCCCCCCACAATCTTGGCCACCGCGGGCAGCCCTTAGTACGGGCAAGACAGAAAAAATCCTCCCATGGAGGGGACTTTCACCACCACCTCCCCCCTTTTCCCTAGGGCAGTCCATTCCCTCCTTCCATCCCCCCTCCTGGCACAGTAGCTGAAGACTGCCATACCTGCATGAGCACCGCTCCGACAGTAGATCTCCCCACAGATCAATAGCTATTCAGCATGGAGAGCTTCCAGAGGGCGATGGCCACACGCTTCTGGAGGGGGATGGCGGGCCTCATGTGCGTGTCCTGTTGTCACAGAGCAGGGGCGAGCCACTCGCAGAGCTCCAGGAAGGTGTCCGTCTTCATCCTGAAGTTCTGGGTCCATTGCTGGTCTCCCCAGCGCTCCAGGACGATGTGGTCCCACTAGTTGGTGCTGGTGTCCAGACGCCAGATGCGGCGGGGCACTCTGGCGTCCAGGTGTTGCAACTGCTCCTCCACATACCCCAGGAGGGTCTGGATGAAGGCATGGGAACTGGGTTGCTGCAGATCCTGCAAGGCAGCCTGCAGAAAGTGCTGCCAGACTTGCAGCATCATATCCAGGAGCACCAGAGTGCCCAGGGGCAGCCCCGGCTCCATGCTGCAGAGTGCTTTGGTGTCCTGAGTGAGGGCAACCAGAGCATGCAGAGACAAAATGCTTTGCTGTCCCTCATCGAGGTAGGCAAGCAAGCAGGGAAACCTGAGAACCAGCTGTCCAGTGGGTCCCTTTAAGCACAGGCCTCAGATGGCCTCAGGCAGCAGCCACACAAGGTAACTCCTGGCCTGATGCCCTGCCAGAACTGGTTCCAGCCGGCCTTAAATGCGATTCAGGTCCAATCAGTGTGGATGTGCTATTTCAAATGCATTTTGTGTCTAGATGCATTATTTCAAAATTAGATATTTTGAAATAGCGCTGTCGTGTAGACATACCCTAAGGTGCTACTAGACTGTTTGTTGTTTTTAAGTGTAACTCCCAAGGAGATTACCTAGATTGTAGGTAACGAGGAGTAACAGTTAATTTGAACTAAGGGGTTTAGCTAAGAATCCCGATCTCTGCCGCGTATAGACTCGGGCAGTTACTTTGGGCTAGTCAGTTTCCAAAATGGTGACTGGCCGGGATTATGCTAATCAAGTGCGGGATATTTAAATCCTGCACTTCATTAGCAACTTCGGTCGCCCTCATTAGCCTCCCTAGTTCGAACTAGGGGGCTAGTGTAGACGTACCCAGAGATTGCAGGTTGTTTTCATTTTTTTCAAGCTCTCTTGTGGTAGAAGAGCTTGGGGTACTCCTCTGGAAGAATTTCCAAGTGTTTCTTCCTGGGTTCAAGAAGCCTCTAGGGGCAAGGCTGTCATGGCTCCTTCTCCATTCTGGCATGATAAATGCAGAAGTGGGGGCCAGCAATTACCCCAAAAGCTTATCTACCAGGCTTTGGTATACAACTTCCCCCCAAAATCTTAAAACCTAGATTTTGGGAATAAAACTTCCGCTGCCACCACCAAATTAATAAAGAAACCAGGGGAGAGACCATTTTGGGAAATCTCACCCCTAAAGTACAAACCCCAGGACACAAGTAACCAATGCCAGGTTAAAAAAAAGAAAAGAGAAAACTTTTATTATCACCACAATCTTCCTGTTGCAAGCATAATGTCTAGATGGAAAAGTAACCAATAATATACTCATGGGAAAACTCCATGGGCCTAGAACTTAGTTACAACGAAAAGCCAAAACATCTTTTAAAAAGTGCACAGACAGCAGATCCCATACCCAACCCATAATATATTTAGTAGCCCAGTGTCTGTGCGTCTGTAACACTGACGTACACGGCCACGCCGCCTGGCCGTGTACGTCAGCGCCCCGCCCCCCTTCCCCTCCCTCCGTGGTGGTTCAGCCTAGCGCTGCGCTGCTCAGCTGCGCCCCATCGGGGGAGCAAGCGGTGGCAAGCAGCCCTTTGGCCCAAAGGGCCGCTTGCCGCCACTTGCTCCCCTGCTGGGGCCCGGCGGGAGCGCTGTTCAGCTGAGCGGCGCAGCGCGCCATGGAGGGAGGGGAAGGGGGTGGGGCTGGCAGGAAGGGGGGTGGGAAGCAGAGCTGGGGGGGGGATTGGGGGCTGTGGGGCTGGAGGGGAGGATGGGGGGGCCTGGAGGAAGAGGGGGAGGGAAGCAGCGCTGGCGGGGGGTGTCCAGGGGGCCGTGGGGCTGGCCGACAGGAAGAGGGGGTGGGAAGCAGATCTGGGGGGGGGGGATCGGGGGCTGTGGGGCTGTATAGGAGGAGGGGGGTGGGAAGCAGACCTGGTCGGGGGGGGTGCAGCGCGGACCCCAAACGGCCGCTTGCTCCCCTGCTGGGGCCCAGCTGAGAGCTGCTCAGCTGGGCCCAGCGGAAGCACCACTCAGCTGGGCCCGGGGCGGCAAGCGGCCACCACTCAGCTGGGCCCGGCGGTGCAGCATGCCACGAAGGGAGGGGAAGGGGGGCGGGGCGCCATGCAGGGTGGGGAAGGGGGGAAGAGCTGGCTGGAAGGGGGGCAGGAAGCAGATCTGGGGGGGATCGTGGGCTGTGGGGCTGGAGGGGATGATGGGGGGGCCCAGAGGAAGGGGGGAGGGAAGCAGCGTTGGCGAGGGGGAGGAGGGGGGTATCCGGGGGGCCGTGGTGCTGGCCAGCAGGAAGAGGGGGCGGGAAGCAGAGCAGGGGGGGAATCGGGGACCGTAGGGCTGGACGGGAGGAGGGGGGCAGGAAGCAGACCTGGTGGGGGGGGGGTGTGCAGCCACTGGCCACAGCTGGACTGCAAATAGCCACTTGCTGCCGCTTGCTCCCCGGCCGCGGTCCAGCTGAGTGACGCTGGCGCTGCGCCGCTCAGCTGAGCCCCAGTGGGACAGGAAGGGGGGGCGGGGCGGTGATGTACATGGCCAGGAGGAGGGGCCGTGTACATCACCGCTCCCCCTTCCTCCTCCTGCCATGGCGCTGCGTGGTGCGCCCCTCAGCCGGGCTGCCATGGGAGGGGGGGGGGGGCAGTGACGTAGACAGCCCCGCCCCCAGCCGTGTACGTCACCGTCCCGCCCCTCCTCCCCCGCGGTGGCCCGGCTGAGCGCGCAACACTCAGCCGAGCCGCCACGGAGGGAGGGGAAGGGGGCGGGGCAGTGACGTACACAGCCAAGGGGCAGGGCCGTGTACGTCACCGCCCCCCTTCCCCTCCCACTGTGGCACTCAGCTGAGTGCTGCGCCCCTCAGCCGGGCCGCCGGGGGAGCCAGCAGCTCAAGGGGCCGTTTGGGCTCCCCTGTGGTGGGAGGGGAAGGGAGGACGGTGACATACATGGCCCCGCCCCCTGGCCGTGTACGTCACCGCCCCGCCCCCCTCCCTCGCGGCAGCCCGGCTGAACAGGCAGCACTCAGCCAAGCGCCACGGCGGGAGGGAAGGGGAAGGAGAAGGGGGGCGGGGAGAGACGGAGGGGAGGGAGAGGCAGGAAGAGGAGGAGAAGAGAAAGGGAGAGTGAGAGGCAGGAGGCGGAGGAGAGCTGAGAGAGAGCGGGGGAGGCAGCAGGAGGAGAGAGAGAGAAAGAGAGAGACGGAGCAAGAGCGCTCAGGAGAGAAGACCTGAAAATCCCGTCTTATGACGGGCTAATTGGCTAGTAAAACAATAAAACCTAACAGATCTATCTAAACTTTACCCTACTTACAGAAAGTGAAGAAAGAGTCTTTTCTTGGAGAGGGAGACATAATGTCTGTCCCCCTCAATAGCTGGAGAAAAACTGCCCCAGAACAAAGGAGGGAAAATCCAAAAATTCTGTTGTCCCAGTTTGTAATTCCTACCTGCATCCCCATTGGCCACTCCACCTGGCTAGGTAAGGGACATCGTTAACTCCTTAGGCCCCAGGCTACTGGCTAATCCTCCTCTGGAAGAAGTTCCAAGTGTTTCTCCCTGGATTCAAGAAGCGTCTAGGGGCAAGGCATTTTAAGGTCTCTTGCGGGTCCCTGCCTTCTGTACTCGGAGTGCCAGAGTGGGGAACAGCCCTGGCACAAATACAAGTGCCCATTGTATCTGGTGACGGGTGAAGGGCAGATTGATGACCCTGAAGTTAGAAGCAACCACTCCCCATGCTGAAGATAACAAATCCCATGGAAACAGGGGTGGGACAACCCTCTAAAAAGTCATCAGCAAACCGATGTTAAACAACAGTGAGAACCAGCTAGAGATAAACACACGTTGCAAGGTGACTCCTTACATTGCACAGTGACTGATCCATGGATCTGCATGAGAAGGGATTCCTTTGAAAGACGGGGTGTCTTGGATGGCTCGTTGGGTTCCTTTGCCAGCAGCTTAGACGTGTTGGAATTGTGACCCTTAGAGTCTGGATCCCCCACTCAGGCCCATCTAACTGGTCATCGCATTGGCCCACAGACTGGTAACTAGAGCAACACTGACAGGACTGGAGTGTCTGTGAGAGAGGATGAATGAATGCTCTGTTTAGGTCAGGGCTACTCAACACTTTTTTTTTTCAGCCCTTGCCCTGTGCTGCGGGAGTTATTGTGGCCCCCGGGGCCGCCAAAGTTGAGTAGCCCTAGTTTAGTTTGTATTCTCAATAAACGCAGTGTATTGCCTTTTCCACTAAAGAGTCCCATGTGGCTCTATAAACATATCAGGGCGAGGCCCTCAGCCAGGGTGCGCCAAACAGCGCTTTGGGTGAATGAAAGCAACAATAAGGCAAACGCACCTTCCAACCCCACGCCAGTAACAAAGGCCTGGGAGTCTAACACCAGCCAAACGTGATCATTTTGGCAAGCAATCCCGTCACGCTGAGCACCTAGGCAGGGATCAGAACCTGAAATCCTCCACCCCAGTTCATCTGTAGATGTCACAGCTGACCTCAGTCAGACCCTGTTTACCAGTGGTGACTGATGACAAAGGAGGGGAGACGCCAGCCTGGCTTCTCCCCACCCCTTTGCTCTGCCCCTTCCCTCCCCGCCTCTTCCCAGCATTCCCCCGAACAGCATCAGTGGGGAGGGGCCATGCGGCATAGAGCCACCAGGCCTCTGTTTCCCTGCTGCCAGAGCTGGTCAGTGAAGGAGGGGTGCACGGCGCAGACTCCTGCTGGCTGCTGGTTAGCCCCTCCCATCTTCGGGGGCGCATGTGGCCCCTTGTGCATGCCCCATGCATTGCCTGTGCTGTTTACATATAGTTCAAGCAAATAAAATCAGTTTACAGCAGTCAGTTTAACAATAGGACCTAACCCTCTTATTAAAGACAAGCACACGTCCCTGCTCTGTGGCACGGGGCCATCACAAACAGCCGTCGCTGGGATGCAAGGGCAGTTCAATAAACAGAACAGGGAATTGTTGAGTGATCCCTCCCCTGTCACCCATTGCCAGTTACTGACAAGTAGGGGCTAGGGACACCATTCCGAGAATCATAGAGTCCTAGAGCTGGCAGAGACCTCGGGAGGCATCGAGTCCAACCCCCTGCCCAAGGCAGGACCAATCCCAGCTAAATCAAACCAACCAGGGATTTGTCAAGCTGAGACTTAAATACATCTAGGGATGGAGATTCCACCCCCTCCCTAGGGAACCCATCCCAGTGCTTCCCCACCCGCCTAGGGAAATAGTTCTTCCTAATGTCCCTCCCCCACTGCACCTTCTCTAGATCTGCTGGAAATGATGCTACTAAAGCAGCCCACTATGCCATTAGCCTTCTTGGCTACAAGGGCGCTTGTCCTTGTTGAAGTTCATCAGATTTCTTTTGGCCCAGTCTTCCAATGTGTCTGGGTCACTCTGGACCCTTTCCCTGCCCTCCAGCGTATCTACCTCTCCCCCCAGCTCAGTGCCATCCCCAAACATGCTCAGGGCAAAACCCCCCGTCTATCTTCCAGATCTTTAATTAAGCTGCTGAACAAAACCATCCCCAGGACCAACCCCAGAGGCACTCTGCTTGATACTAGCTTCAACTAGACAGCAAGTCATTGAGCACTACCCACTGAGCCTGCTGGTCTAGGCAGCTCTCTAGCTCAGCCACAGCTCCTTCTCTTGCCTTAGCTCAGCACCACTCTGGCCCAGACTGTTCCACCCCACACTGGGGTGGGACCCTGGCCTGATTCCTTCATTAACCAGTCCACTCTGTTAAGCAGGCTGGTCTGGAGCATTGGCCCCCTCTTTATTGCTCCTTAGCATTGCCAGCCTCAGGGGCCCACTTTCCTTTTGGGTTCAAAGCAAGAGACTTCTAAAACCAAAACTGCCTCTTCCTCATCTTCCCCAGCTCCTTCCCCAGCCCCCAGCACGTCTCAGCTCATCTCCCTGGTCCCCAAACAAAAGGAGCAGCTAGACTGAGCTATCTTCTACCAGGGAGCACGGGTGAAGGGCGAAGCTGCTCCTTGGGGGAGGGAAGTGCCACAGCTTGTGGCCCCGCCCACGTTCCAACCTGCTCCGCCCACTCCATGACCCCTCCCACTGCCCCACCTCCCACTGTCTCCCTTTTCTTACCCATTCCAGCCAAATCCGTGAACCCAAGTGGAGCAAATGATATTGGGGGAGAACCTTCCTTTCAAAGAAAATGGAGCATGTTTTCCACTGAATCCCAGATTGTGAAGCCTGGACATGTGGAAGGTACTTAATTAAAAGCCCTACAATTGGGAATAAAAGTCAGTCACAAGTTTTTTGACATACCCTGAAGTGTGTCTGATATTTATTTGCAAAATCTTGAGGTCTGATGAGAAGAATGAGGCATTGTCATTATTATGTAGCACCAGAGCATCTCATCTGCACATCCATGTGACAGTTACAGCTACCTAAATAATCACTGTTCCTCTCTTTCTCTGAAAACAACACCCCCAACAATGGGGATTTTACAGATAAGAACTTTCATTAATACAGTGAAAATTGCCCAGTGGGAGTTTGGACCCGTCTAGAATACAGCAAAACTCAGACTGGTGAAATCCAGGAAAAGCAGAGTTAAGGGACATGCCCATGCAGCCTTAACTCTGCCCTCTTTGAGTGATGGCCCAATACGCCCATAACACAGATGAGCATGCTGCTTTTCCCTGAACAGGAGCTAGCTATACTGGCCTCTGCCCAAGGTGCTAACAAAATACAAAGAACCACACACAAAGAACTGCACACAAAAGCAGGTTTGGGTATTCATAGACCAGTATTTTGGTGTTTCCAAATGACAGCTGCACCCAACACACAAGCTTTTGGGGGGATAGAGGAGCCTGTGCAGGATCAAATTGGGGAAGGAACACGGTGGGGACGGAGGGTTAGGCCATGCTGGGGTGCAGTGATGCTGCCGTGTGGGTTGCATTACAGGCAGTAGGATGGGTGGCCCATGCACGGGGATTGCAGTAAATTGTAGAGTCTAAACGAGAAATCCAAAAGATTCTGGTACCGTGGCAGGTTGGGTTGGTTCTGGCCCCTGCCCTGGCTGCTGGCGGGTGATGGCTGGAGTTGCTTCCAGTGGCACAAACATTTTACATCTTGTCCTGGGTGCTATCCCAGTGGTACAGACCCTCCCCCCACTGACTGGGGGAGGCAGGAGCTCTGGACCTGCGTCACTGCTCTCACTGCTTGTGCTTACTAATCATCCACTTTCTCTTGGTTCTCTTTGCTTCCTTCAGTTTCTTTTCAATCTTTTTGTGCATTACCTGGGGGTCGCCTTCCACCATAGCATACAAGTTGTTGGTGTAATATCGGCCTCTGTTCTTCTGCACCATCCCCTCGGCTATTCCCATCAGCTCTGTAACCTGCTGCTCCCGCTCCTCCCCCGTGGCTCTGTTGTCGAAAGCGCAGTATCGTTTCTTGCATTTTTTAATCAGCTTCTTCAGACCTTTGTTTTCTGTGTGTTTCACGTAGTCACGCAGCGAGTTACCCCCCAAATCTTCCTTCCGGGTGAACAAGATGATCATGTGCCTTATAGCCCCTGCTCCAAAAAACTTTCGTACTCGCTTCTCTGTTTTCCTGTCCTCTGCTGTGTAACAGCCCAGCTGGATCACCAGCAGCAGCACATGGGGGCCTGGGGCGGAGACCGTGATACAGTGACTGATCTCTCTACAGGCTTCCATGTCACAGGCCTCCTGACCAAAAACATCAGGCATGTCGATCACCACAACCTCCCTCCCGTTCCAGTGCATGCTTCCTGCAGCGCAAACCTGAGTCACTGGCTTTGCTCCTGGCATGGACTCAAACTCTTTCTTGCCAAGGAGGGTGTTTCTGGTTGCACTTTTCCCAGCTCCTGGCTTACCCACAAGGATGAATTTCCATGTGTCCTGGCTGCCCCCTCGTGATCCTGTTGGTAGGAATTGTGACAGATTTACTACGTCATTGCACGGGTAATAAAGTGGTGATGGTGGACTTAACAGTTCTTTTAATTAAAAAATAAATAATTTTGCATTAAAACTCCAGACAGCCTGTGTTCCCAGATCTGGATCTGGATTTCAAACCTCCCAGCCCTTGAATTTAGGCCCAGGGCACTGGAGTATCCAGGTGCTTTAACACAAATGGATTTCAAGTCCAAGTGACAATTGCTGCTCTCACCATTGTGGTGTCAGAGCTGAGCAATCACCTGGCATTTGGCATCACCACAGAGCTGAACACAAAACATTCGCCAGCCCCTTCGGAGCAGCGGAGCAGAGCAAATGGAGGGTCCAATGTGTGAGGAGGGAACCGACTGGATCTGAGGACTTGGAAAAGGATCAAAGGGGATTTTGAATCTTGGGGAATGTAGCTTGAGAACCCAGTAACTGTAGTTGGCACTTTCATAGTATATCATTATTTCCATAAATAGTCGTGTCTCATGGCAGGGTCAGGTGGCCAGAAGTCGCCATTACAGTAACCTGACATGAACTCCTTTGCAAGGCAAACAGGAATTTCGCCCAGGTACTGCTGAATTGAGCCCAGTAACTCATGTTGACCTAGATCCTGAAGGTATCAAGGGCATGAGAAATCCCCCACTTCCAATGGTAGCGTGTGCCAATGGTTAACTCCATGCGCTTTTGAGGGCGGGCCTGGTCTAACCTGAATGCCTTTGGCTTTAACTGTCAGCAACTGGTTCTTGTTCTCCTGGATGAAGGTGCCTTTGATACCAGTGCTTTCTCCAAGGGAATGTATCAATACCCTGTAAGCAAGTCACCTCTTGATCCCCATTTTGGCAAGCTAAACACATTGAGTCGTGTCTCTCTGGGGAAGGCATTTTCTCCAGCCCTATGATCCCATTTGTGGCTCTTTGCTGCACTGTCTCTCGCTGTGTAAAGTCCCTTCTCCAGTGTGAACACGAGAACCTCTGGCATTTCTGATGAGACTGCAAGTTTGGTTGTTAAAAGGCCTTGTAGCTGGTGCTGTGTGAGTCTCATTAAAGAACGAGGATGATACAACATCCCAGCCCGTGCTCAGTGGATTGAAAACTGGCTAATGGGCAGATCTCAAAGAGGGAGTTTCAGTGGTGAATCATCATCCAGTGGGAGCGATTCTGAGGGGGGGGTCTGCCAGGACTGGGTGCAGGCCCAGCACTATCTGATATCTGCAGCTAGTGATCTGGCAGTAAGTGTAGAATCACTGAGGTAAGACTGGTGGGTTGGACAAGGATTGGGGGAGTGACAAACACTGCTGAATACAGGGCAGCCCTGCACCGCAGTCAGGAGCGCTAGGAGAGCCAGGTCTGTGCAGACAAAATGCCTTGGGCTGCAGCCAAAGGCAAGAGAGAATTCAGGAGGAGCCCTGCCAGCCAGCCAGGTACAATGTGAGCAACGGAAAGCAGGGCTCTGAAAGAGATGATGAGGTCACAGTGGGCAAGTAACAGAACCTGAGCGCCCAGTCGGATGTGGTGGAAAAAGGCTGATGTGCTCCTTGGATACAGAAACAGGCAGGAGGGAACTGGCTGCTGATTGTACCTGAGCTTACGGCATTTCTCAGACTGACACTGGAGTTCTGCCAACAGCTTGGAGGGGAGGGGAGGTCACCTTTTAAAAAGCTGGAAAAAAGGTGCAGGGTGTAAAGAGCCACCAACATGGTCCCGGGGCTGGAGAAAATGGCAGCTGTTCCTTACGTGTCTCTTGATGCCTTTCGCTTCCAAGGCGAGACTGAAGACGCTCACTGCGCTGAGCGTAGGAACAGAAAGTGGAGAGGGGAGGGGAGGAGGGAGCACGAACAGCATGACAGGGTGAAAGTACCCAGGACTAACAGGCTCTGCAAAGTACCAGACAGAAGTGTAAGCACAGTGAATGGATGGACGCTAAAGGCAAACTCACTAACATTAGAAAAGGCACATGTCAGCCATCGGCAATGTAATTAACCATTGGAACAAACTACCAAGGGAAGTGTTGGATTCGCCATCTCTGGTGCTCATCAAAGCGAGACTGGGGGTCAGCCGGGAAGAGGGGCTTTAGTCCAACACACGTTACTGATCTCATCACTGGAGCAACTGGATGAAATTCTTTGTCCCCGGCTGTCGAGGGTCACAGACTAGATGATGTAATGGCACCTTCTGGCCTTTAAATCTGACTCTCTAGGCCTTGTTCCCTGTCTGACACTGCACATGTATGTTAGTCACTTTAGTCTCGGCACCTATGTGAGCAGGGAGGGGGAGCAGATTTCTGAGTGTCACTTACCCTGGGTGGGTTCTTCATTTTCTCTCCCTTTCTGTTTTAGCTGAAAGATTTGTAAAAACAAGCTGTTACTTGCAAACACATTGTCAGGGCAAATAGAAACCTAGACAAGGCTGCAACACATCCCCTTGCCACCTCGAGGGCTCTTTTTCCATGTGCTTGTTCAGCACGGGTCAGGCTCTCACTCGGTTTGCTGCAGTAATTCTGTGCCTCTTCTCTTGCATCAGGGTCTTACCATTCCTTGGAAATGACTGCCCTTAAAAAGCTCTTCTGGTCCCTACAGTAGATCCCAAAACTGGCAATGGGATCAGGGTCAGAAACTACAAAACATGCCTCCCACTCCATAGAGGTTGAGCTGAATGATAATGAAAACCAAAGAGATTGTATATTTGGGGGAACTTTTAAAATAGAAAAATACACCCCTCCCCCCGCATCAGAAGAACAAGATTGCACCAAGAGCATCCAAATCACTTCTACACCCTGGCTCAACATATGCAGCTTGTCCAGGGACAGCACATGGAGACCTCCCTGAACATGCTTGTGGAAACTTGCATAGTCTCTCCTCATATCAGTCAGCTTTGAAACCAGGGATGGGACAGATATACCTATCTCATATGCAGCTTGTCCAGGGAAGAAAGAAAAGTAAGAGGAAAAGAAGAAGAAGACGGAAGAGAAGGAGAAGAAGAAGGAAGAAGAAGAGGAGAAGGAGGAGGAGGGGAAGGATGATGAGAAGCAGGAGAAGGAGCAGGAGGAGGAAAATGAGAAGCAGGAGGAGGAAGTTGAGGAGGGGAAGATAAGGGAGGAGGAGCAGAACGAGAAGGAGGAGAAAGAGGAGAAAGAGGAGAATGAGAAGGAGGAGCCAGAGAAAAAGGAGGAGGAGAAGGAGGAGGAGAAGAGGTATGAGGAGGAGAAGGGATGCGAGAAGGAGATGAAGAGAAGAAGGAGTAGGAGGAGGAGATAAAGGAGAACAAGGTGCAGATTAAGAAGGGGAAGGAGAAGAACAAGGAGAAGGAGAAGGAGGAAGAGAAGAAGGAGCAGGACAGGAGGAAGAAGAGAAAGGAGAGGAGAAGGAGGAAGAAGAGGAGAAGATGGAGGAGTCGGAGGAAGAAGGGAAGAAGGAAAGAAGGATGAGGAAGAGAATGGGGATATGTCTAAACTGCGGGGGTTTTCCAGGATACCTCCAATATCCCAGAAAAACTCACTGTATCCAGGGAACGCATCTGCTCTTCCCCTTTTTTTTCCAGAAGAGCAGACTCGCTCTTTTGGGGAGCCCTGTATTCTTCGTTTCATGAGGAATAAAACCTCCTCCAAAAGAGGAGGCTTTTCTGCCATTTGGCCCCGTCTCCACAGAGCCCAATGTTGGAAAAGCCTCTTCCAAAAAAAAAAAAAACAGTCGGAAAAAGCTATGCAAATTGCGGAGCGCAATTTGTGTAGCTTTTTCCAGTAGAAGAGTGTGATCTAGACATAGCTGGAGCAACAGGAGGAAGACAAGAAGAAGGATGAGAAGGAGGTGGAGAAGAGAAGGAGAAGAAGAAAGAGGTCAAAGGGGAGAAGGAGCAGAAGGAAGAGGAAGTGAAGGGAAGGAGGAGGAATAGGACCAGGAGAAAAGGAGGAGGATGACAAGGAGAAGATGGAGCAGAAGATAGAGAAGAAGAAAGAGGAGTCAGAGGAACTGGGGAAAGAGCAGGAGAAGGAATAAGTAGAGGAGGAGGAAAGGAGTAGAAGGAGTAGAAGTAGGAGGAGAAGGAGGACAAGGAGGATAAGGAGAAGAAAGAGATGGAGAAGGAGGACAAGGAGGACAAGGAGAAGAAAGAGATGGAGAAAGAGGAGAAGGAAGAAAAGATGAAGGAGAGAAGGAGGAGGAGAAAAATGAGGGAGGAGGAGGTGGTGTCAAAGAATGGAAAGAAGAGGAGGTAATATAGATACCTATCAGGGGTGATCTAGAAAGTGCTTGGTCCTGCCATGGGGGCAAGCACTGGTCTCAATGACCTGTGTAGGTAATTTCTCATTCTAGTATTTAATGATGATGTTGAGAAAAAGGTGAAGGAGAAGGAGAAGGAGGACGATAAGGAGGAGAAGAAGAGGGGGAAGGAGGAGGAGGAGAAGGAGATGGAGAATTACATAGAGGAGTAGAATTAAAAGGGGAAGGACAAGGAAGAAGAGGAGACAGAAGAGGAAGTGGAGTAGAAGGAAGAGGAGTAGAAAGAGGAGGAGAAGGAGGAGGGGAGGAGAAGAAGGTGAAGGAGGAGGAGGAGGAGAAGGAGGAGAGGAGATGGATGAGGATGAGGAAGTGGACTCAAAGAATTAGTAGGAGAAGAGAAAGAGGAGAAGGTTGTATAAATATCTATCAGGGATGATGTAGAAAGTGCTTGGTCCTGCGATGAGAGCAGGCACTGGACTCAATGACCTCTCAAAGCCACTTCCAGTTCTACTATTCTGTGATGATGAGGAGGAAGGGAATGTAGATGAGAGGTATATAGATGAGAATTTCCAGGGCTCTGTAGATGTGTCTCACCTCCAGTCAGACAGCCCCTGTGCTATTAAGGAGGATGAAAGGCTCAAGAAAGAAAAACAGTTAACTGGAGCAGAGGGAAATGATCCCATTGTTGGGACCCTCCTTGCAGAGGATGTTGGGGTCTCCTCTTGCACTGAGGATACATCTCCAGGGGAGGGAATGCCAGTCATTAGGAAAAGGCAGGGGTTAGTAATGAGGGATCCGATCATTAGAAACACAGATAGTTGGGTTTGTGATGACTGGGAGAACCATATGGTGACTTGCCTGCCTGGTGCGAAGGTTGCGGATCTCTCGAGGCATCTAGATAGACTTATGTGTAGTGCTGGGGAGGAGCTGGTGGTCGTGGTACATGTAGGTACCAATGACATGGGGAAGGGTAGGAGAGAGGTGCTAAAGGGAAAATTTAGGCTGCTAGGAAAGAGACTGAAACCCAGGACCTCTACGGTGGCGTTCTCGGAAATGCTTTCAGTTCCATGCAAAGGGCCAGGTAGACAGGCAGAGTTTCGGTCTCAGTGAGTGGATGAGACAATGGTGAGAGTCTTAATGTGGGGAAGAGACGAAGGTGTAGGGAGGAGGCGTTTAGATTTATTAGGAACTGGGGACACTTTTGGGAGAGGGGGAGCCTATACAGGAAGGACGGGCTCCACCTAAACCACAATGGAACCAGACTGCTGGCACTTAACATTTAAAAGGTCGTAGAGCAGGTTTTAAACTAAGGGCTGAGGGAAAGCTGACTGGTGCGGAAAAGCACATGGATTGGACAGAGACATCTCTTAGGGGAGGGTCTATTAATAGAGATGCTCTGTGTTCTAGTCAGGAGGAGAAGATGGAAGTATGGGTCAGATCAGATGAGATACAATCAAATGAAAAAGAGTCGAACACATCAGGTGGACAGATAAATAGTGACAAATTATTAATGTGCTTATGCACAAATGCTAGAAGTCTAAATAATAAAATGGGTGAACTAGAGTGTCTTGTATTAAAGGAGGATATTGATATAACAGGCATCACATACACTTGATGGAAGGAGGACAATCAGTGGGACACAGTCATACCAAGGTACCAAATCTATCAAAGGGACAGAACAGGTCATGCTGGTGGGGGAGAGGCACTGTGTATGAAAGAAAATGTAGAATCAAATGAAGGAAAAATCTTAAATGAGCCAAACTGTTCCATAGAATCCCTATGGATAGTAAATCCATGCTCCAATAATAAGAATATAGCAGCAGGGATGTATAATCGATCCCCACTCCCCCGATCAGGACAGTGATAGTGACTATGAAATGCTAAGGGAGATTACAGAGGCTATCAAAATAAAGAACTCAATAATAGGTGGGGATTTCAACTAGCCCCACACTGACTGGGTAAACATCACCTCAGGACTGTCATTATACCTTAAATGATGGCTTCTTGGAGCAGCTGGTTCTAGAACCCACAAGAGGAGAGGCAATTCTTGATTTTGTCATCAGAGGAGCATAAGATCTGATCCAAGAGGTAAATATAACTGGACCATTGGAAATAGTGACCATAAGGTAATAAAATGTAACATCCCTGCGGTGAGAAAAACACCTGAGCAATCCAACACTGTGGCATTTAATTTCAGAAAGGGGAACTACACAAAACTGAGGAGGTTAGTTAAACAGAAATTAAAAGGTACAGTGAGAAAAGTAAAATCACTGCAAGCTGCATGGAAACTTTTCAAAGACTCCATAATAGAGGCCCAACTTAAATGTATACCCTATATGAAAAAAAACCAAACAGTAAGAGAACCAAGAAAGTGCCTCTGTGGCTTAACAGCCAGGTAAAAGAAACAGTGACAGATAAAAAGATATATATTAAAAAGTGGAAGTCCAATCCTAGTGAGGTAAATTGAAAGTAGAATAAACTTTGTCAAATTAAGTGTAAAACTATAATCAAAAAAGCCAAAAAGGAGTTTGAAGAGCAGCTAGCCAAAAACTCAAAAAGTAATACTGAAATGTTTTTTAAGTGAATCAGAAGCAGGAATCTGTCTAAACAACCAGGGGGACCCTAGATGATCGAGATGCTAAAGGAGCATGCAACGATGATCAAGTAATTGTGGAGAAATTAAATGATTTCTTTGCTTCAGGCTTCATGGCTGAGGATGTTAGGGAGATTCCCAAACCTAAGCCATTCTTTTTGGGTGACAGGTCTGAGGAATTCTCCCAGATTGAGGTGTCATTAGAGGAGGTTTTGGAACAAATTGGTAAATTTAACAGTACCAAATCACAAGGACCAGATGGCATTCAGCCAAGAGTTCTGAAAGAACTCAAATGGGAAATTGGTTCGTAACCGATCCTTTAAATCAGCTTCTGTACTTAATGATTGGAAGATAGCTAACGTGACACCAATATTTAAAAAGGGCTCTAGAGGTGATCATGGCAATTGCAGACTAGTACGTCTAACATCAGTACTAGGTAAAATAGTTAAAACAATAGTAAAGAATAAAATTGTCAGACACATGGATGAACATAATTTGCTGGGGGGAAGTCAACATGGTTTCTGCGAAGGGAAATCCTGCCTTACTAATCTACTAGAGTTCTTTGAGGGGTTCAACATACACGTGGACAAGGGGGAATTAAGTGGATATTGTGTACTTAGTTTTCCAGAAAGCCTTTGACAAGGTCCCTCACCAAAGGCTGTAAAGTAAAGTAAGTTATAATGGGACAAGAGGGAAGGTCCTCTCGTGGACTGATAACTGGTTAAAAGACAGGAAACAAAGAGTAGGAATAAATGGGAAGTTTTCAGAATGGAGAGAGGTAACTAGTGGGGTCTTGCAAGCGTCTGTTGTGGGACCAATCCTATTCAACTTATTTATAAATGATGTGGAGAAAGTGGTAAACAAAGGTGGCAAAATCTGAAGATGATACGGAACTGTTCAAGATAGTGAAGACCAAAGCAGACTGTGAAGAGCTTCAAAAAGATCTCACCAAACTGAGTGACTGGGCAACAAAATGGCAAATGGAATATAATGTTGATAAATGTAAAGTAATGCACATTGAAAAAAATAATCCCTACTAGACATGCAATACAATGGGGACTAATTTGGCTACAACTACTCAAGAGAGAGATCTTGGAGTCATTGTTCATAGTTCTCTGAAAACATCCACTCGGAACATAAGAAAGTAATTACGGCCATACTGGGTCAGACACAAGGTCCATCTAGCCCGCCTGTCTGCTGACAGTGGCCAGTGCCAGGTGCCCCAGAGTGGGTGGACCGAAGACAACGATCAAACAATTTGTCTCCTGCCATCCATCTCTAGCCTCTGACAAACAAAGGCCAGGGACACCATTCCTTACCCCCTGGCTAATAGCCTTTTATGGACCTAACCTCCATGAATTTATCCAGCTCTTTTTTAAATGCTGTTATAGTCCTAGCCTTCACAGCCTCCTCTGGCAAGGAGTTCCACAGGTTGACTGTGCACTCTGTGAAGAAGAACTTTCTTTTATTCTTTTTAAACCTGCTATGCATTAATTTCATTTGGTGGCCCCTAGTTTTTATATTATGGGAACAAGTAAATAACTTTTCTTTATTCACCCTCTCCACAACACTCATGATTTTATAGACCTCTATCATATCCCCCCTCAGTGTGCAGCAGCAGCCAATAAAGGAAATAGAATGTTAGGAATCATTAAAAAGGGGGTAGAGAATAAGACAGAAAGTATCTTATTGTCACTATATAAAACCATGGTATGTGAACATCTTGAACACTGTGTGCAGATGTGGTCACATCATCTATAAAATGATATATTGGCATTGGAAAGGATTCAGAGAAGGACAACAAAAATGGTGAGGGGTTAGGAATGAGTCCCATATGAAGAAAGATTAAAAAGACGTGGACTCTTTATCTTAGAAAAGTGGAGACTAAAGGGCGATATAATAGAGGTCTATAAAATCATAACTGGTGTGGAAGATGTGAATAAAGAAAAGATATTTATTTTTTACAACAATATGAGAATGTCGGTCACTAAATGAAATTAATAGGCAGCAGGTTTACAATAACCACATGGCTGTTTTGCTTCACGCTGCACAATGTCAACTTGTGGAACTCCTTGCCAGCAGATGTGGCGAAGGCTAGGACTTCAACAGGGTTCAGAAAAGAGCTATCTAGATCCATGGTGTTTAGGTCTATCAATTGGTGTTAGCCAGGATGGGTAGGAATGGTGTCCCTAGGCTCTGTCTGTCTGGAAATGAGTGACAGGAGAAGGGTCATGGATTCCCTATTGTGCACCCTCCCTCTGGGGCACCTGGCATTGGCCACTATAGATAGGACTGGGCTGGATGTACCTTTGGTCTGATCCAGTGTGGCTGTTTTTATGTTTTAATGAGGAGGAGAAGAAAAAGAATGAGGAGGAAAAGGAGAAGAAAGAGGAAGAGAAGAGGAGATGGAGGAGGAGGTGAATATGAAGGAGAAGGTAGAGCAGAAGGAGGAGAAGAAGGAAATTAAGAAGGAGGTGGAGGAGCAGGAAAAGGAGAAGGAGAAGTAAAATGACGAGGAGAAGGAGGAGCGGAGGGAGGAGGAAGAGAAGTAGGAGGAGAAGGAGGAGAAGCTGAAGGATGTGGAGAAGAAGATGGAGAAGGAGGAGGAGGAGAATGAGGAGAAAGAGAAGTAGGAGAAGGAGAAGAAGGAAAAGAAGAATGAGGGTGATGAGGTAGCATCAAGGATGGAGGAGGAGGAGAAGAAGAGGAGGAAACCATATAGTTATCTATTAGGCATGATCTAGAAAGTGCTTGGTCCTGCCGTGAGGAAAAGCACTGGACTTGATGACCTCTCAAGGTCATTTCCTGTTCTAGTATTCTATGATTCTGCTGAGGAGGATCAGAAGGAGAAGAATAAGAAGGAAGAAGAAGAGGAGGAGGAAAAGAAGAAGAAGAAGAATGAGAAGTAGACAGAGGAGGATTAGGAAGAGAAGGAGGAGGAGCTGGAGAAGAAGGAGCAGGACAAGAGGAGAAAAAAGAGGAGGAGAAGAAGAAAGAAGAATGATGGGAATGGAGGTGGAGTGGAATGAGGAAGAGCAGAAATAGAAGAGGAGGAGAAGTTTTGATTGACGTCTATCGGGGATGTTGTAGACAGTACTATGAGGGCAGGGGAATGGAGTCAATGACCTTTCGAGGTCCCATCCAGTTCCAATGTTCTATGATTCTAAGGAGGAGGAGAAGGAGAAGAAGCAGGAGGAGGAGGAGCAGGAGGAGGAGACCATGCTCTCAGCATATTTCATTAGAAGATTTCAAATCAGTTCATAAAAAGCAGATCAATCTCATCATACTGAAATTTCAATCTGCTTAACTGTGGAGTATCCAGCCCCCCCAACACTCAGCCTCTCACAGTTTCCAGTTCCCCCTAAATAGCACAGCATGGAGCCCTTCCTCTTGCAGTCTCATCATGTCTCCTTGGGTCTTCTCCAAAGAGCATGGAAAACCAGGTCTCAATTGCACAGGTGTAAGTGTAATTAAATATGCAAATGCAGAACTAATCCCATTACCCTGTTATTATTGCTGGCCTTCTCCCCGGCTGGGTTTGCCTTTTCCATGTCGTATTCCTGTTTTTCTCTCTGCAGGTTTCCTTCCTCTTCTGCCTCTGGGGCTTTCTGCTCTTCTAAAGGTTGATACTTAGCCTGGTCCTGTTCGATATGGATTTCCTGTACTGCCTCTGTCCCAGAATATAAATCTTTCTTTAGAGAGCCATGTTCCTCCTTCAAGGATTGGATGGTGTCCTTCACCGTTGCTTCCTCCAGCTTCCTGTACTTCTCCTCCATGCCCTTGGCCTGCTGCTGCCTCTTCTCTTTGGCATGTCTATAAATCTCACTGGTGTGACATCGGCCTCCGTTGGCCTGCACCATCCTCTCAATCACCTCCCTCAGCTCACGGATCTGCTTCTCGCGCTCCGAGCCCGTCGCTCTGTTGTTGAGAGCGCAGCAGCGGTTCCCACACGCTGCCACCAGCCCCCGAAGAGCCGGGATATCACAGCCAGTCACATAGTCATTCAGCGAGCCACCATCCAAGTCCTCTTTCCGGGTGAACAGCACGATCAGGTACCTCATGGCCTCCTTTCCAAAGATCTTTCGGACCCGCCTGGCGGCTGCCTGGTCCTCGGCAGTGTAACGGCCCAGTTGTGTGACCAGCAGCAGTGCGTGGGGGCCAGGGCAGGACATCGCAAGGCAGTTAGTGATCTCCTGGTCAGAAGCTTCCTTGGGGACCTTTGTGCCCAGAATATCAGGAGTGTCGATAACCAGAACCTCCTTCCCGTTCCACATCACCCTCCCCGCGGCGCACGTCTGTGTCACTGGCTTGGCGCTGAGCTTGGACTCAAACCTGCTCTCGCCGAGGAGGGTGTTTCCTGTTGCACTTTTCCCAGCCCCTGTTTTACCAATGAGGATGATTCTCAGGTCAGGCCCTCCGGGGCCTTGGCCGCCCGCGTGGGAATCTGTGGAGAACAAGTGAGACTCATCACATCAGTGCCCGGGTCAGAAGGTGGCAGTGGAGAGACTGGACCTGGGAGAACTCTTAATGGGTACAACCGGTAATACTCCTGCCTCTGTGTCTGCCAGCAAACCAACGGGTTTTCGCTCACTTCCATTCAGAACTAGTCCCTGGATCCTACCTGTGAATAACACTGGGCCAGCAGTTTTCTGGGTCTGACAAGTAGCTCGTCACAATGTTTCAGAGTCTAATTTTTCCTCCCCCGAGCCGAGTGAATGTCGTTATGCGCCCCAAGATGGAGGTGAGAGGCAACAGGGTGTGTGTGTGTGTGAAACTGAGGTGATGTGCCACACGTCACCTTCATATTGGTGCACGTAACAAAACTAACATGGCGGGGGGGGTGGAGCCAAGGGGGTTGAAATGTGTGAGATGGTTCAGGCCTGGGCAGGAGGTTCAGGTCGGGAGCAGAGGTTTGGGGGCAGAGGGGCCAACAGCATTGCTGGGACCCTGGGCAAGGCGGGGGGACTTGCTCAGAGCCGCCAGAAGGGGCAGGATTTCGGGAAGAAGGGACGGGGCTAGGGCCTCAGAGGCCCCTGGAGAGAACCGCGCCTCCCCCAGGCAGCCCTCAGTCCAGCCCAGGGTGCACCATGCCGTGCTCTGACACTGATTTAAAGGGCCCGGGCCTCTGGCTGCCATAGCAGTAGTAGCACCAGCGGCGGCCGAGAGCGCTGGGCCCTTTTGTGTCACTGTGGGCAGGCCTGGCTGTGGTGCCAGAGTGTTTGGGCTCAGGGGTGGGGCCATGGCTGAGGGCTCAGGCCTGGGGCAAAGGGTTGGGGTGCAGGGTTATGAGGGCTATGTCTGGGGGTGCAGGCCTTGGGGTGGGCTTGGGAGGAGGAGCTCAGGGCTGGGATGGAGGGTTCCCCGGGGCAGCAGTGAGAAGACAGAACTCCCACCAGCTCCCTCTCCTCACAGCAGCACCTGTGTGGGGGAACAGCCAGGGGTGGTGCATGGGGGCTGGGCTGACAGGGCCTAATGGGAACCACGCCTGGGTCTAGCTGAGGACTGGGGCTCACCTGCCAAAGCCAGATGGAGACAGAGAGGAGGCTGGATGGGGGCTGTGGCGAGCCAGCAGGGCCAGATGGGGGCTGGGCTGCTGCGGCTGGATGGGGACTGGACGGCCCCTGGCTTGCACGGCTCCATGGATTTCAAAACTGCAACAGCCCGTCTGCTTCATGCCAAGCAAAGCCCAAGGGGACAAGTCCCAGGCAATACACGGCGCATGCAGCGCGGGGGCTTGGCCAGCACATTTCCCAGCAAAGCCAGACCGGCCTTCCCCCACCCAGCCCCCTCGCAGAGCATTTCGGTGGCTGCTTGAGTTGCTGTCAGCCGCCCAGGAGGGGCCTCTTCCAAGGAGCCCTGCCCTGTCTCTATTGCTCCTGTGAAACCTGCTGTCAGGGTAGGGCCCTGCCCATTCCATTCTGCTCTAAGTGGGAATTCAATGGTGTCACAACCCTTCCAGCCTCAGCTATTTCTCCCAGTCGCTGAGCACCCCTCCTCCCTGAGAAATTCTGTCCCCTGGACATCCCCGCACACGGCCCAAATGAATCCATTTAGATATAGGCCTGGGAGCCCCCTCTGTTGTGTACACCAAGTAATTTACTCGTGCCAGCAGCGTGCAGTGTGCCGCCCAAGGCTTCTGCATCTTAGAGCTCCTATTGGTCCAGGAGCTGCAGATCTAGAGAAGTGATTATTCCCCTTCATTCAGCACTGGCCAGGCCACATCTGGAGTGTTGCGTCAAGTTCTGTCCCCCCCCCCCTTATAGAAGGGATGCAGTGAAGAAAGCCCAGTGGAGGGCAATGAAACTGATGAGCGGGCTGGAGCATATGACATATGAGGGGAGGCTGAGGGATTGGGACTTATTTAGTCTGCAGAAGAGAAGAGTGAGGGGGGATTTGAGAGCAGCCGTCAACTTCTGGAAGGGAGGTTCCAAAGAGGATGGAGAGAGGCTGTTCTCAGTGGGGACAGATGACAGAACAAGGAGCAATGGTCTCAAGTTGCGGTGGGAGAGGTCTAGATTGGAGATTAGGAAAAACTGTTTCCCTAGGAGGGTGGTGAAGCACTGGGATGGGTTCCCTAGGGAGGGGGTGGAATTTCCATCCCTAGAGGTGTTTAAGTCCTGGCTTGACAAAGCCCTGGCTGAGATGATTGAGTTGGGTTTGGTCCTGCTTTAGGCAGGGGGTTGGACTCGATTCCTCCTGAGGGCTCTTCCAGCCCTGGGGTTCTAGGATTCTCCCAAGGGGCCTGGTAGATTGGACATCATTGGTGATTTTAAAATTAAAGTTGGATGGAAGTTTTCCTAAAAGATCTGCAATAGGGATTATTTTGGGCCGGAGCTGTGGGGTGGGTAGCCTGTGGCCTGTGAGATGCAGCAGTGTGACAGGGTGTACGGGCCCACACTGGAAATGAAAGAGTTAAGGAGCAGCAGTTCTGGGCCCAGGTGACTCTGTAATTCCCTGACTGTACAGAGTGTACCCCTCAGTGTAAGCAGTGCTCAGGATCCCGGTGCAACGGTTCTGTGTAGAGCAGTGGTCCCCAAAATTTCGTGGCTGCCGAGTGCCTGGGGGCGGGGCCGCTCACGCGCCAGGCATCTGGAGGCGGGTCCTCTCACGTGCCGTGCTTCTGGGGTTGGGCCCATGCATGTGCTGTGCGCCCGGGGGCAGGGCCACCCACATGCCCTGCGCCCGGGATCAGCACCGCGCATGTGCCGTGCGCCCAGGGCAGGGGCTGCCTATGCGCCTGAGGCCAGCACCACGCATGTGCCGCATGCCACGGGTGGGGCCAGCCCAGATGTTTTGGTGGGCACACATGAATACTCCAGTGGGTGCCATGGCATCCGCAGGCACCGCGTTGGGGACCACTGGTGTAGAGGAACGAGGGGACTGGATCCATTTGGACAACAAAGACACCCTGCACGTACACTCAGAAAGGAGAGTTCCCAGCCTGCTGGTGCAAATCACTCCGGCTTTACTCCCCCTTCACTAAGTAAGTTACAGGGCAGTTTAAACACCTGCCAGATCAATCCCAGAGAAACAACACCCCATGGGCCTGCGCGTTTGGTGTCTGTACATGAACCCTGTCAGAGCAGCTTTCCCCTTTCCCTGTCGAGAGAGTGGCAGGGCGCATCTTTCCCCTTCAAACCTCTTAGCTCTGAGACTTCAGGGACATGTGGAGTAGGAGGGGGAGGAGAGGGGCGACTTTAATACCACATTTGTTTGGACTCAGGGATTTAACTCTCCCAGGTAGCAATGCTGCGTCACTCACCAAGCCTCAGTTTTCGCTCTACATGAACTATCATGTCTGCTGACTGGCCCTCCCAGTAGACGTGCAGGGTGCAGCTGGGCCTGCCGTGCACCGTAAGGCCTTTAGTTTAGCTGGACTCAGGTAACAGGAAGTGACCAGCGATGTTTACTGCCAAGGCAGCTATAAGTTGAACAGGATTGGTCCTAGGACTGACCCTTGGGGGACACCACTAGTTACCCCTCTCCATTCTGAAAATTTACCATTTATTCCTACCCTTTGTTTCCTGTCTTTTAACCAGTTCTCAATCCAAGAAAGGACCTTCCCTCTTATCCCATGGCCATGTAATTTACACAAGAGCCTTTGGTGAGGGACCTTGTCAAAGGCTTTCTGAAAATCTAAGTATACTATATCTACTGGATCCTCCTTGTCCGCATGTTTGTTAACCCCTTCAAAGAACTCTAATAGATTAGTAAGATATGATTTCCCTTTACAGAAACCATGTTGACTTTTGTCCAACAAATTATGTTCTTCTACATGCTTCACAATTTTATTCTTTACTATTGTTTCAACTAATTTGCCCGGTACTGAAGTTAGACTTACCGGTCTGGAATTGCCCGGATCGCCTCTGCAGCCCTTTTTAAATATCGGTGTCACGTTGGCTACCTTCCAGTCATTAGGTACAGAAGCCGATTTAAGGGATAGGTTACAAACCACAGATAACAGTTCAGCAATTTCCCATTTGAGTTCTTTTAGAACCCTTGGATGAATGCCATCCGGTCCCGGAGATTTGTTAACGTTAAGTTTTTCTATTTGTTCCAAAACCTCCTCTAATGACACTTCAATCCGGGACAGTTCCTCAGTCCGAGACAGGTGCAGTTACCCCCAAACAACCCTGTAAATCCGTCTCGGTTGCGCCCTTAGATCCCTGCCTCTCGTGCATTCCCCTCTGCCCACAGAGGAGGGGATAAGAAAGTTTAAAGACAAAAAACACACACACACACACAAACACACACACACACTCACTCACTCACTCTTTACCTCTGGACATACTGTGTCTCCTACAGGTGGCAAGTCCTTCTGACTTCTGCAAAATCCTTCCAGGCACCTGCTGCTTTACTGGCTTATCTGCTTCCTGTAGCTTGCACGCTGGGCTCCGAGGTGCTCTTGTGAGCAGCTGGGCGCCAAGGCGATGAGAGTAGAGCAAAGAGTGAATCCGGTTCCCTTCTCTGGGTGTGGGCAGCAGGAAGGGGCATGCGTCTGGGGGATCAGCGTATCATGAACAGCAGCGAGAGGAACGTGTGAAATGGTTTACGGAAACTAAACCCCCCAGCGCACAAGAGAGGGCAGTGCAAACAGCTCAGCAGGAAGCACAGCCACAGAGCTGCGGTGTGGGAGTCAGGCACCGCTCTGCTGGGGAGGTGACTGCTGACAGCTTTGCAAGGCACAGCACAGATGGATTCAGATCATGAAGGCTTTGGAGGAGGGATGGTTTTTTGGTGCTACACCAGTCCTAGGACCAATCCTGTTCAACTTATTCATAAATGATCTGGAGAAAGGGGTAAGCAGTGAGGTGGTAAAGTTTGCAGATGATACCAAACTGTTTAGGATAGTCAAGACAGAAGCAGACTGTGAGGGACTCCAAGAAGATCTCACCAAACTGGGTGATTGGGCAACAAAATGGCAAATGAAATTTAATGTGGATAAGTGTAAAGTAATGCACATCGGGAAAAATAACCCCAACTATACGTACAGTATGATGGGGGCTAATTTGGCTACAGCAAATCAGGAAAGAGATCTTGGAGTTATCGTGGACAGTTCTCTGAAAACTTCCACACAATGTGCAGTGGGGGTCAAAAAGGCAAATAGGATTCTAGGAATTATTAAGAAAGGGATAGAAAATAAGACCCAGAATATCTTACTGCCCCTGTATAAAACTATGGTACGCCCACATCTTGAATACTGTGTACAGATGTGGTCTCCTCACCTCAAAAAAGATATTTCGGCCTTGGAAAGGGTTCAGAAAAGGGCAACTAAAATGATTAGGGGTTTGGAACAGGTCCCATATGAGGAGAGGTTAAAGCGACTGGGACTTTTCAGTTTAGAAAAGAGGAGACTGAGGGGGGATGTGATAGAGGTCTATAAAATCATGAGTGGTGTGGAGAGGGCCGATAAAGAGAAGTTATTTATTAGTTCCCTAAATAGAAGAACTAGAGGACACCAAATGAAATTAATGGGTAGCAGATTTAAAACTAATAAAAGAAAGTTCTTCTTCACACAGCGTGTAGTCAGCCTGTGGAACTCCTTGCCAGAGGAGGCTGTGAAGGCTAGGACTATAACAGAGTTTAAAGAGAAGCTAGATAATTTCATGGAGGTTAGGTCCATAAAAGGCTATTAGCCAGGGGATAAAATGGTGTCCTTGGCCTCTGTTTGTCAGGGGCTGGAGAGGGATGGCAGGAGACAAATCGCTTGATCATTGTCTTTGGTCCACCCTCTCTGGGGCACCTGGTGCTGGCCACTGTTGGCAGACAGGATACTGGGCTAGATGGACCTTTGGTCTGACCCAGTACGGCCGTTCTTATGTTCTTATGTAATCTCCAGGTCCATGGGGTCCTGCTCTTGCTCAGAGCCCGTGGGCTGCCCTGTAATACAAAAGATCCATAAAATGGACAAGGATTGGGTATCTGCAATGCTGCAAGTGTGGGATTTACTGCGGAGCCTGCTATTGGGTGTAGGCTCCATGCAACAAACCTTGGTGCCAACTCTGCCCACATATCTACACCAGCGACACCATCACAGGACCTAACCAGATCAGCCACACCATCAAGGGTTCATTCACCTGCACATCTCTCAATGTCATATACGCCATCATGTGCCAGCAATGCCCCTCTGCTATATACATCGGCCAAACTGGACAGTCCCTATGCAAAAGAATAAACGGACATAAATCAGATATTAGGAATGGTAATATATAAAAACCTGTAGGAGAACACTTCAATCTCCCTGGACACACAGTAGCAGATTTAAAAGTAGCCATCCTACAGCAAAAAGACTTCAAGACCAGACTCCAAAGAGAAACTGATGAGCTGTAGTTCATCTGCAAATTTGACACCATCAGTTTAGAATTAAACAAAGACTGAGAATGGCTAGCCAACTACAAAAGCAGCTTCTCCTCTCTTAGTTTTCACACCTCCAGATCAGCTGCTAGAAGTGGGCCTCGTCCTCCCTGACTGAATTAACCTCGTTATCTCTAGCCTTACTCTTGCCTGCATATTTATACCTGCCTCTGGAATTTCCACTGCATGCATCTGACGAAGTGGGTCTTTGCCCACGAAAGCTTATGCTCCAATAAATCTGTTAGTCTATAAGATGCCACAGGACTCCTCATCGCTATTGGGTGCAGAAAGTTGGCATTCCTTCCTAACTAAAGGATAGAATCATAGAACACTAGAACTGAAAGGGACCTCAAGAAATTATCAGATCCCATCCCTGACTTCATGGCAGGACCAAGCACCGTTTAGATCATCTTTCACGGGTGTCTGTCCAACCTGCTCTTCAATATCTCTAGAGATGGAGATTCCACAACCTCTCCAGGCAACTTATTCCAATGTTTAACCACCCTGCCAGGTAGGAAGTTTTTCTTAATGTCCAACCTCAACTTTCCTGGCTACTATTTAAGCCCATTGCTTCTTGTCCTATCCTCAGAGGCCAAGGAGAACAATTTTTCTCCCTCCTCCTTGTAACACCCTTTTAGATACTTGAAAACTGCTGTCATGTCCCCTCTCAGCCTTCTCTTTTCTAAACTATACAAGCCCAGTTCATTCAGCCTTCCCTCATAACTCATGTTTTCCAGATATTTTAATATTTTTTGTTGCTCTTCTCTGGACCTTCTCCACTTTCTCCACATCTTTCTTGAAATGTGGTGCCCAGAACTGGACACAATACTCCAATTGAGTCCTAAACAGTGCAGAGTAGAGCGGAAGAATGACTTCTTGTGTCTTGCTCACAACACTCCTGTTAATGCATCCCAGGATCATGTTTGCTTTTTTTGCAACAGCGTCACACTGTTGACTCATATTTAGCTTGTGGTCAACTATGACATCTAGATGGCTTTCTGTAGGACGCCTTCCCAGACAGTTTCTTCCCATTCTGTATGTGTGAGAGTGATTGTTCCTTCCAAAGTGGAGCACTTTGCATTTGTCCTTATTAAACTTCATCCTATTGACCTCAGACCATTTCTTCAATTTGTTCAGGTCATTTTGAATTATGATCCTATCCTCGAAAGTACTTGCAACCCCTCCCAGTTAGCATCAATCCGAGAAACATAGGACTGGAAGGGACCTTGAGAGGTCACCAACTCCAGTCCTCTGCCTTCATGGTAGGACCCAGCACCATCTAGACCCTTGCTGACAGGTGTTTGTCTAGCTGACTTTTAAATATCTTTAATAATAGAGATTCCACAACTCCACAGCCTTGCTAGGCAGTGTATTGTAGTGCTGAACGTTTCCTCCTGGATAGATGGTCTATAATGGACCCCTACTATCATATCACCCTTATTTTTGACCTGTTTTAATCTTGCCAAGAGACTCTTAACAAGTCTGTCTCCTGTTTCCATCTCATCCTCAGCCCCAGTGTTTACATTTAAAACATAAGAATGGCCATATTGCATCAGACCAAAGGTCCATCTAACCCAGTATCCTGTCTTCAAACAGTAGCCTGTGCCAGGTGCTCTAGAGTGAGGGAACAGAACAGGGAATCATCATGTGATCCCTCCCCGTCATGCATTTCCTGCCCCTGACAAACAGAGGCTAGAGACACCATCCCTGCGCATACTGACTAATAGCCGTTGATGGACTTAACCTCCATGAATTTATCCAGTTCTTTTTTGAACCTTGATAAAGTCCTGATCTTCACAACATTCTCAGGCAAGGAGTTCCACCGGCTGACTGTGCGCTGCATGAAGAAAAACTACCTTTTCTTTGAATTTAACTTTCTACTTATTTATTTCTTTTGGGAGCCCCTAGTTTTGTGTGATAGGTATATGCACATAATTTTTCCTTATTCACTTTTTCCATACCTGGCATCATTTTATAGACCTCTGTCAGATTCCCCCATTAGTCTCCTCTTTTCTAAGATGAAAAGCCCAAGTCTTTGGAATGGGACCCGTTCCAAACCCCTAATCATTTTTCTTGCTCTTTTCTGCAATATATCTTTTTTGAGATGAGGTGATCACATCTGTATGCAGTATTCAGGATGTGGGAGCACCACGGTTTTATACAGAGGTAATAAGATATAGTCTGTCATATTCTCTATCCATTTTTTAACTCCAACTTGTCTTTCTTGAGTAGCTGTAGCTAAATTAGTCCCCTTCATATTTGTTTCCAATATGCATTACTTTACATTTATCAACATTAAATTCCATTTGCCATTTTGTTGCCCAATCACTTGGTTTGATGAGAGCTTTTTGAAGATCTTCACAGTCTGCTTTGTTCTTTACTCTCTTGAGCACTTTGGTATCCTCTGCAAATTTTGTCATCTCACTGTTAACCCTTTCTCCAGATCATTTATAAATAAACGGAATAGGATTGGTCTCAGGACAGACCCTTGGGGGACCCCAGTAGTTACCTCTCTTCATTCTGAAAACTTACCATTTATTCCTACCCTTTGTTTCCTGTCTTTTAACTAATTATCAGTCTATGAGAGGACCTTCCCTCTTATCCCATGACAACTTACTTTACTTAAAAGCTTTTGGTGAGGGATCTTGTCAAAGGCTTTCTGGAAATCTAAGTACACCACTGGATCCCCCTTGTCCACATGTTTGTTAACCCCCTCAGAGAAGTCTAAGGGTGCGTCTAGACTACATGCCTCTGTTGGCAGAGGCATGTAGATTAGGCAGGTCGACATAGGCAATGAAGCGGGGATTTAAATAATCCCCACTTCATTAAAATAAACATGGCCACAGCGCTGTGCCGATCAGCTGTTTGTCAGCACAGTGTAGCGAGTCAAGATGCGGATTTGTCGGCAGGCTTTCTGGAAATCTAAGTACACTATATCTAGTGGATCCCCCTCGTCCACATGTTTGTTGACCCCTTCAAAGAACTCTAATAGATTAGTAAGACAGGATTTCCCTTTACAGAAACCATGTTGACTTTTGCCCAATAAATTATGTTCTTCTACGTGTCTGACAATTTTATTCTTTACTATAGTTTCAACTAATTTGACGTTAGACTCACCGGTCTGTAATTGAAAGGATCATCTCTAGAGCCCTTTTTAAATATTGGCATCACATTAGCTATGTTACAGTCATTAGGTATGGAAGCTGATTTAAAGGATAGGTTGCAAACCTCAGTTAATAGTTCTGCAATTTCCTATTTGAGTTCTTTCAGAACCCTTGGGTGAATGCCAGCTGGTGTCAGGGGCTTGTTACTGTTAAGTTTATCAATTTGTTCCAAAGCCTCCTCTAATAACACCTCAATCTGGGGCAATTCCTCAGACCTGTCACCCAAATAGAATGACTCAGGTTTGAGACTCTCCCTAACATCCTCAGCCCTGAAGCCTGAAGCAAAGAACTCATTTAGTTTCTCCACAATGACTTTATCACCTTTCCGTGCTCCTTTAGCTCGATCATCTATGTGCCCCACTGGTTGTTTAGCCAGATTCCTGCTTCTGGTGTATTTAAAAAAACATTTTGTTATTACCTTTTGAGTTTTTGGTTTGCTGCTCTTCAAACTCCTTTTTGGCTTTTTTTATTATAGTTTTACACTTACTTTGACAAAGTTTATTCTCCTTTTTATTGTCCTCACTAGGATTTGACTTCCACTTTTTTAAAGATATCTCCTATTTGTCCCAGCTTCTTTTACCTGGTTGTTAAGCCATGGTGGCACTTCCTTGGTTCTCTCACTGTTTTGTTTTTTTTTCATTTGGGATATACATTTAAGTTGGGCCTCTAATTATGGTGTCTTTGAAAAGTTTCCATGCAGTTTGCAGAGATTTTACTTTTCTCACTGTACCTTTTAATTTCTGTTTAACTAACTTCCTCATTTTTGTGTAGTTCCCCTTTCTGAAATTAAATGCCACAGTGTTGGGCTGCTGGATGTTTTTCCCACCACAGAGATGTTAATTTTTATTACATTATGGTCATTATTTCCAAGTGATCCAGTTATATTTACCTCTTGGACCAGATCCTGTGTTCCACTAAGGGCTAAATCAAGAATTGCCTCTCCCCTTGTGGATTCCAGAACCAGCTGCTCCAAGAAGCGGTCATTTAAGGTGTCAAGAAATTTTATCTTTGCATCCTGTTCTGAGGTGACGTGTACCCAGTCAATGTGGGGCTAGTTAAAATCCCCCACTATTATTGAATTTTATATTTTCATAGCCTCTCTAATCTCCCTTAGGATTTCATAGTCACTATCACTGTCCTGGTCAGGGGGTCGATAATATATCCCTACTGCTATATTCTTATTAATGGAACATAGAATTACTGTCCATAGAGATTCTATGGAACATTTAGGCTCATTTAAGATTTTTCCTTCATTTGATTCTACATTCTACTTATGGTGCCCCTCCCCCACCAGCACGATCGGTTCTGTCCTTCTGATATTTTTTGTACTCTTGTATGACTGTGTCGTGTCGATTGGCCTCCTTCCACCAAGTTTATGGAATGCCTCATATTTCAATATTCTACTTTAATATGAGGCACTCTAATTCACCCATCTTATTGTTTAGACTTCTAGCATTTGTGTATAATCACTTAAAATTTGTCTGTATTTACCTATCTGCCATTTCCTGTTGTGTTAAACTCTTTTATTTGATTGTTTTTCCTCAGATTTTATCCATACTATGCCATCTTCCATGCTCTCCTCCTGACTAGAACATAGAGGATCTCTACGAATAGACCCTCCCCTAAGAGATGTTTCTGTCTGATCTATGTGCTCCTCCACACCCATCGGCTTTCCCCCAGCCCTTAGTTTAAGAACCTGCTCTACGGCCTTTTAATGTGCCAGCTCTCTTATTCCATTTTTGGTTTAGGTGGTGTCCATCCTTACAGTATTGACTCCCCCATCACAAAAATATCCCCAGTTCCTAATAAATCTAAATCTTTTCTTCCTACACCATCGTCTCATCCCCGCATTGAGACTCTGAAGCTCTGCCTGCCTACCTGGCCCTGTGCGTGGAACTGGAAGCATTTCAGAGAATGCCATCATAGAAGTCCTGGGTCTCTCTCTCTTTCCTCACAGGAAACTCAAGGGAAATACAGTCTAAGTGGAGCTGTGGAGCCTGGCAGAGCTTATGAAGAGGTTCTTCCTCTGGGTTAGTGGGCAGCCTGTCTGCCTTAATCCACGGAGTTCCTAGAGTCCTGGATCTCAGGTCTGTGATCAGACCAGAGGACTCAATACAACAGTTGCCCTCTTCAGGGTTGTTAGTCTCTCATCCTGGGCTCAGGCCAATGCTCGGGCCGAGCCAACAGCCCAAACACTATATGGCCCCAGCCTGGTGTCAGAGCAGGGTAGCAAACGAGCAGTCAATTAGGAAGGCTCAGGCCTTGGTGCATGGTCACAATAATCTATCTGGCTTACTTGTTTGGGCAGAGATTGGACAAACACAGGTGTTTGGCCTGACGTGGTTGATAGGGGAGAATGCCACCCAAAGACACAGGCCTACTCATTCCACTGCATCCCAGACCAGGGCCCTAACAGCAGCAAAGCCACCTGGTTCTGGGTCAGCAGGGATCCAGACCACTGACCATGGCTCTGGCTCAGATAAACTGTGCTCAGCGATCCCTGGGCTACTTCTGTTCCCCTCCTCCGCACATACCTGGGCTTCTGGCAGGTCCATTGGGGTGTTGTGGATCAACAACTCTGGCAGGAGTCCCAGTAGTCCAGGCCAGTCCTCAGCCTCCCAGCTCAGGAGATGAGGGCAAGCATCAGAGTTCTCTGGTGCTGAGGACCTGAGATGGGTTTTTATAGTCCTAGCCACAACTCCTGACTTCCAGACAGACTTGTGGTGGAGCCAGATTCTTCCCAATATGGCTCACGGAGGGGCACTTCCTCTTCTGGGTCAGTGGGCACCCACCAGGCCTGGGGTGCCTTTGTTCAGTCTTCCATCCCTCTCCTCTGGGAGATGGATCACATCTCCTGCTTCTTCTACACACTGGAGAAAGAGAGTGAGGCCAAAAAGCATGTCACCTGCCTCCTGGCAGAGGACAGCACCCCCTTGCAAAGCTGGAGGAGATGCGTGGAAGAACCAGGGCCTTCTATGCCAGTTTATTCTCCCTAGATCCATCCAACGCCAACATCTGCAGGGTGCTTTGGACCAAACTCCTGATGGTCAGCACAGGCAATGGATACCAGCTGGAGATGCCTCTCATTCTGCAGAGTTCTCTGTCTCATGCTCACCAAAAAAAACCCCGAGCAAGGATGGTCTCATTGTGGAGTTACACCATGTATTCTGGGACATCCTCAGCCTAGACCTCATCACTGTCTAGGCCAAGTCTTTAGAGAGCAGGTCCTCCCTCTGTTGTGCAGGTGATCAGTGCTCACTTTGCTACTAAAGAAGGGGGACCCCCCCGATCTTTGGAACTGGTATCACATCTTGCTCCTGAGCACGGACTACAAAGTCATAGCAAAAGCCATCTGACTGTGATTGTGGTCAATGCTCGCAGACATGTTCCATCGCTATCAGACCTACATCTTCCCAGGCCATACCACCTTTGATCGTTTGTACCTGGTCCAGGATCTCTTGGAGCTTGGGTGTAGGAATGGTCTGTTGTTCGCCCTCCTATCCTTCAATCAGTGTGGATCACAGGTATCTCCTGAGCACTCTGCAGACCTTTGGGTTTGGGTCCCATTTCACGGGCTTTCTACATGTGCTGTATTGAGTGTTGGTCAGGCTCAAATGGATCCTGACTGAACCGGTCAGCTTCGGGCAGAGAGTACGCCAGAGTTTCCACTGTCAGGCCAGCTGTATGCTCTGGCAATTGATCCCTTCCTCTGTCTCCTCCACTGGAGGTTGATGAGGTTTGAGCTCCAAGAGCTGGAGCTGCAGCTGGTTCTGTCACTGTATGCTGATGACCTTTTCCCCATGGTCCAGGACCCAGGTAACCTGGCATGGGTGGAGGCTGCCAAGCCATCTACTTAGCAGCCTCCTCTGCTTGGGTCAACTGGATCAAGAGCTACCTGACACCTGTCGAGGGTGAAAATATATGGAGCTATATCTATTGCATAGAACTGGAAGGGACCTTGAGAGGGCATTGAGTCCAGTCTCCTACCCCCATAGCAGGACCAAGCACCGTCTCTGACAGATTTGCCCCAGATCCCTAAACGGCCTCCTCAAGGACTGAATACACAACCCTGGGTTTAGCAAGCCAATGCTCAAACCACTGAGCTATCCTTCCCACTATGGGCCAATTATAAGCGTGCACAGCACATTTCATTAGGGTGTGCACCCAGGGGAAGGGGGGGAACCGAGGGAAAGGGGGGGTCAGAAAGCAGAGCTGGTGCGGGGGTGTCGGGGGCTGGCCGTGGAAGATCGGGGGGGGTGGCCAACGGGAAGCAGAGCTGGTTGGTGGGGGAGGGGGTTTGGAGGAGCAGGGTTGGCCGGGAGAGATCGGGGGAAGGGTGGGGCAGCTGGCAGGAGCGGGACTGTCTGGGGGAGCTCAGGAGGAGGAGGGGAGAACTGGATGCTGGAAGCAGCGCAAGTGGTGGGTGCAGCAGGGCTGGCCAGGGAAGACAGAGAGGAGGAACCGGATGGCAAGAGGTAGAGCTGGTTGGGTGCGGCGGGGCTGGCCGGAGGAGATCGGGAGGAGAAGTGGGGGAGAACCAACTGGCTGGCCAGGAGGGGGAGGAGTGAATCAGCCAGTGCGGAGCAGGACTGACCCAGGCAGTGCAGATCCCAGGGCGCTCCCGTCCCGCACAGGGTCCCGGCGAAGTACAAGTCAGTCTGACTGCAGCTGCACCACATGCTTGACCAGCGTGCAGGAGCATGGACCAGGCTGCCTCTCCTCCTCACATGTAACCAGAGCTCCCAGCGCCCATCACACGCCACCCCCCAGCCGCTCCTCCTGCCCCTGCCAGGCTTCCATCCAGCACCCTGCCGGAAAACCAGAAAATACCGGACATTGCACATGTTTGAACTGGCCACCTGGTCACTGCTAGTCAATGTCAGTGAATGGGTTGGCCTGTAGTTTTGTACTATCACAGGTTTCTGTGGGTAGGCCTGGAGTTGCCTGGAGAGTGTGCACTTGGCTGGTTCTGGGATGGTCTCTCCTCCAAGCTGTGAGGTGAAGGGGGACCTAAGACTGAATCCACCCAGTGGGCTCCTGTGTTTCACCTCAGGAGCCCTGGGTTCCCAGCTAAGGAAACTGAGGAGAGCTGCGACCCACTCCCCAGACACGTGACCTCCTGCTGTGACTTCTGACCTTGTGGAGATGGGGCTCAGGGCAATAAGGGGCTTTTCAGGGTCCCCATCCTTCCTCCCTGGGAGGTGCCTTGTCCTCCTGCCCATCCCAGTGAGACCTTCTTGCCCAGTTGTGTCATTGCGGCATTCTGGGCAGCAAGTGAAGTTCTGAACCACCTCCCAATCACCCTTCATTGTCCTCCAGTTAAATCCTCCCTCCCAGCAGATTTAACTCAACATTCCCCCCCCCCCCCGCACATCTTTTTTAATTTGGCCCTTCCACGCCACCAACTATAAATCTCACCTGACTATTCTGTTTGTGATCAAACAATAAATAGGAGCCTGTCGTGATTACTGGCACCTAGGTTAGCGTCACATTTCAGATCTGTGACCCAGTCGTCTTTCCCTGTCAGGCTGAGGTCTAATGCAGTATCCCCCTCTTGGACAGAGCCCTCGTTATCATTGGTATGTTTTCTGTATGGGGAAATCAGGCACAATTTTAGCGCCTCCCAGGTCTTCACAAGATTCTTTTGTGTGTCTGTTGCATCCCCATCCCCCCACTGTTCACTGGTTTGTGTCTCTTCCCTGTGTGCCCTTTTGGCCTGGGATTGTGTCTTCTCTGGGCTTGAACACTGCTCTGGTGATGGGTCCCCACTGGTGCCTCTACATGCTGCCAAAATAATAATGCACAGAGAATTGTGATGATTCTGACTCAGTAATGGCAGCAATGAGTCCTTATGGAAAACATAACACAGCCCATGTTTTCTGTCACCATTGTCATGGGCATTTTTTCAGAGTCTCCAAAAGCTCATATACAGTGCATGAGAAACAACACAAGATAAACAGACAGATTCATCGAGATCTGTACACGTGTGTGAGCGCAGATCGATACCTACAGCTACATCTGCCTGTGTTTTCTCAGAGTATCAAAGAGCTTTCCCATGCCATTTTCATCAGAAGGAAGTCAGAATTGCACAGGAAGTGCCTTGGTGCACAGCCGTAGTAAAGCCTGAAACAACACAACCCCAACGTTCCCTGCAGGCAAACACACAATAGTAACAACAGCTGCAAAGGGAGTCAGCGCCAGGAGTCACATTTTGCACACGTGTCCCATGCTCAGGGCCAAAAGCTGGGATTGTACCAGGGAACGCTGGGGCCGGCTGAGTTTTTCAGATGTTACTTGCACAAAGCCACTTCCTGTACAATTCACATGTCGCTCTTCAGCACAAGGTGTTTCTCAGTCGGGGCAGCAGCTCGTCCCGCTGCCTTCACTGAGAAACTTGGGTCGCTGGCTGGTTCATTTGCAGACCAATTGTCGGAGCTGTTCATATGCAGCGGCTGTGGGAAAGAAGAACCCAGATGGCTGCAGACATGTTGGTGTAACACCGCCGGCTGGGAGGACTGGGCAGAGGCTGGAAACATCTGCCCCAGCTGAAGAGACATCACAGGTATGGGCTCCAAACTGAGCTGATATTGGAAAGGTGAGTGTGTGTGTGTGTGATTGTCTGCCTGTGTGTCTGGGTGTGTGTGAGAGAGGAAGAGGGAGGGCCGGGGGGAGGGCTGGCAAGGGTGGGGGTGTTTTAAACTATCTACAAAGCTCGCCAAGTGAAAATGCTGGTGAGTGCGCAGGAGGAAAAGCAGGGGACGAGCCGCGGTCTCTGACATTTGGGAGCCTAAAGTCACCCGGGGGTGGGAGCATGGGGCCAGGAAGGGAACACTTTGATGAGGAGAACACTTGTAGTTTACAGGGAGTATCACTTGGTCCCAACTGCTGCAAACCCCAAGGCACCGGGTGGAATATTGGGCCCCCTGGGGGCTACTCTCCCCAGGAGAGTGTCCAGCCCTGCCCAAGCCCTGCCCTGGGCCAAGGGAGACGAGTACCTAGCGTTTTATAAAGCCGCTTTCACTGACTCCACCAGGTCCCGGCAGTGCAGACTTTCCTCAGCTCCTGCAGAGCCAGCCAGACCCACCGCAGGGTCGGCGCCCGTGTCCGGGGGAAACACTCCCACATTTGGAAGCAGTTTCACTAACCAAAGTGGGCCTCAGGCACCAGCCTGCTTAGGAGATTTGCAAATCCCACTCGGCGCCTGTCTGCTCGTAGGCCCTGAAATAGCCTGACAAATCTGGGCCTTGCTGCCTCCATCGTGCTTGTGCCAGGAGCTTCTGGGGAGCAAGGAGATTACTTTGGAAGAGCTGGGTGGCGATGAACCGCGGGTAAAGAATTCCACGGGAGGTACCGAATCCCAGCAGAACGAGGTGATTGGCAGCAAGCATGCAAATCCGAACAGACACTGCGGGATTCTGGGAATTCTGGGTGTGTTTCAAGCTTCCCAGGTCTGCCCACAGCGACTGTGCAGATGTCCTGACTATGGCCAGATGTGCCCTTGGCTCCCTCTCAGTGGGTCTGAACATGCGCCAGGGCTCCACTGTGCTAGTTACACTTCGGCCAGGTCTCTCAAATTCAGAAGTGCAACTGCAGCTATGTTAAACACGTAACTGGAGTCAATGTACCTTAATGCAAGTTTCCCAGCTGTCCCCTACAGCTCCCATTGGCTTCCCAGACTCCTCGCGGGAACCGGAGTACTGGCCGCCGACAGGGGCACCCTCTGAGTTTGACTTAGTGGGTCTTTACTAGATCAACTAAATCAAACTCCAGAAGATCGATTGCAGCAGCGTCCATCTTGCCCCCAATGAAGACATGGCCTTAGCTCCCTTTTGGTGGGGCTTTAGAAAACCATCCACTCTTGATTTAAATGTTTCCATTTCAGAAAGAATTCACCACAACCCTTAATACATTATTCCAGTGGTTAATTACCCCCCTTTTGTAAATGTGCGCCTTATTTCCAGTCTGAATTGGGTTTGCCTGAACGTCCAGCCATTGGAGAGTGTTACAGCTCCCACTGTCAGCTCCTTGGGCCCCACACAGGTACTCCTAGGCTGGGAGCCAGTCACCCCGTCTCTTTCCCTTTGGTAAGATACAGAGCGAGCTCCGGTCTTGCCTGCACAGCCCAGTCCAGCCGGACAGTCCAGCGTGAGTTTCTCTCAGCCTCTCGTGTTACTGAATGCGCAATGAGTTGGACCGACCTTGCAGTGCAGGGCTCTCCCCTGAAAAATGGGGAATACCAGTTCTCCCCCTTCTCCTCAGGCACAGGGCAGGCCGTCCGCTCGTGCCTCCCACCTCCGAGCTGAAGGTTCTGAGCGAACCATTGTCCTTCTCCCATTTCATTGGAGCTGGGCAGAGGCAGCTGCCTGGCTGGGGGACCCTGGCTGCGGGGCAAGCAGAGATAGGGTGTCATAAGAACATAAAAACATAAGAACGGCCATACTGGGTCAGACCGAAGGTCCATCTAACCCAGTAGCCTGTCTGCCGACAGTGGCCAGCACCAGGTGCCCCAGAGAGGGTGGACCAAAGACAATGATCAAGCGATTTGTCTCGTGCCATCCTTCTCCAGCCTCTGATAAACAGAGCCCAGGGACACCATTTCTAGCCCCTGGCTAATAGCCTTTTATGGACCTAACCCCCAGGAAATTATCTAGGTTCTCTTTAAACTCTGTTATAGTCCTAGCCTTCACAGCCTCCTCTGGCAAGGAGTTCCACAGGTTGACTACACACTGTGTGAAGAAGAAATTCTTTTATTAGTTTTAAACCTGCTACCCATTAACTTCATTTGGTGTCCTCTAGTTCTTCTATTATGGGAACTAATAAATAACTTTTCTTTATTCATCCTCTCCACACCACTCATGATTTTATATACCTCTATCATATCCCCCCTCAGTCTCCTCTTTTCTAAACTGAAAAGTCCCACTCGCTGTAACCTCTCTTCATATTGGACCCGTTCCAAACCCCTAATCATTTTAGTTGCCCTTTTCTGAACCCTTTCCAAGGCCAAAATATCTTTTTTGAGGTGAGGAGACCACATCTGTACACAGTATTCAAGATGTGGGCGTACCATAGTTTTATACAGGGGCAGTAAGATATTCTGGGTCTTATTTTCTATCCCTTTCTTAATAATTCCTAGCATCCTATTTGCCTTTTTGACCGCCGCTGCACACTGTGTGGAAGTTTTCAGAGAACTGTCCACGATAACTCCAAGATCTCTTTCCTGATTTGTCGTAGCCAAATTAGCCCCCATCATACTGTACGTATAGTTGGGGTTATTTTTCCCGATGTGCATTACTTTACACTTATCCACATTAAATTTCATTTGCCATTTTGTTGCCCAATCACTCAGTTTGGTGAGATCTTCTTGGAGTCCCTCACAGTCTGCTTCTGTCTTGATTATCCTAAACAGTTTGGTATCATCTGCAAACTTTACCACCTCACTGCTTACCTCTTTCTCCAGATCATTTATGAAGAAGTTGAATAGGATTGGTCCTAGGACCGACCCTTCGGGGACACCACTAGTTACCCCTCTCCAGTCTGAAAATGTACCATTTATTCCTACCCTTTGTTTCCTGTCTTTTAACCAGTTCTCAGTCCATGAAAGGACCTTCCGTCTTATCCCATGGCCATGTAATTTGCACAAGAGCCTTTGGTGAGGGACCTTGTCAAAGGCTTTCTGAAAATCTAAGTATACTATATCTACTGGATCCCCCTTGTCTGCGTGTTTGTTAGCCCCCTCAAAGAACTTTAATAGATTGATAAGATATGATTTCCCTTTACAGAAACCACGTTGACTTTTGTCCAACAAATTATGTTCTTCTACGTGCCTCACAATTTTATTCTTTACTATTGTTTCAACTAATTTGCCCGGTACCGAAGTTAGACTTACTGGTCTGTAATTGCCAGGATCGCTTCTAGAGCCCTTTTTAAAGGGGTCGCTCTGCACCTCAGGCTTTGGCACATTCATGAGGGGCAGGTTTAGGATGCAGCTTTCTCATCAGCCTCTTCCATTGGCTCCTGGCTTGTGCCTGTCCCTCCCCCAGCAGTGGGCAGGGAGCCCAGGGAATTGCAAAAGCCCTAAACGTGAGGTGTTACGACCCTCGGCCCCTTAGTGCATTGAAGCCTTAGGCCCCGGTCCTATAGCTCAATCCACTATCCCAGGCTCTGCTGGGCTAGTGAGACTTAGCTCCCCGTCAGTGGGGCTCCAGGAACCTCCCGTCTTGCTTTACGTGCACCCTGGCAAAGCCCCGGACACAGCCAATGGCCCCCCCTTCCCGCCCAGTCTCCCCATGCTCACAGCTCCAGTTGCAGGAATAAGGATGTCGCTCCTAAGCTCTAGTTGCAGGGACCCACGTGTGAGTTCCAAAGGCCCAGTGTCCACGAGGGGCCTAACTCCCCTGGGCACACTCTGCAGTGTCTGCCTCTGACCATCTCCCCCAGTGTCCTCTCCTCGGGTTGTGTGCCACGGACACCCATTGCACCCGCTGCACCAATCCACAACTGACAAGCCAAGCACAGGGACCAAGGGACACCGACCAGCTGAGATCTGGCTGTCGTGCGGTGACCACGTCCACTGATTTTTCAGGGAGAAGCCGTGTCCGATCCCCGTGTCAGAGGAGAAATGGCTGCCTATCAACCACTTGCAACAACTGCTGAGGTAAGTACAAGCCGTAGACACTTCCCGAGAGCTTCTCAGGCCTGTTCCCTGTGGATCAGAACCACTTGGACAGAGACCCCAGGCTTGTGAGCTCATGAGAACTGGCCTTTCTCTGATGGACACGGGTTGGTGTGTTTGGTTAGAGGCCAGGGCAGAGGCCTGCCACAGCCACAGGTACCGCAGCTCCCGCTGATCATCCCTGGCCCCAGAACTGCCAGCCCCACCTCTGTGCTCATTGGGGTTAGATTACTCTGGAGTGAAACAGGTCCCAGATCTTCTCAGCTGGCAGCAAGTGGACACAAAGTAGAACATGGAGAAATGGAGGGAGGAGGCCTAGGATGGCAAAGTGCCCCCTGCACGGCAGACGTGGGATGCGTTCCCTCAACGCGTCTGCCCACGGACGCCACAGGGGTCCCACCCCGGGCTGCTTCCTCCCCTCTGTGAGTCTCGGGGCCCCACCCGGAAGGTCTCCGGGGCTTACCGTGGTTCGGCTGCACGGACTGGTGGAAGTCTCCGCTCGGGGTCAGGTCGCGGTGTCGGAGTCGGGCGATCTCCGTGGGGGTCCTGGGCCTCCGGGGGTTGAGGTCTGCACGCCGGCCACCCTTGGGGGTGGCGCCGACCCGACTCCGACCCAGCCATCCCTCGATGGCTGCCCCCTCCTCCGCTGCCAGCAGGCCCTTTTGAATCGGCCCGCCGGTTGTGACGTGCCCGCGGAGCCCCGCCCCGCCTGGGACGTGGCAGGCTTGCCAGCCTCCCTCCGCCCGTCACTCCCCGCGTCCGCCCCCTGAGGACACACGCAGGGGGCGGGGCCAGCCGCCGTGGGACTGCGCAGCCACTGGGGAAGGCTCGGGCGCCGCCACCCGCTCCCCGCAAGGCCGCGACGTCTAGGCACCGCCGCCGGGGTCGCGGCTTCTCGGCGCCCCGCCCCGTGTTCCCACGTGCAGGTCACCTGCGGCCTGTCACACGTGAATTATCATGCTAAAATAGATCAAAAGGAGTAATTGGTGCCAAATTTTTGCCAATGTGTTGGGGGTCTGAACTTAGTGTGCATGGGCAATAAAGCAGTTCCATTTACCCCATCCACTCCTGAGTTGCATGTTTCTTCTCTCATGGTCCACGCATTGGGAGGCTGAGAGGAGCACATCTCCCATTGGCTTCCCTTACTCCTCCTACTCTTCATAGTAGTTACTTCATTAAAAAACTGAAAATACATTAATAATAAAATAATAACGCTACATTTAGTTGAGAAAAGAGAAGATTGAGGGGGGACATGATAGCAGTTTTCAGGTATCTAAAAGGGCGTCATAAGGAGGTGGGAGAAAACTTGTTCTTCCTGGTCTCTGAGGACAGGACAAGAAGCAATGGGCTTAAACTGCAGCAAGGGAGGTTTAGGTTGGACATTAGGAAAAAGTTCCTACCTGTCAGGGTGGTGAAACACTGGAATAAATTGCCCAGGGAGGTTGTGGAATGCCCATCTCTGGAGATATTTAAGAGCAGGTTAGATAAATGTCTCTCAGGGATGGTCTAGATCAGTGGTTCTCAACCGTGGGCCATATGGATCCCCCGGGGCCACGCCCTACCTCTAGCGGGCCACATGGAAAAAATGGAACATTAGGTAAATTATGTACCTTTTTCCAACCAACAGCAGCTATGAGGGGGGCCACAGAGGTAAACGAGGCTCAGAAGGAGGCCACAAGCAAAAAAAGGTTGAGAAACACTGGTCTAGATGATGCTGGGTCCTGCCATGAGGGCAGGGGACTGGACTCGATGACCTCTCGAGGTCCCTTCCAGTCCTAGTAGTCTATGATTTTATTTGAGTTGTGGTAGGAGAAAGACTCACTCATCTCCAGACCACTTCCCCCCCACTTCTCCACCCCACACTCAGAGTCTAGAGGGGCTGGAGGACTCACACTCAGGGGCTGGAGGGACTGGGGAGCTGGATGTCCTGAAAGTCTCACACTCAGAGGTCTGGGGAGCATACTCTGGGGTAGGGGGGGCTGGGAGTCACATTCAGAGAGTCACACTCAGGGGCTGGAGGGGCTGGGAGTCACACACTCTGGGCCTGGGAGTCTCCCAGATGTTACAAAAATATTAGAAACATAATACACATTATTAAAATAAAACAAGTAAAATTTAGTATTTTACCAAACAGTTTCACCTGAATTGAAATAAATGGGTTGGCTGAGCTTGCATTGGCTCTGCTAACTGTTGCATCCTCAGAATTGTTGTGGCGAGTGCGCATTGAAGATCATCTTCCACGTTTAATGTATTTTGATATTGGCAATTTTATTTAATTGTCACTGTAATTGTATTTAAATATAAGCAAATGTGAGAAGCCTGATTCACACAAGAAAGTCTTTGGAAATGGAAGTAAAATTCTCAAAACAACTTCTGACAAAAGTGGGTCGTCCACTCTGCGTCTGATCCACAAGTGGTCATTTAACATGGCTGAGAACTCTGCACGGTCCCTCCCCCCAGGCTCTGAACATAACCCTAGCTCCTACCCCAGCACCCCACCCCCCCAAACACAGTCCCAGCCTCTACCCCAGGCTCTGAACACAGTCCCAACACCTACCCGGCTCCCCCGTGCACAGTCCCAGCATTCACCCCTGTCTCATAGAGCACGCAGTCCCAGACCCTTCCCCAGGCTCCACCACAAAGCCTGAGCTGCCTCCCCGCCCAGGCCCAGCATGCAGAGCTCACCAGCACCGAGGCAGCCCTGGGACAGCTGCAGACAAGACCAATCCATGCTGGGCACCAGCCGCGTGTTGAGTAGCCCTGATTTACAGTGCCCAGTGGCGCAGCTAATTTTGCCAGCTGCGAGAAACCCGACCAGGGTGGCAGGGGGACTCCAGATCTCTCCCCCCCACTCATGGCTGCAAGCTGGCCAGGGCAGAGTCCTGGCTGGCCAATGCCAGCCACAGGAACCTCAGCTGGGGCAGCTGGAAACCTCTCAACCGGGCACCCAGACACCTGGCTTGCCACCCCCACCTACCTGAGCTGGGCACTGCTTCTTCTGCAGGTTCCCTGGCTTTCTATCTCCTTTCCCCCCACCTCCAGGGATATTTCCCTACTCTGCTCTGAGTCACTGAAATGGTGTTCAGTTCAATTGTTTGGTTTAACTGCCTGAAGGTTGTAAACCCATGAAGTTGAGTACCACTTCAGGTGAATGGCGCCCTTAAGACTAAGCCAGCTGCAGAGCCGCCCAGCCGGGCATCTTTTCAAATGTGTGAACGACTCCTTAAGAGCCATCTGGGGAGACACCTGGCGGCCATTTTGAAATGTAATGGCGACCCATCTTTGGGTTGTGACCCATATGTTGGGAAACCCTGCTCTGGGGTAGCTGGCATTGGCCACTGTGGGCAGACAGGACGCTGGACCAGATGATCTCTTCCACAAAAAGCTTCTTGCACAAGAAGTCTGCAGTCTAGACGTTGCCTAGGAGTCAATGAATATCCTCCAGTCTACACTGGGGTTCTTCCCAGTTACAGTGGGGGGGGGGGTGCCCTGAGCAATGAGCCAGGCCAGCCCCCAGTCTGTGTCTACACTGAGCCAAATTTCAGAAAAAAACCTCTTTTGGAAGAGCCCTTCCTCCTCGTGGGAGAAGGAAGACAGGGCTTCCGAAAGAGCGCGTCTGCTTCCCCCGCCCCCAAAAGCCGAAGAGCAGACATGTTCTGGGATACCTCCATAGTGCAGACACAGCCTCTGTCAGGTCACCTTTCCTCTTTTACCAACAGGGCTATTTAACAACCTGGCCTCCCTGGATCATCACATTCGCTGCTCCCATCCATCACGTCTCCTTCGGTCTGGTTGGCCACACAGCTCTGCCGTACAGCAAGCCTGGCAGGATACTGGCAGCTGCAAACACCCCTAACACTTCACTGCAGCAGCCCTAGCTCCACGATGCCCCGGTTCCATCCCGAGTTTACTCTGATCCACCAGGCTGCAGCCCACCTGTGCCACCTGCAGGTTCATTGGAAGCATCTCTAAGGTCCCAAGAGTCGCTCCCCAGGGACCCCCAATCCTCCTGCTCATGCCCAGCAGGGGCACCTGGCTAGTGCCCAGAGACAAGTAAAAACCCCCTTTTCCCCCCCCCCCCCCTTTTGGGTTTTCCCTTCCCCCGGGGGGGGGGGGGCCCCCAAAAAAAAACAAAAAAAAAAAATTTTTTAAACCCTTTTTTTGGGGGCCCCGGGGCCCCCCCAACCCCCCTTTTTTTAAAAAATTTTCCGGACCCCTTTAAATTGGATTGCCCCCCCGGGGGGAAGGCCTTTTTGGGGCCCAAAGGGGGGCCCCAAGGGTTTAAGGGAAAAAAAAAATTTTTTTCCCCCCCGGGTTTTCCCCCCAAAAATTTCCTTTTTTTTTCCCAAAAAAAAAAGGGGGCCCCCCCAAAAAAAACCCCCCGGGGGGGGTTTCAAAACCTAAAAAAAAAACCCCGGGGGTTTTGGGGGGCCCCCCCGTTTTTGGGGGAAAATTTTTTGGGGTTTTTTCCCCCTTTTTAAAAAATTTTTTAATTTTTTAAAAGGGGGGTTTTTTTTACCCCCCCCCTTTTTTCCCCCCCCCCAAAAAGGGGGAAAAAAAGGGGGAAAAACCAAAAAAAGGGGGAATTTAAAAAAAACCCGGGGGGAAAAATTAAAAATTTTTAATTAAAGTTTTTAAAATTTTTTAAAAATTTCCCGGGTTTGGGGGGGTTTTCCCCAAACAAAAAAAATTTGGGTTTCGGGGTTTCCCTTTTCCCCCCTTTTGGGGGGGGGGGAAATTTAAAAAAAAAAAAAAAAAAAAAAACCCCCCCCTTTTTTTCCCCTTTAAAAATTTTTCCCCCCTTTTTTCCCCCGGTTTTTTTTTCCCCCCCAAAAATTTTCCCCTTTGGGAAAGGGGGCCCAAGGGAAAAAAAAAAAGGGGGTTTGGGCCCCCTTTTTAAGGGAAGGGGGGGGGACCCCCCTTTAAAAAAGGGGGAAAAAAAAAGGGGGAAAAAAATTTGGGGGGGGGGGGGTTTTTAAAGGGTTCCCAAAGGGAAAACCCTTTAAAAACCCCAAAAATTTTGGGGAAAAATTTTTTTTTTTTGGGCCCCTTAACCCCCGGGGGGGGGAAAAAAAAAAAAGGGAAATTTAAAAAATTTTTTTTGGAAAAATTTAAAAGGGGGAAAAAGGGCCCCTTTTTTGGGGGGGGAAAAAAAATTTTGGGGGAAAAAAGGGTTAATCCCCCTTTTTTAAAACCCCTTTGGGGGGGTTTTTTTGGGGGGGGGTTTTCCCCTTGGGTGGGGGGGGGGGAAAAAAAAGGGTTTTTTTTCCCCCCCCCCCTTTTTTTTTTTTCCCCCCCCCCCGGGGTTCAAAAAAAAAAAGGGGGGGGGAAAAAATTTTGGGGGCTTTTGGGTTTAAAAGGGAGGGGGGGTTTGGGGGTTTTTCCCCCGGGGGGGGGAAAAAAAATTTTTTTTTAAAAAAAAAACCCAAAAATTAAAAATTTTAAAAAAAAAATTTTTCCAAACCCCCACCTTTTTTCCCCCCCAATGGAAAAAAAAAAGGAAAAAATTTTTTAAAAAAAAGGTAAATTAAGGGTTTTGGGGGTTTTTTTAAAAAAGGGGGGGGGAAAAAATTTTCCCAAACCCGGTTTTGGGGGGCCCCCCACCAAAAAATTTAAAAAAAAAAAGGGGTTTTTTTTTTAAATTTTTCCCCAAAAAAACCCCCAAAAAAAAAAAAAAAAAGGGGTTTTTTTTTTCCCCCCCTTTTTTGGAAAAATTTCCCCCTCCCCCAAAAACCCCCCAAATCCGGCCCCTTTTCCCCCCTTTTTAAACCCCTTTTTTGGAATTTTTTCCCCGGGGGTTTTAAAAAAAATCCCAAAAAAATTTTAAATTAAAAAAAACCCGGGGCCCCCCCGGAAAAGGGGAAAAAAAACCCCCCAAAAACCCAAAAAAAAAAAGGAAAAAATTTTTAAAAAACCCCAAAAATTAAAAAAAAACCCCCCAAAACCCCCCCTTTTTTAACCCCTTTTGGGGGGGCCCCCTGCCCCTTAAATTTCCCCAAAGGGAATTTCCCAAAACCCCCGGAATTTTTAAATTTTCCCCTTTGCCCCAAATTAGGAAAATTTTTTTTTCCCAACCCCAACCTTTTGGGGAAAATTTCCCCTTTTTTTCCCAAAAAACCCCAAAAAAATTTTCCCTTTTAAAAAAAACCCCTTTTCTTAAACGGCCAAAAATTTTTTTTTTTTAAAAAAACCCCCCCAAATTTTCCCCCCCTCCCTTTAATTTAAATTTTTTTTTTAAAATTTTTTTTTCTTTTAACCCTTTTTTTTTCCCCAAAACCTTTTTTTTCCCCGAAATTTTAAAAAAACTTTTTTTTTTTTTAAAAAAAAAAAGCCCTTTTTTTCCCCAAACCTTCCCCTTTTTTTAATTTTAAAATTTTTTTTTTTTTTTAAACCCCCTTTTTTTTTTTTAAAAAAAAAAAAAGGGGCCAAAGGGGAAGAAATTTTTTTTCCCCCCTTTTTTAAAAGGAATTTTTTTTTTAAAAATTTAATTTTCCTTTTAAAATTTTTTTTTAAAATTTTTTTTTTTTTTTTTTTTTTTTTTTGGGGGGTTTTTTTCCAAAAAAAAAAAAAAAATTTTTTTTTTTTTCCTTTGGGGCCCAACCCCCCAAACCCGGCCAAAGGGGGGTTTTTTTTTTTTTTAAAAAAAAAATTTGGGGAAAAAAAAAAACCCCCCCCGGGGTTTTTTTTAAAAAAAATTTCCCCTTTTTTGGGCCTTTTTTCCCCCCCCCCTTTTTTTTTTTTCCCCGGTTTCCCCTTTTTCCCCCTTTTTTAACCCCCAAAAAAAAAAAGGGTTTAAAAAAACCCCCCCCCTTTTCTTAAAACCCCCAGGTTCCGGTTTAAAAAAAACCCCCCAAGGGGGCCCCCAAAAAAAAGGAGGGAAGGAAAAAGGGGAAAAATTGGCCTTTTTAAAAACCCCAAAAATTTTTTTTTTTTAAACCTTTAAAAATTTTTAAAATTTGGGGGCCACCGGGGGGGGGAAAAAAAAAATTTTTTTTTTTTGGGAAAATTTTTTTTTTTTTTTTTTTTTTTTTGGGGGAAAAATTGCCCCCAAAATTTTTCCCCAAAAAACCCCAAGGGGTTAAAAAATTTTTTTTTGGTTTTTTTAAATTATTTCCCTTTTTAAGGAAAAAAGGGGGGAAGGGGCCCCAAAATTAAAATTTTTTTTTTTTTTTTTAAAAATTTTTAAAAAAAAAAAAAAAAATTTTTTTTTTCCCCTTTTTTTTTTTTGGGGGGGTTTTTTAAATTTTCCTTCCTTTTTTTTTTCCTTTTTGGATTTGGTTTTTTTTTTTTTTCCCCTTTTTTTTAAAATTTTAAAAAAAAAATTTTTTAAAAATTTTTTAACCCCTTTTTTTCCCCCCCCTTTAAAATTTTTCCCAATTTAACCCCTTTTTTTTTTTTTAAAAAAAAGGAAAATTTTTTTAAAACCCCCCCCTTTTTTTTTTTTTTTAAAAATTTTTAAAAAATTTTTTCCCTTTTTTAAAATTTCCAAAAGGGAATTTTTTTCCCCCTTTTTCCAAAAAAGGGGGGGGTCCCCGGGGGAAAAGGGGAAAAAACCCCCCCCCTTTTTTAAAAAAGGGGGGGGGTTTTAGAAAGGGGGGGGGGTTTTTTTCCAAAAAAAAAAAAACCCCCCCCAAAAAAAAAAAATTTTGGAAGGGTTTTTTCCCCAAAAAATTTTTTTTTTTTTTTTAAAACCCCCCCTTTTTTTTTTTTTAAAAATTTTTAATTAAAAGGGGTTTTTTTAAAAATTTTAAATTTTTAAAAAAAATTTTTTTTTTTAAATTTTAAAAAAAAATTTTTTTTTTTTAATATTTTTTTAAAAATTTTTTTTTTTTTTTTTTAAAAAAAAGTTTTAATTTTTAAAAATTTTTAAAAAGGGGGAAAACCCCCCCCTTTTTTTTTTTTTTTTGGGGAAAAAAAATTTTTTTTCCTTTTTTTTTTTTTTTTTTTTTTTAAAAATTTTCCCAAAAAAATTTTTTTCCCCTTTTTTGGTTTGGTTTTCCCCCAAACCCCCCTTTTGGCCTTTTTAAAAAATTTTTTTAAAAATTTTTTTCCCCTTTTTTTTTTTTGTTCCCCCTTTTTTCCCCTTTTTTTGGGATTTCCCTTTTGTTTTTTTTTTTGGTTTTTTAAATTTTTTCCTTTTTTTTAATTTTTTTTTTTTAAAGGGTTTAAATTTTTTTTTGGGCCCCAATTTGGGCCCTTTTTAAAAAATTTTTTTCCCCCTTTTTTTTTTTCCTTGGGCCCCTTTTTTTTTCCCTTTTTTTTTTTTTTTTTTTTTTTTTTGGGGGTTTTGGGCCCTTTTTTTTTTTAAAAAATTTTTTTTTTTTTTAAAAATTTTTTTTTTTTTTTGGGTTTTTTTTGGGTTTTCCCCCCTTTTTAATTTTTAAAAAAATTTTTTCCCCCCGGGTTTTTAAAACCCCCAAAAAAAGGGTTAAAAAAATTTTTCCCCTTTGGGCCCCCTTTTTTCCCCCTTTTTTTATTTTTTTTCCCCCCCCTTTTTTAAAAATTTTATTTTAAATTTTTTTTAAATCCCCCCCCATGGATTGGACAGAGACATCTCTTAGGGGAGGGTCTATTAATAGAGATGCTCTGTGTTCTAGTCAGGAGGAGAAGATGGAAGTATGGGTCAGATCAGATGAGATACAATCAAATGAAAAAGAGTCGAACACATCAGGTGGACAGATAAATAGTGACAAATTATTAATGTGCTTATGCACAAATGCTAGAAGTCTAAATAATAAAATGGGTGAACTAGAGTGTCTTGTATTAAAGGAGGATATTGATATAACAGGCATCACATACACTTGATGGAAGGAGGACAATCAGTGGGACACAGTCATACCAAGGTACCAAATCTATCAAAGGGACAGAACAGGTCATGCTGGTGGGGGAGAGGCACTGTGTATGAAAGAAAATGTAGAATCAAATGAAGGAAAAATCTTAAATGAGCCAAACTGTTCCATAGAATCCCTATGGATAGTAAATCCATGCTCCAATAATAAGAATATAGCAGCAGGGATGTATAATCGATCCCCACTCCCCCGATCAGGACAGTGATAGTGACTATGAAATGCTAAGGGAGATTACAGAGGCTATCAAAATAAAGAACTCAATAATAGGTGGGGATTTCAACTAGCCCCACACTGACTGGGTAAACATCACCTCAGGACTGTCATTATACCTTAAATGATGGCTTCTTGGAGCAGCTGGTTCTAGAACCCACAAGAGGAGAGGCAATTCTTGATTTTGTCATCAGAGGAGCATAAGATCTGATCCAAGAGGTAAATATAACTGGACCATTGGAAATAGTGACCATAAGGTAATAAAATGTAACATCCCTGCGGTGAGAAAAACACCTGAGCAATCCAACACTGTGGCATTTAATTTCAGAAAGGGGAACTACACAAAACTGAGGAGGTTAGTTAAACAGAAATTAAAAGGTACAGTGAGAAAAGTAAAATCACTGCAAGCTGCATGGAAACTTTTCAAAGACTCCATAATAGAGGCCCAACTTAAATGTATACCCTATATGAAAAAAAACCAAACAGTAAGAGAACCAAGAAAGTGCCTCTGTGGCTTAACAGCCAGGTAAAAGAAACAGTGACAGATAAAAAGATATATATTAAAAAGTGGAAGTCCAATCCTAGTGAGGTAAATTGAAAGTAGAATAAACTTTGTCAAATTAAGTGTAAAACTATAATCAAAAAAGCCAAAAAGGAGTTTGAAGAGCAGCTAGCCAAAAACTCAAAAAGTAATACTGAAATGTTTTTTAAGTGAATCAGAAGCAGGAATCTGTCTAAACAACCAGGGGGACCCTAGATGATCGAGATGCTAAAGGAGCATGCAACGATGATCAAGTAATTGTGGAGAAATTAAATGATTTCTTTGCTTCAGGCTTCATGGCTGAGGATGTTAGGGAGATTCCCAAACCTAAGCCATTCTTTTTGGGTGACAGGTCTGAGGAATTCTCCCAGATTGAGGTGTCATTAGAGGAGGTTTTGGAACAAATTGGTAAATTTAACAGTACCAAATCACAAGGACCAGATGGCATTCAGCCAAGAGTTCTGAAAGAACTCAAATGGGAAATTGGTTCGTAACCGATCCTTTAAATCAGCTTCTGTACTTAATGATTGGAAGATAGCTAACGTGACACCAATATTTAAAAAGGGCTCTAGAGGTGATCATGGCAATTGCAGACTAGTACGTCTAACATCAGTACTAGGTAAAATAGTTAAAACAATAGTAAAGAATAAAATTGTCAGACACATGGATGAACATAATTTGCTGGGGGGAAGTCAACATGGTTTCTGCGAAGGGAAATCCTGCCTTACTAATCTACTAGAGTTCTTTGAGGGGTTCAACATACACGTGGACAAGGGGGAATTAAGTGGATATTGTGTACTTAGTTTTCCAGAAAGCCTTTGACAAGGTCCCTCACCAAAGGCTGTAAAGTAAAGTAAGTTATAATGGGACAAGAGGGAAGGTCCTCTCGTGGACTGATAACTGGTTAAAAGACAGGAAACAAAGAGTAGGAATAAATGGGAAGTTTTCAGAATGGAGAGAGGTAACTAGTGGGGTCTTGCAAGCGTCTGTTGTGGGACCAATCCTATTCAACTTATTTATAAATGATGTGGAGAAAGTGGTAAACAAAGGTGGCAAAATCTGAAGATGATACGGAACTGTTCAAGATAGTGAAGACCAAAGCAGACTGTGAAGAGCTTCAAAAAGATCTCACCAAACTGAGTGACTGGGCAACAAAATGGCAAATGGAATATAATGTTGATAAATGTAAAGTAATGCACATTGAAAAAAATAATCCCTACTAGACATGCAATACAATGGGGACTAATTTGGCTACAACTACTCAAGAGAGAGATCTTGGAGTCATTGTTCATAGTTCTCTGAAAACATCCACTCGGAACATAAGAAAGTAATTACGGCCATACTGGGTCAGACACAAGGTCCATCTAGCCCGCCTGTCTGCTGACAGTGGCCAGTGCCAGGTGCCCCAGAGTGGGTGGACCGAAGACAACGATCAAACAATTTGTCTCCTGCCATCCATCTCTAGCCTCTGACAAACAAAGGCCAGGGACACCATTCCTTACCCCCTGGCTAATAGCCTTTTATGGACCTAACCTCCATGAATTTATCCAGCTCTTTTTTAAATGCTGTTATAGTCCTAGCCTTCACAGCCTCCTCTGGCAAGGAGTTCCACAGGTTGACTGTGCACTCTGTGAAGAAGAACTTTCTTTTATTCTTTTTAAACCTGCTATGCATTAATTTCATTTGGTGGCCCCTAGTTTTTATATTATGGGAACAAGTAAATAACTTTTCTTTATTCACCCTCTCCACAACACTCATGATTTTATAGACCTCTATCATATCCCCCCTCAGTGTGCAGCAGCAGCCAATAAAGGAAATAGAATGTTAGGAATCATTAAAAAGGGGGTAGAGAATAAGACAGAAAGTATCTTATTGTCACTATATAAAACCATGGTATGTGAACATCTTGAACACTGTGTGCAGATGTGGTCACATCATCTATAAAATGATATATTGGCATTGGAAAGGATTCAGAGAAGGACAACAAAAATGGTGAGGGGTTAGGAATGAGTCCCATATGAAGAAAGATTAAAAAGACGTGGACTCTTTATCTTAGAAAAGTGGAGACTAAAGGGCGATATAATAGAGGTCTATAAAATCATAACTGGTGTGGAAGATGTGAATAAAGAAAAGATATTTATTTTTTACAACAATATGAGAATGTCGGTCACTAAATGAAATTAATAGGCAGCAGGTTTACAATAACCACATGGCTGTTTTGCTTCACGCTGCACAATGTCAACTTGTGGAACTCCTTGCCAGCAGATGTGGCGAAGGCTAGGACTTCAACAGGGTTCAGAAAAGAGCTATCTAGATCCATGGTGTTTAGGTCTATCAATTGGTGTTAGCCAGGATGGGTAGGAATGGTGTCCCTAGGCTCTGTCTGTCTGGAAATGAGTGACAGGAGAAGGGTCATGGATTCCCTATTGTGCACCCTCCCTCTGGGGCACCTGGCATTGGCCACTATAGATAGGACTGGGCTGGATGTACCTTTGGTCTGATCCAGTGTGGCTGTTTTTATGTTTTAATGAGGAGGAGAAGAAAAAGAATGAGGAGGAAAAGGAGAAGAAAGAGGAAGAGAAGAGGAGATGGAGGAGGAGGTGAATATGAAGGAGAAGGTAGAGCAGAAGGAGGAGAAGAAGGAAATTAAGAAGGAGGTGGAGGAGCAGGAAAAGGAGAAGGAGAAGTAAAATGACGAGGAGAAGGAGGAGCGGAGGGAGGAGGAAGAGAAGTAGGAGGAGAAGGAGGAGAAGCTGAAGGATGTGGAGAAGAAGATGGAGAAGGAGGAGGAGGAGAATGAGGAGAAAGAGAAGTAGGAGAAGGAGAAGAAGGAAAAGAAGAATGAGGGTGATGAGGTAGCATCAAGGATGGAGGAGGAGGAGGAAAGAAGAGGAGGAAACCATATAGTTATCTATTAGGCATGATCTAGAAAGTGCTTGGTCCTGCCGTGAGGAAAAGCACTGGACTTGATGACCTCTCAAGGTCATTTCCTGTTCTAGTATTCTATGATTCTGCTGAGGAGGATCAGAAGGAGAAGAATAAGAAGGAAGAAGAAGAGGAGGAGGAAAAAAGAAGAAGAAGAATGAGAAGTAGACAGAGGAGGATTAGGAAGAGAAGGAGGAGGAGCTGGAGAAGAAGGAGCAGGACAAGAGGAGAAAAAAGAGGAGGAGAAGAAGAAAGAAGAATGATGGGAATGGAGGTGGAGTGGAATGAGGAAGAGCAGAAATAGAAGAGGAGGAGAAGTTTTGATTGACGTCTATCGGGGATGTTGTAGACAGTACTATGAGGGCAGGGGAATGGAGTCAATGACCTTTCGAGGTCCCATCCAGTTCCAATGTTCTATGATTCTAAGGAGGAGGAGAAGGAGAAGAAGCAGGAGGAGGAGGAGCAGGAGGAGGAGACCATGCTCTCAGCATATTTCATTAGAAGATTTCAAATCAGTTCATAAAAAGCAGATCAATCTCATCATACTGAAATTTCAATCTGCTTAACTGTGGAGTATCCAGCCCCCCCAACACTCAGCCTCTCACAGTTTCCAGTTCCCCCTAAATAGCACAGCATGGAGCCCTTCCTCTTGCAGTCTCATCATGTCTCCTTGGGTCTTCTCCAAAGAGCATGGAAAACCAGGTCTCAATTGCACAGGTGTAAGTGTAATTAAATATGCAAATGCAGAACTAATCCCATTACCCTGTTATTATTGCTGGCCTTCTCCCCGGCTGGGTTTGCCTTTTCCATGTCGTATTCCTGTTTTTCTCTCTGCAGGTTTCCTTCCTCTTCTGCCTCTGGGGCTTTCTGCTCTTCTAAAGGTTGATACTTAGCCTGGTCCTGTTCGATATGGATTTCCTGTACTGCCTCTGTCCCAGAATATAAATCTTTCTTTAGAGAGCCATGTTCCTCCTTCAAGGATTGGATGGTGTCCTTCACCGTTGCTTCCTCCAGCTTCCTGTACTTCTCCTCCATGCCCTTGGCCTGCTGCTGCCTCTTCTCTTTGGCATGTCTATAAATCTCACTGGTGTGACATCGGCCTCCGTTGGCCTGCACCATCCTCTCAATCACCTCCCTCAGCTCACGGATCTGCTTCTCGCGCTCCGAGCCCGTCGCTCTGTTGTTGAGAGCGCAGCAGCGGTTCCCACACGCTGCCACCAGCCCCCGAAGAGCCGGGATATCACAGCCAGTCACATAGTCATTCAGCGAGCCACCATCCAAGTCCTCTTTCCGGGTGAACAGCACGATCAGGTACCTCATGGCCTCCTTTCCAAAGATCTTTCGGACCCGCCTGGCGGCTGCCTGGTCCTCGGCAGTGTAACGGCCCAGTTGTGTGACCAGCAGCAGTGCGTGGGGGCCAGGGCAGGACATCGCAAGGCAGTTAGTGATCTCCTGGTCAGAAGCTTCCTTGGGGACCTTTGTGCCCAGAATATCAGGAGTGTCGATAACCAGAACCTCCTTCCCGTTCCACATCACCCTCCCCGCGGCGCACGTCTGTGTCACTGGCTTGGCGCTGAGCTTGGACTCAAACCCTGCTCTCGCCGAGGAGGGTGTTTCCTGTTGCACTTTTCCCAGCCCCTGTTTTACCAATGAGGATGATTCTCAGGTCAGGCCCTCCGGGGCCTTGGCCGCCCGCGTGGGAATCTGTGGAGAACAAGTGAGACTCATCACATCAGTGCCCGGGTCAGAAGGTGGCAGTGGAGAGACTGGACCTGGGAGAACTCTTAATGGGTACAACCGGTAATACTCCTGCCTCTGTGTCTGCCAGCAAACCAACGGGTTTTCGCTCACTTCCATTCAGAACTAGTCCCTGGATCCTACCTGTGAATAACACTGGGCCAGCAGTTTTCTGGGTCTGACAAGTAGCTCGTCACAATGTTTCAGAGTCTAATTTTTCCTCCCCCGAGCCGAGTGAATGTCGTTATGCGCCCCAAGATGGAGGTGAGAGGCAACAGGGTGTGTGTGTGTGTGAAACTGAGGTGATGTGCCACACGTCACCTTCATATTGGTGCACGTAACAAAACTAACATGGCGGGGGGGGTGGAGCCAAGGGGGTTGAAATGTGTGAGATGGTTCAGGCCTGGGCAGGAGGTTCAGGTCGGGAGCAGAGGTTTGGGGGCAGAGGGGCCAACAGCATTGCTGGGACCCTGGGCAAGGCGGGGGGACTTGCTCAGAGCCGCCAGAAGGGGCAGGATTTCGGGAAGAAGGGACGGGGCTAGGGCCTCAGAGGCCCCTGGAGAGAACCGCGCCTCCCCCAGGCAGCCCTCAGTCCAGCCCAGGGTGCACCATGCCGTGCTCTGACACTGATTTAAAGGGCCCGGGCCTCTGGCTGCCATAGCAGTAGTAGCACCAGCGGCGGCCGAGAGCGCTGGGCCCTTTTGTGTCACTGTGGGCAGGCCTGGCTGTGGTGCCAGAGTGTTTGGGCTCAGGGGTGGGGCCATGGCTGAGGGCTCAGGCCTGGGGCAAAGGGTTGGGGTGCAGGGTTATGAGGGCTATGTCTGGGGGTGCAGGCCTTGGGGTGGGCTTGGGAGGAGGAGCTCAGGGCTGGGATGGAGGGTTCCCCGGGGCAGCAGTGAGAAGACAGAACTCCCACCAGCTCCCTCTCCTCACAGCAGCACCTGTGTGGGGGAACAGCCAGGGGTGGTGCATGGGGGCTGGGCTGACAGGGCCTAATGGGAACCACGCCTGGGTCTAGCTGAGGACTGGGGCTCACCTGCCAAAGCCAGATGGAGACAGAGAGGAGGCTGGATGGGGGCTGTGGCGAGCCAGCAGGGCCAGATGGGGGCTGGGCTGCTGCGGCTGGATGGGGACTGGACGGCCCCTGGCTTGCACGGCTCCATGGATTTCAAAATTGCAGCAGGCCACCTGCTTCTTCCCAAGCAAAGCCCAAGGAGACAAGTCCCGGGTAATACACGGCGCATGCAGAGCGGGGGCTTGGCCAGCACATTTCCCAGCAAAGCCAGACCGGCCTTCCCCCACCCAGCCCCCTCACAGAGCATTTCTGTGGCTGCTTGAGTTGCTGTCAGCTGCCCAAGAGGGGCCTCTTCCAAGGAGCCCTGCCCTGTCTCTATTGCTCCTGTGAAACCTGCTGTCAGGGTAGGGCCCTGCCCATTCCATTCCGCTCTAAGTGGGAATTCAACGGTGTCACAACCCTTCCAGCCTCAGCTATTTCTCCCAGTCGCTGAGCACCTCCTCCTCGCCCCCGGAAATTCTGTCCCCTGGACGTCCCTGCACACGGCCCAAACGAATCCATTTAGATATAGGCAGAGGACCCACTCTATTGTGTACACCAAGTAATTTACTCGTGCTGGCAGTGTGCAGTGCGCTCCCCAAGGCTTCTGCATCTTAGAGCTCCTATTGGTCCAGGAGTTGCTGACTAGAGAAGTGATTATTCCCCTTCATTCAGCACTGGCCAGGCCACATCTGGAGTGTTGCATCCAGTTCTGGGCCCCCAGCTACAGAAGGGATGCATTGAAGAAAGTCCAGTGGACGGCTATGAAATTGATGAGGCGGCTGGAGCACATGAGCTATGAGGAGAGGCTGAGGGACTGGGACTTATGTAGTCTGCAGAAGAGAAGAGTGAGGGGGGATTTGAGAGCAGCCGTCAACTTCTGGAAGGGAGGTTCCAAAGAGGATGGAGAGAGGCTGTTCTCAGTGGGGACAGATGACAGAACAAGGAGCAATGGTCTCAAGTTGCGGTGGGAGAGGTCTAGATTGGAGATTAGGAAAAACTGTTTCCCTAGGAGGGTGGTGAAGCACTGGGATGGGTTCCCTAGGGAGGGGGTGGAATTTCCATCCCTAGAGGTGTTTAAGTCCTGGCTTGACAAAGCCCTGGCTGAGATGATTGAGTTGGGTTTGGTCCTGCTTTAGGCAGGGGGTTGGACTCGATTCCTCCTGAGGGCTCTTCCAGCCCTGGGGTTCTAGGATTCTCCCAAGGGGCCTGGTAGATTGGACATCATTGGTGATTTTAAAATTAAAGTTGGATGGAAGTTTTCCTAAAAGATCTGCAATAGGGATTATTTTGGGCCGGAGCTGTGGGGTGGGTAGCCTGTGGCCTGTGAGATGCAGCAGTGTGACAGGGTGTACGGGCCCACACTGGAAATGAAAGAGTTAAGGAGCAGCAGTTCTGGGCCCAGGTGACTCTGTAATTCCCTGACTGTACAGAGTGTACCCCTCAGTGTAAGCAGTGCTCAGGATCCCGGTGCAACGGTTCTGTGTAGAGCAGTGGTCCCCAAAATTTCGTGGCTGCCGAGTGCCTGGGGGCGGGGCCGCTCACGCGCCAGGCATCTGGAGGCGGGTCCTCTCACGTGCCGTGCTTCTGGGGTTGGGCCCATGCATGTGCTGTGCGCCCGGGGGCAGGGCCACCCACATGCCCTGCGCCCGGGATCAGCACCGCGCATGTGCCGTGCGCCCAGGGCAGGGGCTGCCTATGCGCCTGAGGCCAGCACCACGCATGTGCCGCATGCCACGGGTGGGGCCAGCCCAGATGTTTTGGTGGGCACACATGAATACTCCAGTGGGTGCCATGGCATCCGCAGGCACCGCGTTGGGGACCACTGGTGTAGAGGAACGAGGGGACTGGATCCATTTGGACAACAAAGACACCCTGCACGTACACTCAGAAAGGAGAGTTCCCAGCCTGCTGGTGCAAATCACTCCGGCTTTACTCCCCCTTCACTAAGTAAGTTACAGGGCAGTTTAAACACCTGCCAGATCAATCCCAGAGAAACAACACCCCATGGGCCTGCGCGTTTGGTGTCTGTACATGAACCCTGTCAGAGCAGCTTTCCCCTTTTCCCTGTCGAGAGAGTGGCAGGGCGCATCTTTCCCCTTCAAACCTCTTAGCTCTGAGACTTCAGGGACATGTGGAGTAGGAGGGGGAGGAGAGGGGCGACTTTAATACCACATTTGTTTGGACTCAGGGATTTAACTCTCCCAGGTAGCAATGCTGCGTCACTCACCAAGCCTCAGTTTTCGCTCTACATGAACTATCATGTCTGCTGACTGGCCCTCCCAGTAGACGTGCAGGGTGCAGCTGGGCCTGCCGTGCACCGTAAGGCCTTTAGTTTAGCTGGACTCAGGTAACAGGAAGTGACCAGCGATGTTTACTGCCAAGGCAGCTATAAGTTGAACAGGATTGGTCCTAGGACTGACCCTTGGGGGACACCACTAGTTACCCCTCTCCATTCTGAAAATTTACCATTTATTCCTACCCTTTGTTTCCTGTCTTTTAACCAGTTCTCAATCCAAGAAAGGACCTTCCCTCTTATCCCATGGCCATGTAATTTACACAAGAGCCTTTGGTGAGGGACCTTGTCAAAGGCTTTCTGAAAATCTAAGTATACTATATCTACTGGATCCTCCTTGTCCGCATGTTTGTTAACCCCTTCAAAGAACTCTAATAGATTAGTAAGATATGATTTCCCTTTACAGAAACCATGTTGACTTTTGTCCAACAAATTATGTTCTTCTACATGCTTCACAATTTTATTCTTTACTATTGTTTCAACTAATTTGCCCGGTACTGAAGTTAGACTTACCGGTCTGGAATTGCCCGGATCGCCTCTGCAGCCCTTTTTAAATATCGGTGTCACGTTGGCTACCTTCCAGTCATTAGGTACAGAAGCCGATTTAAGGGATAGGTTACAAACCACAGATAACAGTTCAGCAATTTCCCATTTGAGTTCTTTTAGAACCCTTGGATGAATGCCATCCGGTCCCGGAGATTTGTTAACGTTAAGTTTTTCTATTTGTTCCAAAACCTCCTCTAATGACACTTCAATCCGGGACAGTTCCTCAGTCCGAGACAGGTGCAGTTACCCCCAAACAACCCTGTAAATCCGTCTCGGTTGCGCCCTTAGATCCCTGCCTCTCGTGCATTCCCCTCTGCCCACAGAGGAGGGGATAAGAAAGTTTAAAGACAAAAAAACACACACACACACACAAACACACACACACACTCACTCACTCACTCTTTACCTCTGGACATACTGTGTCTCCTACAGGTGGCAAGTCCTTCTGACTTCTGCAAAATCCTTCCAGGCACCTGCTGCTTTACTGGCTTATCTGCTTCCTGTAGCTTGCACGCTGGGCTCCGAGGTGCTCTTGTGAGCAGCTGGGCGCCAAGGCGATGAGAGTAGAGCAAAGAGTGAATCCGGTTCCCTTCTCTGGGTGTGGGCAGCAGGAAGGGGCATGCGTCTGGGGGATCAGCGTATCATGAACAGCAGCGAGAGGAACGTGTGAAATGGTTTACGGAAACTAAACCCCCCAGCGCACAAGAGAGGGCAGTGCAAACAGCTCAGCAGGAAGCACAGCCACAGAGCTGCGGTGTGGGAGTCAGGCACCGCTCTGCTGGGGAGGTGACTGCTGACAGCTTTGCAAGGCACAGCACAGATGGATTCAGATCATGAAGGCTTTGGAGGAGGGATGGTTTTTTGGTGCTACACCAGTCCTAGGACCAATCCTGTTCAACTTATTCATAAATGATCTGGAGAAAGGGGTAAGCAGTGAGGTGGTAAAGTTTGCAGATGATACCAAACTGTTTAGGATAGTCAAGACAGAAGCAGACTGTGAGGGACTCCAAGAAGATCTCACCAAACTGGGTGATTGGGCAACAAAATGGCAAATGAAATTTAATGTGGATAAGTGTAAAGTAATGCACATCGGGAAAAATAACCCCAACTATACGTACAGTATGATGGGGGCTAATTTGGCTACAGCAAATCAGGAAAGAGATCTTGGAGTTATCGTGGACAGTTCTCTGAAAACTTCCACACAATGTGCAGTGGGGGTCAAAAAGGCAAATAGGATTCTAGGAATTATTAAGAAAGGGATAGAAAATAAGACCCAGAATATCTTACTGCCCCTGTATAAAACTATGGTACGCCCACATCTTGAATACTGTGTACAGATGTGGTCTCCTCACCTCAAAAAAGATATTTCGGCCTTGGAAAGGGTTCAGAAAAGGGCAACTAAAATGATTAGGGGTTTGGAACAGGTCCCATATGAGGAGAGGTTAAAGCGACTGGGACTTTTCAGTTTAGAAAAGAGGAGACTGAGGGGGGATGTGATAGAGGTCTATAAAATCATGAGTGGTGTGGAGAGGGCCGATAAAGAGAAGTTATTTATTAGTTCCCTAAATAGAAGAACTAGAGGACACCAAATGAAATTAATGGGTAGCAGATTTAAAACTAATAAAAGAAAGTTCTTCTTCACACAGCGTGTAGTCAGCCTGTGGAACTCCTTGCCAGAGGAGGCTGTGAAGGCTAGGACTATAACAGAGTTTAAAGAGAAGCTAGATAATTTCATGGAGGTTAGGTCCATAAAAGGCTATTAGCCAGGGGATAAAATGGTGTCCTTGGCCTCTGTTTGTCAGGGGCTGGAGAGGGATGGCAGGAGACAAATCGCTTGATCATTGTCTTTGGTCCACCCTCTCTGGGGCACCTGGTGCTGGCCACTGTTGGCAGACAGGATACTGGGCTAGATGGACCTTTGGTCTGACCCAGTACGGCCGTTCTTATGTTCTTATGTAATCTCCAGGTCCATGGGGTCCTGCTCTTGCTCAGAGCCCGTGGGCTGCCCTGTAATACAAAAGATCCATAAAATGGACAAGGATTGGGTATCTGCAATGCTGCAAGTGTGGGATTTACTGCGGAGCCTGCTATTGGGTGTAGGCTCCATGCAACAAACCTTGGTGCCAACTCTGCCCACATATCTACACCAGCGACACCATCACAGGACCTAACCAGATCAGCCACACCATCAAGGGTTCATTCACCTGCACATCTCTCAATGTCATATACGCCATCATGTGCCAGCAATGCCCCTCTGCTATATACATCGGCCAAACTGGACAGTCCCTATGCAAAAGAATAAACGGACATAAATCAGATATTAGGAATGGTAATATATAAAAACCTGTAGGAGAACACTTCAATCTCCCTGGACACACAGTAGCAGATTTAAAAGTAGCCATCCTACAGCAAAAAGACTTCAAGACCAGACTCCAAAGAGAAACTGATGAGCTGTAGTTCATCTGCAAATTTGACACCATCAGTTTAGAATTAAACAAAGACTGAGAATGGCTAGCCAACTACAAAAGCAGCTTCTCCTCTCTTAGTTTTCACACCTCCAGATCAGCTGCTAGAAGTGGGCCTCGTCCTCCCTGACTGAATTAACCTCGTTATCTCTAGCCTTACTCTTGCCTGCATATTTATACCTGCCTCTGGAATTTCCACTGCATGCATCTGACGAAGTGGGTCTTTGCCCACGAAAGCTTATGCTCCAATAAATCTGTTAGTCTATAAGATGCCACAGGACTCCTCATCGCTATTGGGTGCAGAAAGTTGGCATTCCTTCCTAACTAAAGGATAGAATCATAGAACACTAGAACTGAAAGGGACCTCAAGAAATTATCAGATCCCATCCCTGACTTCATGGCAGGACCAAGCACCGTTTAGATCATCTTTCACGGGTGTCTGTCCAACCTGCTCTTCAATATCTCTAGAGATGGAGATTCCACAACCTCTCCAGGCAACTTATTCCAATGTTTAACCACCCTGCCAGGTAGGAAGTTTTTCTTAATGTCCAACCTCAACTTTCCTGGCTACTATTTAAGCCCATTGCTTCTTGTCCTATCCTCAGAGGCCAAGGAGAACAATTTTTCTCCCTCCTCCTTGTAACACCCTTTTAGATACTTGAAAACTGCTGTCATGTCCCCTCTCAGCCTTCTCTTTTCTAAACTATACAAGCCCAGTTCATTCAGCCTTCCCTCATAACTCATGTTTTCCAGATATTTTAATATTTTTTGTTGCTCTTCTCTGGACCTTCTCCACTTTCTCCACATCTTTCTTGAAATGTGGTGCCCAGAACTGGACACAATACTCCAATTGAGTCCTAAACAGTGCAGAGTAGAGCGGAAGAATGACTTCTTGTGTCTTGCTCACAACACTCCTGTTAATGCATCCCAGGATCATGTTTGCTTTTTTTGCAACAGCGTCACACTGTTGACTCATATTTAGCTTGTGGTCAACTATGACATCTAGATGGCTTTCTGTAGGACGCCTTCCCAGACAGTTTCTTCCCATTCTGTATGTGTGAGAGTGATTGTTCCTTCCAAAGTGGAGCACTTTGCATTTGTCCTTATTAAACTTCATCCTATTGACCTCAGACCATTTCTTCAATTTGTTCAGGTCATTTTGAATTATGATCCTATCCTCGAAAGTACTTGCAACCCCTCCCAGTTAGCATCAATCCGAGAAACATAGGACTGGAAGGGACCTTGAGAGGTCACCAACTCCAGTCCTCTGCCTTCATGGTAGGACCCAGCACCATCTAGACCCTTGCTGACAGGTGTTTGTCTAGCTGACTTTTAAATATCTTTAATAATAGAGATTCCACAACTCCACAGCCTTGCTAGGCAGTGTATTGTAGTGCTGAACGTTTCCTCCTGGATAGATGGTCTATAATGGACCCCTACTATCATATCACCCTTATTTTTGACCTGTTTTAATCTTGCCAAGAGACTCTTAACAAGTCTGTCTCCTGTTTCCATCTCATCCTCAGCCCCAGTGTTTACATTTAAAACATAAGAATGGCCATATTGCATCAGACCAAAGGTCCATCTAACCCAGTATCCTGTCTTCAAACAGTAGCCTGTGCCAGGTGCTCTAGAGTGAGGGAACAGAACAGGGAATCATCATGTGATCCCTCCCCGTCATGCATTTCCTGCCCCTGACAAACAGAGGCTAGAGACACCATCCCTGCGCATACTGACTAATAGCCGTTGATGGACTTAACCTCCATGAATTTATCCAGTTCTTTTTTGAACCTTGATAAAGTCCTGATCTTCACAACATTCTCAGGCAAGGAGTTCCACCGGCTGACTGTGCGCTGCATGAAGAAAAACTACCTTTTCTTTGAATTTAACTTTCTACTTATTTATTTCTTTTGGGAGCCCCTAGTTTTGTGTGATAGGTATATGCACATAATTTTTCCTTATTCACTTTTTCCATACCTGGCATCATTTTATAGACCTCTGTCAGATTCCCCCATTAGTCTCCTCTTTTCTAAGATGAAAAGCCCAAGTCTTTGGAATGGGACCCGTTCCAAACCCCTAATCATTTTTCTTGCTCTTTTCTGCAATATATCTTTTTTGAGATGAGGTGATCACATCTGTATGCAGTATTCAGGATGTGGGAGCACCACGGTTTTATACAGAGGTAATAAGATATAGTCTGTCATATTCTCTATCCATTTTTTAACTCCAACTTGTCTTTCTTGAGTAGCTGTAGCTAAATTAGTCCCCTTCATATTTGTTTCCAATATGCATTACTTTACATTTATCAACATTAAATTCCATTTGCCATTTTGTTGCCCAATCACTTGGTTTGATGAGAGCTTTTTGAAGATCTTCACAGTCTGCTTTGTTCTTTACTCTCTTGAGCACTTTGGTATCCTCTGCAAATTTTGTCATCTCACTGTTAACCCTTTCTCCAGATCATTTATAAATAAACGGAATAGGATTGGTCTCAGGACAGACCCTTGGGGGACCCCAGTAGTTACCTCTCTTCATTCTGAAAACTTACCATTTATTCCTACCCTTTGTTTCCTGTCTTTTAACTAATTATCAGTCTATGAGAGGACCTTCCCTCTTATCCCATGACAACTTACTTTACTTAAAAGCTTTTGGTGAGGGATCTTGTCAAAGGCTTTCTGGAAATCTAAGTACACCACTGGATCCCCCTTGTCCACATGTTTGTTAACCCCCTCAGAGAAGTCTAAGGGTGCGTCTAGACTACATGCCTCTGTTGGCAGAGGCATGTAGATTAGGCAGGTCGACATAGGCAATGAAGCGGGGATTTAAATAATCCCCACTTCATTAAAATAAACATGGCCACAGCGCTGTGCCGATCAGCTGTTTGTCAGCACAGTGTAGCGAGTCAAGATGCGGATTTGTCGGCAGGCTTTCTGGAAATCTAAGTACACTATATCTAGTGGATCCCCCTCGTCCACATGTTTGTTGACCCCTTCAAAGAACTCTAATAGATTAGTAAGACAGGATTTCCCTTTACAGAAACCATGTTGACTTTTGCCCAATAAATTATGTTCTTCTACGTGTCTGACAATTTTATTCTTTACTATAGTTTCAACTAATTTGACGTTAGACTCACCGGTCTGTAATTGAAAGGATCATCTCTAGAGCCCTTTTTAAATATTGGCATCACATTAGCTATGTTACAGTCATTAGGTATGGAAGCTGATTTAAAGGATAGGTTGCAAACCTCAGTTAATAGTTCTGCAATTTCCTATTTGAGTTCTTTCAGAACCCTTGGGTGAATGCCAGCTGGTGTCAGGGGCTTGTTACTGTTAAGTTTATCAATTTGTTCCAAAGCCTCCTCTAATAACACCTCAATCTGGGGCAATTCCTCAGACCTGTCACCCAAATAGAATGACTCAGGTTTGAGACTCTCCCTAACATCCTCAGCCCTGAAGCCTGAAGCAAAGAACTCATTTAGTTTCTCCACAATGACTTTATCACCTTTCCGTGCTCCTTTAGCTCGATCATCTATGTGCCCCACTGGTTGTTTAGCCAGATTCCTGCTTCTGGTGTATTTAAAAAAACATTTTGTTATTACCTTTTGAGTTTTTGGTTTGCTGCTCTTCAAACTCCTTTTTGGCTTTTTTTATTATAGTTTTACACTTACTTTGACAAAGTTTATTCTCCTTTTTATTGTCCTCACTAGGATTTGACTTCCACTTTTTTAAAGATATCTCCTATTTGTCCCAGCTTCTTTTACCTGGTTGTTAAGCCATGGTGGCACTTCCTTGGTTCTCTCACTGTTTTGTTTTTTTTTCATTTGGGATATACATTTAAGTTGGGCCTCTAATTATGGTGTCTTTGAAAAGTTTCCATGCAGTTTGCAGAGATTTTACTTTTCTCACTGTACCTTTTAATTTCTGTTTAACTAACTTCCTCATTTTTGTGTAGTTCCCCTTTCTGAAATTAAATGCCACAGTGTTGGGCTGCTGGATGTTTTTCCCACCACAGAGATGTTAATTTTTATTACATTATGGTCATTATTTCCAAGTGATCCAGTTATATTTACCTCTTGGACCAGATCCTGTGTTCCACTAAGGGCTAAATCAAGAATTGCCTCTCCCCTTGTGGATTCCAGAACCAGCTGCTCCAAGAAGCGGTCATTTAAGGTGTCAAGAAATTTTATCTTTGCATCCTGTTCTGAGGTGACGTGTACCCAGTCAATGTGGGGCTAGTTAAAATCCCCCACTATTATTGAATTTTATATTTTCATAGCCTCTCTAATCTCCCTTAGGATTTCATAGTCACTATCACTGTCCTGGTCAGGGGGTCGATAATATATCCCTACTGCTATATTCTTATTAATGGAACATAGAATTACTGTCCATAGAGATTCTATGGAACATTTAGGCTCATTTAAGATTTTTCCTTCATTTGATTCTACATTCTACTTATGGTGCCCCTCCCCCACCAGCACGATCGGTTCTGTCCTTCTGATATTTTTTGTACTCTTGTATGACTGTGTCGTGTCGATTGGCCTCCTTCCACCAAGTTTATGGAATGCCTCATATTTCAATATTCTACTTTAATATGAGGCACTCTAATTCACCCATCTTATTGTTTAGACTTCTAGCATTTGTGTATAATCACTTAAAATTTGTCTGTATTTACCTATCTGCCATTTCCTGTTGTGTTAAACTCTTTTATTTGATTGTTTTTCCTCAGATTTTATCCATACTATGCCATCTTCCATGCTCTCCTCCTGACTAGAACATAGAGGATCTCTACGAATAGACCCTCCCCTAAGAGATGTTTCTGTCTGATCTATGTGCTCCTCCACACCCATCGGCTTTCCCCCAGCCCTTAGTTTAAGAACCTGCTCTACGGCCTTTTAATGTGCCAGCTCTCTTATTCCATTTTTGGTTTAGGTGGTGTCCATCCTTACAGTATTGACTCCCCCATCACAAAAATATCCCCAGTTCCTAATAAATCTAAATCTTTTCTTCCTACACCATCGTCTCATCCCCGCATTGAGACTCTGAAGCTCTGCCTGCCTACCTGGCCCTGTGCGTGGAACTGGAAGCATTTCAGAGAATGCCATCATAGAAGTCCTGGGTCTCTCTCTCTTTCCTCACAGGAAACTCAAGGGAAATACAGTCTAAGTGGAGCTGTGGAGCCTGGCAGAGCTTATGAAGAGGTTCTTCCTCTGGGTTAGTGGGCAGCCTGTCTGCCTTAATCCACGGAGTTCCTAGAGTCCTGGATCTCAGGTCTGTGATCAGACCAGAGGACTCAATACAACAGTTGCCCTCTTCAGGGTTGTTAGTCTCTCATCCTGGGCTCAGGCCAATGCTCGGGCCGAGCCAACAGCCCAAACACTATATGGCCCCAGCCTGGTGTCAGAGCAGGGTAGCAAACGAGCAGTCAATTAGGAAGGCTCAGGCCTTGGTGCATGGTCACAATAATCTATCTGGCTTACTTGTTTGGGCAGAGATTGGACAAACACAGGTGTTTGGCCTGACGTGGTTGATAGGGGAGAATGCCACCCAAAGACACAGGCCTACTCATTCCACTGCATCCCAGACCAGGGCCCTAACAGCAGCAAAGCCACCTGGTTCTGGGTCAGCAGGGATCCAGACCACTGACCATGGCTCTGGCTCAGATAAACTGTGCTCAGCGATCCCTGGGCTACTTCTGTTCCCCCCTCCGCACATACCTGGGCTTCTGGCAGGTCCATTGGGGTGTTGTGGATCAACAACTCTGGCAGGAGTCCCAGTAGTCCAGGCCAGTCCTCAGCCTCCCAGCTCAGGAGATGAGGGCAAGCATCAGAGTTCTCTGGTGCTGAGGACCTGAGATGGGTTTTTATAGTCCTAGCCACAACTCCTGACTTCCAGACAGACTTGTGGTGGAGCCAGATTCTTCCCAATATGGCTCACGGAGGGGCACTTCCTCTTCTGGGTCAGTGGGCACCCACCAGGCCTGGGGTGCCTTTGTTCAGTCTTCCATCCCTCTCCTCTGGGAGATGGATCACATCTCCTGCTTCTTCTACACACTGGAGAAAGAGAGTGAGGCCAAAAAGCATGTCACCTGCCTCCTGGCAGAGGACAGCACCCCCTTGCAAAGCTGGAGGAGATGCGTGGAAGAACCAGGGCCTTCTATGCCAGTTTATTCTCCCTAGATCCATCCAACGCCAACATCTGCAGGGTGCTTTGGACCAAACTCCTGATGGTCAGCACAGGCAATGGATACCAGCTGGAGATGCCTCTCATTCTGCAGAGTTCTCTGTCTCATGCTCACCAAAAAAAACCCCGAGCAAGGATGGTCTCATTGTGGAGTTACACCATGTATTCTGGGACATCCTCAGCCTAGACCTCATCACTGTCTAGGCCAAGTCTTTAGAGAGCAGGTCCTCCCTCTGTTGTGCAGGTGATCAGTGCTCACTTTGCTACTAAAGAAGGGGGACCCCCCCGATCTTTGGAACTGGTATCACATCTTGCTCCTGAGCACGGACTACAAAGTCATAGCAAAAGCCATCTGACTGTGATTGTGGTCAATGCTCGCAGACATGTTCCATCGCTATCAGACCTACATCTTCCCAGGCCATACCACCTTTGATCGTTTGTACCTGGTCCAGGATCTCTTGGAGCTTGGGTGTAGGAATGGTCTGTTGTTCGCCCTCCTATCCTTCAATCAGTGTGGATCACAGGTATCTCCTGAGCACTCTGCAGACCTTTGGGTTTGGGTCCCATTTCACGGGCTTTCTACATGTGCTGTATTGAGTGTTGGTCAGGCTCAAATGGATCCTGACTGAACCGGTCAGCTTCGGGCAGAGAGTACGCCAGAGTTTCCACTGTCAGGCCAGCTGTATGCTCTGGCAATTGATCCCTTCCTCTGTCTCCTCCACTGGAGGTTGATGAGGTTTGAGCTCCAAGAGCTGGAGCTGCAGCTGGTTCTGTCACTGTATGCTGATGACCTTTTCCCCATGGTCCAGGACCCAGGTAACCTGGCATGGGTGGAGGCTGCCAAGCCATCTACTTAGCAGCCTCCTCTGCTTGGGTCAACTGGATCAAGAGCTACCTGACACCTGTCGAGGGTGAAAATATATGGAGCTATATCTATTGCATAGAACTGGAAGGGACCTTGAGAGGGCATTGAGTCCAGTCTCCTACCCCCATAGCAGGACCAAGCACCGTCTCTGACAGATTTGCCCCAGATCCCTAAACGGCCTCCTCAAGGACTGAATACACAACCCTGGGTTTAGCAAGCCAATGCTCAAACCACTGAGCTATCCTTCCCACTATGGGCCAATTATAAGCGTGCACAGCACATTTCATTAGGGTGTGCACCCAGGGGAAGGGGGGGAACCGAGGGAAAGGGGGGGTCAGAAAGCAGAGCTGGTGCGGGGGTGTCGGGGGCTGGCCGTGGAAGATCGGGGGGGGTGGCCAACGGGAAGCAGAGCTGGTTGGTGGGGGAGGGGGTTTGGAGGAGCAGGGTTGGCCGGGAGAGATCGGGGGAAGGGTGGGGCAGCTGGCAGGAGCGGGACTGTCTGGGGGAGCTCAGGAGGAGGAGGGGAGAACTGGATGCTGGAAGCAGCGCAAGTGGTGGGTGCAGCAGGGCTGGCCAGGGAAGACAGAGAGGAGGAACCGGATGGCAAGAGGTAGAGCTGGTTGGGTGCGGCGGGGCTGGCCGGAGGAGATCGGGAGGAGAAGTGGGGGAGAACCAACTGGCTGGCCAGGAGGGGGAGGAGTGAATCAGCCAGTGCGGAGCAGGACTGACCCAGGCAGTGCAGATCCCAGGGCGCTCCCGTCCCGCACAGGGTCCCGGCGAAGTACAAGTCAGTCTGACTGCAGCTGCACCACATGCTTGACCAGCGTGCAGGAGCATGGACCAGGCTGCCTCTCCTCCTCACATGTAACCAGAGCTCCCAGCGCCCATCACACGCCACCCCCCAGCCGCTCCTCCTGCCCCTGCCAGGCTTCCATCCAGCACCCTGCCGGAAAACCAGAAAATACCGGACATTGCACATGTTTGAACTGGCCACCTGGTCACTGCTAGTCAATGTCAGTGAATGGGTTGGCCTGTAGTTTTGTACTATCACAGGTTTCTGTGGGTAGGCCTGGAGTTGCCTGGAGAGTGTGCACTTGGCTGGTTCTGGGATGGTCTCTCCTCCAAGCTGTGAGGTGAAGGGGGACCTAAGACTGAATCCACCCAGTGGGCTCCTGTGTTTCACCTCAGGAGCCCTGGGTTCCCAGCTAAGGAAACTGAGGAGAGCTGCGACCCACTCCCCAGACACGTGACCTCCTGCTGTGACTTCTGACCTTGTGGAGATGGGGCTCAGGGCAATAAGGGGCTTTTCAGGGTCCCCATCCTTCCTCCCTGGGAGGTGCCTTGTCCTCCTGCCCATCCCAGTGAGACCTTCTTGCCCAGTTGTGTCATTGCGGCATTCTGGGCAGCAAGTGAAGTTCTGAACCACCTCCCAATCACCCTTCATTGTCCTCCAGTTAAATCCTCCCTCCCAGCAGATTTAACTCAACATTCCCCCCCCCCCCCGCACATCTTTTTTAATTTGGCCCTTCCACGCCACCAACTATAAATCTCACCTGACTATTCTGTTTGTGATCAAACAATAAATAGGAGCCTGTCGTGATTACTGGCACCTAGGTTAGCGTCACATTTCAGATCTGTGACCCAGTCGTCTTTCCCTGTCAGGCTGAGGTCTAATGCAGTATCCCCCTCTTGGACAGAGCCCTCGTTATCATTGGTATGTTTTCTGTATGGGGAAATCAGGCACAATTTTAGCGCCTCCCAGGTCTTCACAAGATTCTTTTGTGTGTCTGTTGCATCCCCATCCCCCCACTGTTCACTGGTTTGTGTCTCTTCCCTGTGTGCCCTTTTGGCCTGGGATTGTGTCTTCTCTGGGCTTGAACACTGCTCTGGTGATGGGTCCCCACTGGTGCCTCTACATGCTGCCAAAATAATAATGCACAGAGAATTGTGATGATTCTGACTCAGTAATGGCAGCAATGAGTCCTTATGGAAAACATAACACAGCCCATGTTTTCTGTCACCATTGTCATGGGCATTTTTTCAGAGTCTCCAAAAGCTCATATACAGTGCATGAGAAACAACACAAGATAAACAGACAGATTCATCGAGATCTGTACACGTGTGTGAGCGCAGATCGATACCTACAGCTACATCTGCCTGTGTTTTCTCAGAGTATCAAAGAGCTTTCCCATGCCATTTTCATCAGAAGGAAGTCAGAATTGCACAGGAAGTGCCTTGGTGCACAGCCGTAGTAAAGCCTGAAACAACACAACCCCAACGTTCCCTGCAGGCAAACACACAATAGTAACAACAGCTGCAAAGGGAGTCAGCGCCAGGAGTCACATTTTGCACACGTGTCCCATGCTCAGGGCCAAAAGCTGGGATTGTACCAGGGAACGCTGGGGCCGGCTGAGTTTTTCAGATGTTACTTGCACAAAGCCACTTCCTGTACAATTCACATGTCGCTCTTCAGCACAAGGTGTTTCTCAGTCGGGGCAGCAGCTCGTCCCGCTGCCTTCACTGAGAAACTTGGGTCGCTGGCTGGTTCATTTGCAGACCAATTGTCGGAGCTGTTCATATGCAGCGGCTGTGGGAAAGAAGAACCCAGATGGCTGCAGACATGTTGGTGTAACACCGCCGGCTGGGAGGACTGGGCAGAGGCTGGAAACATCTGCCCCAGCTGAAGAGACATCACAGGTATGGGCTCCAAACTGAGCTGATATTGGAAAGGTGAGTGTGTGTGTGTGTGATTGTCTGCCTGTGTGTCTGGGTGTGTGTGAGAGAGGAAGAGGGAGGGCCGGGGGGAGGGCTGGCAAGGGTGGGGGTGTTTTAAACTATCTACAAAGCTCGCCAAGTGAAAATGCTGGTGAGTGCGCAGGAGGAAAAGCAGGGGACGAGCCGCGGTCTCTGACATTTGGGAGCCTAAAGTCACCCGGGGGTGGGAGCATGGGGCCAGGAAGGGAACACTTTGATGAGGAGAACACTTGTAGTTTACAGGGAGTATCACTTGGTCCCAACTGCTGCAAACCCCAAGGCACCGGGTGGAATATTGGGCCCCCTGGGGGCTACTCTCCCCAGGAGAGTGTCCAGCCCTGCCCAAGCCCTGCCCTGGGCCAAGGGAGACGAGTACCTAGCGTTTTATAAAGCCGCTTTCACTGACTCCACCAGGTCCCGGCAGTGCAGACTTTCCTCAGCTCCTGCAGAGCCAGCCAGACCCACCGCAGGGTCGGCGCCCGTGTCCGGGGGGAAACACTCCCACATTTGGAAGCAGTTTCACTAACCAAAGTGGGCCTCAGGCACCAGCCTGCTTAGGAGATTTGCAAATCCCACTCGGCGCCTGTCTGCTCGTAGGCCCTGAAATAGCCTGACAAATCTGGGCCTTGCTGCCTCCATCGTGCTTGTGCCAGGAGCTTCTGGGGAGCAAGGAGATTACTTTGGAAGAGCTGGGTGGCGATGAACCGCGGGTAAAGAATTCCACGGGAGGTACCGAATCCCAGCAGAACGAGGTGATTGGCAGCAAGCATGCAAATCCGAACAGACACTGCGGGATTCTGGGAATTCTGGGTGTGTTTCAAGCTTCCCAGGTCTGCCCACAGCGACTGTGCAGATGTCCTGACTATGGCCAGATGTGCCCTTGGCTCCCTCTCAGTGGGTCTGAACATGCGCCAGGGCTCTGCTGTGCTAGTTGCACTTTGGCCAGGTCTCTCAAATTCAGAGACGCAGCTGCAGCTACGTTAATCACGTAACTGGAGTCAATGTATCTTAACGCAAGTTTCCCCGCTGTCCCTTACAGCTCCCATTGGCTTCCCAGACTCCGCGTGGGAACCGGAGTACTGGCCACCGACAGGGGGACCCTCTGAGTTTGACTTAGTGGGCCTTTACTAGAGCAACTAAATCAAACTCTGGAAGATCGATTGCAGCAGCGTCCATCTTGCCCCCAATGCAGACATGGCCTTAGCTCCCTTTTGGTGGGGATCTAGAAAACCATCCACTCTTGATTTAAATGTTTCCATTTCAGAAAGAATTCACCACAACCCTTAATACATTATTCCAATGGTTAATTACCCCCCTTTTGTAAATGTGCGCCTTATTTCCAGTCCGAACTGGTTTTTTCTGAACGTCCAGCCATTGGAGAGTGTTACAGCTCCCACTGTCAGCTCCTTGGGCCTCACACAGGTACTCCTAGGCTGGGAGCCAGTCACCCCGTCTCTTTCCCTTTGGTAAGATGCAGAGCGAGCTCTGGTCTTGCCTGCGCAGCCCAGTTCAGCAGGACGGTCCGGTGGCGAGTCTCTCTCAGCCTCTCATGTTATTGAATGCGCAATGAGTTGGACCGACCTTGCAGTGCAGGGCTCTCCCCTGAAAAATGGGGAATACCAGTTCTCCCCCTTCTCCTCAGGCACAGGGCAGGCCGTCCGCTCGTGCCTCCCACCTCCGAGCTGAAGGTTCTGAGCGAACCATTGTCCTTCTCCCATTTCATTGGAGCTGGGCAGAGGCAGCTGCCTGGCTGGGGGACCCTGGCTGCGGGGCAAGCAGAGATAGGGTGTCATAAGAACATAAAAACATAAGAACGGCCATACTGGGTCAGACCGAAGGTCCATCTAACCCAGTAGCCTGTCTGCCGACAGTGGCCAGCACCAGGTGCCCCAGAGAGGGTGGACCAAAGACAATGATCAAGCGATTTGTCTCGTGCCATCCTTCTCCAGCCTCTGATAAACAGAGCCCAGGGACACCATTTCTAGCCCCTGGCTAATAGCCTTTTATGGACCTAACCCCCAGGAAATTATCTAGGTTCTCTTTAAACTCTGTTATAGTCCTAGCCTTCACAGCCTCCTCTGGCAAGGAGTTCCACAGGTTGACTACACACTGTGTGAAGAAGAAATTTTTATTAGTTTTAAACCTGCTACCCATTAACTTCATTTGGTGTCCTCTAGTTCTTCTATTATGGGAACTAATAAATAACTTTTCTTTATTCATCCTCTCCACACCACTCATGATTTTATATACCTCTATCATATCCCCCCTCAGTTCCTCTTTTCTAAACTGAAAAGTCCCACTCGCTGTAACCTCTCTTCATATTGGACCCGTTCCAAACCCCTAATCATTTTAGTTGCCCTTTTCTGAACCCTTTCCAAGGCCAAAATATCTTTTTTGAGGTGAGGAGACCACATCTGTACACAGTATTCAAGATGTGGGCGTACCATAGTTTTATACAGGGGCAGTAAGATATTCTGGGTCTTATTTTCTATCCCTTTCTTAATAATTCCTAGCATCCTATTTGCCTTTTTGACCGCCGCTGCACACTGTGTGGAAGTTTTCAGAGAACTGTCCACGATAACTCCAAGATCTCTTTCCTGATTTGTCGTAGCCAAATTAGCCCCCATCATACTGTACGTATAGTTGGGGTTATTTTTCCCGATGTGCATTACTTTACACTTATCCACATTAAATTTCATTTGCCATTTTGTTGCCCAATCACTCAGTTTGGTGAGATCTTCTTGGAGTCCCTCACAGTCTGCTTCTGTCTTGATTATCCTAAACAGTTTGGTATCATCTGCAAACTTTACCACCTCACTGCTTACCTCTTTCTCCAGATCATTTATGAAGAAGTTGAATAGGATTGGTCCTAGGACCGACCCTTCGGGGACACCACTAGTTACCCCTCTCCAGTCTGAAAATGTACCATTTATTCCTACCCTTTGTTTCCTGTCTTTTAACCAGTTCTCAGTCCATGAAAGGACCTTCCGTCTTATCCCATGGCCATGTAATTTGCACAAGAGCCTTTGGTGAGGGACCTTGTCAAAGGCTTTCTGAAAATCTAAGTATACTATATCTACTGGATCCCCCTTGTCTGCGTGTTTGTTAGCCCCCTCAAAGAACTTTAATAGATTGATAAGATATGATTTCCCTTTACAGAAACCACGTTGACTTTTGTCCAACAAATTATGTTCTTCTACGTGCCTCACAATTTTATTCTTTACTATTGTTTCAACTAATTTGCCCGGTACCGAAGTTAGACTTACTGGTCTGTAATTGCCAGGATCGCTTCTAGAGCCCTTTTTAAAGGGGTCGCTCTGCACCTCAGGCTTTGGCACATTCATGAGGGGCAGGTTTAGGATGCAGCTTTCTCATCAGCCTCTTCCATTGGCTCCTGGCTTGTGCCTGTCCCTCCCCCAGCAGTGGGCAGGGAGCCCAGGGAATTGCAAAAGCCCTAAACGTGAGGTGTTACGACCCTCGGCCCCTTAGTGCATTGAAGCCTTAGGCCCCGGTCCTATAGCTCAATCCACTATCCCAGGCTCTGCTGGGCTAGTGAGACTTAGCTCCCCGTCAGTGGGGCTCCAGGAACCTCCCGTCTTGCTTTACGTGCACCCTGGCAAAGCCCCGGACACAGCCAATGGCCCCCCCTTCCCGCCCAGTCTCCCCATGCTCACAGCTCCAGTTGCAGGAATAAGGATGTCGCTCCTAAGCTCTAGTTGCAGGGACCCACGTGTGAGTTCCAAAGGCCCAGTGTCCACGAGGGGCCTAACTCCCCTGGGCACACTCTGCAGTGTCTGCCTCTGACCATCTCCCCCAGTGTCCTCTCCTCGGGTTGTGTGCCACGGACACCCATTGCACCCGCTGCACCAATCCACAACTGACAAGCCAAGCACAGGGACCAAGGGACACCGACCAGCTGAGATCTGGCTGTCGTGCGGTGACCACGTCCACTGATTTTTCAGGGAGAAGCCGTGTCCGATCCCCGTGTCAGAGGAGAAATGGCTGCCTATCAACCACTTGCAACAACTGCTGAGGTAAGTACAAGCCGTAGACACTTCCCGAGAGCTTCTCAGGCCTGTTCCCTGTGGATCAGAACCACTTGGACAGAGACCCCAGGCTTGTGAGCTCATGAGAACTGGCCTTTCTCTGATGGACACGGGTTGGTGTGTTTGGTTAGAGGCCAGGGCAGAGGCCTGCCACAGCCACAGGTACCGCAGCTCCCGCTGATCATCCCTGGCCCCAGAACTGCCAGCCCCACCTCTGTGCTCATTGGGGTTAGATTACTCTGGAGTGAAACAGGTCCCAGATCTTCTCAGCTGGCAGCAAGTGGACACAAAGTAGAACATGGAGAAATGGAGGGAGGAGGCCTAGGATGGCAAAGTGCCCCCTGCACGGCAGACGTGGGATGCGTTCCCTCAACGCGTCTGCCCACGGACGCCACAGGGGTCCCACCCCGGGCTGCTTCCTCCCCTCTGTGAGTCTCGGGGCCCCACCCGGAAGGTCTCCGGGGCTTACCGTGGTTCGGCTGCACGGACTGGTGGAAGTCTCCGCTCGGGGTCAGGTCGCGGTGTCGGAGTCGGGCGATCTCCGTGGGGGTCCTGGGCCTCCGGGGGTTGAGGTCTGCACGCCGGCCACCCTTGGGGGTGGCGCCGACCCGACTCCGACCCAGCCATCCCTCGATGGCTGCCCCCTCCTCCGCTGCCAGCAGGCCCTTTTGAATCGGCCCGCCGGTTGTGACGTGCCCGCGGAGCCCCGCCCCGCCTGGGACGTGGCAGGCTTGCCAGCCTCCCTCCGCCCGTCACTCCCCGCGTCCGCCCCCTGAGGACACACGCAGGGGGCGGGGCCAGCCGCCGTGGGACTGCGCAGCCACTGGGGAAGGCTCGGGCGCCGCCACCCGCTCCCCGCAAGGCCGCGACGTCTAGGCACCGCCGCCGGGGTCGCGGCTTCTCGGCGCCCCGCCCCGTGTTCCCACGTGCAGGTCACCTGCGGCCTGTCACACGTGAATTATCATGCTAAAATAGATCAAAAGGAGTAATTGGTGCCAAATTTTTGCCAATGTGTTGGGGGTCTGAACTTAGTGTGCATGGGCAATAAAGCAGTTCCATTTACCCCATCCACTCCTGAGTTGCATGTTTCTTCTCTCATGGTCCACGCATTGGGAGGCTGAGAGGAGCACATCTCCCATTGGCTTCCCTTACTCCTCCTACTCTTCATAGTAGTTACTTCATTAAAAAACTGAAAATACATTAATAATAAAATAATAACGCTACATTTAGTTGAGAAAAGAGAAGATTGAGGGGGGACATGATAGCAGTTTTCAGGTATCTAAAAGGGCGTCATAAGGAGGTGGGAGAAAACTTGTTCTTCCTGGTCTCTGAGGACAGGACAAGAAGCAATGGGCTTAAACTGCAGCAAGGGAGGTTTAGGTTGGACATTAGGAAAAAGTTCCTACCTGTCAGGGTGGTGAAACACTGGAATAAATTGCCCAGGGAGGTTGTGGAATGCCCATCTCTGGAGATATTTAAGAGCAGGTTAGATAAATGTCTCTCAGGGATGGTCTAGATCAGTGGTTCTCAACCGTGGGCCATATGGATCCCCCGGGGCCACGCCCTACCTCTAGCGGGCCACATGGAAAAAATGGAACATTAGGTAAATTATGTACCTTTTTCCAACCAACAGCAGCTATGAGGGGGGCCACAGAGGTAAACGAGGCTCAGAAGGAGGCCACAAGCAAAAAAAGGTTGAGAAACACTGGTCTAGATGATGCTGGGTCCTGCCATGAGGGCAGGGGACTGGACTCGATGACCTCTCGAGGTCCCTTCCAGTCCTAGTAGTCTATGATTTTATTTGAGTTGTGGTAGGAGAAAGACTCACTCATCTCCAGACCACTTCCCCCCCACTTCTCCACCCCACACTCAGAGTCTAGAGGGGCTGGAGGACTCACACTCAGGGGCTGGAGGGACTGGGGAGCTGGATGTCCTGAAAGTCTCACACTCAGAGGTCTGGGGAGCATACTCTGGGGTAGGGGGGGCTGGGAGTCACATTCAGAGAGTCACACTCAGGGGCTGGAGGGGCTGGGAGTCACACACTCTGGGCCTGGGAGTCTCCCAGATGTTACAAAAATATTAGAAACATAATACACATTATTAAAATAAAACAAGTAAAATTTAGTATTTTACCAAACAGTTTCACCTGAATTGAAATAAATGGGTTGGCTGAGCTTGCATTGGCTCTGCTAACTGTTGCATCCTCAGAATTGTTGTGGCGAGTGCGCATTGAAGATCATCTTCCACGTTTAATGTATTTTGATATTGGCAATTTTATTTAATTGTCACTGTAATTGTATTTAAATATAAGCAAATGTGAGAAGCCTGATTCACACAAGAAAGTCTTTGGAAATGGAAGTAAAATTCTCAAAACAACTTCTGACAAAAGTGGGTCGTCCACTCTGCGTCTGATCCACAAGTGGTCATTTAACATGGCTGAGAACTCTGCACGGTCCCTCCCCCCAGGCTCTGAACATAACCCTAGCTCCTACCCCAGCACCCCACCCCCCCAAACACAGTCCCAGCCTCTACCCCAGGCTCTGAACACAGTCCCAACACCTACCCCTCCCCCGTGCACAGTCCCAGCATTCACCCCTGTCTCATAGAGCACGCAGTCCCAGACCCTTCCCCAGGCTCCACCACAAAGCCTGAGCTGCCTCCCCGCCCAGGCCCAGCATGCAGAGCTCACCAGCACCGAGGCAGCCCTGGGACAGCTGCAGACAAGACCAATCCATGCTGGGCACCAGCCGCGTGTTGAGTAGCCCTGATTTACAGTGCCCAGTGGCGCAGCTAATTTTGCCAGCTGCGAGAAACCCGACCAGGGTGGCAGGGGGACTCCAGATCTCTCCCCCCCACTCATGGCTGCAAGCTGGCCAGGGCAGAGTCCTGGCTGGCCAATGCCAGCCACAGGAACCTCAGCTGGGGCAGCTGGAAACCTCTCAACCGGGCACCCAGACACCTGGCTTGCCACCCCCACCTACCTGAGCTGGGCACTGCTTCTTCTGCAGGTTCCCTGGCTTTCTATCTCCTTTCCCCCCACCTCCAGGGATATTTCCCTACTCTGCTCTGAGTCACTGAAATGGTGTTCAGTTCAATTGTTTGGTTTAACTGCCTGAAGGTTGTAAACCCATGAAGTTGAGTACCACTTCAGGTGAATGGCGCCCTTAAGACTAAGCCAGCTGCAGAGCCGCCCAGCCGGGCATCTTTTCAAATGTGTGAACGACTCCTTAAGAGCCATCTGGGGAGACACCTGGCGGCCATTTTGAAATGTAATGGCGACCCATCTTTGGGTTGTGACCCATATGTTGGGAAACCCTGCTCTGGGGTAGCTGGCATTGGCCACTGTGGGCAGACAGGACGCTGGACCAGATGATCTCTTCCACAAAAAGCTTCTTGCACAAGAAGTCTGCAGTCTAGACGTTGCCTAGGAGTCAATGAATATCCTCCAGTCTACACTGGGGTTCTTCCCAGTTACAGTGGGGGGGGGGGTGCCCTGAGCAATGAGCCAGGCCAGCCCCCAGTCTGTGTCTACACTGAGCCAAATTTCAGAAAAAAACCTCTTTTGGAAGAGCCCTTCCTCCTCGTGGGAGAAGGAAGACAGGGCTTCCGAAAGAGCGCGTCTGCTTCCCCCGCCCCCAAAAGCCGAAGAGCAGACATGTTCTGGGATACCTCCATAGTGCAGACACAGCCTCTGTCAGGTCACCTTTCCTCTTTTACCAACAGGGCTATTTAACAACCTGGCCTCCCTGGATCATCACATTCGCTGCTCCCATCCATCACGTCTCCTTCGGTCTGGTTGGCCACACAGCTCTGCCGTACAGCAAGCCTGGCAGGATACTGGCAGCTGCAAACACCCCTAACACTTCACTGCAGCAGCCCTAGCTCCACGATGCCCCGGTTCCATCCCGAGTTTACTCTGATCCACCAGGCTGCAGCCCACCTGTGCCACCTGCAGGTTCATTGGAAGCATCTCTAAGGTCCCAAGAGTCGCTCCCCAGGGACCCCCAATCCTCCTGCTCATGCCCAGCAGGGGCACCTGGCTAGTGCCCAGAGACAAGTGTGCTCTGTCAGTGCTCCAGTGCCCACCCTTGTGATGCCGGCCAATGAGCATATCCCAGTTCCCCTCCTTTGGCACCCCATAGCCCCAGTTCAGCACTCTGAGGTATAAACACCCCCTGGAAAGGCTAATTGATCACGCCAAATCCCAGAGCCTCCTCCAGAAGCAAAGGGTCCATCCATACCCCTAACTACGGCTCTGGCATTTCTCACCAGCCCCCTCCTCTCAGGTACAGCCCTCACCAGCCGGCCTCATCCCCGCCCTTAGCCTGGCGTGCTTCTCTGCCCTATTTCTCTGCTTTGGGTCTAGCCTTGTCAGGAGACAGCAGCGGGCTCATTCCCCAGCTTCCTGGTCCTTCACTCAGCTCCGCAGCAGGCATCTCGCTCACTGCTCTCGGCCTTCACCCTCCCAGCACTCTCTGGCAGTGCCTGGCCTAGGGACGTGTGTGCCTGACCCACTCCCTTTCCCAAAGGCCTTCTGCTTTCATCCCTCTGGCTCCACTGAGTAACTCTCCACGCTCTGTCCTGCTGGAGCTTCCCCTCCCTGCAGCCTCCAGCCTGGGCTCTTCTGCTTGTCAGCTCGCTCGTTCTTGCTTGCTCTCCTGCTCTCTCTCTCTCTCCTGCTCTCTCTTGTTCTCTCTTTTTTTGCTCTCTTTCGTTATTGCTCCAATCTTCCATTGCTCCCTCTGACCCCTGGCAGCTGGAGAGGAGACGTCTGCAGCGAATGCCTGGGGGAGAGCCCAGAGCCACCTCCAGTTCCTTACACCCTACAGACAAATCTCCTGTCTCACACTGCCCTCTGTAATGGGAGTGTCTCGTGCCCTCGCTGGGCCGATCTGCACAGGCCAGTCACAGACCCGTGGCAAGGGATGGCCGGGCAAGCAATGTCTCGCAGTGCGAGGCAGAGGCCGAGTTCCCACCTTCCTGGAGAGTTGGGATCCAGCTGCTGTGCAGCCTCCGTTGTCCAGAACGGCAGCTAGTGAGCAGAGAGCTGGGCTAGGTCAGCCTGGCCTCTGCATGGCCACTCCTAGCTCATCCTGCCCACGTGCCCAATGGCCATGCCCCTTTGGACAGTAGTTACACACTCTGCCTGGGCTTTTCCACCTCTCTGTGCCAGCCGGGCCCACCCAGCTACGCCCTGGAGACACCTTCCCTGCGCCATTGGCTCATCTATCCGCTTTTCAGTCCTGGCCCCTCCCCGCAGCCAGACTGTGAGACAAAGCACAGCCCTGGCACCCCCACAGCTCCCTCAGGGGACGCGTTCGCTCCTTCCGGCCTCAGCCACTTCCCGCCTCTGCCTCATCGCCAGCCCCCGAGTGTCTGTTCAGAAGGGGGCAGCCACCTTCTCAGCCAAGAATGCCAGTCTGACCCGATCACCTCCAGCCCCACATCCTTCCTGGAGTCCTTTTCCAGCCCCACACGATGACACGATCTTGCACTTGTCTTCCAGGGGCTTCATCACCGTTCTTGTTCCATTGCTGCTAATTTATTTGTGTTCCAGTAGTCCCCACAGTGCAATAGTCACGGTCTAAACACACACACACACACACACACACACACACACACCCCTAACAGCTCTGTCACAGCCATGGACTCCTTAATATGTCCCTAGCTGCTCAGCGCCTACATCTGCCCTCTCACCCTCAGCCCCTGCTTGATCCCTGCTCCCCCGCTTTCCCAGTTCCTCCCCCTCCCAGCACCGATTTCTCCTCTCTCAGGGGCTGACACCCCCTGCCAGCTTCCTCTGCTTTCCCACCCATCTCACAGTGCAGGTCCTGCCCCGCGCTCCTCTGCCCCTGTTGTCAGAGAGCTGTTTGCCAGCTCCTTGTGCCTCCTCCCCCCACCCCTCTCAATGGGCCCCTCAGGCTCCCCAGCCCCGTTATCAGCCCTGCCCTGCCGTGGGAGAGCTGGGTGGGTTACACTGTGACGGGGCTGAAACGGGTCCGTACGACCTCATGTGCTGGGGCGGCTGGAAGGGCAGGCTGAGAGGAAATGGCCATTTTGTTTGGGATGACACATGAACTAATTGGCCTCTGGGAGGCCTCCTGCAGCTCCCCAGTGCTCCTGGTGGCTCTGAGTCTGAAGTAGCTCAGTAACATTCCTGGCCGAGTCTCTGGCTGCAGTGTGAGAGCTGGGGTGGGGGGGAGAGGGGGGTGTTACCAGCACCGTTCTGGTTTCTCTTGGGCTTCCTGTTTGTGTCACGGTGATAGGTGCCTGGGTATAGGTGTGACTAGTTGTGGTCACCAGCCCCTTCTGCTGAGGTTTCTGCTTCCTCGCCTGAACCAGCCGTAGCTGCCAATCTCGCTCTGTTTCCGATGCTCAGAGCAGTTTCTCTTTCCATCCCTGTCACTGGCTGCACTGTTTGCAAAACCCATAGGAGTGTGTGTGTGTGCATGCGTGTGAAATCTGTAGGGTGTGCATGTGCATGCGTTACCCACACTGAGGCAGAGTGTGTCTTTCTCTCGCTGTCTCTGCATGGGGACCATGCGAACGTTCCTTGAACATGGGGTTTGGTTTCTCCTCAGCTCAGCAGCTGCCTCCTTTGGGTTCCACGCAGGTTCTGCAAGAATTGTAGTTTGGAGTCAGTGTCGCCCCCGACAGGAGCTTCAACCTGAGCCCTCCCAATGCCCCCAGTACCTGTCGGGCCCGGCCTGCCCCCTGCTGCTGAGCCCTTCCCACCCTCGGTGTGACGCAGCCTCACCTCCGCCAGGTCCCCTCATCTCCCTCACAACAGCCCCCCCCCCCAGTGCCCCTGGAACGCCCCTCGGCGAGGGAAAATTTTTTCCCCCCCTTTTTTTTTAAAAAAATTTTCCCTTTTTTTTTAAAAAATTTTTTTAAGATTTTTTTTTTTTTTTAAAAGGGCCCCCCCCCCCTTTTTTTTTCCTTTTTTTTTCCCCCCCGGTTCCCCTTTTTTTTTTTTTTGGGGTTGGAATTTTTTTTTAAAAAAAACCCCCCTTTTTTTAAATTTTAATTTTTAAAAAAAATTTTTTTTTAACCCTTTTTTTTTTTAAAAATTTTTTTTTTTTTTTTTTAACCCCCCCTTTTTTAAAAAAATTTTTTTAAATTTTTCCCCCCAAAAAACCATTTCCCCCCCCCCTTTCCCCCCTTTTTCCCCCCCCCCCCCCTTTTTTTTTTTTTTTTTTAAAGGCTTTCCCCCCCCAAAAATTTTTAAAAAACCCTTTTTTCCCCCCCCTTTTTTTTATTCCTTTTTTTTGGGGTTGGGGGCCCCCCCCCCCCCCCCAAAAAAAAAAAAAAAAACCCCAGTTTTTTTTAAAAAAAAAATTTTTTTCCTTTTTTTTTAAAACCCCCCTTTCCACCGGGGCCCCGGGGGAAAAAGGGCCCTTTTTTTTTTCCCCCGGGGGCCCCCCCCCCAAAAACCCCAAAAAAAGGCCCAAGGGGCGGGGGGCCCCCCCTTTAGGGGCCCGGTTTTAAAAACCCGGGTTCCTTGGGGCCCCGGGTTTTGGTAGGGGGAAAAAAAACCCCCAAAAACCCCCCCCGGGTTTTCCCCCCCCCCAAAAAGGGTTTGGGGGGGAAACCCCAAAAATTTGGCCCCAAAACCCGGGGGGGGAAAACCCCCCCAAAAACCTGGGTTTTTTTTTTTTTTTTTGGGGGTTTCCCCCCTTTCCGGAAGGGGGGAAAAGGGGGGCCCCAAAACCAAGGGGTTTTTTTTCCCCCCCAACCCGGGCCCAAAAAGGGGGCCAAAAACCCCCCCTTTTTTTTGGGGGGGCCCCCCCTTGGTTTTTTCCCCCCCCCTTTGGGGGTTTTTTTAAATTTTTGGGAAAAATTCCCGGGCCCCCCCCCCCGGGGGGGGTGGGGGGCCCCCCCAAAAATTTTAACCCCCCCCCCCCAGGGGGGGAAAAAGGGGGGGGGGGGGAACCTTCCCCCCTTTTCTTCCCGGGGGGAAATTTTCCCCCAGGAACCCCCCCCAAAACCCCCCCCTTTTTTTCCCCTTTTTTTTTTTTGGGTTTTCCCCAAAAAAAGGGGAAAGGGGCCAAAAAGGTTCCCCCCCGGGGGGAAAAAACCCCCCCTTTGGGGAAAGGCCGGGGCCCCCCCCCCCTTTTTTTACCCCTTTTTTTCCCGGCCCTTTTGGGGGGGGTTTGGCCCCCCCCCAAAGGGGGGCCCTGGGGCCCCCCTTTTTTTTTTTTTTAATGGCCCAAAAAACCCCCAAAAAGGAAAAACCCCCCCCGGGGGGCCCTTCCCCCTTAACCCCCTTTTTCCCCCCCCCTTTGGGGGGGTTTTCCCCGGGGGGGGGCCCTTTGGGAAAAAAGGGGGGCCCCCCCTTTTTGGGGGGGGGTTTTTCCCCGGGAACCCCCCCGGGGGGGAAAAAAAAAAAAACCCCCCCCTTAAATTTTAAAAAAAACCCCCCCCCAACCCCCTTTAAAAACCCTTGGAAATTTCCCCGGACCCAAAAAGGGGGGTTTTTCCCCCCTTTTTTCCCCCCCTTTTTCCTTAACCTTTTGGGGGGGGGGGGGGGGGGGGGGGGGGGTTGGTGGGGGTTGGGGGGGGGGGGGGTTGGGCCAAAACCCAAGGGGTTTTGGGGGGGGGGGGGGGCCCCCCCCGGGGGGGGGGGGGGGGGGGGGGGGGAAAAAGGGGGGGGGGGGGTTTGGGGCCCCCGGGGGGAAAAAACCCCCGGGGGGGAAGGGGGCCGGGGGGGGGGGGCGGGGGGGGAAAAAAGGGGGGGGGGGGGGGAAAACCCCCCCGGGGGGGGGTTTTAAACCCCTTTAAAAAAGGGGGCCCCCCCCGGGGGCCCCCCCAACCCCCCCAAAAAGGGCCCAACCCCCCCCCCCCAAACCCCCCCCCCCAAAAACCCAACCCCCGGGGGAAAAAAACCCCCAAAAAACCCTGGGGCCCTTTTTAAGGGGGGGTTTTAAATTTCCATTTTTTGGGGGGGGGGGCCCCCCGGGGGGGGGGGAAAACCGGGGGAAAGGGGGGGAAAACCCAAGGGGGTTTTTGGGGGGGGGGCCCGGGGGAAGGGGGGGGGCCCAAAACCCCTTTTGGGGGGGGGGAAAAGGGGGGGGGGGGGGGGGGGGGGGGGGCCCCCCCCAGGGGGGTTTCTTGGGGGTTTTGGGGGGGGGGGGGTTTAAACCCCCCCCCCCCCCCCCCAAAAAAAAAAATTTTTTTGGGGGGGGGCCCCCCCCCCCCTTTTTTAAAAAAAAAAAGGGGCCTTTTAATCCCGGGGCCCAAAGGGCGGCCCAGGGGTTTTGGGGGAAAAAAACCCCCCCCCCTTTTCGGAATTTTTTAAAAAAAAAGGGGCCCCAGGGTTTTTCCTTTTTTTGAACCCCCCCCTTTCCCAGGGTTTTCCCCCCCCCCCGGGGGCCCCCTTCCCCCCAGGTTTTTCCCCCCCTGGGCCCCAAAAAAAAAAAAGGGGGGGCCCCCGGTAAGGGCCCCTTTTTAAAAAAAGGGGCCCGGTTTTTTTTTTTTGGGGGTTTTTTTCCCCCTTTTTGGGGGAAAAAGGTTTTTAAAAAAAACCCTGTCCCCGGGGGGGTTTCCCCAAAATTTTTTTTTAAAAAAGGAGGTTTCCCCCCCCCAAAAAAATTTTTAAAACCGGGGGGGGAAAGGGAAAAAAAACCCCCCCCCTTTCCCCCCAAATTTTCCCCCCCCCCCCTTTTTCCCTTTTCCCCCAGGGGTTTGGGGGGGGGGGGGGTTTTTTAAACCCCCCAAAACCCCCTTTCCCCAATTAAATTCCCCCCCAAAATTTTTTCCCCAACCTTCCCCCCCCCCCCCTTTTTTTTTTTTCCCCCAACCCCCCCAAAAAAACCGGCTTTTGGGGGGGAAAAAAAAAAGGAATTTGGTGGGCCCCCCGGGGGGGGCCCGGCCCCCCCTTTTCCCCCTTTGGGCCCAAAACCCCCAAAAAGGGGGGTTTTTTTTTTTTTTTTGGGGGGGAAAAGGGGGGGGCCCCCCGGGGGGGGGGGGTGTTTTTTTAAAAACCCCCCCCCTTTTGGTTCCAAAAAGGGGGGGGGCCCCCCGGGGGCCCCCTTTGGGGCCGGGGGGGGGTTTTTTTTAAAAAATTTTTGGGGGGCCCCCCCCCAAAACCCCCAAAAAAAAAAATTTTGGGGCCCCCCAAGGGTTTAAAAGGCCCTTTGGGGGGGGGTTTTTTCCCCCATTTCCCGGGGGTTTTTTTTCCCCCCCCCCCCAAAAGGGGGCCCGGGGGGAAAAAAAAACCCCCAAAAGGTTTCATAAAATTTTTGGGGGAAAAATTTTTTCCCCCCCCAAAAAATTTGGGTTTTTCCCCAAAAAGGGTTTTTTTTTTAAAAAGGGGGAAAAACCCGGGGGCCTTTAAAACCGGGGAAAAAAAAACCCCCCAAACCCCCAAAAAAATTTTTTTTAAAACCCAGGCTGCCCCCGGGGGGGCCCCCGGGGGGCCCCCTTTTCCAAGGGGCCCCCGGGGCCCCAAAGTTTTTGGGGGTTTCCCAAAAGGGAACCGGGGGGGGTTTTTAAAAATTTTTTTAAAACCCAATTTCCCCGGGCCCCCCCCTTTCCCCCCGGGGGGGGGCCCCCGGGGGGGCCCCGGGCCCCTTTGGGGGGGTTTTTTTGGGGAAATTTCCCCCCCAAAAATTGGGAAAGGGGGGGGAAAAAAATTTTTAAAAGGGCCCAAGGAAAAAAAAAAAAGGGGGGGTTTTTTTTTTTTGGGGAATTTTTTTGGAAAATTTTTGGGGTTTAAATTTTTGGGGCCCCCCTTTTTGGGGGGGGGGGGGGGGGGGGGGGGCCCCCCGGGGGGGGGGGTTTTTTTTTTTAAAACCCCAAAAAACGGGGTTCCCCGGGGGAAAAAACCCCCCCCCCCCCCGGGGGCCCCCCAAACCCCCGGGGGGGGGTTTTTTGGGGGGGGGGGCCCCTTTTGGGGGGGGGGGGAAAAAGGGGGGAATAAAAAACCCCAAAAGGGCCCCAAGGGGGTAAAAGGGGCCCCCTTCCCTTCCCCGGGAAACCCCCCCCAAGGGCCCCGGGGGGGGCCCCAAAAAACCCCCCTTTTTAAAAAACCCATGATACAGAGATGTGATAAGTATCAGAGGGGTAGCCGTGTTAGTCTTCCCTCTCCAGGTCCCTCCTGAGTGTCCACGTCCCACCCGTCATCTCTCAGCCACTGCCAAGGAGTCACCACCCACCCCCAACGGAGCTGGGACTCCAGCCTCCATAACCCACCTGTCTGATTTGCAAAGAAACTCCTTGGGACATTTCCCCTGCTCCCCCTCATGCGTGGGAGGAGCACCCTGTGAATATCTGCAAAGCCCCTTATCGTCCCCTCCAGAGCCTTCCCGCAAACTCTCCTCTGCATGGTGCCCACAAAGCCATGACCATGGCAAGGCGCGGGAGAGCAGAGACCGCTGCCGGTCACGTAGTCGGAACTGCCTCCCTCCTGGTGCGCGCTCCCCCTCGGGCTGTTTGTAGCCACCTCTGGGGTCCTAATGCAGAGACACATCGAGAGGGGCCACCATGTTGTGCTGTTTGTGCAGGGCCTAGCGCAATGGGGCCCTGGCCTGTGGCTGGGCTCTGAGGCGTTTCAGTCCCACGAATAGGAAATAATCCCAATAAAACCATCCAGCAAGAAAAGTGAAAGACCCCAAAAGTCACTTGTCTCAGGATTTCTAGGGCCTGACGCCTGGTGCTGGGTGTGTGAGGTTGGGGACACTGTGGCTGTAGGTTCCCCGTATTCCCACCTACCTCACTTTGCCTGCGTTCCCAGCTGGAATCACAGCACAGTCCGGCAGCGTCCCACTCTCCTAACTGCCGGGCATTGTGGGGGAGCTGCAGGAACAACACACTACACAACACTGTTGTGTTACATGACATGCACCCACAGGATCTCATGTGCTGGGATAGCTAAAAAGCACCCAAAGATTTGTGCATAATTACATGGGGCTACATAGTCTGGTCTCTCCTGCCTGGATACCTGCAATGTGACAACAGAAGTGTGGTGATAGCTACACTGTGTTATTTCCACATTTCCTTCCTGGTTTTGTATCTGTATCAAGCACAACACACACATCTCTGAGTGGTTGGGTCACCAACTGCCCTCTGCTGCGGTTTCTGCTCCCTCTGCCCTGCGGTCTCTGCCCCATCAGCAGCTATAGGCTCCGAGTGCCCCCCACAAACGAGTTTCTCTTTCCCCTCCTGTCACTTCGTGTGCATGTGTGTGTGTGTGTGTGTAACAGAGACAGAGACCCACACTGAGCTGGCGTTTGTGTCCCTGCTGTGTCTGCACTGGGAGCACACGCTCACGTCCAGCTCCTTCCTTTCTGCCCAGGCCGTGCGCAGGCGTTTCGGTTTCTAGTCGGTTCGGGAGCTGGCTCGCTGGCAGCTCTCCCATGACTCTGAGGAATTTTACCTCAGGGTCCCTGCCACACACAATGGGAGCTTTAACCTGAGCATGGCCCAGGGCCGAGGCCTGCGCCTGACGGGCCCCTGGCTGCTCTGTGCTGTTGAAATGTTCCTGCCCCACCCCTCCTGTGAAAAGCAGCCTCACCGCTGCCAGGCCTGGTACCCTCCCCTCAGACCAGCCCTCCCCCCCCGCCCCGAACATCCCCTCGCACCCATGTGCGGGGGGACATGCCCTGGCCAGCTGTAGCCTCCTGCCTCAGCTCAGCTGGGGTCCCTCACTTGCTGGAGCAGGCCTGGTCCCACATGTGGGACGTGATGTGGGATTGTGCAGCCTGCTGTGAGCAATGGCCGCATCTCTGAGAGCCTGGGCAGGAAGCTGCTGAGCCCTTTGTAGCCCCTTCACCCCCGTTCGCTGGCCCAGTGTGAGGTTGTTCAGGGTAGGGGAAATTTGTGACGTTTTACACAACCCTGGGAGACTGGGCCTGAGGGTGCTTTGTGCTCTGGGTTGTGTGTCAGTGTGTTCCGTTGTGTGCTCTGCTTTGCGTGTCAGTGTGTGTCACCTCACACCAGCCCCACTCCAACAGCACCAGGAACAGGCTTTGGTCTGTGCAGATCGTAGAGCAGGGTCACAGCCCTGCAGCCTCTTCTCTGCCTGCAGCCTGAGCGCACACCTGGGGCAGAAGGTCCATCCTGGCAGCTCTCCCAATATGTCACAGGCTGTAGCCCACAACTTCTGGGCCGCCAGCTGCTCCTGCAGCCCCCCTGACCTGGGGCTGCACCCAACCTCCATCCCAGACGCTGTTCCCACTGCTACACCCCTGCGCCAGGTCAGAACCCCTGCTGCACCCAACCTCCAGCCCAGACGCTGTTCCCACTGCTACACCCCTGCGCCAGGTCAGAACCCCTGCTGCACCCAACCTCCAGCCCACAGCCCTTCCATGAATATCAGAGAAAAGTGCAGCCCATGATCACTTACCAACATTCTTGGAGTGGCCTCTCTGCAAAAATTATGACCCATCTCTGTGATGGACAGGCAGGAGTCAGTCACCCGGAGGTTCCTGGAGAGGCCTCTTCACGTCACGGTGAGACAGAAAGGCCATAGTTTCACCTGCTTGATGTTGAACTGCAGGCTAGGAAGGGCGGCCAAAGAGCACTGCTTTACATGTACATTGTATCGGTAAAACTAGCTCTCACCTTCACCTTCGCTAAACATATCACATAGCAATGGCCACCCTGGGTCAGATCAAAGGTCCATCCAGCCTGCCCACAGTGGCCAGTGCCAGGGGCCCCAGAGGGAGTGAACAGAACAGGGAATCCTATTGTGATCTCTCCCCGTCACCCATTTCCAGCCCCTGACAAACAAAGGCCATCCCTACCCATCCTTGCTAAGAGCCTTTGATGGACAAAGCCTCCATGAATTTATCTAGTTCTTTTTGGAACCCTGTTATAGTCTTGGACTACACAACATGTTCTGGCAAGGAGTTCCACAGGTTGGTTGTACATTGTGTGAAGTAATACTGCCTTTAAAAAAACCCCCTGCTACCTATCAATTTCATTTGGCAACCCCTATCCCTTATTTTATGAGAAGGAGTAAATAACTCTTCTTTATTCATTTTTTGCACACAAGTCATGATTTTATAGATCTCCATGATATTGTCCCTTAGTTGTTAAGCTGAAATGACCCAATCTTATTAATCTCTGCTTATATGGCAGCTGTTCCATATCCCTAATCATTTTTGTTGCCCTTTTCCAATGCCAAGATCGCTTTTTTGAGATGAAGCGACCACACTGCATGCAGTATTCAAGATGTGGGCATACCATGGATTTATACAGATGCAATAAGATATTCTCTGTCTTATTTTCAGTCTCTTTCTTGATGATTCCCAACACTCAGTTTGCTTTTTTGATCGCTGCTGCATCCACAATGACTCCAAGATCTGTCTTTTCAGTGGTAACAGCTAACTTAGTCCCCATTTTATGATACGTATAGTTGGGATTATGTTTCCCAATATGCATTATTTGCTTTTATTAATGTTAAAATTCATTTCCCATTTTGTTACACAGTCACCTAGTTTTGTGAGACCCCATTAAGGCTCTTCACAGGTTGTTTTGAACTTAATTATCTTAAGCAGTTCAGTATCATCTGCAAATTTTGCCACTCTTTTCTCCAGATCACTTATGATTATATTGAACAGGTTTGGTCCCAGTACCATCCCCTATGGGACACCCCTCTCTCCATTCTGAGAACTGACCATTTATTCCTACTGTTTGTTTCTTGTCTTTTAACCAGCAATCAGTCACTGAAATGGCTTTTTCCTATTACCCCTGGGCAACATCCTTTGCTTAGGAGCCTCTAGTGAGGGACCTTGTCAAAAGCTTTCTGGAAATCTAAGTACACTCTGTCCAGTGGATCCTCCCTGTCCATGTGCTTGATGACCCCCCTCAAATATTGTTGTAGATTAGTAAGGCAGGGATTTCCCTTTATAGAAACCATGTTGACTTTCCCACAATAAATCATGTTAATTGATGTGTCTGACAATTCTGATCTTTCCTATAGGTTCAAACAATTTGCCTAGTACTGACGTTAGACTTACCAGGCTGTAATTGCCAGGATCAGTGCTGGAGCCCTTTTAAAAAAATGGTGTCGTATTAACTATCCTCCATGGTCTCACATCCCAAAATAACAAAAGTTTTAACCAAATACACACTAGAACCTTTGCATCCTCCCTCTGTCCCAAGTTCTATACAGTGTGGCTGTGTCTAGACTCGCAAGTTTTTCCGCAAAAGTGGCTGCTTTTGCGGAAAAACTTGCCAGCTGTCTCCACTGGCTGCTTGAATTTGCGCAAGAACACTGACGATCTAATGTAAGATTGTCAGTGTTCTTGCGCAAATACTATGATGTTCCCGTTTGGGAAAAAGCCCTCTTGCGCAAATGTATTTGCGCAAGAGGGCCAGTGTAGACAGCTAAAAACTGTTTTGCGCAAAAAAGCCCCGATGGCGAAAATGGCGATTGGGGCTTTCTTGCGCAAAACCACGTCTAGATTGGCACGGATGCCTTTCCACAAAAAGTGCTTTTGCGCAAAAGCTTCTGTGCCAATCTAGATGCTCTTTTCCGCAAATGCTTTTAACGGAAAAACTTTTCCGTTAAAAGCATTTGCGGAAAATCATGCCAGTCTAGATGTTGCCTTTATGATAATACATGTTATAGAGCCTGGTTTCCTGCTCTCACAACAGGGCCAAGCACCATCCCTGCCAAATTTGTCTCAGATGCCTAAAGGACCCCTTCAAAGATTGAACTTAGAACCCTGGGTTTAGAAGACCACTGTGCAAACCACTGAGCTAGTGCTCCCCCCATCATCCCTTATGTTCAAACTGTAACTTAGTTGTGACTGTTTTTTGTTTGTTTAGCCTGTCGGCATAAAATACCACTGGTCAGAGCTTATCTGGCCATGTGTTGAGACTCTTTCTGTAGTCTTTCTAAGTTCCCAGCCCCGAGTGTCTGCACTTCATATTGCTGATGGTTATAACTTTTTCTGGTGACATTCCTGAGGTGGGGTGCTTTGTCAGGAGCACATTTTTTTCAATGTAAAAATGAACTTTCTGGCTACGTCTAGACTGGCATGATTTTCCGCAAATGCTTTTAACGGAAAAGTTTTCCGTTAAAAGCATTTGCGGAAAAGAGCGTCTAGTTTGGCACGGATGCTTTTGCGCAAAAGCACTTTTTGTGGAAAAGCGTCGTGCCAATCTAGACGTGCTTTTGCGCAAAAAAGCCCCGATCGCCATTTTCACGATCGGGGCTTTTTTGCGCAAAACAAATCTGAGCTGTCTACACTGGCCCTTTTGTGCAAAAGGGACTTTTGCCCGAATGGGAGCAGCATAGTATTTCCGCAAGAAGCACTGATTTCAGACAGTAGGAAGTCAGTGTTCTTGCGGAAATTCAAGCGGCCAGTGTAGACAGCTGGCAAGTTTTTCCACAAAAGCAGCTGCTTTTGAGGAAAAACTTGCCAGTCTAGACACAGCCTCTGAGTTTCACTCAACATGGATTAATGTGGATGGGAAGGATGGGGGTTAATCAGGTCTCAGGTGTGCCCCATTATTTCCTTGGGGCCCAGGCCTTTATAATAATTACTCTTATAAAGTTTATGCCGCTTGTGGATAATAAAGTTTGCAGAAGATACCAAGTTGGGAGGGGTGGCAAGTGCTTTGGAGAACAGGGTTAAAGTTCAAAACGATCTGGACAAACTACAGAAATGGTCTGAGGTAAATAGGATGAAGTTTAATAAGGACAAATGTAAAGTGCTCCACTTAGGAAGGAACAATCCATTTCACACATACAGAATGGGAAGCGACTGTCTAGGAAGGAGTCCTGCAGAAAGGGAACTAGGGGTCAGAGTGGACCACAAGCTAAATATGAGTTAACAGGGGAGCAACGTGATGTATGATCTAGACTGTAAGAAGGAAATAGCTACTAGAATAGTGCTACTAAGGGGGTCATGCCTGCATACCTCAGTGTCCCCATTGGTAGCTCAGACATCTCCTTTTTAGCATCCTCGATTTTCCTGTAGGCTTCAGCACAAAGCGTATGGAGCATCAGGGTGTCCAGGTACTGGCCTATAGGAAAATTGAGGATGCTAAAAAGGAGATGTCTGAGCTAGCGATGGGGACACTGAGGTATGTGGGCATGACCCCCTTAGTAGTGCCTGCAAGGACGGAACAGGAAGTGCTTGTCATGACTACCTGGCTGAAGGGCAATAAAGGAGCATTTGCCGTGGTAGAACAACCAGCTGAAGGAGAGCTCCCTGAAAGGGTCCTGGTCCCCAGTGGAATTGTAACTTTACCAGCAGCAGCCCGGGACAAGGTTATTGTCCTGATTGCTAATGAAACAAGTTGTGATGTTGTTGTGAATCAAGGGCAAAAGATATCAGACCTCTTTGAGCCCAAATCAATTGTGAGTCCCCAGTGTGAAACTCAAGTTCCAACTATAGATCCAGTGAGATTTGACTTTGTAGATCCACCCGAGGAGTGGAAGGATCGCCTGAGGAAGAAGCTCTGTGAAAGATCCAAGGTATTCTCACTGCATGAGTGGGATGTGGGGTGTGCCAAAGGGGTTGAGCACAACATCAGGCTACATGATCCCCAACCTTTCAGGGAGAGATCTAGAAAAATTGCACTCTTGGGGATGGACGATGTGTGACATCATCTCCAGGAGCTGACTGTGAATGACATCATTACCGAGTCCCGCAGCCCCTGTGCCTCACCCATTATGGTAGTCTGTAAAAAGAATGGGAAAATTCAGATGTGTATCGACTACCGCACCCTGAACAGCCATACTGTAGTTGACCAGTACACGATGCCCCAAGTAGAAGATGCCTTAGACTGTTTATTGGGAAGCCAGTGGTTCTCAGAATTGGATCTTCGAAGTGGATACTACAAGATCCCGCTGGGAGCAGAGGATAAGGAGAAGACACCTTCATCTGCCCACTGGGGTTCTATCAGTTTGAACGCATGCCTCAAGGGATCTCTGGGGCACCTGCCACATTCCAGCGCCTCATGGAGAAAGTTGTGGGAGATATGAACTTATTGCAAGTCTTGGTCTATTTGGATGACCTGATTGTATTCGAAAGAACCTTGGAGAAGAATGAAGAAATATTTCTTAAAGTACTTGACATGTTAGAGGCCTGTGGACTGGAGCTTTCTATTGATAAGTGCCAGTTCCACAGGACATCAGTAAAATATGTGGATCATGTTTTAAGAAGGCATGAGTACCGATCTAGATAAAATAGACTCACTTACTACATGGCCAGACTCCAGAAACTATAGAAAGCTTAAGACTTTTCTTGGGTTTACTGGTTACTATAGGTCCATGTTCACCAAACCATCGATCGCGATGGACTGGTCAATCAGGAGGGCTCAACCAGTCGATCGTGAAGCCCCCCATTTCTCCGCACCCCCAAGAAGCCCCACTACCTTCCTCCAGAGACAATGGAGGTAGCACCAGCTTCCTGTGGGGTGGAAGGAAGTGCATTGGCTGCTCCCTCTCCCCCAAACAGCTGGCACTGTACCACAACCCAGAGGAGACCCATGCCAGGGACTCCCTATCCCCTGCCCCCACCAACACCCTGTCCTTTGTCCCCACCCCAGCACCCTGTCCCCTGCCCCAGCACCCATTGGCACCCTGCCCAGTACCATGTCCCCTGCTCCCACCAGCACAGTTGGGCTACATTAGTGAGGTTTGGGGGGTTTGGAGGCCAACTGACTTTTCTGTGGGTCAGTGACCCCTGACTCAAAACAGGTTCCCCGCCCTTCTCATAAATAAAGATGATGCTGAAACTTTTTGTGTTTGACACAGTATTTTATTTAAAAATGAAGCTTGGCTAAAAAAAATCCAGTTGGGGCCAAGCCCCCATCTGGCTGCAGTATCATAACACTCCTGCACCCCCCCCCCGACCCGAGATCTGAGCCTATCATACAGTGGAACCCCCTGTCCTGAGCCTCTCACATCCCCAAACTCCTGCACCCCCCCATCCCCAGTCTTCTGACACACACTGCACCATCCACACACTGCAAATCTGTGTCCTGAGCCCATCATGCTCCCAACATCTCTGCCCTGAGCCCCTCACATCCCCCAACCCAAACTCCTGCACCCTCACAGCCACAAGCCCATGGCTTATTCAGCACCCCAACCCTCCACCTAAGCCCAACACTCCCCAGCCTGGAGCTCCCTTCCTGAGCCAGCATCCCCTTCTCCACCTCCTCCTGCATCCAAATTCCCTCCCAGAGCTTGCACATCTCACCCCTTCCCACACCCAAATCCCCCATTCCCACCCCAGAGCCTACACATCCTGTCTCAACCCAGTGAGGATACGGCTAGACTGCAGGAGTTTTTCCAGCAAACATGCTCATTTGGCAGCCCCTGTATTTCTCGTTCCATAAGAAATGAGGGGGCTTCCAAAAGAAGGGTGTTTTCCAACATTTGGCTCAGTCTAGATGGGAAGATCCAATCTAGACTGGAAAAATCTCTTCATTCTTTTTTTCACTGCCAAAAAAAAGCGGCAATATAGCCATGCCCTGAGAGTGTATAGGGGCTGTGGACAGCAAGTGATGGAGAGAAGGGGAACAGAGAGGACAGGGCCTCAAGGAAGGGGTGGAGCCTTGGGGGGAGGATGAGGTAGATTTTGGCTTGTCCTGACATTTAAAAAGTGATCTTGGGTGTTAAAAGGTTGGAGACCATTGTCGTAGCTGATCCGACAATTGTCTGGGCATTGACTGGGATCCTGCCGCTCTGCCTGTGGCTGCAGGGAGAACTCCAGGAGGGATGGTTCCTCCAATGCTCCTGGAAGCTGGGGAGAGCACACACACAGCCCTGTCCCCTTGGAGGCTCACACCCGCCATCCCCTGCACCTGTTAGCCACCTGGGATGGAAGGGGGGGGGGTGTTGTGGTGCTTCGTAATGACTGGGAGGCTCTAGAAAGCAGAGTCTGAGCTTTCCATGTAAAGGGGCTGCAGTTTGCCTGGGCCTTGCACAGCAGATGTCGGGGGGAGCAAAGCTCCTTGCACCACCTCTTTCCATGCCCCTGCCGCGGGTCTAGGGAACACTCAGCACTGGTCTTTGGAGGCAGTTTTCACATCAGCAACCCCAGACATGAGTTTAAAACAGCAACAGTTTTGTTGGTATCGGTAAAGTGTGATAGCATCCGAAACCATCGCCAGCCCCATTTGTATCCACAGCTCCAGCACGTCAGTGTATCGCTAGAAGCTGTTCGTGCCCATGACCAAATGCGCACGTATAGTCACTTTGGGGTGACAGTTGACAGCTAACACCTATTTCATAAGTACAGCCACGTGCTTTCTAGGAGGACGCATGCTATGGCAAAGGGAAAAGAGCACCCAAAGATAAAAAATAAAATCCCAAACCAATAATCTCTAGCTTCAGTTCACAAACCTCACAAAAGCCCCTTTCCTGGAATGCACACAAAGGCCACCCATTAAGCTAATCCAACCTGTGGCCGTCCTGGCCAACCCAATGTTGCAAAGTAAGCAGTGCAACCGATTTGTTAAGGAGTAACAGCGATCCTTTTCTTTCCTCCTTCGAAAAACAAACCACCAAGACCTTGACAAGGGCTTTCATATAAATACATTATCCCAGCCGGACTCGAACACCAACTATAATAGTGAGGGGAAACACTGTTTGTTCTTGTGCCAAAGACATTATTTGTGGGTCTTAGACACTCATACCTAAAGAAAGATATTTGATTTCTGTTCAGATCCTGGGCTCTTCTCCCCCTCCACTCCCCCAGGGTTGCCTGGGCATGGGAGTCATAGGCTATGTCTACACTATAGAGCTCAGAGCAGGGATGGGCAATAATTTTTGATGGGGGGGCCACCCCAAGAATTTGGTAAGTGGTCGAGGACCGCACTCTCTCATGATATTAATGGAGAGGGTGCAGGGTCTGGAATGGAAGTTGGGTGCAGAAGGGAGCTTGGGGTAAGGGATTAGGGTATGGGATCTGGGAGGGAGTTTGGGTGAAGGAGGAGATTGTGATCTGGGGCAGAGGACTAGGGTGTTGGAGGGGGTGCAGGGTCTGGAAGACTGTGACCTAGGGAAAAAGTCACAGATTTGGGCTCTGCCTTGGGACAGCAAATTGTGGGGAGGGATCTGGAAGGGGCTTGGGTGAAGAGAGGATTCTGGAGGGGGCGGGGCAGGGTTTGGGAGGGAGTTGTGACCAGGAGTGCAGGGAGGGTGCAGGGATTTGGGTTGTGACCAGGGACAGAGGATTAGGGTGCAAGGTCTGGGAGGGGGTTGTGACCTAGAGGAGCAGTGTAAGAGGGGATGCATGGTCTGAGAAGGTGTATGGGTGCAGGAGCAATGATGCAGAAGGTTTGGGTAACATGCAGCAGGGGGGCAGAGGATTGGGGCAGAGACCGGCTGGGGTGCCAGAGGCAGGCTTTGGCTGGGAGACCTTATCTGAGCGGCTCCCAGTCAGCAGCCCAGCAGGTTCCTTAGCCAGGGTCCCTGCCTTCCACGCCCCTGTACGTGCTCAGAGCAGCTGCAGGGGCCATGATTCCTGCTCTGAACTGAACGCTGTGAGCCCAGGGATTGAGGGGGAGGAGCACTTCACATGCTGCCCATCCTGCAAACAGACAGCTGCTATTGGCTGGAAACCAGCCAATGGGGGCTCCTGGGGGCAGGGCCATTGTGAGACTCCTCTTCCCTTTTCTCCCAGGATCTCAGGGTTCAGAGACTCACATGTGGCCCTGCAGCCGGCTTTTCTGAGTGCCGAGTGGGGGCAGGGCAGGCAGGGAGTCGGCTGAGGCTCTCGTGGGCCGGATCCAGTGGCTTGGCAGGCTGCATCCAGCCCATCGACCATATTTTGCCCAGCCCTGGCTCAGAGTGTGGTTCATCAGACCCACGCTAGCCCTCATCACGCTAAAACAGTAATGTAGCCACAATCGCATGGGAAGCCGCCATGCACATGGGCCACCCTGAGTACACACCCTCGGTGTTCAGCTGGGTTCATGTTTGCGGGGGAGGAAGGGTGCTAGCTCTTGCCGCTGCTCATGCTGTCATGGCTGCGGTACTGTTCTTCATTTGCTAGCATAAGGAGCGCTAGTGTGAGTGTGTCTGTGCAGACTGGGAACCACACCCCAGCTCACAACACAAGACATGGCCTCGCTCTGAGCCTGTGAGGCCAGGTGGGGCTGCCAAAAACGTCCCTCAGGTCTTGGGAGGTCGCGAAGAAACTCTTTCTCCCAGCACACAAGGAGTGAGGTTTGCAGGTACCACACGGCTGGGTGAAGTCCCTTTCTGGGAAGCAGGCGTCTATATTTACTTCACTCCGCACTCGCAGAGTGTCGCTGCGTTCTGGGCTCAGCACACAAGTCGCGGTGCCCCTCAGAACAGCGGTTCCTATATGCGGATCGTTCTTCCCAGGCTGAATTCTCTTCCTTGGAAGCTCAGAAAGGTTCTCACTAAGGTCTCAGTATCTGCTCCCTTCTGATTCAAATGTCTCTTCCTTGTTCTCCCTCATGACTGGAAACTCACGCACAAAACCCCGTACGATTGTCGCCTTCCATGCTGTTCTTTACCTGCATCATTCATTTTCTATTGCTCAACCAGGGAATCTACAAATCAGACATTTCTGTATTCATTTGATCTTCCAGATGCACTGGTGAGTGTAAACCGATTCAGGCTGTTCACACAGAGTGATCTCTCCTGGGCTTCCAGTACATCTGGAAGATCAAATGAATACAGAAATGTCTGATTTGTAGATTCCCTGGTAGAGCAACAGAAAATGTGAGACACAGAAAGGTGAGAGCCATTCCTAGAATGATGCAGGCAAAGAACAGGCTGGAAGGCAACAATCACACAGGGTTTTGTGCGTGAGTTTCCAATCATGAGGGAGAACAAGGAAGAGACATTTGAATCAGAAAGGAGCAGATACTATTCCTGGTGCTTGTGGCCTCTGTCCCACAATTTCAGACCCAGCTTCCTGATGCATTCCTGAAGCAGGAGCACAGCAGTGCATAGCATGGCAATATGCATGTCTCTGCCACTTATGTGTAGTGATTATGGTTACACTGCACCATGTGATTAGAATGCACACGCTTAATTCATGCATGTTGATAGTGGGGGCAATTAGTCCTTGGAATAGAACATCAAAGCATGCGATAGAGTCTGTAGCGCAGGCGGGAAGGTATCTTAGCAATGAAGGGCTTGTTTCATTCCCTGCATAGCTCTATTGGCATCCATGCAGCTACACCAGGGAATAATTTGGCCTCGGGGACAGCATATTGGAGTCTGTAGGTACAACAAGCACTGAAATGTGTGACTTTTAGAGATTCAGAATAAAGAAAGTAAATGCGGCTCATATTTTATCCTTAAACCACTCATGAACTAATTTAAAAACACCTGCAAAAGCATTCAGAAAGCTTTCCCAGCTGAAACCACCTTCAGCTTCTTCCCTGGCTCCTGCCTGTTTTGAAGCATAATCTCTCTCTTTTTCTTCTAAACATCTCCGTTGTTGTTGCAAAATCTCCTCCTCTGCTGCTTCGGCGAGCGGCTGCTTCTTTTCTTTTGATTCTTTCATTTGCTCCTCAAACTCGCGTTTTATTTTCTCTTTCTCTCGTTCCAGCTGCTCCGCGTAGCTTTTCCTCAGCTCCTCCGTTTTCTCCTGAAGCTTCTTCTCGGCATATTGATACATCTCATTCGTAAGGGACGTGCCTCCGTTCTTCTTCACCATCCCCTCCACCATCCCCAGCAGCTCGTCCACCTGGGCTTCCCGCTCCTTCCCCATGGCTTTGTTGTTGAAAGCGCAGTATCGGTCCCCAAACTTCCCTACCAGCTCCCCGAGGAACTGGGAATCAGCGTCTTTTAAGAATTCGTCTACTTCGGTGCCCTCCAGATCATCCTTCCGAGTGAATAACAGGATCATGTACCTTGTGGCCTCGGCTCCAAAAATGCCTTGGATGCGTGTGACTGCTTTTCTTTCCTCCTCGGTGTAACGGGTCAGGGGCACCACTAGCACGATGGCATGGGGCCCTGGGGAGGAGAGGGCAATACAGCGACTGATCTCGCGACACGTGTCTTCCACCGGGACACATGTGTCAAAAATGCCAGGGGTATCCAGCACCACCACCTGCCTCCCTTTCCAGGGGCTTGTGCCCTTCTGGCATTTCGCAGTGACAGACTTTGGTGAGAGTTTGGACTCAAACACTTTCCTGCCGAGGAGGGTGTTTCCTGTGGCGCTTTTCCCCACTCCTGTTTTACCTACAAGGACAAGTCTCAGTTCTGATTTCCCAGTGTAGCGTGCGGCATCCTCTGGGGCTGTTGGGAACACGAGTGGTGAGTTTGAACGCCCAGCAGCATCTGACTTTGCCATTAGCCTCCTGGAAGCAGAAAATGGAGGGTCAGTGGAAACCCCGTTGATCCAAAACACACCAGTGTCAGACACGGAATTGGCCCTTGATTGGAGACGGGGAAGTAGCAAGCTCCGGCTGGCTGTAAAGGCAGGGGAGCCTGCTGATGGGCTGTCTGAGGGGGGCGGTGAGGGATGCCTCAGCAGGGGGATGGGAATGTGTTGCCATTGGGACCCCATTCCTTCCCAGGGCCTCCAAGCAGCGCTTGGCATGGCCTGCGCATACCTCCCCGAGGAGAAAGGGAAACTTGGAACTGAGCACACCCCTTGGGACAGAGCGGTTCTAAAGGGGGAAGAGATACTGCACCGCAAAAGTGGTCTAACCAGAGAGCGTGGTCTGAGATCCGTACTTGGAAACTCTGCTCTAGCATTGGTTTGCTGGTAACCTTATGTCTTCCCCTGCAGCTCTTGTGGGTTAGCACATAGAGACTCATATGGACAATGGAACTCTTGTCACATGCTTAAACTTTTGGGAAAATTTTGTACCTGCTGGGGACAGCAGCAAAGGGATCCCAGGATCATGCAGCTTCTAAGCTAATGACGGTGCAGGGGCTTAGAGCTGGGTTTAGGAACAGACACACAACTACCCTGCACTGCTCTATGGAAGGGGAAACTGAGGCACACACTGCCTCATGGCAATGGCGACTAAATGCCATGGCCCTGACACATGGAGAAACATTGCTACCTGCTTTCTGGGGGCAGTGCTACACTCCAACATGTTTTGGACCTTCGGGGGACAGGAGCCCAGAACTGTGGAAAAACTGTGAGGAGTGACAGCCTAGGGCTTGGTGGCTCTGGATGGCGACCTAACCAAAGCCTAGGCAGATACCGGGGTCCAGGGCCTTTGCTCTGGACACTGCCCAACCCTCTGGCAGTGATTTCAGGGGGAAGGTATGGCGGACCCTCCGTGCTTTATGAAATGGATTTATGGGCACAGATAGTCGTGACTCAAAGATGCTTGGGACAAATGGCCTCATGTAAGCTACCAAACTTCATGTCTTAATCCGCTGGGTCTGTGCATCTCACTTCGGTGCATGTCTCCTTCTTGGGTGTAAAGTGAGACGTGTGGAGTAGGGATGGTTTATGGCAGGGTCACCAACCAGTCTATTGGGATCTACTGGTAGATCTTGGAGCCTCTGACAGGGGACCCTGGCTGGTTTGGCCACTGTCAGGTGTGGGCACATCACCTGCCTCTCCCCCCACTGCTGCACAACTCCTGCCCTTTGCCTTGGGGCTGCCCCCTCAGGAGCCCCCTGCTTGCTGTGCAGGGCAGGGGAAGGAGAGGAGGGTGCTGATGTCAGGGTGCCCCCGCCCACCCAGTATCCTATCTCCACAGAGCAGAGAGGGGGCACAACAGGGCTTGGGATGGAGGGAGCTTGCTGGCTGCTTTGGGGAGTGGTGCAGGGCCAGGGCAGGGAGGAGCCAGCCTTAGCCCCATTGCACCCCCACCCAGGAGCCACCTGAGGTCAGCAGGGCCCAGCTGGAGCCACATCCCGAAACCCTGCCCCAGTCATGAATCCCCCTCCTGCACCCCAAGCCCCTGCCCTAGCCCCAAGTACCCCATATCCAAATGCAGTCCCAGAGCCTGCACCTAGAACCCCTCTGGCACCCCAACTGCCTGCCCCAGGCTCAGAGCCCCTCTCACACTCCAAATCCCTTAGCCCAAGATGAGAGCCTGCACCCCAACCCTCTGTCCCGCCTGGTGAAAAGGAGGGAAGGTGGGGGAGGGACAGAAGATGGAATGGGCAGGGGCGGGGCCTTGGAGAAGGGGTGTAAAGGAGGTGGGGCCAGGGTGTTTGGGATTGAGGTGGATCCTGGATTGCGCTTAAATTCAAAAATTGATCTTGTGCTTAAAAAGGTTGGAGCCCCCTGGATTATGGGATTTCAATGTGTGAATGAAGGGGGTTTCTGCTTCTGGGAGGCCTCGGGGTCTGGGCAATCACATGCAAATCGCCTTTTGTCCTTAAGGCTGAGCAGTGGTTGGCAGGGAGTGGCCAGGTGACTCCCCGTGCAATAGGGGAATCTTTACAACCAATAGGGAAGTAGGAATGTTTTGTCTTTGGCTGGCACACCTGAGGGAAGGCACCAAAGACCCCAGGGTGAAGGGCAGCCCTGGTTTGAAGGCTTCGCTGGAAAAGAAGCAGTTTTAGGGGGAATTTGCAATAAATTTGTACTGAGGCTTTAGTGTTACGATTAGCTCAGTGTTTTCTGTTATTTTGAGTTTGTGACCTACTTTGCTCTGCCTGTTCTCATTTCTTACCACTTTAATCCTACCGGTTGTACTTCATAAAATCACTTCTATTTTCTATCAAACCCAGGGTAAGTCATTGTTACCTGGGGGAGCACCCAGTGTGCACATTCCCCTTTCATTGCTAACGGGGCTTACCTCTGTGATTCATTGGGGTTTCAGTCCCACGTGGGGAGTGGTATCCTGGGAAGCTGGGCCCTGAACTACATTCTCCTTGGACCTGAAGAGGTTTAATGTCTGTGCTGCTTCTCAGGGGAAGGGGCATTGATCTCAGCTTGGTGCCCCAGTTGGGGGAGACCAGGGAGCTGGCCCAGTAGGGCTGGGTGGTGAGGAGCCCCAGAGAGCAGGAAGGCGAATGGCCGTGGCTGTGTCAGCACCTTGGGAGGCCCAGCCCAAGGGGTCTTCTGTGACCTCACCCCATCACAGACACTATCTACATGTTTTGTTAATCTCTCAGGTGCTACAGAACTATTCGTTGCTTTATAGGTTTTTTTCAGGGAGTAATAGTCCCTCTTTATAGGGCTCTGTCGATGCTGCCCCAGCAATATTGCATACCAGGCTCTGCATTTCCCAAGAGATATTGACCAAAGATCAGAGGAGCACAAAAATGACCCAAGGGCTGCAGGAAGTGGGCAGGAGGAAAAGGGCTCCATATGTGTGGTAAGACTACATCCCATCTCAGGGCAGAAAATAACAGTCTAGCCATATCTAAAGATGTTACCACCAAGAAGGGAGAGCAATTATTTTTGTGGTACAAGGGGGTGGAGCAGGAACAGCAAATTAAACTAGCCCAGAAGAAAGCCTAAGTTGGACACGAGGAAAAACGTCCTAAGTGTAAGATGTGTTTGACGTGGCTGCAAACTGTTCTCAAGGGAAGGGATGGGACCCTCCGCTTGGGACATTTAAATTATAGACTGGACAGAATCCTCTGAGTGTCCTTGTTGGAACAACCCGCCCTTCCTGGGGGGATAGAGCACCTGATCTAAGAGGCCTTTTCCATTTCAAACATCTCTGATGTTACGACGGGAGGTTGACCCCCCCCCCCCCCCGAGGCCTGTCCGAACACACCAGGACCTGCAGACCGAGGACAGGCCGTTTCCTGCCTACCTGGGAAGGTTACCAGCCTGTGGGCTCAGAGGACACTCGCGCAGTCCCCACCCACTGCACTTGCAGCCCGGTTATGAGACATCAGAAGCGAATCTGGTCCAGAAAAGCTTTTGAAATGTGTCACAGAAAAGCTGTCTCCTCCCTGGCTCACACAGTGCCCCTGCCTTCCCGCTGGCTAACGAGAGAGACAATGACCAGCCTGTTACCTGAGCTTTCTCCCTGGGGCTCCAACATGTTCACAGCCCTTTTTCTATTAAACAACACAGGAGTTTCAAACAAACTCACCCTCCCCCCTTACACGCGCACACACACACACACACACACACGCACATTTACAGACACACACGCGTACCTCAGTGCTGCGTTCTCAGGACCAGCCGTGGGCTCTTCCTGCAAACCTCCCCCATGTCTCTGCCTTTCTGCCAAGCTGCAGGTGCTGCTGGTTTGCCGCGGAAGAGGATGTTCTCAGCTCAGTCAGAGGCAAGGTTCAGTTTCACTCTGCACATGGTGCCGGAGAAGGGGAGGAGGGAAGCGAAGGAAGGAGGGGCTAGCATCCAGCCATTTGCTGTCCAGGAGACTTCTGCAGACACTGAGCCGCAGTTCCCCTGTTTCCAAGGAGAAGAAAGCTCCCCAGCATTGTACACCAATGATCCCCCTGTCCCGTAGAGCCCTCTGTCCCAGGGTCAGTGGGTAGATACAGGGAAACATACAACCCTCCATCTTATGTACCCCAGCAGCTCCAAACCATGAACCAGTCTCCAGGAAGGGTCTCACTCATTCTGGAGACAGAGGTAATGCGACCTCCCCACTCCTGCTTGGTAACCCTTTGTTTCTAAGCCCCAGGACCAGCTTAGCCCAGCTAGCTACATGATCACACTGGGAACTCAGGCTCAAAGTTTCTACAGTCCCCCCAAAGCCTCTTCAGCTTCACGGCTTCCAGTGTCCTGTCCTGAATGTGAGACCCTGCAGGGCCTTTTCCTGAAACACCCGCGCTCCAATGCGTTGAGCTAAAGGCCCAGGCCTGGAGTGACCACAGCTTGCACCATCTACTACAATGGCCTGAACCTGGGATCTCAGGCAGTCCAGGCCAGGGTCTTACCTCAGTGAGCAGTTAGAGTTCCCCAAAATGTCTGTATCCCCTTTGCATTGGTCCCCCCTCCATTTCTGTGGATTAATATTTCACTGTCCCTGGGCTTCCAAGGGTATTTCTGGGTCTGGTGAGGAAAAGTTCAAGTGGACACGAACAGCCACAAAAGGGCGGTGTTTGCTTTATTGCCACCTGGAAACAGAGTCTCAATCCCTTGGTCTCCACCAGAAGCCTAAGCTAGGCAGCCACGTCCCTTCTCCTGTTCCTCTGGGCCACCCGGCCAATTGCTGACAGCCAGACATTGCCACAGGGCACCGCTGGCCTCACGCTTTATCAACCACTCCGCCGGCTCCGCCTTCTTCTCAGCGTCAAACTTAAATATCTTCTCCTTGCCCTCAGCCCTGCTTTTCCCACCCGTCCACCCTTTCCCCTGCAGCAGTGCTTCTATCCAGGGGCACATGTACCCTGCAGGTACTCAAAGGTCTTCCGGGGACACAGAAGCTCCTTTAGGGTGTGTCTAGACTACAGGGTTTTGTCGACAAAAGTCCACTTTTGTCGACAAAACTATACCTGCATCTACACTGCCACTGAGTTCTGTCGACATAACATCGACAGAACTCAGCAGTTTTGTCGACGGCGGTAAACCTCATTCGACGAGGAATAACGCCTTTTGTTGACAGAGTTCTGTCGACAGAAGGCATTATTGCATCTACACTGTCCTTTGTGTCTACACTGTCCTTTGCGTCTACACTGTCATGTCGATAAAGCGGCTTACTTTGTCGACAGAACAGGATGTAGTCTAGAAGCTCTTTGTCGACAGAAGCTTGGTGACAGTATCTGTCGACAAAACTTCTGTCAACAAAAGCCTGTAGTCTAGACGTACCCTAAGATACTGGCTGCTGCAAAGGCCTCTCTCTCCCAGGCTTAGGGGCGGCTATTGTAAGAATCACAGCCCTACAGGCCTACCCGATGTGCGCACCCACTGTTGGGAAAGGAGATCAAAGGGTGTCGAAGGCTCTAAGCACACGTGACAAGAAGTGAGGATGGGGAAAAAATATGAAGAAGGGAAACAGAAAAACCGGTTAGTCCAAAGGAAAAGACCTCCTGCTGGAGACTCAAAGGTTCCCAGGCTAGACATTGTGACAATCTCACCTGACTTCCTTGTGATGGGTAGGGGGCTGGGCTTGCCACTGGTCTCACCTAGTGGTTAGGTCACTGGCTCTCAGTCCCTGTACACCTCATCTTTAGCAACCACTCTCACCACAATCCCCTCCACCCAGGCCACCAATTCATGCCCCTTTCTGAGGTAACAAAGACACATATCATGTCCCAGGCCCTCCCTGTGGTGAGAGTGTAAATCCCCTCCCCAATCCCCATAGGTGGCTCACCCTTGCCTCAGGGCTTCCAGCATCAAGGGTGCCTCCTTAGATTACTTCCAACCATTCACCTCCCCAAAAAGAATCAAAGTCCAAGAGAAGATAGGAAAAGAAAAGATGTGAGTCTTCAGTCCAGCTGGGCACAGCTTGTAGGTTACCCTTCACTGCCCCAAATAATCCCTATTGCAGATCTTTCAGGAAAATATCCATCCAACTTTGATTTTAAAATTGTCAGTGATGTCCAATCTACCAGGACCCTTGGTAAATAGTTCTGTTGGTTAATTACTCCTACTGATAAAAGGGAAGGTGCTGGGAGGGATTGTTTGGGAAGGTGGTAGACAAAGATGGGAAGGATTGGGACACACTGAGGCTATGTCTACACTCGTGGCTTCTTGCACAAGTCCACACTGCCCGCCCGCTCTTGCGCAAGGAAATTTACAGTACGGCGTGGTAAGAGAGGGCTCCTTGCGCAAGAGTTATGCTCTTTTTTATCAGGTGTAAGCCCTCTTGCGTAGGAGCTCTTGAGCAAGAAGGCAGTGTGGACTCTCGGCAGGGATTTCTTGCGCAAGAAAGCCCTATGGCTAAAATGTACATCAGGACTTTCTTGCGCAAGAGAGCGTCCACGCTGCAATGGATGCTCTTGCGCAAAAACACAGCTCGCACATGGCAGTGTGGATGTTTTCTTGCGCAAGAAGCCGCCAGTGTAGACATAGCCTGAAGGTATGTCTAGACTACATGGTTCCATCGACGGAGCCATGTAGATGACTTTACTAGACATAGGAAAATGAAGCGGCGATTTAAATAATCACCGCTTCATTTACATCAAAATGGCTGCCGCACTGTGCCAATCAGCTGTGATTATTTAAATCGCCACTTCATTTTGCTATGTCTAGTAAACTCATGTACATGGCTCTGTCAATGAAACCATGTAGTCTAGACATACCCTAATATCCTACTGCATGCTCCCTATTCATGAGATGCCTTAGATTCCAGTGGATGGTCTGTATTGTCCCACCAAGTCTCTGTCATAGTTATGTTTATTTTCTAGCATTTCAAGTTCTGCCTATGTGTTCCTCATAGAATCATAGAATACTAGGACTGGAAGGGACCTCGAGAGGTCATTGAATCCAGTTCCCTGCCCCCATGGCAGGACCAAATACTGTCTAGACCATCCCTCATAGACATTTATCTAACCTACGCTTAAATATCTCCAGAGATGGGGATTCCACAACCTCCCTGGGCAATTTATTCCAGTGTTTGACCACCCTGACAGTTAGGAAGTTTTTCCTAATGTCCAACCTAAACCTCCCTTGCTGCAGTTTAAGCCCATTGCTTCTTGTCCTATCCTCAGAGGCCAAGATGAACAAGTTTTCTCCCTCCTCCTTATGACACCCTTTTAGATACCTGAAAACGGCTATCATGTCCCCCCTCAGTCTTCTCTTTTTTAAACTAAACAAACCCAATTCTTTCAGCCTTCCTTCATAGGTCATGTTCTCTAGACCTTTAATCATTCTTATTGCTCTTCTCTGGACCCTCTCCTATTTCTCCACATCTTTCTTGAAATGCGGTGCCCAGAACTGGACACAATACTCCAACTGAGGCCTAACCAGCGCAGAGTAGAGCGGAAGAATGACTTCTCATGTCTTGCTCACAACACGCCTGTTAATGCATCCCAGAATCATGTTTGCTTTTTTTGCAACAGCATCACACTGTTGACTCATATTTAGCTTGTGGTCCACTATAACCCCTAGATCTCTTTCTGCAGTACTCCTTCCTAGACAGTCGCTTCCCATTTTGTATGTGTGAAATGGATTGTTCCTTCCTAAGTGGAGCACTTTGCATTTGTCTTTATTAAACTTCATCCTGTTTGCCTCAGACCATTTCTCCAATTTGCCCGGATCATTTTGAATTATGACCCATAATTTGAATTTTGATCATACTTCTTGCGTCATTCTACAGACAAGTAAGATACTGATTTGATTCCCCCCCACCCTCAATTCTGCCTTGTTTCTCTTTTATCCTTGCTATTACAGCCCCCGCTCCCTTCCATTTCCGACTCACCTCCCAGGACTCCATGTTTTTCATTTACTTGTGGGCTTTGGTCACCTGTCCCCGCTGAACCTAGTTTAAACCCTCCTCATTAGGTTAGCCAGTCTGTGTCCAAATACTCTCTTCCCCTTTCTCGAAAGGTGAATGCCGTCCCTGCTGAACAATCCTTCTTCCTGGAAAAGCATCCCATGATTGAGGAAGGCAAAGCCCTCCTGATGACACCATCTCCACAGCCAGCCATTCACCTCCAGGATGCACCTGTCTCTGCCTGGGCCCCGACCTTTGACAGGAAGGACTGAAGAGAATACCACCTGCGCTCCAAACTCCTTCACCCGCATTCCCAGAGCCCTGTAGTCACTCTTGATCTGCTCAGTGTCACACCTCGCAGTATCATTTACACCCACATGAATGAGTAGCACGGGGTAGTAGTCAGAGGGCCAGATAATCCTCAACAACGCCTCCGTAACATCTCGGATGTGGTCCCCTGACAGGCAGCACCTCCCAGGATGACATGTCAGGTTGATAGATGGGCGCCTCCATCCCCCTCAAAAGGGAGTCTTCACCAGTCTCCAGCAGTGAAAGAGCTACCCTACATTTCCTCCTCGCAGTGGTGGCTGCAGACCTCTCAGACTTGGGGGTACGAGGCTTCTCCTCCTCCTCTTTAGTGGGTGATTCCTCAAGTCATCTCTTGTATTCAAGGCAGCATAATGGTTCTCCAGTACGACAGAGGGAGGGTTGGGAGCAGGGGTGGAGCATTGCCTGAGACAGAGCCATCTCTTCCTCCCCCAGTGATGTGCCTGCAGCCCTTCATAGCTGGGTAGCTTCCTCATCCTTAGCTGTCTCCACATGGATACTCTCCAGGAATTCCTCACGGACTTGGATGCTCCTTAGCCTGGGCACCTCCTCCTGTCGCTCTCCCACCTGCTTCCTGAGAGATTCCACCAACAGGCACCTTTCACACTGGTGAGCCCCGCCAGCCTGGATTTCAGTAAGTGGGAATTGCAAGCCACAGTCTCTGCCAAACCCTACCAGGGTCTTGGTAGAGGCATTCATGGTCAGGTGGTCTGTCTGGCTACAGGCAGTGGAGACTGGAGCAGTGTTGGTACAGGCAGTGTAGTCCCTCCTAACTGTACAAGTTGTACTAGGACTCCCTCACACAAACTTCATCTCAAACTCCCCTGTTAGTGGCCCCCTGTTCGCGAGACTCCCCATGTCACGTAGCCTCTGGTTTTATATCCCTTCTTTCCTAGGTCAGTCCTTCCCTCTCGCTAACCACAGCAGGTGAGGCTGATCACAAGTTGGTCTTCAGCCTGTAACAATGCTTGGGATTCTTTCAGTCCAAGGGCAGGACTCTACACTTCTCCTTGTTGAACCTCATCAGATTTCTTTTGGTGCAACCCTCCAATTTGTCTAGGTCACTCTGGACCCTATCTCTGCCCTCCAGCATATCTACCTCTCCCCCTAGCTTAGTGTCATCCGCAAACTTGCTGGGGATGCAATCCATCCCCTCATTCAGGTCATTAATGAAGACATTGAACAAGACCGGCCCCAGAACAGATCCTTGGGGCACTCCGCTAGAAACTGACCAACCTGACATTGAGCCGTTAATCACTACCCTCTGGGCCCGCCCTTTCTATCCATCTTACCGTCCATTTATCCAATCCATACTCCCTTCACTTGCTGGCCAGAATACCGTGGGAGACCGTATCAAAAGCTTTGCTAAGGAGGCCATCTCCTTCCAAGAACACGTGTTTTAGGGAGCGTGGAAATGCTGGGAGGAAATGTGGGCTCCTTCTCTACCCCCGGCAGAACTTCACAGGTTTTTCTAGCTCAGAAGCAATTCGACCTCCAGCGGTGAAAGAGCTACAGCAGCCACAGTTCCAAGGTGGAGGGAGAGGTCTTTGGCCCAGACCCTGATGGAGTCACCAGTTCCTGGTCCTGAGACCCAGCTACTCATGAGGCAGCCTGATGACTGCGACAGCCTCTTGTTGTCCACCCTGTGAAGGAAGGCGAATGTGGCTTGCAGGAGTCATCGGTGGAGCAGGTGAATGGGAAAGAAGCCACCCAGGCAAACAAATGGCTAAGAAGCGACGGTCAAGGATGGGGTGGAATGGGGCTAGGAACTGGGTTGCGTCTCCCTCCCATGGGATACAAAAGGAGTGGGGTGAAGACCCCAGGCTCACAGCCCTCCAACATGGAAGGTGGCCATAAGTAGGAAGGGTTGTGGTGGGGGCCGTGTGGTAGGGGCTCTTTGGGATCAGAGCTGGGAACAGAACCCTGGGGGACAGACACCCCCGGGGTGCAGAGCTTGGCTGGTTTGGCTTGGCTGCCCTGCTTGGCTGGAGTTAACCCCAGCAAATCCCTTGGCTGCACGCCAGACGTCTCATCTTCTGCTCTGTGTCTGTATGACAAAAACCCAGGAAGGGAGTGAAGGGAACAGCTCTAACAGCCTGGACAGGGAAAGACAGGCCCCGCTGCACACACCAGCCTTGACTCAATTTTGTTCTGGTTTGAGAGCTTTTCTCCTCTGGGTGTCAGTAGACAACAAGGCCCTCAGGGTTCTCCAGGCAGTTGGAAAAAATAGCTTGGAGTGTTAGCTCCCTTGCTAGTGCATTCGACAGAAATGATCTGGCACGTGGAAAAGTTGCTATGATAGGGAGAAAAAAAATCCCAGGTACTGCTCTTCAGAAAGATGCTGTTTCTGTGTGCGGGAGGAAGTGCTGGGTCAGGTGTAGGTTATGTCTCACTGACACCCTGGGCGCTTTTGCTTTTAGAACGAAGGTTTTTGTGCGTTGCTGCCGTTCTCCACAAGTTCACTTCCTGTCAAACTTGCACGGGTGTGTTTGCTGCCCAGTGGCTTTGGCTCACCCACTTCATGTGCACAGAGAAGGAAGTTTAGCTCCTCAAGTCGTTCTTCCTTTTCATTTCTACATTTGGACTCAGTCGCCTCTGCTGTTAATCTGGTACCGCTGTTAAGTGACAGAAACTAGCTGCCAGTCCCTCTTCAACACCAGCAGCCTGGAGGAGAGGGGAGAAATTGGAAACATTGGCTTAGCCCGAAGCAGTAACAGGGGTTTGATCTCCAAGCTGAGCCTTCAGCAGAGAGGTAAGTGTGTGTGCATGTGTGTGAGTGTGTGTGTGAGTGTGTGTGAGTGTGTATCTGTCTGGAGAAGAACTGGGATGAGAAGGCGTGGGAAGGGTTGTTTGTGTGGCAGTTAGGGCGTATTTAAAATTGATCACATAACTGAGTAACGAGGAGACAATCCAGGGGTACGGGGGGCAGGGTGATTTCTCTGTGTTTAAACCCTGTGGGCATCGGCCCTGCCTCAGACCCATTCCCAAAGGGCAGCAGGGAGCAGCAGGGAAGACACCCTTAGACCTTGTGAGAGAACTCGCCAGACGTACAGGGGTTAGAAATGGTGCCTTTGAGCTGCTACAATGACCTCAGGCAACCAGGCGCCATTATGCCTTGTACCCTGCCACGTTTACCTCTGGCACGGGAATGAACTGGACCCTCTTGGCAGCCATTAAGTGCCTCTTTACCTTGCCTGCAGCGAGAACGGCTTCTGATTTGTTGGTTAGAAACAGTATCTTGTGCATAGTTCATCAGCCAAGCAATGAGGCTAGGCCAGGAAATTGAGATTTTCAATTATTCCATTAATTGAAGGGAAAACCATGATTGCGTGACTTTTCAGAGCTCAGATGGTACTGTTAGTTCCTACATTTTATCAAAAGTATGTAAACATTTGAAGTAATGCTTTGTATGGTTAGATCATGATTCATTTCAGATTGTTTCACAAAATTACTCTGCATGGTTTTGAACTTGTTATTTTTCCAAATTTTGTGTTTATCTGCAGAGGAGCTGACATATCAGTCACCCCGTTTATCTAGGTCAATTTCACAGATCTCTACATTTAAAAAATCCCGATTGATGCTGTCACTTGATATAGAATTTTCATGACTTTCATGTGACAATTTTTCAAACCAAACCAAAATGAAAGTTTTGTTGGCTGGGTGTGGACAGAGGTGGTGAATGAAAAAAACCTTCCTTTTGTTTGTTTTAAACCTGCTGCCTATTAATTTCATTTGGTGCCCCCTAGTTCTTTTATTGTGGGAATAAGTAAATAACGTTTCCTTATTCACTTTCTCCACACCACTCATGATTTTATAGACCTCTAGCCTATCCCCCCTTAGTCTCCTCTTTTCCAAGCTGAAAAGTCCCAGTCTCTTTAATCTCTCTTCATATGGGACCCGTTCCAAACCCCTCATCATTTTTGTTGTCCTTTTCTGAACCTTTTCCAATGCCAGACTTTTCCAACGTGCTTGAGTATTCAGCACTTGTTACAGATTTATTCCCAGAGAACAAGTGAATGTTAGGCAGGAGCTGGGGTTAAAGGACATCACATGAACTTGGCAGTTACCCTAAAACAAGCTGTGCAGGTTGAGAGATAAGGTTCAATCTTAGAGCAACGGGCGCGTGGTGACCCTTGGGAATGCTCAGGGAAGGCCCCCAGAGGAGTAGTGGGGGACTCAAGCTCTGCTGAAGGGGTGAGGGAGGAGTTTGAACGTGACAGATAAACCATTTGGCTTCCTGGGAGCTGCTGGTTCAAATGTAATTCTCAGGATGCCACAGACAAAACAATCTTCATGCCCCGGAGCATTTGGGTTTCTCGGTCCAATCCAGCAGTGCAGGAGTTCTGCTGGCCGGTGGGGACACTGAGTCATGCAAGTAGGATTTGTCCCAGGGTCATTGACCAACTTGTCTCCTCCCTGCACCATAGTGCACAGACCTGCCCCTTGGTTAACGGCTGCTCTTCCCTCCAGAGACTGCTGCAGCTCCAGCATTTGTAAGTTGCAAACTAGGTACTCCATTGCCCAATATAACTCGGCCTCTAGGGGACAGCGCAATAGGGCCGGAAGAGGGGGTCCGAGCCATGTGAGACTTTTCAGGAGGAATACTTGGGTTGTCCATCTATCACCTGAGAAGTCCCACGGAGAGAGGGCCAGCTCCACAGCCTGCATCTCACTGCAGGGCCCTTTCTGTATTTTCCTCCTGACATCTAGATGTAGTGTGCACCTCACACCTCCAGGCTGCTTCCTCTCTGGGCAACAATCAGGCTACCAGCCCCACCTTGGCATGCCCTACACCTGCCTTTTTGAGTGCAGCTGCCCCTCCTTTTGCTTTAACAACGGGTGAGGTTACACTGACCTTTTTCCCAGGTTAATTCCCAGGTTTGGGGGCATCTTGGCTGCAGCCACTAACTGGGGTTACTGCTCCTTTAAGGGTTGCTGCCTTTGAGCTCCTACTTAACCCTTCACAGCCCCTGTGGCCCAGTGTCTGTGGCTTCCCCCAGGTTTTGTCCAGATCTTTATTCTGCACCCCTGCTGGGCTCTGTTCTTCACGCAGCCACCCCAACCCAGCCCTTGAGTTCTTAATGGAGACATTAGGGGAGGTTTGAAAGAACAATAGATCACTGCACTGTTTTAAACAGCCCTGCCGAGGCAAAATGCGTGAGAGGGATGATGTGTATTAGAAACGTCCACCACAAGGCGCACAGGAAACGTGCACTCAAAACTGAAGTGCCTGACTCCTCTACGCAGCTCATCCCTGGCCCCTCCTTACCCTGCCCCTGGGTGCACCTGGCCCCCACTGGCCCTCCCTCCCCAGGGCCCTGCTGACAGGTTCCAGCAGCTGTCCCATCCGCAGCTCGCCCAGGAGATGTCCTCTGTGAACCCCCTTCCCTGAAGAACAGCTGTGGGGGAGATGAGGTTCTTCTTCACACAGCGCACAGTCAACCTGTGGAACTCCTTGCCAGAAGAGGCTGTGAAGGCTAGAACTATAACAGAGTTTAAAAAAGAGCTAGATAAATTCAAGGAGGCTAGGTCCATAAAAGGCTATTAACCAGGGGGTAGGAATGGTGTCCCCGACCTCTGTTTGTCAGAGGCTGGAGAGGGATGGCAGGAGACAAGTCACTTGATCATTGTCTTCGATACACCCCCTCTGGGGCACGTGGCATTGGCCACTGTCGGCAGACAGGACACTGGGCTAGATGGACCTTTGGTCTGACCGAGTAATGGCCATTCTTATGTTCTAGGTTTGCTACTGAGCTCAGAGGGAGGCGGGCGGAGGCCGTCTGCTGCCCTGGGATCAGTCTGAGCCTCTGCCCAGTTCACATCCCACAGGGCAACTCGGCGCAGTCCATGGCTGCACAAGAGGCGCAGCAGCTGTGGGCGGGTAAAGGACGGCCCAGCAGCAAAGCTCCTGAGCTGCCTGTGATCTCAAGCAGCCTTCAAACTCCATCCAGAATTAGAATTCTGTGGGCCGGTAGAACCGCCCCGCCCCACCCCAGAAACCGGGATGCCTGCTCTTAGCAGCTTCTCACTGGGTCCGCGCCTGGGTGCTTCCCATATCCACCCCCGGCATGAGAGCACCTTGAAATCATGGAATCATAGGACTAGAAGGGACCTTCAAAGGTGGTGCTGTTCCCTACACTCATGGCAGGACCAAGCACCATTTGGGCCATCCCTCAGAGCCATTTGTCTAATGTGCTGTGATGGATAGGAGGAATGCCTGCCAGCATTCAGTGACTAAAGGTAGCTAGGGAGTGTTGTTTCTAAGATGATCACTAAAGGCTCAGATACCTCCTCTATCAGCTCCTTGAATATTCTAGGATGCATTTCATCAGGCCCTGCTGACTTGCAGACATCTAACTTTCCTAGGTGATTTTTAACCTGCTCTTTTTTTATTTTAGCTTCTAAAACTACCCTCTTCCCAGTAGCATTCACTATGTTAGGAATTCCTTCATTATCCCACTTCTTGGTGAAGACCTAAACAAAGAAGTCATTAAGCACCTCTGCCATTTCCCAGTTCCTCTTATTGTTTCTTTCTCCTCTCTGAGCAATAGGCCTACCCTGTCCTTGGTCTTCCTCTTGCTTCTAATATATTTATATAATGTCATTATTGTTACCCTTCCTGCCTCTAGCTAATGTGGACTCATTCTGTGCCTTTGCCTTTCTAATCTTGACCCTATATATCTGTGTTTGTTTATATATATCCTTTGTAATTTGACCTAGTTTCCATTTTTATATGACTCCTTTTTTATTTTTAGATCATGTAAGATCTCCTGATTGATTCAAGATGATTTCCTGCTTCACTTTTATCTTTCCTACGCAGCGGAATAGTTTGCTTTTGGGCCCTTAATAACGTCTCTTTAAAAAACTGCCAACTTTCTTCAGTTGTTTTTTTCCTAGTCTTGTTTCCCATGGGGCCTTACCTACCAACTTTCTGAGTTTACCAAAATCTGCCTTCCTGAAATCCATTGTCTCTGTTTTGCTGTTCTCCCTTCTACCCTTCCTTAGATTCATGAGTTCTATGATTCACGATCACTTTCTCCCAAGCTGCCTTCCACTTTCAATTTCTCAACCAGTTCCTCCCTATTTGTTAAAATCAAATCTAGAACAGCTTCCCCCAGTAGCTTTCTCAGCCTTCTGAAATAAAAAAATTGTGTCCAATGCAGTTCAAGAACTTATTGGATAGTCTGTGTTAGTTTCCCAACATATATGGATAGTTGAAGTCCCCCATCACCACCAAATCCTGCGCTTTAGAAGATTTGTGAATTGTTAAAAAAAAGCCTCATCCACCTCTTCCACCTGAGTAGGTGGCCAGTAGTAGACTCCTAGCATGACATCACCCTTGTTTCTTACCCCTTTTAACCTAACCCAGAAATTCTCAACAAGCCTGTCTCCTACGTCCATCTCCAAGTGTGTACATTTCCAATATATAAAGCAATGCCTCCTCTCTTTTTCCCTTCCTGTCCTTCCTGAGCAAGCTGTACCCTTTTATACCAATATTACAAAACAAAGAAAATAACCTGATCACATATAAATAGACATTCCCTATCACTTACATATCCATATCTTCAAGCTCCATTGCATTCCTAAGCCCAGGTAGTCCCTTTCTGGGCATGGGTAGCCCTGCCCCCAGCTCCTGATTTAAACTCACACGAAGAAAAGCAGCAGGCAGATATCCTCTCAACACGTTCTTCCCATTGGTTTTCCTGGATCCCAGCCAACACTTTCTAGCTACCTGGGCTTAACCATTTACTGTGTGCTGGGATGTTTAGAAAAGGACAGCACCCCTCCCATCCGTCACAGCATACGATTCAGATTCACAAAGTGAACAAGAGAGGTGGAAGATGCCTGCAGGAACATGTATGCAAACCCCACAACTCTCTTGGTGACAGATGCCTATTTGTGTGGGTGATCCATGATCTGGGGAAGGATGGGGACTCTTCCACCTAACTCCTGTGCAGGTGCTGACTCAGTAGCCATGCTGAGTGGCTGCTAAAGTCTGCACAGTGAGGAAGAGGCGGACCTCCCTTGTAACCAGTGGTTAGGACAGTCTCCCAAGGTGTGACATCTCTTTTGACATGAGATATCCTGGGTTCAAGTTCCCCCTCTCCCTGATAAGGAGAAGGGATTTGAATAGGGATCAGACACCACTCAGTTTAATGCCCCAACCATGAAGCTATAGAATCAGGCTCATGCTCTCCGACCCAGTGACTCAGTAGATACACTCAGAGGAGCAGTCCCAGAAGAAGAATGCCAGGTAGCTCAGTGCTTGGCACACGCTCTCTTCACACATATTTGCCACATGAAGCAGAGGGGGGACTTGAACTAGGGGCCTCCCACATCCTGGGTCAGTGCTAAAATTTTCGACGGAGGCTGTCTCCACCCCATCTTTCATGTGGACTTAGGCACCTCTAAGTTTCCTCTGGTTCATAAATCATTCTGGGGCCTAGGCAGGTAATAGACAGTCTGATGCCTAAAAGGAAGCATCGGTGTGCACAAACATAGACACTTAAAGAAATTTTACATCAAAACCTTAAGTGCTAAAGACCAAATTTAAGCATTTAACAAATTTAGGCACACACGAGATTAGGCAAAAATCAAGTGAGAGTTATGCAAATTTGAATATTTAATTTGAAATCTGTACTCCTGCTTTTCATCAGGAGTAACGCTAATTCCGAAATAGTTATTTTGAAATAGCGTTAGTGTGGATGCTCCACTGCTGCTAATTTGAAATGACGACTCCCTAGAACAGTGTTTCCCAATTTTATTTGGCCACAGAACCCTTTTAAACTCAAAGGAATTTTGCAGAACCTGTAATAACAATCTTATAGATGGAGCTAAAAAAGTAGACCCCCAAATAAGTAAGAATAATAATAAGCAAATGCTAATTGAATATATTCTCACCAGTCATATTGGTTTGCAAAAATTTGCATAAAAGCAAGTCTTCTTCAATAGATTTAATAACTCCTGAAATAACAAAATTGAAATAGTGTGTTCTCACTATGTGAGGGAACAGGACATATTAGTCCTCACTATGGGGAAGCCTCAAAATTAGTCTGAGGCAGGCTCCATTAATGTGGACTCGCTACCTCGATTAAGAGCCCCAGAAACACTGCGGAGTAACTAGTCTGACTGTCTCCGGGGAGTCATTATTTCAAAAGAGTGGTACAGGAGTGTCCCCACTACCGCTATTTTGAAATAACTGTTTCGGAATTAGAGTTATTCCCTGAGGAAAGCAGGAGTACAGATTTTGAAATTAGAGGCCTGTAATTTCGAAATAACAGGCTTGGTAGTGTGGACGCTCCACTTACTAATTTTACCTATGGGGGGTTATTTTGAAATAATGCCCTAGTGTAGACCAGGGCTTTGGTAGGTTCCCCGGGGTACACTGCTGAGCCCTCTATCTCACCAGCCATAAGAACATAAGAATGGCCAGACTGCATCAGACCAAAGGTCCATCTAGCCCAGTAGCCTGTCTGCCGACAGTGAACAGTGCTAGGTGGCCCAGAGGAGGTGGATCAAAGACAATGATCAAGAGATTTGTCTCCTGCCATCCATCTCCAGCCTTTGACAAACAGAGGCCGGGGCACCATTCCTTACCCCCTGGCTAATAGCCTTTTGTGGACCTAACCTCCATGAATTTATCTAGCTTCTCTTTAAACTCTGTTATAGTTCTAGCCTTCACAGCCTCCTCCGGCAAGGAGTTCCACAGGTTGACTATGAGCTGTGTGAAGAAGAACTTTCTTTTATTAGTCTGAGCTTCTTCTCATTCTGTGACACCCCTGGCATGACCTGCACTTACACAGACATTCATAGGCAGGAGCACACCTAGCAGAGTTACATGAACGCTTCTCCCAGCCACTCATGACCCACCAGTACTGAGACTCCAGCCACTTCCTCCCAGCTCCCCAGCTTGCATTCCAGGGCTGCACCATCTTGCCCTGCTCAGAAGCCTGACCTGTGCATGTTTACTATTTAAGCCGCCCCTCTCTCTGTGTGGAGAGAATGTGCCTGGTTTTTTGTTTACTGAGCTGAGATTTCTTTCAGCACTTAAACTGAAACACAGTTATAGATGAAACACAAAAGAGATGTATGAACTAGAGAAAGATCGATCGTTAGTGAGTGCAAGTAATAACGTACAGATCAAAGTTACCGAAGAAATCAAATCAATTCACAACCTTAGTTCTGTAACGTAAATATGATTTGAATGATGCAGAATCTCACCCAAATGGCATCGTTCCTTCATACAGAAAGCGGGATTCTCCTTTCCAGCCTGGGATCTTCTCCCCCATCCAAAGTCTTTGGCTTAAAAAAGAGCAGCAAACTGTATAGCAGAGAGGAGGTCTTAGCCCCTACAACACTTAAGAATATTGGCAGCTTCTTCTCTTCCTTAATGCCATTCACAATAACAAAAAGTTCAAAATGCTCAGTATATATGTGCCATTGCTCTATAGTCTGTTCAAAAGGTCCCAGTGGCCCTGTTAAGTGCAGCCATGCTGCTACACCTCCTTTCTTTCTTGTTTTCTTTTTTCTCCTTTCCTGAATCAAGCATATTTGCAAATGCACGTCAATGAGAAGTCCCAAGAGCTGTTGACTACTGTGACGCATGAGGGGCTTTATCTTTACTGTCACTTACCCTTTGGAATAATATCTGCCCCAGCTTTGTTCCAGAGGGCTCTGGACCAGATCTTGTGTGGCTTGCCAGGAGTCCAGTGCTATTTTGATGACATCCTGGTCATGGGCAGGAATGAGGAGGATCACCGTAAGAACTTAGCGGCTACCCTACAAAGACTGGAAGAGTATGGCCAACGAGTCCACAAAGACAAGATTGTGTTCTTTCAGCCCGCTGTTGAATACTCGGGACACATCTTTGATGCTATCGGCCTTTGTAAGTCTCCTTCAAAAGATAAGACTATTGTGAAGGCTCCACCCCTCAAAATCTCAATCAACTTTCCCATTACTAGGACTATTGAACTATTATGGAAAGTTTATTTCACAGTTTGCCACACTGTTAAAATGACTTCATGAGCTCCTTGGCCAGAACAAGGCCTGGAAGTGGACTGAAGTCTGTGATGTTGCATTTAACAAGGCTAAATGTGCATTGCTAAACTCGGAGTTCCTGATGCATTTTGATCCTTACCTTTACAGTTGGCCTGCAATGCCTTCCTGTATGGAATAGGAGTGATCTTGTCACACATTATGCCTTCAGGAGAAGAGAAACTAATTGCTTTTGCTTCACGTACCTTAAGCAAGGGAGGAAATAATTATGCACAAACCAATTGTGAAGCATTGGGAATCGTTTTTGGGCTTCGGAAATTTCACCACTACCTGTTTGGATGGAAGTTTACACTTCTCACTGACCATCGACCTCTGATGGCAATTTTTGGTCCACACACAGGTATTCCGCCATTGGCTGCTGGTCGTATGCAACGATGGCCATTGTGGCTTTTGGGACACACAAATGAGATCAGATATCGGAAATCCACTCTGCATGGCAATGAGGATGCTCTCTCTAGGCTGCCTTTGCCAGTCAAACATCCAGATGGTTGCCAGAAGGAAATCTTCTACTTGAAAAGGTAGAGAACGCGCCCATAACTGCCGCACAAGTTAAGAGAGCAATTCTTGTTGACTCAGTACTCTCCCAAGTTATGGATCTAGTGATGCATGGAACATCTCTACAGGACTCTCAGGTCTCACCCAAACTTGTTCCCTCTATGTGCAGGAGGATGGAGTTATCAATCCATTCCGGGTGCTTGTTGTGAGGAATATGTGTCATTATTCAAACTCTACTGGGACAACAGGGGTGCGTCTTGCAGGAGGAATAACGGTAGTTTGAATTAGGAGCTTTAATTCGAACTACCTAGTCTGTGCTGCGTGTAGCCGCAGGCAGGTAGCTCGAACTATGGGGCATTTAACAATGGCGGCGCCCAGGAACATGCAAATGAAGCCCAGGATATTTAAATCCCGGGCTTCATTTGGAAGTTCGAATGCCTACATTAGCCACCCTAGTTCGAACTAGGGTGGCAGTGTAGATATACCCTGAGAGAGTTATCCTGTCCTGGATTGTTTTCAGGGGTGCCAAACTTTACCTTTAAAGTTGTCAATTTTTCCCCTCCTTTCTTGGATGCACACTGAAGGCTCTTTTGACACCAGTCAGTTTGTCTTCACCTGCATTACCCCCTCCTTTCTTGGCCATCTGGCTCTGACGATGGCCTCCACACTTTATCTTGATGCATACACTCCCCATTCACACACAAACAATCTCCACAGAGACCTTAAAAGAAGAATATAAACAGCAGTGTTTTATATTGAGCAAAAGCAAAAGGCATTGTAAATTAGGCCCTAATAAATCTTGTAATCAAAACAGTTCATATTGAGACTCAAGCCTTCAGCATTCCTCTAACCTTAAGGTTGCCAGATGGTTTCAACAAAAATACCAGACACACTTGACATTACATCACAATTTACATTACATCTTATTTAGAAAATACTGGACATTTCTATTTTCTCATTTCTATTTTCTCAATTTGCTTCCCAAACAGAAAGCTCAAATACTGGACTGTCCGGTTCAAAACTGGACACCTGGCTAGCCTATCTAATTTCATTAACATAGACACAACACAAGATTCTGTCTCTCACTTACTAAACCTTAAAACAAGGAAATATATCTATTTAACTAAAAGCCTACAGCCTAAAAATCTATCCCTATCTTAACATGAATCATACATTGCTACATTATTAAACCTAAAATACAAATATGAAATTCTCACTCCAACAATGGGACTGGCCTGAAAAAATGTGGAAAGATGTTCATGTGGATTTTGCTGGCCCATTAGAAGGTAGCATGTTCTTGGTGGTGGTAAATGCCCATTCCAAATGGCCAGAAGTCACTATAATGCCGCCCACTACTGCTGAAAGTACTATCCAAAAACTACAGGGAATCTTTTGTTGTTTTGGTTTTCCAGAACAACTTGTGAGTGACAACGGTCTGTAGTTTGTCTCTTAGGAGTTTGGAGATTTGATGAAAGCAAATGGGATTCATCACATCACTTCCAGCACCGTATTACCCTTCCATCAATGGATTGGCTGAAAGGTTTCTGCACACAATGAAACAAGCTTTGAAATCAGCTAAAGGACATTCACTCATGCAAAAGCATCTGGACACCTTCTTACTATCCTATAGAAACACACCCCATGCTACAACTAAAACAGCTTGGCTTTACTAATGATGGGTCGTCAGCTGCGCACTTGCTTTGATCTGCTGAAATCTTTTGAACTGTGGCAAATTGTGCAATGTCAACAGCAAGGTTTAGACATCAGGTGCATCCAGAGCAAAAGACTGAAAATTTAGTCCTGGTTTTGGCTAGGAGCGATGCTTACGGAGCTAAGTGGGTCCCTGCCACTGTCATCACTCACACAGGCCCTATTTTCTTTACTGTCCAGACTGAAGAGTAACTCATCTGGCAGTGGCATGTAGATCAGTTGTTGTCAGGTCATGTCTGCCTCCAGGACACCATTCCAGCTCAGTTTCCTGATCTCACCACTACCAGTGAGCTACCACATCAAGAGTCACCTGTTCCTGACTCTCTCAGTGAACACAAACCCCTCCCAGAGAAGGCTGATCTGACAGCCTCACTTGTTTGTGCTTCAAATCCCCAGACCATTGTCAGGTTCACACCCATAACACCTTCAGGTGCAAGAACACCAGATGTCTGCTGTAATCCACCTAGAGAACATCTGGATCTTTAGTTCAGGTTAACCCACAGTTAAGGGGCAAAATAATCCTAATCTACCCTCATTCCCTAGTTTAGTGTTTGTTTAATTTAAGGGATGTTCTTATTAAGGGTAGTGTATATGTTGTGTATTGGATTGGTGTAGATATAGATCTTGTTATTACAGTAACTGAGTTAGGTCATTAGGGGTCAGCCTAGCCAGTTTGGGCTAGATCTAGTTAGTTACATGTTATGGAATAAATAGAAGCTTGCAACTGTTTCAAGCTCTCTGTGTTTCAAGTGATTTCTTTCTAAACTCTGTAACTCCAAACAACATAACAGTTAAATAGTTAAATACGAGCAATCCCGACTGGCCCCGTACCTAGTCAATTTCGCTTATAATTAAAACTTACAGAGGAGTTCAAAGAACAGATATTATATGAGTGATCTCACTGAGTTCACAAAGCTAACACTAGGCAGGGGCTTAATGCTCTACTAGATTACAGTGAGAGCCCTGGATAATTAGCAGGACTGAACCCCAAGCTAAAAGAGCAGATGAAGAGATAGGGATAAAATCCACACCAAAGCGTGAGCTGCATTCTCTGCCACTTCGTGTATCAAAAGTCTAACGCTCAGGTAAGTCCTGATTTCATTTCTGATGACAATGTATTTATGTATGTACTAGCAGTACATGAGAACAGCCACACTGGGTCAGATCAAAGGTCCACCTAGCCCCGTAACCAGGTGCCCAGAGGGAATGGACAGAACAGCATAGCTTCGGACAGTGGCTTAGGGACACCCAGAGCGTGGGGTTGGGTATCTTGGCTAGGAGTCAACTGATGGGGCTATTTTCCACACCAGAGACTGAGTTTTACATATACATCTCAGTCTGAGTTACTAGCAGCTAGAAACATTGATTTGGCCCCAGTCTGGCAAACATCTCCATGTTTGTGTACGTATATGAGTACCCACATTGCCTGCAGTGGGACTCACCATGTTCTTAAACAAGACAATCTGCCTCTGGCCATGGTACAGTGAGGCACTTAGCGGTATGCCTGACTGGACGTGCACGAGTACAGGTTGAACCTCTCTTGTCTGGGACTCTCTGGTCTGGCAACATCCGTGGTCTGGCAGGACTGCAATTGGTCTAGATCAGAGAGCCCCAGCTGCAGAGGTTGAGAGCAGGTTGGAATGGAGCGGGTCTGGCAAACAGGAGCAGAGCCCCAGAAGCAGACTGGGAGCAGCAGAACCGGGCAGGTAGGTGGAGGAGTTCAGGCCTCCCGGTTCTCCTGGAGGAGCAACCAGCAGGGGAACCCTAGGAGAGCCCAGAAGCCTGACCTCCCCTGGCCTGGCAAATTCCCTTGTTCAGGACCCCTCCATCCCTAAGGGTGCCAGACCAGGGAGGTTCAACCTGCACTCCCAGGAAGTCACACGTCAATAAGATTGCTCGATATGCACATTAAGCACATGCTTGAGTACTTTGCTGAGCTGGGCCCTTTTTTCTAAACAGGGAAAAATTGCGGAGGAAGAACGATGAGCATTGAGTATAAATAATCAACGTGTCATTTTCAGAGCCTCACTCTTCTGGCCAAGATCAAGATTTCAAGGCGGAGAGCAGAGTGTTTCTATCATGTTTTCTAAATTCTGAGCATGGCGGTTAATGGATGATGGCAAAGAAATAACACATTTACTGTAACTGCTCCAGGCAGCGATGAAAGCGAGGAAGAGAGAAGGAGAAGACATCACCTTTGGTGAGAAAGTTAAACCAAGAGCCTTGTCCTGGCCACATTTCAGTGTTTCTTTCAGTAGATCTTTCTCTTACCTGCTCCAACTTTCCACTGGGGATCCAGAAGGCTCTATTCTAGGCCCCTTCTCTTCTCTCTCTGACCCCCTCTGTTTAGTCCATAAATGTTTTATCTCTGTGCTGAGAACTCCCAAGTCTCCACTTCCCATCTGCCTCCTTCTCTGCAGGCTAAAATCTCTGCCTGTCCTCCAACGTGTCCATGTCCAGCCTTCAGATCTGTTCGATAATGGCCACAAGAGAAGGTTTTAACCGCTCCCAGCAAAACCTGCCTCTTTTCTTGTCCTTCTCAGCTACTCTGCCAATGCCAATTCCCTCAGCGTCACTTGGGCCTCTGACCAGACATCATTCAGTTCCCCCATTTCTTCCAGCAATTCCAGGCTGGCTATGGCTACATCTCGCTGCTTCCTCCTGCACAGCCTCCCTCTGATTCCGTCTTTCTCTTCTGCCTTCCCAGCCATCCCTCCCCTCCTGCACCACTTGGTCTGTCAAACTCCTCTGCCTCTCTGGCCTTCCTACATTCAGCTTGCCCGCGTGCTGTCCAGTGCATGCATTGCTGCAGGCATCATATTCCTGGCGCTTTGCTTCAGCCACACCACCTCCCCCTCGGCTTCCTTCCACTCACCCCCCTTCCCACCAGGTCAAACCATCCAGCTTTACCGGTAAGTCCCTTTACGGTCTGTGCCTGCTTCATTATCTCACATGGGCTACACAGAAGTGGGCCTGCACCTCCACTCTGCAGTGATGCCACCCTTCACCGCTGGCCAGTTCTGGGAGAGCAGTTGCCACAGTCTCCATGCGACCCCTGCACACGGCAGGAGCCCCCATCACACACCACAATGTTCCCTGCCAGTTCCATAACATTTCTCCTGAAGCTGCCCATTCTGTGCTGTCTGCAGAACACACATCCGCGGCGAGGCCGCTGACATGCTAGAACCAGGGATATGCCTCACTCTGATCCTGGGCTCGCTTGATTGCACTCACGTAGTAAGCTCTTCAGTTCTAGCTGTGCCATTTAGTCATTTCTGCTCCCCTCCCGCCTCCCCCCACACTTCATAGGAGAGATGGTTCCTGGATATAAGGATAATCTGCTGGTACCTCCTCCACACCACAGCATGGTGGGACATGGCGGAAGGACCCAGGTGTGACTACCACACTGCAGAGGGACACTGGAGATGGTTAAAATCTTGGCTCAGCCCAAGACACACTTGTGACTTTGGGCAAATCACTTAGTTGGTGTCTGTGTCCCAGTTTCCCACCTTTAGGATCAGGACTCCTCTTATTTCACAGGGTGCTGTGAGGTGTCTGCAGGAAGGGTGGTGGGGTGCTCCAATATGGTAGTGACAAGAGCCCTGTACACCCCAGGGTCTGGACTTTAGATCACACATTGTTTTCAGACACTTGCAGGCCCCACATCCCCCTGGCATTATTGACTGGAATCTTGGGCTAGAGCGAGAACACAAGGCTCTGGGCGATATAGTAATACTTTCCCCTGGGCGTGTTTAATTTTAAATGTTTGTAAATGTAGAGGGGAAACACTTTACAGGGCAATCTTCTGCAAACACCCTCATCCTGACCCCCACGCCGTGTGCCTGTCCAGTCCGTGCTCCGCTTCCCATCTCTGCTCCACACCACGTACGACTTTTGCCCTTCCATGGCAGCTTGGTAACTTCCTTCCTGCACTGCTAAGTGTGATGTATGTGTGAATGACGAATGACAAGTTTGCTAAATTATGGTTTAATGAAGTGGCAGAAGGGCCATTAACCAGGATAAAATGAAACTTGGGATTCCCCTAGTGAATCACTGTCAGCCCTGGTGAAGTACATGTGTCTTGATACATCTCGGACCTCTTAGCAGTAATTCTATCAGTAGAAATATTTCTCATGTGCTTACTCTGTGCAACTTGCTACCAGCAGACCCAGATATGGGATCCGAGCTCAGAATCATCCTCGTTGGCAAAACCGGTGCTGGGAAAAGTGCCACAGGAAACACCATCCTTGGCTACAGAAAGTTTGAGTCCAAACTCAGAGCAAAACCAGTGACTCTGACTTGTGAAAAGGGGCATAGGAGCTGGAAAGGGAAGGAACTCGTGGTGATTGACACACCTGCCATCTTTGACCAAAAGACATCTGATACAGAGATGCACGGTGAGATCAGTCGTTGTGTCAGGCTCTCCGCCCCAGGCCCCCATGCACTGGTGCTGGTGACCCAGCTGGGCCGTTACACTGAAGAGGACAAGGAAGCAGTGAAGCGAGTCTGGGAGATCTTTGGAGATGGAGCCATGAGGCACACGGTCGTCCTGTTCACCCGGAAAGAAGATTTAGGGGATGGCGGTTCCCTATATGACTACGTGAGATACTCAGATAACAAGGACCTTAGGGGGCTGATTCAGGCGTGTGAGAACCGCTACTGTGCTTTCAACAACAAAGCAACCGGGGCAGAGCAGATGGAGCAGGTTTCGGAGCTGGTGAAAAAGATCCAGACAATAGTGCAGGAGAATGAGGGCAGACACTATACCGATGCGATCTATGAGGCTGAGGAGAGCAAGCGATTTCCTACAGAGATAAATAAACCAGGCACAGGAAGGGCTGTAAAAGCAGATTCTGTGAACCAAAAGGAAATTATTTTGTGTAAAATAATAAGGGCTGTAAAAGCATGTTATACAAAGCAAAGTGTCATTTTGATCTTTGTGGGTATTGCAGTTTGTATTGTTGCTGTTGTCCTTTTCCAGATCTTTCTCCCTTAATAACAGCCATATATAAAGTCTCACTGCAGCCTAACCTGCTTCCCATGCCCTCTGTCTCAGCTTCTCTGGCATCCTCATCCTTATGCTAGTGCAGCCCCTTGGTACAAAATCCCGGTTACAACGTCAATATTTCTTCTTCATTGACATCATGTGTGTTGATGCCAAATTCTTACACAGACTTTGCATCAGTAGCTCTCCAAGCAAAACAGCAGCATTCTCCCCATTTTACAGATGGGGAAACTAAGGTTCAGAGCTGGGATGTGATTTGCCTATAGGCACCCCCCAAGCCCTCAGGCAGAACTGGAAATTGTCCCAGGTCCAGCTCAGAGGTCTCAGTGTGAGGTTCGGTTAAAGATGTTGGACCAAACTCTGTTCTGATTTACCCCACATTTGCAATAGTTTCACTCCATGAATTTTGGAGAAGAAATGTGGATTATGGCCACGTAGCTGTGTTCGGTCACATGGGAGTTGCAGTGGGATACCTCTATTGCTTTCAGGGGAGAACTGTGAATTTATAGTCAGGGAGGGGATTGCAGCAGAGCCCTCTCCAGAGAGATGTGAAATAACATCCGCTAGCTTGTGCATTTACACTTGGTAGACACTGAGCACTGCAAAGTTTCCATGAAAAGTAAAATCCTGAACACTTGGCGCTGTGAGTAGATGGAACCCCATTGGCTTCCCTGCAGTCACACCAGGAAGGAATGAGGGAGATACATCAGGGGAAGTACAACAGACACTGTCTCTTTATTTAGGTAATTGCTTCCAGGGCTGCTCCTGCTTCTACTTGGCATTCCAGCCATGCACACTCAGACTGACTTCCTGGTGCCCCCTCCCAACCCTTCCCCCCTGCAATGTGTACAGCCCGCGCATGGTGCTGCATCTTCATGTCTTACAATGTATTGGTTTTGTCTTATGTTGGGCAGACATTTGGTTACTGGCGGGGCGAGAGGCACCCAGCCTTTGTCACCAGCCTACCATGCCTGGTCAGGCATCACAGTCTTGCACGTGTGCTGCTCTTCAAGCCAACCTTCCACCTCGTCTTTGTTACTGCTGCAGGAGAGGGACACGAGTCCACTCTGTTGCTTCCTCCCAGTCTGCTGGGTGCCATCCTGCTAGTCCTGCATATTGCTCATCTCCCCTTTACTTCTCACCACCCCGCATTAGTCCAGCTGTTGTGTGAGACGCATTCTAAATCAGCTGTCATGGGATGGGGGGAAGGGCCTCCCCTGGGTCAGTAACTGTTCAAAAGACAGAAACAAAGGGGGAGAATAAAGTCCTAGTTTGCAGAAAGGAGCGAGGCAAATGGCAGGGTCCCCAGGGATCTGTGTTGTCCCAAATAGTCATAGATGATCTGGGAAAGGGAATAGCAAGGAGGTGGCAACGTTTGACCATTATAGAAATTCACTCAGAAGAGCAGAATCCAAAGCAGACTGTGAAAAGGTACCAAGGGACCTTGCCAAAGTTGGTGACTGGGAAGAAACTGACAACCAGGATTCCCTCTTGGCAAGTGCAATGCAGGGCACATTTGAAAACACAACGAGGGGGTCTCAATTAACTGTTGCCACCCAAGAAAGGGACCTTGGAGTCAGCATGCAGAGTTCTCTGAGAACACCTGCTCCAGACTTGACCCTGAATGAATGTTAGGAACTTCTAGGAAAAGGGCAGGAAATGTCACAGTGCCGTTGTATGAATCCCTGGTTCGCCCACATCCAGAATACTGTGCTCAGCTCTGGTTATCTCATCTCAAAAAAGATCGGTTAGAATTAGAGAAGCTACATGAAAGGGCAACATAATTGACTGTCCGTGTGAGGAGAGACTAAAAAGACTGGGGGGGATTGCTCACCTTAGGAAAGCAAAGACAAAGGGGGAGATACGACACAGGTCTGTACGGTCATGAATGGTTGGAGACAGAGCATTGGAGTGCTCACCCCTTCCCAGAACATAAGCCACAGGGGTCACCCAATGGCACTGAGAGGCAGCAGGGCTGGACCAAGCAAAAGGAAACACTTCCAGACACAATCCACCTGTGAGACCTGTTGCTGTGGGAGACTGTGAAGGCCAAAAGTATAAAGGGATTAAATCCAGAATTAGGTAAATTGTAGCAGGGCAGGCCCAGCCCTGGCTCTTAGCCCAGATGGTGGAGGACACAACTCTATGCTCTGGCCACTGTCTGAAGACAGGGTGCTGGGCTACCTGGACTATTACTCTCACCCCGCCTGGTCGTCCCCATGTTCTTATTTTCTCCTGGCTCTGGCCTTAGAGTTGTCCATTCGGATGTGCCAGCTGCCTCTGGCTTGTTCTCCACCATTAACCTGACTCAGTAGTTGCCTCACACGGCCTCCTTCATCTTGGACTGTTGCATTTGCCATTGCTTTGTGTGGTTGTCCAGGGGTTGGATCCAGACGTGCTCAGCTGGCATCTGCAGGCCCCTGGCTGCCCTGGTGTCTGCTTGGCTCAGCAGTCTCTTAACAGTTTCTGTCTCATGTCTGCTGCTTGCCTGCTGTACCAGATACCAGTCTTTTCTTGGGTTGAGTCATAGTAATTGCTGTTATATCCAGTATATACACATAATACCTGTTCTTTATAAGGATTCATGGTTATCCACAGTGTTAAGCAGCAATGCAAGAAACCTACAGGCCTCTCTCTTATATGAGCAGCTAAAGCAAATCCACAGAGTGAGTTAACATAAGTGACCTTTGGACAAGATAAAATGCTTACTTGGCTTCTCCTTGACTTTGGGGACCAAATAGGGGAATCGAGCCTAGAACTGAACCAATTCATCTGGTTCCCACAGCTAGCTGGTCACCCCAGACCAGACTGCCGGGCAGAGGAGATGTGAGAAAGGCCAAGGTGATGGTTTCGGGAGTGAGCTAATCCTCCTTACTATGTAGAGATGAGCGTCATAATCTACTAACCTATGGAGTAAGTGTGCCCAGAGATTTCTTAGGGCGAGGAGATAAACTTTGGGCAGGTAGGTTGGCCCAGACTTGAGCAAGGTCCTATAAATCTCTGTGTTAAACTGCAAAAGTTGCCATTGTTATCGTTGTTGTCACTGTTGCATCTTGTTGAGCTGTGCGCTCTGTTGCAATGCTCTAGCAAACTACTCGCTTGGCCATCTAGCCTAGCCACTGACCGCTTGACCTGCTCAGACCTTCCCCTTGCTCAGACATGCCATGCAAGGCCTTCAGGAAGGGGTGTGAATGGGCTGAGCTGAGTCATTCTTTACCTTCACAATGGAACCAGAAGGCGTCCTAGAACCGTGTGATGACCTTGTAACCTCCCGCTTCCTGCTGTTTGTTATTCCTCCATTTGTTTCAATAAAAGTGCTAATGAACTGATACTGTCTCAGTCTTGGTGCCCTCATCACATGCCCTGAAATTCCTTTTTTGAGACAGAGCTCCCTGTGTTCTGTCTCCCTGCAACCTGACCTGGGAGAGGAACCTAAAGATCTTCTGCTCAGATATGGCCAGTGGTGAGACACAACCCAACCCATGAATTCTGGTCTGCCCAGGTCTGCCCGGCCTTCATAGAGTCACAGATTGCAAGGCAAGCAGGGGCCACTGTAACCATCTTGTCTGACCCCCTCTATAGCACAACCCAGAGACCTGCCCCAAATAATCCCTAAGGCAGAACATTCAGCAAAAGATCCAACCTTGATTTTAAAATTGCTAGTGATGGAGACACAGCCCTGGGTAAATTGTCCTAACGCTTACTCAGATGCACTGGTACACAGGCCTGATTTTCAATCTTCAGCTTCTAGACTTCAAGTCTTATTGTTCTACTTGTGCGCGCTGGATTGAAATGCCCATCTTACACTTGTGGGCTACACATTTGCTCCTACATCTATATTGGGAATTGAAATGTGTTGTGTGTCTTTCTGCACAGCTTGCCAGGAGATCCAAACCACTTTGACATTGAAATGCTGAGGGAGATTAGAGAGGCTACCAAAATAAAGAACTCTATAATAATGGGGATTTTAATTATCCCCATATTGACTGGGTACATGTCACCTCAGGAAGAGAAGCGGAGATAAAATTTCTCAATGGCCTAAATGACTGCTTCTTGGAGCAGCTGGTGCAGGAACCCACAAGGGGAGAGGCAATTCTCGATTTAGTCCTGAGTGGAGTGCAGGATCAGGTCCAGGAAATAACCGTTACAGGACCGCTTGGGAATAGTGACCATAATATAATAACATTCAACATTCCTGTGGCGGGTAGAACACCTCAGCAGTCCAGCACCCTGGCATTTAATTTCAAAAAGGGGAATTACACAAAAATGAGGAGGCTAGTTAAACAGAAATTAAAAGGCACAGTGACTAGAGGCAAATCCCTGAAAGCTGCATGGAAACTTTTTAAAGACACCATAATAGAGGCCCAACTTAAATGTATACCCCAAATTAAAAAACATAGCAGGAGACCTAAAAAAGTGTCACCGTGGCTTAACCACCATGTAAAAGAAGCAGTGAGGGACAAAAAGGCATCTTTTAAGAAGTGGAAGTCCAATCCTAGTGAGATAAATAGAAAGGAACATAAACACTGTCAAATCAAGTGTAAAAATGTAATAAGAAAAGCAAAAAAAGACTTTGAGGAACAGCTAGCCAAAAACTCAAAAAGAAATAACAAAATGTTTTTGAAGTACATTAGAAGCAGGAAGCCTGCTAAAAAACCTGTGGGTCCCCTAGACGATCGAACTATAAAAGGCGCAATCAAGGACGATAAAGCCATTGCGGAGAAACTAAATGATTTCTTTGCTTCAGTCTTCACGGCTGAGGACGTTGGGGAGATTCCCAAATCTGCACCATCCTTTGTGGGTGATGAATCTGAGGAACTGTCCCGGATTGAAGTGTCATTAGAGGAGGTTTTGGAACAAATAGAAAAACTTAATGTTAACAAATCTCCGGGACCGGATGGCATTCATCCAAGGGTTCTAAAAGAACTCAAATGGGAAATTGCTGAACTATTATCTGCGGCTTGTAACCTATCCCTTAAATCGGCTTCCGTACCTAATGACTGGAAGGTAGCCAACGTGACACCGATATTTAAAAAGGGCTCTAGAGGCGATCTGGGCAATTACAGACCGGTAAGTCTAACTTCAGTACCGGGCAAATTAGTCGAAACAATAGTAAAGAATAAAATTGTGAAGCATGTAGAAGAACATAATTTGTTGGACAAAAGTCAACATGGTTTCTGTAAAGGGAAATCCTGTCTCACTAATCTATTAGAGTTCTTTGAAGGGGTTAACAAACATGCAGACAAGGAGGATCCAGTAGATATAGTATACTTAGATTTTCAGAAAGCCTTTGACAAGGTCCCCCACCAAAGGCTCTTGTGTAAATTACATGGCCATGGGATAAGAGGGAAGGTGCTTTCTTGGATTGAGAACTGGTTAAAAGACAGGAAACAAAGGGTAGGAATAAATGGTAAATTTTCAGAATGGAGAGGGGTAACTAGTGGTGTCCCCCAAGGGTCAGTCCTAGGACCAATCCTGTTCAACTTATTCATAAATGATCTGGAGAAAGGGGTAAGCAGTGAGGTGGTAAAGTTTGCGGATGATACCAAACTGTTTAGGATAGTCAAGACAGAAGCAGACTGTGAGGGACTCCAAGAAGATCTCACCAAACTGAGTGATTGGGCAACAAAATGGCAAATGAAATTTAACGTGGATAAGTGTAAAGTAATGCACATCGGGAAAAATAACCCCAACTATACGTACAGTATGATGGGGGCTAATTTGGCTATGACAAATCAGGAAAGAGATCTTGGAGTTATCGTGGACAGTTCTCTGAAAACTTCCACACAGTGTGCAGCGGCGGTCAAAAAGGCAAATAGGATGCTAGGAATTATTAAGAAAGGGATAGAAAATAAGACCCAGAATATCTTACTGCACTTGTATAAAACTATGGTACGCCCACATCTTGAATACTGTGTACAGATGTGGTCTCCTCACCTCAAAAAAGATATTTTGGCCTTGGAAAGAGTTCAGAAAAGGGCAACTAAAATGATTAGGGGTTTGGAACGGGTCCCATATGAGGAGAGGTTAAAACGACTGGGACTTTTCAGTTTAGAAAAGAGGAGACTGAGGGGGGATATGATAGAGGTCTATAAAATCATGAGTGGTGTGGAGAGGGCCGATAAAGAAAAGTTATTTATTAGTTCTCAACTAGAGTACACCAAATGAAATTAATGGGTAGCAGGTTTAAAAGTAATAAGCGAAAGTTCTTCTTCACACAGCGTGTAGTCAACCTGTGGAACTCCTTGCCAGAGGAGGCTGTGAAGGCTAGGACTATAACAGAGTTTAAAGAGAAGCTAGATAATTTCATGGAGGTTAGGTCCATAAAAGGCTATTAGCCAGGGGATAAAATGGTGTCCTTGGCCTCTGTTTGTCAGAGGCTGGAGAGGGATGGCAGGAGACAAATCGCTTGATCATTGTCTTCGGTCCACCCCCTCTGGGGCACCTGGTGCTGGCCACTGTCGGCAGACAGGATACTGGGCTAGATGGACCTTTGGTCTGACCCAGTACGGCCATTCTTAAGTTCTTATGTTCTTTGTCAGTGATTTGCCCTCACCATATTTTTACCACATCCACAATCTTTGTGTCCTCTGACAATGTTGTGAAAAATGATTTTATGTTTTCTCCCAGGGCACTGATAAAAATGACAGTGTCAGTGGGAAATGAACCTAAACAATGATGGTTCTGTATTTACAGTCACAATGCCCCATTCTAAGACTTTTTACCTCACTTTACCTTAGACCTGAGTCCATCCTGTGCTTCTCAGCAGACTGGCTACCCATGTTCCCCAGGCTTGCGTATCAGCTGCCATGTGACCTGGCCCTCCCATTTCAAATAAAATGTTCTATGTTGTTAATAACTGTACACTTCCAGGTCATGCTAGGCCAATCCCTCTTTCTTGTTGGATTTCCTGGCTTCCAAATGAGAGCCATAATCAGTAATCGGTTATGATGCATCTGTAACACATACTGTCATCACCAAAATAGTTGACGAGCAGCCTGGGAGCTAAGGGATTAACCTAGCCAAGTATTTGGTCAGCCAATAACATGCTGGAATGGATTTTAAACTGGGACAAAGGAATTTTTATCTTTTCCCTCCTTTGTCTGGGTCAGAGCAGTGTCCTTCCAGGTAACAGGTAGATGGGAGGCCCCATATCTCTCCAAGAAAAGACTTCTTACAATGTGTAAATAGGACAAAGTTTAGAAAGCCCATCAGGTTTTATTGTTTTCTGGTTTGGGGTTTTGGAACTGATGTCTGAGCTGTAAAAAGTGCTTTTTTCTCTCTTTTGTAATGAAGCTTTCTAACCCAGGGAATTTTCCCTGAACATATCAGTTGGTCACTCTTACCATCTAGCCACTTCAACTATGCTTGCAATGGTAGTTTTGTTTTGATAATAAAAGTTTGTTTTCTTTTTCTAATTAACTGGTATTGGTTCATTTTTGTGTCCTGGATGGTCTGTGTGTATCTACCTGCCTAACTGAGATGCCAGCTATCACAGACTGCAGCTTATCTTCTTTTTTCTCTTTTTCAAGCTGCTTGAGGAAAAGAGCTTGGGGTACCCCTGGGGCTTTAGAGAGGAAATTTCCCAAGTGATTTCTTCCCTAGTTTTCATGGAAATTACTTGGGTGGTGGCAGCGGAGATTCCCCAAAGTCCAGGTATTAGGATTTGGGGGGGAAGTTTTTGTAACAAAGCCTGTAGAGATCAGGTTTTTGGGTTGCTTTTGCAGCCCCCCACTTCTGCATTCATTGTGCCAGAGTGGGGAACAGCCTTCACCCATGCCCAAGTCATCTATGGATTCTCTTGCAAATTATTTGTGAAACACACCTCGCTATAGCCTTTTTTCTGGCCTCGTTGTTACCCCAAATCTCAGTGGAGACCACCTCAGGGTTACACTTATAGGGTATGTCTACACTAAAGTGTTATTTCGAAATATCTTAATTCAAAATAGTTAATTCGAAATAAGATATTTCGAAATAACACGTCTACACACAAAAATGTGTTTTGAAATAGTGTTTTGCTATTTCGAAATAGCGCATCCACACTGAGTGGACTCTGAATCACATCTAAGGCTGGCTGGAACCGGTTCCGGTAGGGCACCAGGTTAGGACTTACTGTGTGGGGCTGCTGCCTGAGGCTAACTGAGGTCTGTGCTTAAAGGCCCCCCTTCACCCCTCCAGACATCCAGTTCTCACGGTTCCCTGCTTGCTTGTCTACCTTGCTGAGGGACAGCAAAGCATTTTGTCTCTGCGTGCTCTGATTGCCCTCACTCGGGACATCACAGCACTCTGCAACATGGAGCCAGAGCTGCCCCTGGGCACTCTGGTGCTTCTCTTGGACGCGTTGCTACGAGCCTGGCTGCACTTTCTGCAGGCTGCCATCCAGGAGGTCCATCGGGGGCTGTCAGTATCCAGGAGGCCCTGCGGGAGAGCTTCTACCCTGAGGAGCACTAAGAGCCTCGCTGGTCTTCTCCACTGGGGTCTTGTGCCTCATTCTTCCCCCACGTCCTTCCACTTACCCCTCCCTAACGCCCCTTCCCGATATCAAATAAAATAAACATATTGTCATGAACACAAACTCTCTTTATTTAACAAAACTGAGGGGGGGAATGAAACTCTGGTGAGACTGGGGAAAGGAGGCGGGAGAGGGGAGAAGAGAGGGTGGGATAGGAGAGGGGGAAACCTGGGAGGAGGGAGCTGGAAGGGGGAAGCAAGGGGAAAAAGTGGGAGGGGAAGCTCAGGGCTCAGGGTTGGGGGGTCTCGCTGGACCAACTTGATTTTCATGCGAACCTGCTCCTGGGTTCGCATGTGGCCTTTGGTGGTCAGGCTGGCAGCTATCCTGCCATAGACGGCCACGTTCCTCCATCTGGTGCGGAGATCATGGACATTGGGGGGCATCCCCGCCAAACCTGAAAAAGGACCATGATCTCTGCCCTGGACCAGGAAGGCGCCTGCCTTCTCCAGGCCATGGTAGGTTCCTGGGAGCTGTCAGACTGCTCCTGGGGAGCGGTGGAGGGCTGGCTGCCAGTGGCTTGCTTGCTCTTGTTTTGGGGACACTGGGTTGGGGCAGTTACTGCTGGCTCTGGGCTGGTAGGCTTGGAGCTGGCACAAGCACTGTGACCAGAGTCAACCCCTTTCAGGGCTCCAGGGAGCAGGGAGGAAGAGGAGTGTTCTTGGTTGAGGCTGGAGTGGCCACCAGGGCACCCTGGGAAGGCTAGAGGCCCCCTATTTCGGAATAAGTGTCTTCACAGCACTTATTTCGAATTAGCTATTTCAAATTTGGCGTTATTCCTCATGGAACGAGGTTTACCAAATTAGAAATAAGCGCGCCGCTTTTTTGAATTCATTTAGAAATAGCAGTTTGGCTGTGTAGACACTAGTAAAGTTATTTTGAAATAACTTTGCTGTGTAGACATACCCATGTGGATTATTAAATGAAGAATTAACAATCCACTACATGGTTAAACTGAAAGGGGGCTGAGCTACCTCTCTCACCCACACAAAGACGGAGACACACATTCATTTGTCCATTCACACACATTCGTACCCTCCAGCACTCACACACTTCCACAGGCAAAGGGGTGCAGAGCATACTGACTTTGGAGGTTTGCTCTAGCCATGGATCCCAGCTGGTGAGCTGATGGGAAAGTGGGCTCCTGCCACCTGCTCTCCCCTTTTATTGGAACTGGGTGGCTCCTGTCAGCCATGCAGGTCCTTCCTCCACATTTGTCACCAAAGAGCATGCCCAGACCTCCCTCAGTCCGGGTCCTTTATTTGCTTAGAGCAGCGGTGTCTGGTGATTGCTTCAATTAGTCACCAGCTGGTTCCTGGCTCTGTTTCCCCCACCCCAAACATCTCCATTCACACACACTCATATCACAGGGGGCATGCAGCTTAGAGCAAGTTCCAAGCAAAGTGGCTGAGTGTTACAAAGGTTAGAGAGTTGCAAGGCTCAGCAATCACCAAACTTACAGTAAGTTTCTGAACTTAAAGCAAAGGGGCCCAACAATGTTTTAACAAGGTGCAGAATTTAAAAGGCAAAGTGGCTGAAAGTTACAAACAAGTACAAAGCTTCAAAGCTCAGCGGTTACAAAGATTCCTTCCAAAGGGCAGCACCTGACAGAGCAATGATCATCTACAAATCATCAGTAATAAAGTGACTTAGGGTATGTCTACACTACCACCCTAGTTCGAACTAGGGTGGTTTATGTAGGCATTTGAAGTTGCAAATGAACCCCGGGATTTAAATATCCCGGGCTTCATTTGCATCTTGCCGGGCGGGCGCCATTTTTAAATCCCCTTAGGTCGAACTCCGTGCCCGCGGCTGCACGCGGCACGGAGTAGGTAGTTCAAATTAGGATCTCTAATTCGAACTACCGGTACACCTCCTTCCGAATGCCAGTCATTAGGAAGAGGCAGGTGTTAGTAGTGGGTGATTCGATGGTTAGAAACATAGATAGTTGGGTTTGTGATGACTGGGAGAACCGTATGGTCACTTGCCTGCCTGGTGCGAAGGTTGAGGACCTCTCAAGGCATCTAGATAGACTTATGTGTAGTGCTGGGGAGGAGCCGGTGGTCGTGGTACATGTAGGTACCAATGACATAGGGAAGGGTAGGAGAGATGTCCTGGAGGCCAAATTTAGGCTGCTAGGAAAAAGACTGAAATCCAGGACCTCTATGGTGGCATTCTCGGAAATGCTTCCAGTTCCACGCGCAGGGCCAGGTAGTCAGGCAGAGCTTCAGAGTCTCAATGCGTGGATGAGACGATGGTTTAGGGAAAAGGGGTTTGGATTTATTAGGAACTGGGGACACTTTTGGAGAGCGGGAGCCTATACAGGAAGGATGGGCTCCTCCTAAACCAGGGTGGAACCAGACTGCTCTCACTAAACATTAAAAAGGCCGTAGAGCAGTTTTTAAACTAAGAGATGGGGGAAAGCCGATTGGTGCGGAGATGCACGTAAATCGGAGGGAGACTTCTCTTAGAGGAGAATCCATTGATAGAGATTCTCTAAGCTGTAGTCAGAAAGAGAGGAGGGGAGAGGGCAAACCATGGGCCAGAGCAGACAAACAATCACATATACAAGAAACTAATATATCAGGGAAGGGCAGACAAATAAACAGTGGCAATTTTTTAAAGTATCAGAGGGGTAGCCGTGTTAGTCTGAATCTGCAAAAGCAGCAAGGAGTCCTGTGGCACCGTATAGACTAACCGAAGAGTTGGAGCATAAGCTTTCGTGGGCAAAGACCCACTTCACACTCACAATTTTTTAAAGTGCTTCTACACAAATGCTAGAAGTCTGACTAATAGGATGGGTGAACTAGAGTACCTTGTATTAAAGGAGGAGATTGACATAATAGGCATCACAGAAACCTGGTGGAATGAGGAAAATCTGTGGGACACAATCATACCGGGATATAAAATATATCGGAAGGATAGAGCAGGCCGGGTGGGTGGTGGAGTGGCACTGTATGTGAAAGCTATTGTAGAATCAAATGAAATAAAAATCTTAAATGAATCAACATGTTCAATAGAATCGCTATGGATAGTAATTCCATGCTCCAATAATAAGAAATTAGCAGTAGGGATATATTACCGACCACCTGACCAGGACAGAGATACTGACATTGAAATGCTGAGGGAGATTAGAGAGGCTACCAAAATAAAGAACTCTATAATAATGGGGGATTTTAATTATCCCCATATTGACTGGATACATGTCACCTCAGAAAGAGAAGCGGAGATAAAATTTCTCAATGGCTTAAATGCCTGCTTCTTGGAGCAGGTGGTACAGGAAACCACAAGGGGAGAGACAATTCTCGATTTAGTCCTGAGTGGAGCGCAGGATCAGGTCCAGGAGGTAACCGTTACAGGATCGCTTGGGAATAGTGCCCATAATACAATATCATTCAACATTCCTGTGGTGGGAAGAACACCTCAGCAGTCCAACACTCTGGCATTTAAATTCAAAAAAGGGAATTACACAAAAAAGAGGAGGTTAGTTAAACAGAAATTAAAAGGCACAGTGACTAGAGCCAAATCCCTGCAAACTACCTGGACACTTTTTAAAGACACCATAATAGAGGCCCAACTTAAATGTATACCCCAGATTATAAAACATAGTAAGAGACCTAAAAAAGAGTCACCGTGGTTTAACCACCATGTAAAAGAAGCAGAGAGGGACAAAAAGGCATCTTTCAAGAAGTGGAAGTCCAAGAAGTGGAAGTCCAATCCTAGTGAGATAAACAGAAAGGAACATAAACACTGCCAAATTAAGTGTAAAAATATAATAAGAAAAGCAAAAAAAGATTTTGAGGAACAGCTAGCCAAAAACTCAAAAAGCAATAGCAAAATGTTTAAGTACATTAGAAGCAGGAAGCCTGATAAAAAACCAGTGGGGCCCCTAGACAATCGAGATACAAAAGGAGCAATCAAGGACGATAAAGCCATTGCAGAGAATCTAAATGATTAGTCTACCATCAGTACCTGGCAAATTAGTTGAAACAATATTAAAGAATAATAATATTCTGTCAGGCACGTAGAATAACATAATTTGTTGGGCAAAAGTCAACATGGATTTATTAGAGTTCTTTGAGGGGGTTAACAAACATGCGGTCAAGGGGGATCCAGTAGATATAGTATACTTAGATTTTCAGAAAGCCTGTGACAAGGTCCTTCACCAAAGGTTCTTGTGTAAATTACATTGTCATGGGATAAGAGGGAAGGTCCTTTCATGGATTGAGAACTGGTTAAAAGACAGGAAGCAAAGGGTAGGAATAAATGGTAAATTTTCAGAATGGAGAGGGGTAACTAGCGGTGTCCCCCAAGGGCCAGTCCTGGGACCAATCCTGTTCAAATTATTCATAAATGATCTGGAGAAAGGGGTAAGCAGCAAGGTGGTAAAGTTTGCGGATGATACTAAACTGTTTAAGATCGTCAAGACAGAAGCAGACTGTGAAGAACTTCAAAAAGATCTCACCAAACTGAGTGATTGGGCAACAAAATGGCAAATGAAATTTAATGTGGATAAGTGTAAAGTAATGCACATCGGGAAAAATAACCCCAACTATACGTACAGTATGATGGGGACTCATTTGGCTACAACAAATCAGGAAAGAGATCTTGGAGTTATCGTGGATAGTTCTCTGAAAACTTCCACACAGTGTGCAGCGGCGGTCAAAAAGGCAAATAGGATGCTAGGAATTATTAAGAAAGGGATAGAAAATAAGACCCAGAATATCTTACTGCCCGTGTATAAAACTATGGTACGCCCACATCTTGAATACTGTGTACAGATGTGGTCTCCTCACCTCAAAAAAGATATTTTGGCCTTGGAAAGGGTTCAGAAAAGGGCAACTGAAATGATTAGGGGTTTGGAATGGGTCCCATATCATTTTTTGAGATTTACAGGATCTTTCGAAAAAGTCTTTATTTTTGACAGATCTGCGTCTAGACTGCCGTTTTTTTTCGAAAAAGCTCTATTTAAAAAAAAAAGTGGCGGCCATGTGTATGCTAATGAAACGTGGGATATTTAAATCCCTGCTTCATTAGCAATTTCGACGTGCCTAATCTACATCTCTCTGTCAACAGGGAAGTTGTAGTCTGGACACAGCCTTAGAGAGCAGGGGGGTAAGGTCCAATGGGAATTAAGACTAAAAGGAAAAACAACTGAAGAGATTTGGCAGTTTTTCAAAGGGACATTATTAAGGGCCCAAGAGCAAACTATTCTACTGTGTAGAAAAGATAGAAAGTTTGGCAAGAGACCACCTTGGTTTAACCGGGAGATCTTATATAATCTAAAAAATAAAAAAAGAGTAGTAAACAAAGTAGAAATTAGGTCAAATTACAAAAAGTGAATATGAACAAACAATACAAGTATGAAGGGGCAAGATAAGAAAAGGAAAGGCATAAAATGAGCTCAGTCTAGCTAGAGACACAAAGGGTAACAAGAAGCCATGGCCGGGTTGATTTAGTTGGGATTGATCCTGCCTAGAGCAGGGGGCTGGACTCCATGATCTTCTGAGGTGTTTTCCAGCTCTATGATTCTATGATTAATAGGAACTTATCTAGCTGGCATTTGCCCTGCCACCATTTATCTTACCCCAGAGTGTGCACTCCTCTGGACTCAGAGTCCAGACACTTGTGTGGGCACACTTGAAGAGCTGCAGCTGGAGTGGAGGTTCTCTGTAGGTTGTGTGTGTGTGTGTTAGTCCAAGCCGTACAGCCAGCTGCAAACTCCCTCTGCCACTGGAGCAGGCCTCACCAAATGCCAACAGCTCTGGTTCCCTGGGCTGGCCACTCTGCCTCTCTTTGGACCCAGAGTTAGTCTGTATCTCTGAGGTCTGTCCCAGACAGCACTTTCCCAAAGAGCCCAGTTACTTACAGCCTCCTCCTGTGTGCTGGTTGTAGTGTATCCTTCTGAGCCACAGGCACAGACAGAGTCTCCCCCCTCTAGGGCAATCAGCTGCCCCAGAAGCAGCCTACTAGATCCAAGTCCCAAAGGCTCTCAGTCCCAGGCTGTAGCTGCAACATAACAGCTCCTGGACCAGATAAGGCTCTGCCACAGCAGACTGGCTCCTCTGTCCCAAAATGGAGAATCCCAGACTCTGAGACCCTCTCTCCACATGCCTGGCCAAGCCTTCTCTTCCTGGTGTCCTCAAGGGCTCATGGGAGTTGTAGTCTCTAGGGCTAGATTGCAGCATACAGATCCTCCCAGAAAAAGCCAGAGGCACCTTTAGTAGGGGGACTACAATTGTAACACCTCTTCTTCATAAATCACCAGAGCAGAGCAACTGACCCAGTGTGTGAAATGTTTGCAAGATAACTTTTCCTTCCCCAGTTATGTATTCCGGTTTCTGCAATGCCCAATGGCATGCCAGTCCCATTCTCTCACAGGGACCGTACTTGCTTTCCATAGTTGACAGGCATCGGGAGGCAAAAGCCACTGGTTGTAGATCAGATCCTACCTGCTGACATGCCACGACTCCAATTCCTCCCCAAAAACCTCAAGATACAGGTGGAACGGTTTCTCAGGGTCAGGGCTAGCCAAGCCAGAGCAGAAGCAATATACTGTGTTAAAGCCGTAAAGGCAGTTACACACTCAGGTGTGTATTCCCACTCCGGAGTCCAGAGCAGAGCTTGCAAGGGCCGTACAAGAGTGTTGCATTGGGGAATGAGTTCTCTGCAAAACCCAGTTAGCCCAATAAAAGAAGCTAGAGCCCCGGCGTCAGTGGGACAAGGTAATTGGGCAATTACTGCAGCCCAGTTAGAATCTGTGGGTCTCCTTCCCGGCTCAGAGGTTGCTCCCAGAAAGGTTACAGAGTCTGAACTAGCGGAGCTTTCCTTCCATTTCATTTCAGTCCTGAATGTCCAAGACCTTCCCTGGTAGCAGCAGTTCCCTCCTCCCTCTCCCACTCCATGAGGATCTCATCCCCATACCGAATGCATCATTAGCTGACAGGGTCCAGCACTCTGGTGGAATAGGGCTGTGGGCATTATTGTAGCCTTAGAGCAGAACACGTCCTGACACTGTGATCCTTGCCAAGCAAAGGCTGTTTTCCATTGGCTTCCTGGGGCCAAAGGAATAGACCAAAATCCATTGGAAACATCTGGCACAGAGACCCATTGGTATCCTGGCTGGATTTGGGCAACCATTTCAAGGAGGCAGGCTACCAAAGGAGCAAGGAGGGGAGTGACATGGTTTAGTTCCCGGTAGTCAATGATTCATCTCCAGGACCCACCAGGTTTACATACAGGCCGTACTGGGACATTGGCACAGGAAACTGCAGGTTCAATGAGGCTGTTCTGCTCCAGGATTTCTGTGGCATGGAAAGGCCCTGGACGGCAGCCCGAGGGACAAGATGTTGTTTGACTGCAGAAGGAGTCCCTCCTTCAGTTCTCACTGAGGTTTGGAGCTGACAGGCATCCAAGCTATCCCTTGCCTAGGCCAATAGATCTTCCCTTCCCTGGGGAATGAGTCCCAGCTTTGGGCTCTTTGCCACACTCCACACCAAGCCCATGGGGACCACGTGACCCTGGTCGTTGGGAACTGACCACAGCTGGCGGTTGCATAACTCAATGATCACATGTGTAAACTGGGGATCCCTGTGATGTTTAGCTGAACATGAGGGCCAATAACCCAGGGAGCAGACTCAACAGGTTCTCCCGCTGAGGGTAGAAATAATCCAACTTGCTCAATTCCCCAACCCTGGCCTCCCATTGCCCCTTCACACTGTATTCGGTGCCCCCTCTTCAGGGCAGGGCCAGCTGCCAAATTCAAGCTTGATCCGGAATCTAAAAGGTAAACCCCCCCAGGACCATCATTCACCTGCCCTTGGCTCACTGGGCGACCAAACTGATCCATGGAGAGGGGCCAACTCCACGGACTGGCCTGTGGGCCTCCCTATTGAATAGCACCTACCTCAGGGGGCTGAGGTGAGCAGAGGTATGGGCAGAGCAGCTCAGGCTGGGCCAGTTTTCCTTTGTAGCTGCAGAATTAGAATTGGAGCCTGGTTTCAGGGATTGCGATTCCCGTTTCTCGAGAAGTGCATCGAGCTGCTCCTGCAAGCGAGGGAGCTAAGCCAGAGAGTCTTTACCATTGGCCACTGTTTGTGCTGAATAGAAATGGTGCTGAATGGCCACATTCTGCCTCACATAGGAAGCAGCTCTCTCCACTAGCGTGGGCAACTTGTCAGACTGGAAATGTCCCACTTGCAACTCCAACCAGTTGTGCAGTGAGGGACTCAGGCATAAAAGCCAACTGTCCAGGGGGGACGTTCCTCAACTGTCCCCTGGAGGCATTAACCATCCATCAATAAGCTCCCCAAACATATGAACCCACGCCTGAATACAGGGAATAGCAGCCTGCTGGTGCTCCCCGGGTAATGGGGCTAATTTAACCAAGCCCGCAGTTTGGGAATAGACCCCTAAAAGGACATGGGCAGTGTCCCGCATAATTTTATTAAAAGTTTTATCTGGACTCCCGCAGCTGTGGCCAAGGGGACCAGAAGCATCTCACAGGCCAGAGCCAAATCATTTCCAGTATATCGGTCGAGCCGACTACACGCATGTCCCAGCCACTGCATGAACGCGTTCCATTCCTGGGGCGGGGAGCCTAACTCCCTATACAAGATCTCCCTATCCGAATGGGACAAAGATGCAATGGTCACCTCCTGCCAGAGAGTAGGACCCTCCCCATCCGCAGGAGCTTGGGGCACCTCGATGCCGGAGCAGTGCAACAAATCTGCAGCCTGCCACATAGCATTGTGATCCTCTTATGCCAATCTCACCATGGGTTCGTGTCCTAACAGGATAGGTGGGCTTGATAGTGTGAATGGGGTCCTCACACTCAATGGGAGTAGAGGATTGGGAAGCTAAGGGTGGGTAAAGAGGGGCAGGAAGAGTAGGAGGGGGGCAAGAAGCTCGCTTTAAGGCATCTACAGGGCCAGGTTTTCAGCTTTGAGATGATTGAAATCGTCCATGTAGTTCTCAGCCATCCGGACCGCCAGCACACTCTGATGATTAACAGCGCTCTGCTCCTCAGCAATCTGCTGCAGCGTTTCTACTTTACTTCTCAGGCCAGACAGACCCTCACACAGACCCTGCACCACCATGGCCTTTTTCTTATTCTGGGAAATTTTGGATGCAGCCCATCCTTGAATGGCAGACCAATGTTGACGCTCCCCCAAGGGACACTCATAAGCTCCCCCCACATTCCTCCACCAACTGGTTAATAAAATCCCTAACAGTTGTTGCAGCAAAGAGCCCGTTAGACTTACCCATGTGATCCATCGAGACGTGATGATCAGGCACAAGTCTCCCCTGGGATCCTGTTCGTGATGCCAGTTGTTAGAGAAGAAACAGGTGACCCAGGAGCAAATGAGGTAAATGGATCCGCTTTATTGCCCACACATGTTTACCTTGGACATTCAAAACAATGTCCGAGTAGCAACAAATTGGCACCAATTATACCCTTTTATCTATTTTAGTATGTTAATTCACAAGTCTATCACTACTTTCCCATAAACCTTATTTAGTGATGTTAACTCCCATAAACTGAATATGAATAGGCAAATAATGAATATGATTATACCCACCCCTAATTACTATTTACAGAATTTCTAATTAAATCAACACTTTTCAATACTACAAACTTTCTAAATCAACAGGTTACAGAGATTACAAGGAATTTGATCCTGAAGATGTTTTATACAGAGCCAATGAGGATAAGCAAGAGACACAGCAAAATAAAGCAACTCCATACTTATCTGGTTTCCTGGGCTACAAGAATGAAGGGAAAGAACATATTTATACATCAGAGAGGATAATACCGGTTTTGACCAGACTCTTAATCTTTCTTCACAAACTACAAAAAGCAAAAGGAAAAAGCATGTATAACGGGTGATGTTGTGGCTGACCCTGAACGACTCATGTAGAGCTATTTCAGACCTCTATTAATTTTTATATATCCCAACACTGTGGTGCCCAGAATTGGACCATTGTCCTGATGGGGCCTCCCCAGTGCCAAGCAGAGCAGGCCACTAACTTCCTACACTTCTCTCACGCACCACTCCTGTTAATACACCCCACAACCCTATTCGCCTTTTGTGCAGCTGGGTTACATTGTTAATTCACATTCAGTTTGGGTACGTCTAGACTACAGGCTTTTGTCAACAGAGGCTTTGTCAACATCGACAAAGCCTCTGTCGAAAAAGAGTGTCTAGACTATAGCCAGTTCTGTCAACAAAGCAAGCCGCTTTTTCAACAGAGAGTCTAGATGCTTTCCTTTGAAAAAAGCACAGTGTGGATGCAATAATGTCTTTTTTTGACATAACTCTGTCGAAAAAAGGCATTATTCCTCGTAGAATGAGGTTTACCACCGTTGACAAAACTGCCGCGTTCTGTCGACTTGCTGTTGACAGAACTCGGCGGCAGTGTAGATGCAGGTATAGTTTTGTCAACCAAAGTCCACTTTTGTCAACAAAACCCTGTAGTCTAGACACACCCTTTGTGATCAAGGTGATCATCCTGGCCCTTTTCAGCACTGCTGCCACATCATCCAGCCATTCCCCATTTGGAAGCTGTGCACTGGATTTCTCCTGCCTAAGGGAAGTACTTTGCTGTTGGCTTTTGATTTTTGTTGTGTTGAATCCAGACCAATTCTCCAATTTGTCAAGGCCATTTTGACTTTTAAGCCTGTCCTCTGTAGTGCGTACGACCTCTCCCAGGTTGGTGTCATCTGCCAATTGTATAAGCATGCTCGCTACTCCATTAACATTCCTTGTCACAGCTTTTGTGTCACCTGCAAATTCCGTATGATTTCTTAAGTAGGGTTCAATTCTGGAATCAGTTAACTAGTTTTCAATTCATTTTATATTGGCAACAATGAGTATAATACCAATGATTTTTAGCAACGTTTCTGCAAGACTGTGAAATTGATTGACTGGCACTCATTATTAGCCAATCAGTGAAGAGATTTATTTGATACTGTTAATAAGCAATAATCATTGAATGATTCTGGAAATAACATTCCCATAACCAATCACAGAGTAGGGTTTTTCATAATTGGGAAAAATGTAGGTACACTTCAGTGACAGTGCGGCTTCCCAATTCTGTAAGATATTTTTCCATTACAGCATAATATGAAAGAGATACGAATGGATGATTCTATTCATGCTTACTGAGTTGCCCCGTGCTGCCATGGCTGTGAGGTTAGCAGAAGAACGAGGCGTGCTATTTCAACACAATACACTCCCAGTGGGTGAATCTTCATTAATAACATGTCAGATTCAACCCCCGGGGAAAATGCAAACACAATTCATTCACCACCAGTTCCACACATAGTTAACACCCCACTTCCAATATGAACATAATGACTCACACACACCCCAAAGCATATTAATGATGCTATAACTATTCTCAGCTTCTTCTCTGATTCGCCTTTGTTTTTCCTCATAACATTTCTGTGTTCCTTCCAGTTCTTCCAGCAGCTCTTTCCCCATGGCCTCCAGTTCTTTTTGTTTCAAGTGCTTGAGCTGCTGTAATGCAGCTTCTGTGTCCTTCTCCTGGCTTTCGAGTTTTTCCTTTAATTCCTCTTCTTTCAGGTCAGACTCTTTCTTTATCCTGTCGCAGTTCTCTGTAAAGCGCTGCAGCATTTCTTCTCTCTTCCGTCCCATCTCTTCTCTGTACTGGTGCTGTAAATCTTGCATTTTCAGTTGAAGCTTCTCCTCCACATATTGATATGGCTCGTTTGTATAGCGGCCTCCGTTCTCCTGCACCATCCTCTCCACCATGCCTATCAGCTCTTCAACCTGGGCATCCTGCTCTGTGCCAGTGGCCTTGTTGTTGAAGGCACAGTATCGGCCCCCGCACGCAGTGACCAGCCTTTGCAGATCACTGTTGGATTGGTGGGTCACGTAGTCACTCAGTGACTCACCCCCTAAATCTTCCTTTCGGGTGAATAAAACGATGACGTGCTTCATTACCTCAGCTCCAAAAATCACCTGCACTCGCTGGGCTGCATCCTTGTCTTCTGCAGTGTAACGGCCCAGCTGGGTCATCAGCACCAGCGCGTGTGGGCCTGGGGAGGAGAGCACCACACAGCGGCCGATCTCCAGGGAGGTGTCATTATCTGGTACCTGTGTGTCAAAAATGGCAGCTGTATCGATAACCACGAGCTCCTTCCCCTTCCAGCACCGGCTCTCTTTAACGCACTTCCTAGTGACTGCCGCAGCACCGAGTCTGGACTCAAACATTCTCCGGCCCAGGATGCTGTTCCCAGTCGCGCTTTTCCCACTGCCAGTCTTACCAACAAGGATGATTTTCAGTTCCAGGGCAGGTTCGGCAGGGCATGGGCCCTCCTGGGGGTGAGCTGTTGGGAAAAAATGGACAGAATTGTCACTTCATTGCACCCTTCATTGAGTCAATATTATTTAGGGATTCGGTTTGTGGAATAAACAATGGCTTAGCCCTTAAAAAGCTGTTGACTAGGCACCGTGATTTGTCACATGTCATAACCCAACAGTTGAACTAGTCAGTTATTTTAGAGTAGGGCCGTATTAGTCTGTTTCAGCACAATCATGCCCCAGCCCATGAAAATTCATGCCCAAATAAATGTGTTAGTCTTCACAGGGCTTTGTTGTTTCTATTGTTTTTAAAAGCAGGAAGGGCACAACCAAACCCTTATCTTGCTTTAAGTTATGCTAAGAGGAAGCTGCATATCGAATTTTGTGGTCCTACCTCTTACCATTTAGGAGGAATTATTGAACCGACAGATTCTCTCAGATATATAGAATCAGAACACTAGAACGCAAAGGGACCTCAAGAGATCATCAAGCACAGCAGAAACAAGTACCATCTAGATCATCTCTGATGGATGTCTATCCAACTTGTTTTTAAATATCCCCAAGGATGGAGATTCTGCAACCTCCCTAGGCAATTTATTCCAGTGTTTAACCACCCTGACAGGTAGGAAGATTTTCCTAATGTCCAACCTAACCCTCCCTTGCTGCAGTTTAAGCCCATTGCTTCTTGTTCTATCCTCAGAGGTCAAGGAGAACAATTTTTGTCCCTCCTCCTTGTGACACCTTCTTAGATACTTGAAAACATCTATCCTATTCCTCCCTCATTCGTCTCTTTTCTAAACTAAACAAGCCCAATATATAGCAGATAATGAAGCAGTTTTATTCTTCATGGCCAACTATTATGATGTCATGCAATAACGTAAGAACAATAAACACATAAGAATGAAACCCCCCTAAAAACTAAGATAAAATTCTGTGGTTTTTTTCAGTGTAGAATGAAAATGTATTTTCCAAATTCCTGCAAAATGCAAATTCAGGGTTTCGAGTAGCAGAGAACTTATACAAAGCCATGATGGGCCCAGGGATCTGTTCTCTTACTAGCTTAACAAACCCCCAGTCTTACCCTGTGTACAAATTTCCTCTTCATACAGATACAGCAGCATGGGAGATTTATTACTCACCACTGTCTTCCCCACTCCTCCCCGAGGGCCACAGGTAGAATCCAGGGTTCCTTACTGTGCTGGTTCACCCCCCCCCCCAATGCTTTATGGACACAAATACACATAACCCAAACATGCTTGGGACAAATGGCCTCATGTAACCTGCCAATCTTCATGTCTTCATTCACTGGATCTGTGTAACTCATTTTGGTGTGTGTCACATGTGGAGTGTGGAGTGGGTTATGCTTTAAAATGTGCAAAGATGAGCCAATAAGAATGTTTCCCTCAAGGACTGGTCAACTGTAAACAACGTGTTGTCCTTTAACTCTTAGGCGTGGTTTGTTCTGGGAAGTCACATGACCTATGACCTCCCTAACTGGTAGGGACTGGCCCCGTACCTTCCCCTGCAAAAGTGAGAATGCCCTGGTGTGAAGCCTTAGCTGGGAAAGGAACAGTTTTAGGGTTTGTACGGACGTTTCAGTGTAGAATTAGCTCAGCGTTTTCTCTTATTTTAAATTTGCAATCTACTTTCTCGCTCGTTACCACTTAAATCCTTCTGCTTGTACTTCATAAAATCACTTTTATTTTCTATCAAGCCCAGTGTAAATAATTGTCCCCTGGGGGAGCAACCAGTGTGCACATTCCCTCTTTCTTTGCTAAAGGGGGCTTACCCAAGTAATTCATTTGGGGTTCTGAGCCCATGTGGGGAGGGGTATCCCAGGAGGCTGGGCCCTACACTGCACTCTGCTTGGACCTGAAGAGGTTCAGTGTCTGTGCTGCTACTTGATGGAGGCAGGGACCTCAGCTCGGGGCCTTGGCTGGGGGAGACCAGAGGAGCAGGCCCAGCAGGACAAGGCAGTGAGGAGCCCCAGAGAGCAGGAAGGCGAGTGGCAGAGGCCCTGTCAGCACCTCGGGAAGCCTCCCAAGGGGTCTTCTGTGACCATCACACTTACCACCAACATTGTGGTGCTGACCAGTAAAATGTTGTGTAACACAATAGGAGAGAGTGTCTCAAGGCCTCACTCACTCCCCTAGTGCAAGTAATAAAGGTCTAAAATAGACACTAGAGGATCAAGGGATTCCGACCTGTTTGGTCTTTGAGGGGCTGGTCAAGTTCCAGAGCTACCTCTAGGAACTAGGAGTGGAGGCCACATGTACAGGGTGGGGGCTGCAACTGGGAAGCAGATACCCTGATGTCATTGGGGGGGGGGGTGGATACTCAATGGAACAGGAGCTCCCACTATGATCCTCTGGCCCAAAGAGCTAATGGCGTCCTGGGAGACACAAATGGGGGAATCATGAGTAGGAACAGTGGGGATATTTTCCCTCTGCACCGGGCACTGGTGTGATCGCTGCAGGAATATGATGCAGAGTTCTGGTGCCCACAGTTCAAGAGGGAGGCTGAAAAATTGGAAGTTCAGAGAAGACCCAGGAGACTGAGTAAAAGGTTAATTAAACCTGCAGCCCAGGACTGAGCTCTGCAAGTCCCGTTAGGTGGTGGAACAAAGAGAAGGTTTTGCAGTGACTTGACAAATATTTAATAATAAGCTTTTCAGCCTGGCAGAGAAAGGTCTGATATGACCCAGTGGCTGGAAGCTGAAGCCAGCTAAATTCAGACAGGGGAAAAGGATGTAAATATTTAACGGTGACAGTAACTAGCCACTGGGACAATTTGACAAGATTTATGTTGGATTCTTTGTCACTGACTGTTTTTCAATCACGGTCACAGCTTTTCTGAAAGATCTGCAGTTGGACTTATTTGGAGTGTTCTCTGACCTATGTGATACGGGAGGAGAGACCAGAGAAGCCCAGTGGTTCCTGCTGGGCACCGAGTTTATGAATCGAAATGTTTGGAGACCAGAAGCAGATGCTGTGATCATCTTCTCTGACTTCCTGTAGCACAAGGACCAGAGGGACGTCCTGACTCAATCCTCATTGAACAAGAGCAGATCATTAAAAACACTCCAGAAAAAAACTGCCCATGCTGGAGAATCCCCCACAACCCTTCTAAGCCCTCAGGTGGCTAATTCCTCTCACTGGTAAACAGTTAAGCCTTGTTTCTAGTCTGAATTTGTTTAGCTGCCACCTTCAGCCATTGGATCATGTTGTACCCTTCACTGCTACATTGAAGTGCCCATTATAAACATTTATTCCCCATGAAGGTGCTTATAGACCGATCTAGTCACCCCTCAACCTTCTCGCCTTAAGATAAATAGTTGAGGCCCAGTTGTCTAGCTCTAAGGCACGTTTTCCATCCATTAATTATTCGCAGTCATCTACAGCTTATCAACATGCTTCTTGAACCGTGGATACCAGAACAAGACACAGTGGTCCAGCAAAGGTCTCACGAGTGCCCAACACAGAGGTCTTATAACCTCCTTATGCTTGTTTGAGAGATTCCCTTGTTTGAAAATCTACTGGTTGCAGTAGCTCTCTTGTCCACAGCGGCACTGGGAACCCATGTTATGCTGATTTAATAGGATCTTTCCAGGACCATTCAGTGACTCATCTAGAGACTGAAAATGGCCAGTGGAGCACGTCTGCAAAGGAACAATTCATGCGTTGGGGCTGAAGCTCTTTTGCCAAGTGCAGGCCCTGAAAACAGCCCCTGGGTTACAGACATCAACATTCGTTCCCTAGACCTGTACTCAGAGCCGGTACTTGGTAACAGGCTTTGCATCCCTAGAGGCAGCCTGTCTGGCCAGCTCCCCTGGAAGCAGCACATGTCGCCTTGGATCTTCTGCAAGGTGGGGACTGAGCGGGTGCTGTAAAGCACCAAGGGAGATGCTCCTCCAGCAACGTGGTGGAAGAAGTAGGCTAAAAAGGAATTCACGACACCCTTGGCCTTGGGGAGATGCAGATGTGTGGGTGAACCTGCACACATTGGGGCAGTTCTCTGGCCTACGTTACAGAGGACAACAGACTAGGTGATGGCAGTGGTGCTTCTGGTCTTCAGACTATGAAGTGCACAGAGACGGAGCAGCTAACCCCCGGAGCTGCAGTTTCCTGCCCCCCTTCTGGCTCTTGGGCAATGCTTCTGTACAGCTCTTTTGGGAGCAGGAGCAGATTTTCCTGCTCAGGAATATTGGCAGCTTAGTCTGTTCGCCCACTCAAGAGCTGCGGATTTCCAATAGCTGCTCCTTCCTTTCTGTGTGGATTTCTTATGCAGTCGAGCTGCCTGCATTTTCTGGTTTTCTGGTGGAAGTTAGATGGTGCATCATCATAAGAACATAAGAACGGCCATACTGGGTCAGACCAAAGGTCCATCTAGCCCAGTATCCTGTCTGCCGACAGTGGCCAGCACCAGGTGCCCCGGAGAGGGTGGACCGAAGACTATGATCAAGTGATTTGTCTCCTGCCATCCCTCTCCAGCCTCTGACAAACAGAGGCCAAGGACACCATTTTATCCCCTGGCTAATAGCCTTTTATGGACCTAACCTCCATGAAATTATCTAACTTCTCTTTAAACTCTGTTGTAGTCCTAGCCTTCACAGCCTCCTCTGGCAAGGAGTTCCACAGGCTGACAACACGCTGCGTGAAGAAGAACTTTCGCTTATTAGTTTCAAACCTGCTACCCATTAATTTCATTTGGTGTCCTCTAGTTCTTCTATTTAGGGAACTAATAAATAACTTTTCTTTATCGGCCCTCTCCACACCACTCATGATTTTATAGACCTCTATCATATCCCCCCTCAGTCTCCTCTTTTCTAAACTGAAAAGTCCCAGTCGCTTTAACCTCTCCTCATATGGGACCCGTTCCAAACCCCTAATCATTTTAGTTGCCCTTTTCTGAACCCTTTCCAAGGCCAAAATATCTTTTTTGAGGTGAGGAGACCACATCTGTACACAGTATTCAAGATGTGGGCATACCATAGTTTTATATAGGGGCAGTAAGATATTCTGGGTCTTATTTTCTATCCCTTTCTTAATAATTCCTAGCATCCTATTTGCCTTTTTGACCGCCGCTGCACACTGTGTGGAAGTTTTCAGAGAACTGTCCACGATAACTCCAAGATCTCTTTCCTGATTTGTCATAGCCAAATTAGCCCCCATCATACTGTACGTATAGTTGGGGTTATTTTTCCCAATGTGCATTACTTTACACTTATCCACATTAAATTTCATTTGCCATTTTGTTGCCCAATCACTCTGTTTGGTGAGATCTTCTTGGAGTCCCTCACAGTCTGCTTCTGTCTTGACTATCCTAAACAGTTTGGTATCATCCGCAAACTTTACCACCTCACTGCTTACCCCTTTCTCCAGATCATTTATGAATAAGTTGAACAGGATTGGTCCTAGGACTGACCCTTGGGGGACACCACTAGTTACCCCTCTCCATTCTGAAAATTTACCATTTATTCCTACCCTTTGTTTCCTGTCTTTTAACCAGTTCTCAGTCCATTAAAGGACCTTCCCTCTTATCCCATGGCCATGTAATTTACACAAGAGCCCTTGGTGAAGGACCTTGTCAAAGGCTTTCTGAAAATCTAAGTATACTATATCTACTGGATCCTCCTTGACCGCATGTTTGTTAACCCCTTCAAAGAACTCTAATAGATTAGTAAGACAGGATTACAGAAACCATGTTGGCTTTTGTCCAACAAATTATGTTCTTCTACATGCTTCACAATTTTATTCTTTACTATTGTTTCAACTAATTTGCCCGGTACTGAAGTTAGACTTACCGGTCTGGAATTGCCCAGATCGCCTCTAGAGCCCTTTTTAAATATTGGTGTCACGTTGGCTACCTTCCAGTCATTAGGTACGGAAGTTGATTTAAGGGATAGGTTACAAACCACAGATAATAGTTCAGCAATTTCCCATTTGAGTTCTTTTAGAACCCTTGGATGAATGCCATCCGGTCCTGGAGATTTGTTAACATTAAGTTTTTCTATTTGTTCCAAAACCTCCTCTAATGACACTTCAATCCGGGACAGTTCCTCAGATTCATCATCCACAAAGGACAGTGCAGATTTGGGAATCTCCCCAACGTCCTCAGCCGTGAAGACTGAAGCAAAGAAAGCATTTAGTTTCTCCGCAATGGCTTTATCGTCCTTGATTGCGCCTTTTATAGTTCGATCGTCTAGGGGACCCACAGGTTTTTTAGCAGGCTTCCTGCTTCTAATGTACTTAAAAAACATTTTGTTATTTCTTTTTGAGTTTTTGGCTAGCTGTTCCTCAAAATCTTTTTTTGCTTTTCTTATTACATTTTTACACTTGATTTGACAGTGTTTATGTTCCTTTCTATTTATCTCACTAGGATTGGACTTCCACTTCTTAAAAGATGCCTTTTTGTCCCTCACTGCTTCTTTTACATGGTGGTTAAGCCACGGTGACTCTTTTTTAGGTCTCTTGCTATGTTTTTTAATTTGGGGTATACATTTAAGTTGGGCCTCTATTATGGTGTCTTTAAAAAGTTTCCATGCAGCTTTCAGGGATTTGGCTCTAGTCACTGTGCCTTTTAATTTCTGTTTAACTAACCTCCTTTTTGTTTTCCCTTTTTGAAATTTAAGCTACTTTGCTCTGCCTGTTCTAGGTGTTATAAACCCGACTGCTTCCAATAATAAAATCACTTTTTATGGTCACTCAAGCCCAGTGTAAACGGTTTTTCCTGGCAACCAATGTGCACATTCCCCATTCATTGCTAAAGGGAACTTACCCTAAGTAATTCCTTTGGCATTCTGACCCTGCTTCAGGAAGGGCCCTTGGATTGAACTCTTGGAACCTGATAGGTTCAGTGTCTGTGCTGCTTCTCGGTGGGGCAGGGAATTAAAATCCGCCATTATTTTAGGGTCCTGGAGTGGGCCGGGGACAAGGCAGTGGACCCTCAGAGAGCAAGTACGCGAATAGCAGGTGGTCGGTAAACCTCGGGAATCCTCAATGTGAACCCAGTCACACTTACCACCAATATTGCGTTGCTGACCAGTTAAAACATTGTTAACACAAAGGAATGTTTTCAACCCTCACTCCCTCTTCCTAAGTCGAAAAAAACCACCCATGCCGGCCTGTCTACACTTGCATCGTCTTTTATAACCCGGATGCAAATGTACAGATTTAATTCCAAACAAGCTGGGTTTAATAGCCGCACTTCATCTGCATATTCACGGACGGGTACTCTTTAACCTTCATTTTCAAAATAAAAAACGCTGTTTAGATGGATACTTTAGAAAATTCCCTGCTTCCAAAACCCCCTTTCCCTGGTAAACAAGGTTTGCTGGTTATTTCAGAAAAGGCTTGGCTCCTGAGATAACCGCATTTACCACTCTTTTATACTTACGAAATAAAGAATCTCAAAATAGCACCTGTCTGCATTATGAAAATGAAGCATGGGATATCTTAAATCCCAGCTTCCTTTACAATTTCAACCTTTACATTTGCATCCCTCTCTCCAAAGGGTGCAAGTGTTAAATGTAACTCTTAAGAATCCCCACAGCCCTTCTAAGCCCCTCCAATGGCACCCTGTTCTCACTGGTAAACAGTTAAGCCTTGTTTCCTCTTTATTTGGTTCCCTGCCAAATCCAGCCCTTGGATCAAGCCATATCCTCCACCACTACATTGAGGACTCTGAAACATCTCCTCCCCATGAGCGTTTGCGACCGATGGACACCCTGGAAGCATCTCTCCTTAAGGTAAATAGTTGAGGTCCGGATTTCTATCTCCTAGGCCAATTTTGCCTCCTGAATTATTCGCAATCATCCTACCTTTTCAACATACCCTTGGAACCTATGACACACCAGAACGGACACCACCGGTACCAGCAAAGGTCTCATGAGTGCTCAACACAGAGATCCGCAACTCTTGCCCAGTCAGGCAAGAGAGTCCATTTCTTCGGAAATCCACCGGTGCAGTAGCTCTCTTGTCCAATCAATCCCACACTGGAACCCATGCTGCTATCTAACAAGATCCCACCTGGTCCATTAGTAACTCATCTATGGCCAAGGGGAAAGGCCACTTGACTGTTTGCCCATGACAAGTCTGCGTTAGGCTACCTCTTTTGCCACGTGCAGGCCCTGAAAACAGCCCCGGATTAGAGTATGCTCACTCTCCCGATGCCCTTCTCGAGTGAACTTGGTAACAGGCTTTGAGCCCTAGGGGCGGCCTGCTGGCCGGGGTCCCGGGAAGCAGCTAGGTCGCCTCCGCCCTGCTGCAAGGGCGACTTGAGCGGGTGAAGGAAAGGCCAAGGGAGATGCTTCACCAGCAGCGTGGTGGAAGAAGTAGGCTATAAAGGAATTCATGGACGCTTGCCTTGGGTGGCGCAAATCTGTGGGTGCACCTGCCGCATCTTGGGGCACTTCCGGGCGTTTCAGAGGAAGGAGAAGAGGTGATGGCAATGGTGCTTCAGGCCTTCAGACTATGAGTCCATGAGCGTCGTGCACAGAGACCGCCCTAACCCGCTGGCTTGCTACAGTTCTCCCCCATCTGGCTCTTGGGAAATGCTTCTGGACAGCAATTAGGGAGCAGGAGCACTTGCTTGCTCAGGAATTGAAGGCAGCTTAGCTGCTCACCCATTCAAGAGCAGCTGAGGTCCAGTAGCTGCTCCTTCCTCTCTGTGTGGACTGCTTATGCAGTCGAGCTGCCTGCGTTTGCTGGTTTTCTGGGGGACGGTAGATGGTGTGTTGGCCGGAGGTTGTGCTCTGCAATTGGCCAAGGGGAGGCGCTCCTTGCCACTGTTGTTTGGCCCATGACAAGTCTCAGTCAAGCTCTCCCCACTGGCCCCTCCGGAAGAAGAGGGGAAGGACAAGCAGAATTGCGTATGGCCTCACCGCCCTGATGCCCTTGCTCTCCTGAGAAACCTCCACCTGGCAGGGAGAGTTCCGGGGCTGGACTCGGGAAAGCCGGGAGATGCAGGGAGAGCTTGGTCTGGCTCCGCCCATGCTGCACCCCATTTCAGCGGCATGAAGGACAAGGTGGCCACAGGCAGTATCCACACCGCAGTGGGTAGCTATGTGTGTCGGTGAAAGGCTCTGGCGGGGCAGCTGTTTGTGTATGTGCCCTAAATCTCGCCCTGTTCAAGCTGGATTGCAGTCCCCGGGGCGGGGGAGGGAGGAAGGAAGGAAGAGGTGGGCATGGCCATCGGCTGCTCAGGGAGGGCTATTACACTGAATGAGGTGGGCCAGAGACCTGCCCTCTGGCCGCGCTGCTGAGTTAGCTGACCAGTGACATTCTCCAGCGGTCTGGTGACTGTGCTCGGGCCAGCAAGAGAAGCCGTGATCACAGAACCGTGCAGCCACAGGGTTAGAAGGAGTCGCGAGGCTCTTTCAGCCTAGTGGCGCTCGACCCCTCTGGACCACTGTTGCCCTTTGGGAGAAGGGCCGGCCAGCATTAGCAGGGTGAGGAACTACAGAGAAGGAAATGGCCGGTGGGGGACGGGGCTCCTGCTGAGTCTGCATTAGCCATAGTAGCTTCCGTGTAACACGTTACACAACCTGTATCCCCGCAGGTGTGCCTGGGGAAATGCCAGGCTGATGGCCACAGGGGATCATGATGGTGCTGAGGGTGATGACAAATGCTTTAGGGGTGAGTATGTGGATTACACAGAAGGAGCGTTGGTGTATTTGCCTTGCTGGGGTGGAGTGCTTGGAACGTGGCTGCCCAGGTTAATAAAACTATTGCAAATAAACACTGGTCTGTCCTAAGTGCGGGGGATACAGCCATGCACGTCAGGGCGGCCAAATTAACAGGAATTCTATTGATTCTGGACTGAATTTGGGTGCTAGAATCTATAAAACCTCCGAGTGTTAAGTGGGAATTCTTACCTAATAGAATGAATATACAGCCAATAGATCAGCCAAAATACCCCAACGTGTCTTTCTGACATCTCCTTGTGGGTGTCCAGCTAGCAGCTGCAATGTGAAGTGGCCAACAGAAAGCCCCTGAGCTTTCCCCCAAAACTCCTGTTATCCAAACCCAGGCAATTGGGTTCCTCTCTGACTCCCCCTCCTCTTGTGACCCTCACTCACTCACTTACACTGTCGGTACATTTTGCCATTTCTTGCTGCACATTGTCTCCAGGATGTGACCAATCCACTCTCCCTACATGGCCAATGTTACTCTGTTGACCTACATGTAGCTTGTGGTCCACTATGACCCCCCCAGAAGTGATTTCACAGTTCTGCTTCCTAGACAGTCACGCTACGTGTGAGACGGATTGCTCCTTCCTAGGTGGAGCACTTTGCATTTGTCCTTTTTAAACCTCATTCTGTTTACCTCAGACCATTTCTCCAATTTGTTCAGGTCATTTTGAATTATGACCCATCCTCCAAAGCGCTTGCCAGCCTTCCCAGCTTGGTATTGCCTGCCAACATCATTTACTGTCGGGGACTTTCATTTCCACTGCAAGGAAGGCTGAGTGCAGCATGAAGGCAGCAAAGAGGCCACAGCAGGGCCAGCGATGTCACTCTCTTACCATGGGAAAGTTCACCTTCTGCCAGGTTCTCCTCTTCCTTCTTTGCCTGAGCCATCTGTGGGAAAAGCACAGACCCCGTCACAAGCAGCTCACCAGGGAGCTCAGCACAGGCTGGACGGACATGCAGCCAGAAGAGAACCAACCATCGAGCGCCTCTTGTCACCTCCCTGCTCTTGTGGGAAGGGTCATGGCCAAAAACTGAACCTTCTCTGGGCTCTCCCCCGCTGCCCTCCAGCAACTGCTGCCCAGGGAAATGCCTCCTGCCGCCTCAGCAGCTCTGCCCAGTGTTGTGAGCTGGAGGGGACATTTCATGGAAAAAATGTAAGCAGCTCGTGGGAAATGTAACCTGCCGCTCTGCGCTCTTGTGCCGATTTACGGACGAAAGGCATCGTCCTGCCCGGGCTCCGTCACGGAGGTGGGGCCCCTGCATGTGGGTTCTCCCACAGAGCCATCGCTGGCCTCCACGGAGGGCAGGAGACACAAAGACACTGAGGCCTGTTCAATGGAAACCATCATCCGGAGCAGAGAGCGCAGGGAGCAGCCAGCCGTTTGGAGCAGCCTGGGGCTGCAGCAAGCAGGGAGCCTGCCTCGGGGTCCTGCGGGGCCGCCTAGGGAAGCACCTCCCAGCCACAGCCTGCGTTTGGCACCCCTCCCTCTCCTTCACTACCTGCCCCAGATCCCCATCCAAACCCTCAGCACCCTCCCCGCCCTCCTCCCCCTGTCACAACTCTCTCCTATACCCTGCACCCTTCCCTTCACCCTTTCCCCAGTCCAGAACCCTCTCCTGCACCCACCCCCCCTTTCAATCTCTGCACCCCAAGCCCCGTCCTTCACCCGAATGCCCTCTCAGACCCCACGCCCTCGCCAGCACACCATCCCCCTACCCCGAGCTCCCTTCTGCACCCAACGCCCCTCCCAGACCCTGCACCTCCTCCAAAGGGGGCCACATCAGGAACTATTGCCCACCCCTGCTTTAGCTCGCACTGGAAGGACACACTCTCAGGCAGGCGCACGAGGCTTGTATGTGCCCAACTGGGCCAGCGTTACCCCAGAACTTCTGGGTCTCAAGAGGGGCCCCAACCTGTCACTTCTTCCCATTCATCATCTGGGGAGTGGGTAGGGGGTGAGGAGACACCCCCATTCCTTAGTGTCCCAGCCCACGGCTGCACGCTGGGTCACTTTTCTCCCAAAAGGCCAGGTAAGAAATACATCCTTAATAACTTCTAAAAGGCTGTCAGGAAGTGGTTTCCCCTTTAAAAATGCTGCAGACCTGAGGGGCCATTGTACAGGTGTAACCACCACTGGGCAGATTTGAACCTGGGGTTTCTGGAGCTTACTGTAGGAGCCTCTACCTTCTGAGCTAAAAGCCAGCTGGCTCACAGCCCATACTGTAGAGGTCTCTTGATCTTAACTGTCGCTGTGGTCTCGGTACCACTTGCATTGCTCAGTAACCACACGAGGGGTACGTTTAGACTACAGGTTTTTGTCAACAGAGGCTTTGTCGACAGATACTGTCGACAAAGCTTCTGTAGACAAAGAGCGTCTCGACTGCATTACGCGGATCGAAAAATCGATCCACTTTGTCAACAAAGAGCATCCAGACTGCCGGACGCTCTGTCGACAAAAGAAGGCACCCGGAAGTGCTTCTGGCAGGTCACAGGGGCAGCCTTAAAGCCCAGGCACCGCTGCCTGCTCTTTGCAGAGACGCGTGCTTAAAGGGATCCTCCTGGACAGCCGTTGCTCTGCTCCTGCTTCTGGCTTGCCTACCTCCTAGAGGGAAAGCAAAGCTGCTGCAGTGCTTGCTCTGGTTGCCCTGATTCCTCGGACACCACAGCAGTTTATTTGCAGGTTTGGTTTTTTGCTTTTCACTTTTGTGCTTTTTGACCATGGAGTCTGAGCTGCCCCTGGGCAGGCGATGGCCCCACACCGTGCTGATGGAAGTTCTGCTGCACGCTCAGGAAAGCATCATGACGTTTATGGCAGAGCTGGGTTCAGAGCCCAGCTTTGAGCCCTCCACTCAGGCTGCAGCTCTACTGCCCTTGCCCCCAAACTTATTCATGGAGAGGCGAGTTTGGAGGCTGGACACCAGTTCTGACTGGTGGGACCGGCTTGTTATGCAGCAGTGGGATGACAACCGGTGGCTCCGAAACTTCCAGATGCAGAAGGCCACCTTCTGGGAGCTCTGTGCCTGGCTCGCCCCTGCCCTGCAATGCCAGGACACCTGCTAGTGGGCCACCATCCCCCTGGAGAAGAGTGTCGCTATTGCTCTGCGGAAGCTGGTCACCCCTGAAAGCTACCGCTCTGTGGGACATCAGTTTGGCATGGGGAGGTCTACCGTTGGGGCTGTCTTGATAGAGGTAAGTCACTCTCGAGGGACAGTCCAGGGGGCGGGGGCAGGCGGAGAAGGGGGATGGGACCGGGCACAAGGAATGGGGGGGTGGGAGTGGTAGAAGCCTGCCTGGCTTCACCCTGCGGGGGTGCAGTGGGCACGGGGAAGGTCCCTGGGGGGGGGCTCTCGGGGTCTTGGAGAGGAGGAGTGGGGGGCACCTCTCATCATCTCATGCAACTCCTCTCATGTCCTGTTCTGGGTGTTTGTATTTGTCCCTTTCTATAGGTGGTGATTGATGGCCATCAATTCAGAGCTGCTTCACAGGGCTGTCCGCCTTGGAGACCTGCCTACCATCTTAGCTGGCTTTGCGGGGCTGGGTTTTCCGAATTGCGGTGGAGCACTCGACGGGACTCACATCCCAATCCGCACACCGCCCCACCGAGCAGCACAGTACATTAGTAGAAAGGGCTACTTTTCCATGGGGCTGCAGGCCCTGGTTGACCACCGGGGACAATTCACAAACATTTGTGTTGGGTGGTCAGGCCGGGCACACGATGCCTGCGTATTCTGGAGCTCATACTTGTACCACACGCTTCAGGCTGGGGCATTTTTCCCAGAGAGGAACTATGCAGTCAGGGATGTGCAAATGCCTGCGAACATCGTGGCCGACACGGCGTACCTCCTTATACCCTGGCTCATGAAGCCCTACACCGGCCACCTGGATGTGAGCAGGGAACTCTTTAACTCCCGCCTGAATTGGGCTCGCTACCAGATGGCGTGTGCCTTTGGCCGGCTGAAGGGCAGATTTAGATGCCTGCTCACTTGGCTGGACATGGGGGAACACAACATCCCCGATGTGGTTGCAGCATGCTGTGTGCTGCACAACCTGGTGGAGAGGAAAGGGGAGGCCTTCCTCCCTGCGTGGGGGACACGGGCTGATGTGGAGGGGAGGCACTTTGAGCAGCCCAGGACAGCTGCCATCTGGCAAGCTCACCAGCTGGGCTTGCGCATTCGGGAAGCCCTGAGGGAGCAGTTCTCCCAAGGAGGCCGATGATTTTCCCCAGGGCCTTCCAAATGTGGGATTGCCCCGTGCCCCCAGTGCCTTCTTCCCCAAAACCCCTCCCAGCCCCACATTCACACATTGTACGCATTCATCACACACCGACAACAGAGACAGGTGTGGGTGAGAAAATGTGAACAGTTTATTTCACTGCTGGTTGTTTAAAAAAATAAAATACTCTTTTGTTCAGAAAAAATAAAGTGTTTTTAAACAAAGTAAAGTGCTTCCCTCAGTGACTCTCCCAGGTGGGAAGGGGGAATGTCAGCCTGGAAGGGGGAAGGGAGGCTCAGGGCTGAGGGGCCTGCCTGGCTGAAGATCCCCTGGCACTTTGGCTGCACAGGCCTTCTCGCACATGGCTGGGCGTGCGGGCTGGGACAGTAGGGGGCTGGGCAGGAGTTGGGGCTGCACCTGGGTCTGGGATGGCAGGGGTTGGGGAGGGGGCAGGGGCTGAGGTGGGGCAGGCTGAGCAGGTGGAGCAGGACCAGGCACAGGACCGGGGAAGGCCAAGGCCTCCCGAATGGCAGCCCAAATGTCAGTGCGCTGCTGGGCAAATTCCTCCAGCAAGCGCCGGCGCCACTCGGCCTCTGCCTCTGTCCTCCTGTCCATTGAGTCCTGCATCCCTTGTGCTGGCGCAGCAGGTCTAAATAGGTGCGCCAGTGCCGCCGGGTTCCCTGCGGCCCTCTGGGTGGTGGGGCAGGTGAGGCGCCCCCCCTCCTGGTCAGCTGGTCCAGCAGTGGAGGACAAGAGGGAAAAGTCGTCAGTCATGCATGCTCACCCTGTCCCTGAGATTACATGCCCTTCTTCTCAGCAGGCAGTGCCTGTCCTAGGGTCAGGGGATACTCGTGCATCTCAGTAAGGCATGGTGTGGCCTGGCAGGCAGCCACGGCCTCCCTGGAGCCCAGGCGGTGTGCAGACCACCATCCTGCCCCCCCTCGCACACACCCCATGGCCGAGCAGCACAGACAAGTGTCAGGCCACGGTTGGGGTTCCCGCAGGGTGCTGAGAGGCCTGCAGCTGTGAGGCAATCCCAGCGTCTCCAGCCCATGCCTGCACCTGGCATCACTGCCTGCAGGAGCATGTGGTGTCTAGCAGCCGTGCGGGTGCAGGGGTAGGACGGCCCTCCCTGAGGGCGGCCATGGATGTGCCCCCTCCCCAGGCTGTGAACAGCATGACATATCACAGCACTGCACCATGCACTTGGCTCCCGCCTGCCCCACCCTGTGTGTGTTGGACCCTCACAGCCCTCACCTGATGTTCCCTCCCAGTGTCCGAGGTTGTCTGCGAGGCCTCCTGAGCGTGGGCGTCTGGTTCCTGGATGCTCCGGGTGCTGTCCTCCTCTTCCTCCTCCTCCTGGAGCTCCTGGTCGTCTGCCTGGAGTTGCAGCCGCAGCTGCACAGGGGTCTCCAAGCTGGACTCCACAAGCCTCTCGGGAGGCAGGGGTTCCCCTTGCCCCAGGATCCGGTCCAGGTCCTCATAGCAGGCGCAGGAGTGTGGCCTTTGCCCAGAGCGGGAGCTGCACTCACGGGCCCTGACGTACCCCTGCCGCAGCTCCTTCACCTTAGCTCTGGCCTGCGGTGCCATGCGGGGGTGGTGGCCTTTCCTGGCCAGGCCATCAGCCATTCTGGCATATATGTCCGCGTTCCTGCGCCTGGACTGTGGGAGCTGAAGAGCCTCCTCCTCGGCCCAGAGCTCCAAGAGGGCTTTTATCTCGGGCTCAGACCAGGAGGGTGCCCGGCGTTTGGTGCCCCTGGCTTCCTGGGGGGATGTGTCCCTGGAAGGGCCAGGGCGGTTTGGGGGACTTGTCCCTGGGACATGGCTCCTAGTGGCCCCACCAGGAAGAGCTGCGCAGTCAGGGTCCTGGCTGGAGCTGGCTTGCTGCCAGAATGCTGATCCTGGGGGCCCGTGCCTTTTAAAGATGGCTACAGGCAGGAACAATCGAGTTGAAAGCTGAGGCAGGGGTGTCCACCGGGGGTTCTTCCTGGAGGCCTTTACTGTTGACATAAATTCTTCCCTGCGTCCACACTCACCTTTTGTCGCCAACTCTGTTGACAAAGGCGTTATTCCTCGTAGAATGAGGTTCACCACTGTCGACAGAACTGCCGACACAACTCGGCGGCAGTGCAGACGCAGGCATAGTTTTGTCGACAGAAGTCCACTTTTGTCGACAAAACCCTGTAGTCTAGACACACTCTAGGTGTGTGGGTTATACAGGCAGAAGCCTTGGTTACTGCAGACAGACTTCAAACACCAGGTCTGATCAAACCGCCCAGGGCTTACACCTGCAGCTCTCCCAGAGACCCCAACAGCGAAGGGAGGAATCCGACAGTGCCTCAGGGGCCTTGACCTCTGTTCACAATCTGCACTTCTGGCTCGAAAGTGCCTGGCAGCCTCCCCTAGTCACGCTCCTTGTTGTGCACGGTGTGTGGAGGTGCCCACAGCTCTCACAGGCTGCAGTATTGTTGTGTGCCCAATACTATAGTGACTAGTGACAACAGCCCGCCTGGTTGTGCTAGGGGCTGTGGGTACAGACCCAGTATATACAACCCCTGCTCAGGAGAGCCCACCGAACAATGGGACAGACAGGACCAGCGGGAGCCAAGGAGAGAGGGGAGTGCCGGGAGGGCAGCGTATCCGTGATGAGTCCCAGCTCAGTGAGTCCATTTCCTCACAGCAGAAATGGACTCAGACCTCGACGGTGGCAGGCCCAGGCCTGGGCTGCTGAAGGAATCCCCAGGCCGGGAGCACATGGACCCATTCAGTTCCCTGGGTGGAAGCTGCTACTTGCCTTTCTGGGGCAGGACGTGCTCTCCCCTGTGGAGCTGGGTGGCCCAGCCGGACAGCACTGATCAAGTTAAATGTTGACCCTGATACTGAGATGGGCCTTCGGCTCACAAAGCCTCCTTAATCCTCGTCTTTCCTTCCCCTGCCTGGGGTGAGCGAATCTGTCCCAGAAATGCAGGAAATCCCTGCACAGGACTCCAACCAACCGAACAGCGAGTGAATTGACTGGCCCGCCACAGCGTCCCTGTGAACAGGGACAATTCCCAAGGTGACTATTAGACACACACTTCTCGTGAGACCTGGAGCTAAGGACACCAAACACAAGCAGAAACTGTCTCTAATGACAGTTAAAGAGGCATTGGAAAGCACTTGACACCAACATAGACAGCCTGGGCAAAGGGAGTTAAGGGAAATGTCTCCCACATTCTTCGTCTCCTTTGCATTTTCTGCAACACTACGAGTAATGCGCCACCACTCACAGAAAGCTTTCACTTCAGTGTTGTCCAGCAGCTAGCAAGCAGTCATGTGCTTCCTCAGTACTCCCCCCCCCCCCACACACACACACTATTTCTGCGGATTCTCCCCCCCTGGGTGGATAATGTCACCATGCAGCGGGTTCAGCTTGATGCACTTGTTTGCTGTTATCAGGGAATCAAAATTTCTCCCCCACTCCAAACCGGAGTAAGTGGCACAGATAAAATTGGTAACAAGACAAGCAGTCCTGTGGTACCTTAGGGTGCATCCACATTGCACTTGTAACTGGAAATAAGATACACAATTTGAGCTATGCGAACTGCATAGTTTATTGCAAAATTTGGTGCTGTCTACACAGCACTTATTTTGAAATAAAGCACCATTCCGAACCGTCCCTCGCTCCTTGTGGAATGAGGTGGAATGACGGATGTCGCAATAATGAGCTTGTTATATTTTGAAATAAAGGGTGTGCTCAAAAGACACCGAATAGCTACTTAGCGCTGCAGTGTAGACGTAGCCTTAGAGACCAACAAAATGCATGGATAGTATCGGGAGCTTTCGTGGGCAAACCCCGCTTTTTCAGACGAGATGATCTACAAATAAAACAAAGACACTCCGACTGTGTTTTCAGTAACGCGTGAAAGAAATCCCGGGGGTTATGAAGTAATTTTGGCATCAGAGTAACCCAGAAAAGGCAGACACTGAATTTGGCACATGAGTAGCTGTAAGTCCTTAGGAAAACAACCCTCCCTTCACTGCAGTGTGAGCACACTCCACATTCAACCTCCCCCCGCAGCGTCTGCCTGTTTGACTCCCCCCTGCACACCACAGTCACCGGGTAGGTCGACTGGCTGGTGCTGCCCCACAGAAATCCCGAACACCGACATCACTGCGGGGTCACACCAGCCTCCTCAGTGTCGCACCGAGCGCAGATCCTGGCCCCTCTCGCTGAAGAAGGACATCTCCTAAAACCTGCTTCCCCTCTGTGCCTGGCCCCTCGCCTGCAACTACACAGCCCCATTCAAACGGGCCACTCGTACTGAAACACGTTACCTGTGGGCGGCTGTCCCACGGCACAGGACACTGGTTCACGCTTCTCCCGGGGCTGGCAGCTCCCACGCCACGCGAGCAGGAAACTGGTGTGTTAGCAGAACAGCCACTCGCAGTTCTGGTGTCTTGCCTGTCTCTGCTGCCGGTTGGGATAAATGCTGGGCTCCGAGACACCCAGCAGTGAAGAAAGGAGCAGGGAGAATTCCTGCCAATTCTTGCCACCTCTGGGCAGGGTGTAATGGATCCGAGCAATCGTTATTACCAGCGAGACAACCCCTAGAAGCCTCCTCCTGGGCTGTGTCTGGGCACAGCAGCTGCTCCGAGTGACGCTGAAGTCCCCAGTGTTGGAGTTGTGAACCACAGCCCAGGACAAGCACTCCCCACGTTAGTCACGGCAACACCACAGCCACCCATCACCTTCTTCTGTGCTCACACGGCGCAGCTACCTCCTGTTTGTGCTGCGTGAGTGTCCAGAGAAGTCCCCTGGCACCAGATGTTAAAAAATACTTTGGCACCTAAAGATGCCGAGAGGCCCCTTTTCCATGTTCCAGCTGTAAGTAGGTGCCTAACTCTCATGTGTGTCAATGGGGGTTAGGCACCTGGGTGCTTTTAAAATCCCAGTTACCACCTAAGTGCCTCTGTAGGTGCCTAAATGCAGTTCACAATCTGAGCCAGTTTTGCTCCTGGCTGCAGCATGGCCCAGCCTCGTCACCAGAAGTCTCTCAGACAGTGAATTTGTCATGAAATAATTCCAAAGCCTGTGCATTTATGTATTTACTTCTCTGTATTCCCTCAGCATGTAGGGGCCTCCGTCATAGACAGGAACAAAGAAAGACAGTCCCACAGAAACAAGAGGTGGCTACTGGCTACAGCTGAGACGATGGTGCTGAACAAGGGAACAATGAGACAGCATTGACAGGCAATGGTCTCTACACACCGGTACCCTACCTGTCCTGGAGGTTTTCTTTGTAGGCATCACAGTTAGGAACATTTTTAACCAGGAGTCGACGGAGGATGGTGAGGTAGGTTGGCAGATTTTTGCAGGAGGTGCTTTCCAATGATGAGGGCAGAACGGAGAAAGCATGAAGGGGCTTGTTTGAATAGAAAGCAAGAACTGACCAATCGGTGTTTGATAAATTCAAAGAAATGCATCTTGAAAATCATAATCCCAACTATACCTACAAATGACAGGGACTAACTACATTAGTTGTTACCACTCGAGACAGATCTTGGATTCATTGTGGGTAGTTCCCTGAAAATATCCACTCAGTGTGCAGTGGCAACCAAAAAACGAAAGAGAATGTTAGGAATCACTAAGAAAGAGATACATAATAACAGAAATATCATATTGCCTCTATGTAAATCCATGGTACGTCCACATTTTAAATACTGAGTGCAGATGTGATCATCGCATCTCCAAAAAGATATAATGATACAGGAAAAGGTTTAGAAAAGGGCAACAAGACTGAGTAGGGGTATAGAACAACTTCCCTATGAGGAGAGATTTAAAAGACTGTCATCTTGGAAAAGAGACGTTTAACAGGGGATATGATAGAGGTCTATGAAATCATGACAGGCATGGAAAAAATGAATAAGGAAAAGTTATTTACTTGTTCCTATAACACAAGAACTAGGGGTCAATAAGTGAAATTAATAGATAGCAGGTTTAAGACAAATTAAAAAAAGAAAGTATTTCTCCACAGAATGCAAGTCAATCTGTGGAACTCCTTGCCAGAGGATGTTGTTAAGACCAAGACTATAACAGGACTCAAAAATGAACTACATACATTTGTGGAGGATAGGTCCATCAATTAGCAGGAATGGTGTCTCTAGCCTCAGCTTGTCAGAAGCTGGGAACGGATTACCGGGGAAGGAACACTTGTGGTTACCTGTTTTGTTCATTCCCTTCTGACATTAAACTCTGTGAAACTCTGAGGCTACGTCTACACTGGCAGCTTCTTGCACAAGAACTCTTTTGCAGAAGAGTTTTTGTGCAAAAACTCTTCCAGAAGAGAGCGTCTACACTGGCATGTGCCTTTGCGCAAGAGATGTGCTTTTGCACAAGAGCATCCATGCCAGTGTAGACGCTCTCTTGCGCAAGAAAGCTCTGATGGCCATTTTTAACCCATAGGGCTTTCTTGCACAAGAAATGCATGTTGCCTGTCTACACTGGCCTCTTGTGCAAGAACAGTTGTGCAAAAGGGCTTATTCCTGAGTGGGAGCATCATAGCTCTTGCACAAGAAGCCCTGATTTTATACGGTAGAACATCAGTTTACTTGCACAAGAACACGCGGCCAGTGTAGACAGGCAGCAAGTTTTTGCGCAAAAGCGGCCACTTTGGCGCAAGATCGCGCCAGTGTAGACACAGCCTGAGACTCTAGGTCACCAACCAGTAGGTGCTTCAGACCCTGTGGGAACCCATTTTCAGTGATAATTCCCTATAGATAACTTGTCAGTGTAAGCTGTGAGTAAACCACAGATTTGATATGTGTTTTAGTGATATTGGATAGTGCTATTTTTTAACTGGCATGGTATGTGGTGCTAAAATAAACACCTTACAAATGGTAAACTATGTTATATTTATGCAGTTATCTTTATCAACCAAATATGTATTATTCTCTGCAGGACAAGACCTGCTTTTTTCCATAAAATGACATTGATTGGCATTAATTGCATTTCTAACCTTTAATTCTTTATTAATTGAATGCTGTACCTTTTTTCATTAATTTGACTGTGCTTAATGTCATGCTAACTATCCTTTAGTTAGTTCATCATGCTTACCAGTTTAATCAGTGCCATAACTTCATTCTATCTCCTGGATTTTTCCCATCTTCACCAATTATTAAAAATTAACATCCATAGGCCAGAGATCTTTTCAGCCAACTCTTTCAGGACTATTGGGTGCAGGTTATCTGGACAGGCAGATTTAGAAATATTTATACCCAGTAGACATTGTTTCATTTGGCTGCTAATGAACTGGAATGTACATTATCATCCTCATATGATACTAACATATCAACCCACTTCATTCCAAATACAGAACATGTCCATTTTCTGTAGTACTATGAAAGATTTTACCCTTTTCATCAAGTAATAGGACTGCACCAGAGTAGGGTTTTCTTTTGTTCCTATTACATTGTAAGGTCTCTTCTTATCGTTCTTAACCCTGCTAGCCAAGAAGTTTGTCCTGATGTCTATAGCATCCCTTATCAATTTTCTATAATTTATCATTTTAATTTATACTAATTGCTATCTATTTCCCTTTTTGCCACTTATTTTAT